>OX438927.1:11230000-12430000 GCA_949316025.1 Lapara coniferarum
AGTGTCATTTGAGGACTTTGGATTAATTCTGTCCCCAGTGCATCATCGCACTCCATCACGGGTAGTTCACTTCCCATAACTATCGGCATATTTGCTATATCTTCTTCGGTTAATGATAATATCCAGTCCTGGATTCCAGAATCTTCACCCACGACGGCGTCCAAAGAGCTTTCCTCTTGTTCAGGCGTTAATTCCTCTGCGGGGGGTGCTGGGGGAGCTAGACTTTGCGATGGGCTAGCTATCTCCTGGGTGCAGAGCTTATCGCCCGTTGCCCTGGTCTTTTCCCTTCCTTCATCAGGTCTTTTATACTCTCCAGTTCCGCCATTGTGCGCCGCGTGACTTTTTCTTGCGAAGTCACGGAGTCCATAACTTTATAAATTTTTTCGCTTATTGCCTTGTAGAGCTCATATAAGCCTACCAATGCGATTGTCTGCTCCTCTCTTTCCATTGTAATTTGGCCTTCCATTTCCTTCCGTCCTAATTTACTCTTAACTTTTACGCTAGCTAATTTCTATGGTTTAAACTATTTAATGTTTTACAACTATAATGTTTCGATGATGTTTTAACTACTACACAGCTTATTCTACCTTAACCTTTATCTTTGTTCTATCTAAGTGGATTTTATCTTTTACATTCTATCTCCTTTTACAGTTTCCTTATATGTGTATCTTCCCATTATGTAATTTTAACATTTGTGTGAAATTTCTTGGGTTTTTTTTTTTATTATGGCCATCTTCGGCTCATTAGGGACGGCTGCGGGCTTCCTCCGACTCACGTCTAAGTTGTCGTCCGCAACCGCCCCTGCGCGTACCGCTTTTCTGCGGTCCTTTTTTTTCCTGTTGCGGGGGCTCAGAAGCCCCCGAAACACCGTACCGTGTCCGCCTTTTGCTGTCCGAGGCAGCGTGATACACGCTGCCTCGGACATGTCCATCACGGGGGTCACAGAAGTTGGCTAGACTAATGGGTGGGCGGCACGTCCCGCCCACCCGTGACCCCCGGAGGCCCCTATTAGTCGCCTTTTACGACAGGCAGGGGATACCGTGGTGGAATTCTCCAAACGCCCCCAATCCACAGGGCGGGAGACGTCGGTCAGTCGTCCACCCGACGCCTCCTACGTCTCGTCTGGCGGCGGGAGGGATCACCACTGCGCTGGCGATCCCTCTCGGCACTCTCCTTCCGCGAGAGGACCGCCTCGCAGAAGTGGGCCACCGCCTGCCAGGCCTCCCGGCCGCCGACCATGGAAGCGACCACGGCCGGCAGCGAGAGGTCTTCTCCGACGACTGTTCTGAGAGCGCTGCGCTCCTCATCCCAGGCTGGACAACACTCCAACGTATGTTGCGCCGTGTCCATTGGGCAGTTGTCACAATAGTGACACACGGCCGACTCCTCTATCCGTACCACCCGAAACAGGAACTCACCGAAGCAGCCATGCCCGGTGAGCACCTGCGTCAGGCGGTATGTTGCCGCTCCGTGGCGCCTGTCCAGCCATTCGGCAAAGACAGGACGCACTGCCTCTACGACCCGGTGCCCCCACGACGGGACCTCCAGCCTGAGACGCCACTCCTCCACGGCGGCTCGCCGTAAGGCGGCCCTCTTGGCCTCCACCTCCTTCAGGGCCGGACGCTCCCCACGACTGAACGCCTCCTCCCGCCAATGGAATACATCGGCAAGGGATTTGGCGTCCAGGTCCCAGGGCAGAAATCCGGCCAATAGGCAAGCCGCCTCGAAAGAGACCGTGCGGTACGCCCTGACCGCCCGCTGCGCTAAAGCTCTCTGCGGGGCGCGCAGAAGAGCGACGCAGGGGCGCCCAGGGAGTCAGCCCAAACGGGGCTGCCGTAAAGGGCTATGAACCGCACGACTCCGTGATACAGCCTCCGGCAAGGGAAGCCGGGACCTTCCAGGTTGGGCAGCAGGCGGGAAAGAGCGCCCGCTGCCCGGGACAATTTTGTCCTCAACTCCTTAAAGTGGGTGCGGAATCGCCATCGGCTATCTAGGACTAAACCTAGATACTTCATGCTAGAGCCGATGGGGATCCGCACCCCCCCAACGACGATGCCGGCACCGGCCGGTGGCCCTCTCCGAGGTCCGTGAAAACACACGGCCTCGGTTTTCTCGAGGGCCACCTTCAACCCTAAACGTTGTATTCTACCAACTACTTGGCCGGTGCCCGCCGCCGCCAGAGTTGCGGCGTCCTGGAAGGTCCCAGCAGTCGCTGTGACTAGCGTATCGTCGGCGTAACAAGTCACGCCGACGCCCCAGAGATTGGAACCACGGAGCACCCAGTCGTACCCGATGTTCCACAGGAGAGGGCCCAAAACCGAGCCCTGTGGAACACCGCACGACATCGCTCTTCGGTGCCACCCATCGGCGCCCGGATGGATACACCACGTGCCTGTCAGACAGGTACGCGTGCACCAGACGCCGGAGATAGGGCGGCACCACGTGGTACCGCAGTGCCTCGTGGATGCAGGGCCAGGGCAGCGAGTTGAATGCGTTGGATATGTCCAACGACACCGCAATTACAACTTCGCCCCTAGCCACTGCATCCTCCGCCTGTGCCTTCACCCGCAGAATCGCGTGGACAGTGGAACGTCCCCTCCTAAATCCAAACTGCTCGTCGGCCAGATTTGGTCCGACCCTTTCAAGGTGCTCGACGAGGCGGGTATGAATGATGCGCTCGAAGAGCTTTGCCACCTCGTCGAGCAACACGATGGGCCGGTAGGCCGACGGCGACTCTGCGGGTCGTCCCCCCTTCTTCAGCAGGACGAGCTTCCCGGTTTTCCAACGCACCGGGAAGACGCCCTGCTCCAGGCAGGCGGTGAATAAGCTGCGGAGCCTCGGGCCCAGGTACTCGAGGGCTAGCACCCAGGCTTTCCCGGGGATGCCATCGAGCCCTGGGGCCGTGTTTTTGCTCCGCAGCCGAAGCACTGCCGCCCGCATTTCAGCGGGCGAAACCTCCGGGATATCCCTTGCCGGATTCTCACTCGACGATGACGCCACATCCGGTGGCGCCATCGGTGGAGGAGTGAACTCCACGGTGGCCGGGAACAAGGCCGCGACGACGTTGGCCAGTAATTCTGGCCGGAGACTCTGCGACAGCGGGGGCGCCGCTGGGCGAAGCTTCTTCATCACCATACGGTAAGGGCGCCCCCACGGGTCCCTGTCGAGATTCCCCACGAACGCCTTACGTGCCGCAACCTTGGCCCCATGAATGGCCACCCGCAGCGCTCTCTTTGCCTCTTTGTAGAGGCCATAGAGCTGCCGCTCCTGGTCTTTTTTTTTTTTTTTTTTAAATGGCCATCTTCGGCTCATTAGGGACGGCTGCGGGCTTCCTCCGACTCACGTCTAAGTTGTCGTCCGCAACCGCCCCTGCGCGTACCGCGTTTTTGCGGTCCTTTTTCCTGTTGTGGGGGCTCAGAAGCCCCCGAAACACCGCATCGTGTCCGCCTTTTGGTGTCCGAGGCAGCGTGAGACACGCTGCCTTGGACATGTCCATCACGGGGGTCACAGAAGTTGGCTAGACTAATGGGTGGGCGGCACGTCCCGCCCACCCGTGACCCCCGGAGGCCCCTATTAGTCGCCTTTTACGACAGGCAGGGGATACCGTGGTGGAATTCTCCAAACGCCCCCAATCCACAGGGCGGGAGACGTCGGTCAGTCGTTCACCCGACGCCTCCTACGTCTCGTCTGGCGGCGGGAGGGATCACCACTGCGCTGGCGATCCCTCTCGGCACTCTCCTTCCGCGAGAGGACCGCCTCGCAGAAGTGGGCCACCGCCTGCCAGGCCTCCCGGCCGCCGACCATGGAAGCGACCACGGCCGGCAGCGAGAGGTCTTCTCCGACGACTGTTTTGAGAGCGCTGCGCTCCTCATCCCAGGCTGGACAACACTCCAACGTATGTTGGGCCGTGTCCATTGGGCAGTTGTCACAATAGTGACACACGGCCGACTCCTCTACACCTACCACCCGAAACAGGAACTCACCGAAGCAGCCATGCCCGGTGAGCACCTGCGTCAGGCGGTATGTTGCCGCTCCGTGGCGCCTGTCCAGCCATTCGGCAAAGACAGGACGCACTGCCTCTACGACCCGGTGCCCCCACGACGGGGCCTCCAGCCTGAGACGCCACTCCTCCACGGCGGCTCGCCGTAAGGCGGCCCTCTTGGCCTCCACCTCCTTCAGGGCCGGACGCTCCCCGCGACTGAACGCCTCCTCCCGCCAATGGAATACATCGGCAAGGGATTTGGCGTCCAGGTCCCAGGGCAGAAATCCGGCCAATAGGCAAGCCGCCTCGAAAGAGACCGTGCGGTACGCCCTGACCGCCCGCTGCGCTAAAGCTCTCTGCGGGGCGCGCAGAAGGGCGACGCAGGGGCGGCCCAGGGAGTCAGCCCAAACGGGGCTGCCATAAAGGGCTATGGACCGCACGACTCCGTGATACAGCCTCCGGCAAGGGAAGCCAGGACCTTCCAGGTTGGGCAGCAGGCGGGAAAGAGCGCCCGCTGCCCGGGACAATTTCGTCCTCAACTCCTTAAAGTGGGTGCGGAATCGCCATCGGCTATCTAGGACTAAACCTAGATACCTCATGCTAGAGCCGATGGGGATCCGCACCCCCCCAACGACGATGCCGGCACCGGCCGGTGGCCCTCTCCGAGGTCCGTGAAAACACACGGCCTCGGTTTTCTCGAGGGCCACCTTCAACCCTAAACGTTGGATTCTACCAACTACTTGGCCGGTGCCCGCCGCCGCCAGAGTTGCGGCGTCCCGGAAGGTCCCAGCAGTCGCTGTGACTAGCGTATCGTCGGCGTAACAAGTCACGCCGACGCCCCGGAGATTGGAACCACGGAGCACCCAGTCGTACCCGATGTTCCACAGGAGAGGGCCCAAGACCGAGCCCTGTGGAACACCGCACGACATCGCTCTTCGGTGCCACCCATCGGCGCCCGGATACACCACGTGCCTGTCAGACAGATACGCGTGCACCAGACGCCGGAGATAGGGCGGCACCACGTGGTACCGCAGTGCCTCGTGGATGCAGGCCCAGGGCAGTGTGTTGAATGCGTTGGAGATATCCAACGACACTGCAATGACAATTTGTCCGCTGGCCACTGCATCCTCCGCCTGTGACTTCACCCGCAGAATCGCATGGACGGTAGAACGTCCCCTCCTAAAACCAAATTGGTTGTCGGCCAAATTCGGACCGACCCTTTCAAGATGCTCGACGAGGCGAGCATGGATGATGCGCTCGAAGAGCTTTGCCACCTCGTCGAGCAACACGATGGGCCGGTAGGCCGACGGCGACTCTGCGGGTCGTCCCCCCTTCTTCAGCAGGACGAGCTTCCCGGCTTTCCACCGCGCCGGTAAGACGCCCTGCTCCAGGCAGGCGGTGAATAAGCTGCGGAGCCTCGGGCCCAGGTACTCGAGGGCTAGCACCCAGGCTTTCCCGGGGATGCCATCGAGCCCTGGGGCCGTGTTTTTGCTCCGCAGCCGAAGCACTGCCGCCCGCATTTCAGCGGGCGAAACCTCCGGGATATCCCTTGCCGGATTCTCATTCGACGATGACGCCACATCCGGTGGCGCCATCGGTGGAGGAGTGAACTCCACGGTGGCCGGGAACAAGGCCGCGACGACGTTGGCCAGTAATTCTGGCCGGAGACTCTGCGACAGCGGGGGCGCCGCTGGGCGAAGCTTCTTCATCACCATCCGGTAAGGGCGCCCCCACGGGTCCCTGTCGAGAGTCCCCACGAACGCCTTACGTGCCGCGACCTTGGCCCCATGAATGGCCACCCGCAGCGCTCTCTTTGCCTCTTTGTAGAGGCCATAGAGCTGCCGCTCCTGGTCTGCGTGATTCTCGTCTCTTAGCCGGCGACGACGATGCCTGGCGTATCGGCGGCGCGCAGCCACGCACGACGCGCGCAACTGCGCTAGCTCCGCCGACCACCAGTACACCTGTCGCACCGGCGAACGGCGGAGAGCTCGGGGCATGCCGGCGTCGCAGACATCCGACATTGCCACCCCGAACCACTCCGCCTCCTGCTCAACCCGTACCGGCCCGTCCGGCACGGGGAGCCACGACATGACCAGAGCGGCCAGCACTAGGGCCTCCCCATCGAGGCGACGAAGCGCCCACCGCGGGCCGTCCTGATTTGGGGCACTCGGTACACCACCGGACTGGACACTCGGGGACGCGGAGACGCCGAACCTGATGTAACGATGGTCCGACAACGTCTCCACGCCCACGAGGACTCTCCAGTCCCGGACACGGCGTGCGACGGCGGCACTCGCCAACGACAGGTCTATAATAGACCCGCCGTTGTGCCGCACGCATGTGTCCACCGACCCCCTGTTCAGGACGACCAGGCCGACAGAGATCGCCCATTCCTCCAGGACCCGACCACGACCGTTCGTCGCCGGCGAACCCCAAGCCACGGATTTGGCGTTGAAGTCGCCGGCGACGACCGCCGGGTGAGGTTGGCCTTGTTCCACCAAGGCCCCCAGCCGAACGAGGAAAGACTCAAATTCGGCGAGGGGTCTGTTGGGAGAAAAGTACACTCCTACTATCCAAATGTCTCCCAACAGAACCGCCACGCATCCCCTGTCCTTCGCTACTTTTTCGAAGGGTGGGGAGCCAGCGGCGCCCCGGCTGATGATGGCCACCAAGCCGTCAAGGTCCCCCGCCCAGTTATCCCGGGGGGGGACAAAATACGGCTCAGCGACCACGGCCACTTGCACCGACCACTGCGCCAGGCTTTGGGACAACAGGTCCTGGGCACTGGCACAGTGGTTGATGTTCGCCTGGAGGAAATTTAAATCCATTATTGGGCGATCTCTACCACGTCCATCGCGGCCCCTTGCGGTGGGCTCGCTGCCTGCGGCTGGGTCGAAGCCCCAGCGGCAGCAGCACTTCGTACCCCGTCGCGACGCCTATCGCGACGGGAGGGGGCGGGGCACGCCTTCCCGCCCACCGGATGTTTGGCGGGCCTCCCTGCGGCCGCGCAGACTGCGCAGTTCGGCGCGGCCTCGCATTCACGGGCTTTGTGGCCCGGCTTACCGCAGCGATAGCACAAATCGCTGCGGTCCGGTCCTCCGACGCAGGTACTCTGCGTGTGACCGTGCTCTAAACAACGGTAACAGCGCATCGGGCGCGCCCCGAGCACGGTCACCCGGGCCACAGTCCACCCCACCTTCAGGCGGCCCGCCTTTATTTTTTGTGCCGCCCTGGTCGGCACCTTGGCCCAGACGGAGCCCAGGCCGGAGCGATCGGGCCGGATTTGGCCCACCTTTACTGCGTCCGCAGCACACTCGCCAGCAAGGCAAAGGGCCGCCGCGACCGTCTCGGACGTGGCTGCGGGATCTAGTTCCGACAGCCGCAGCTCCGTGCATTTGGTGGGCCGGGAGATTTGAACATCGTCCGACCCGCCAAAGCATTCCCTCAGCCTTGCGGCGAGGGAGTCCGCCTTTCGCTCCGACTCAGCCCCGGGCACCTCGTACAACATGGCACCCGTGGCTGCCACCTTGGGCCTCAACCTGTCGATGTCGAGGCCGGCGAGGTCTACTCGGTGCTGGGCATCCGTCAGCACTTTGGCGTAAGTGAGCCCCTTGGCCACCGCCGCTGGCGTCAGCGACAGCACTATGGCTGCCGAGCGTGGCTGACGCAGCTTGGGCTCCTTACGCCTCTGCCTCCTCTGCTGGGGCTTCCCTGCAGGCGCCGCGGCGGGGGTGTGCTTCCCCCGCTTCTTCTTACCCACCACCACGGTCCATTCAGCGTCCATGGACGCTGGGGCCGGTGGCAGTGGGCGGGGCTCTCTCGGAGCGGACTTCGCGACGGGGGGAGCAGGAGGACCACCTTTCCCCCTCCCCTTCTTGGGCACCCCAGACGGCCCAGCGACCGCCACGGCAGCAGAGGTGGAGGGCCCGGCCACAATGGCAGGAGCCTTGAGAGGAGCAGGCTGCACTGCTCCTTTCCCCTTCCCCCTCCCCTTCCCCTTAGAGGAAGGCTGGGGAGCTCCCCCAACGAAACCACCCTGGACGGGGAGTGGTATGTCCCCGGGGGTGGACCGTCTCTCGTGGGCCAGTGGAGGCCTCTGGGCCGGCCCTAGGAGCACCGACTCCATTCTGGCCTGCCACTTGGCCTCCACTGCTGCCAGCTCCTCCAGACGGCGAAGGAGAGAAGCGTTTTCACGCTTCAGCTCCTTCACGGCGCACCTGTCCCGCCACTTCTTAGCGTCGCCTTTAGGGCGAACGCTCGGAGCCGGTTCCTCGGCTACTACCGCCTCAGCGGGCACCTTCGGTTTAGCGGCGGAGCGAAGGACCATGCCCTCGCCGCTCTCTTCCCTCCTCGCCCTTTGGCGGGCCTCCCTGCGCTGCAGGAGATCGCGCGCCTTGGCTTTTTTCCTTTGGTCGACGGAATCGTCGACCAAGGATGGTCCTCCCCTGCCGCGTCCGGTTGTCGCTTGCGACTTCGGGACCGGCTCCTCAGTGTCGCTCCCGAGGGACGACCTGCTGCTGTTATGCAGCTCTGAGCGTTTTCTCCAGAGCCTGCGGCTCCGAACGGAGGAAACGCTCCCGCTCGATTCTGAGTCGGAGCCTATGGGCTTCTTGCCCGCACCGACTCTTTTAACACCATCGGCGGGCTTTCGCCCACCGATCTCCGCCTCTCCAGCCGGAACTGGAGTAGGCAACCTCGTCAAAGTAATTTTGGGTATATTCTTTTCCATGACTAATCCCACGAGTATGGGGGAAATAAGAGTCCACCCAGGCAGTGCCCCCTGTACCTGGGTAAGCCTAGCGTAACCCGCCAAGAGGGTCGGCCGGTACTCTGGCGGGGGTCGCACTAGTGACCGAACTACCCATCGGCCATGCATCCCCTCGCGGTGCGCCGCCGCTTGGGATTCGGGGAACTTTTTATAGAGGTTTTCTCCCTCGTGGTCCGGGCGATTAAGCCAAGACCCTCGGTCCAGCAGGAGCGCGAGACATGTCCACGGACCTCCATACTAGATTACGATCTGCAACGGTGACAGCGGAGAGGAAGGTTCCCCTCCGCTGCCTGCTCGGGGCGGTGTTAGCGCACACCGAGCCCGTCGACACTCCCGGATGAACCGGGAGCCGCCCGAATAAACGGGCCCACCATCTAAAAATGCGGCAGCCACCGCAAAAAGCAGCGACGACCGCCGAGACCACTGTTGTCAGGATATTGGCCGTAGCGCCGATCAACTCGACCGACGCTCCGTTGCCCAGGGTGCACCACGTGGAGGTTTCCTGACTTCGCACCCGGAAATTTCTTGGCTACATTTGACAAAAATAATTTTTTAATTCTAGCTTTAAAACTAATCTTATGTAATCTAATATTACATATTTTAGTTTTATTTACTTCTTTCTATTGTTTTTGTTGCTACTCTTTTACAACATTCAATATTTTTTTTAATTTTGTCTTTGTCGTTCATAATTTTATGTATGTTTTCTACACTTATTTCCATTTCAATACTCTGAGAACCCCCCGTGCCCAGTGAATACTTGGGTTGTTATAGGGTACACTTGAAGTTTCCTAATAATTTTATGGGCATACCTAATATTTCGAACCAAGAATAATATAAACGCACAACACCGCGTTGGTACATCATCATCATCAGCCCGTTGCAGTCCACTGCTGGTCATAGGCCTCTCCCAAGATACGACACAGCGTAGCCTGGGACGCCCTTTGGCCAGATGGCGGGACGACTTGTACTAGAGGGCTGGCAGCAACTGGATGCATAAAGCAGCATACCAGTAAATAACGATGAAAAAAGACACCTCCGTAAACCTTCAAAGACAAAAGGAGTGTATGTAATAGATATTCAACAATATAGTTAGTTATAGACCGGACATCAGGCCCAAATTTTTCGTGCAAAAGCTATTACCAGTTGATAATAAGTCGATGTCTTATCTGACACATCCATGTAACAAGAGGCCATTCAATTATTACGTATGACCTATTTTCGCTAGTTTTTAACCCTCCTCCCCCCTCCTATTATAAAAAATAAGAATATTATAATATTACGTATAACATTTATTACGTAAAATCTAAACGAAAAAGAATACAGGTCTTTGGGGCTAGGACGTGAAAAAGAAACACGATGCGTCTCCGCTTCGTTTTATTGTGATTGGTTGAGAGACTGACGTATCGGTATTTTGATGTTTGTGATTGATCGAGAGACCGATACGTCAGTCTGTCAACCAATCACAATAAAACGAAGCGGAGACGCATCGTGTTTTTTTTTCACGTCCTAGCCCCACTGGTTTCTTTTAATGTTTATTTTTCAAAGTAACAATTTTTAGAAATGATTATTTGTACTTTGGAAATCATTTATCGATACGCATCCGAGCAAACCTCGGCACTCGCGCAATTGCCCGCGCTTTTTCTATGTATGATTTTAACTTGCGCTTTTTGTGATCTTACGTAAGAACTATCGAGACTCCTAACCCCAAATTCGTCTTACGTAATAAATGAATGGCCCCCAAGACGTCTCGGTATGCGCTAATTTTGTAAAGAAAACAATATTTTGGAAATAAAAATGTTCTAATGCATTTTATATAGCTCTTTTTCTACTTCATTGTAAATTGAGCTACTAACGAACACTCTTAAAAATTTTATATGAAATATTTTCCCAATGTCCGCTCTAAATAATCATTGAACTCTTTGATGTAATACATTCTTAATTACGATGCAAAAACCACACAGACTACCTTCCGATATTTAATAGGTCCATTATTTATTTTCAAAAAGACCTTCGGCGGTCGAGGGTAGAATTTAAAATTCGATTTTAACAATTCAGGATGCACTATAACCCGACTAAATATACATATATGGTGTCCAAACGTCTGGGTGCCTCAGTGTCGTAGTTTATGTATGGGGTACGACACGGCTCAGTAGGCTTAGATTTTTTTTTATGGCATCGAATGACGAGACGAGCATGCCGTCCGCCTGATGTTAAATGATACGACCACCATTCGTGTTACAAAGTACTATGTGGCATTCCACTGCGCTCGTCATCCTGAGACACAATATGTTAAGTCTCATTACGTCCTGTAGTTACACTGGCTACAATGTCCTTCAAACCGAAACACAACAGTGCATGCACACTGCTGCTTGGCGGTAGAAATAGACATTGTGGTGGTACACACTCAGACGGACTCTTACATATGAGAGTCCTACCGTCCTACCACCTGTATATGGCAAAGAAACACAACTCTGTGAGACGATGTCGTTTAGATTTTTATGATTGATCAAGAGACCAATACGTGTCACGTGTTAGTCTCTCAACCAATCACAATTAAACGAAACGGAGTCGTGTCGTGCTTAACCCACATTCTAAGCCCATTGGGATTCCGTGTTCGAATCCTGAGTTGGAAGTGATATTGGGTTTTGTGCTCAATATTTGACCGGAGTATGGAATATGTGCCTGATATGGCGATAGGCCAAAGGATAGATGAATGGATAAAGGCCGCAGGAACGCGCTGGATGCAGGCCGCTTTTGACAGGTCCATCTGGAAATCTTTGGGGGAGGCCTATGTTCAGCAGTGGACGTCGTGTGGCTGATGATGATGATAGGCTTCTCCCTATATCTATACTAATATTATAAAGAGTTTGTTTGTTTGTTTGTTTGAACTTTGAACGCGCTAATCTCAGGAACTACTCAACCGATTTTGAACATTCTTTCACTAATAGGAAGCTACATTAGTCCTGAGTGCTATGGGCTACTTTTGATCCCGGGAATATATATTTAATCCGGAAAACCTTTTTCGCACGGGCAGAACGAGCAATACTATTGTAAAAATATTTATACCTTTGAAAGTAGTCTTCACCCAATATAATATTTTGTTCAACAAAGAATTGACTCCAAAATAATGGTCACCTCAACGAAAGAAATAAACCACGAAAAATTTATTGACCCAAACGGCAAGTTGTTTCGATACAAAACATTTTCGCCGCCACAATCCCGCACTATCAAATCTGCGAGTCCCGGGGTCCGGACTCCGGGATCGTCGCGCACCTCATGTTTTATTCATTTCAATTTTTCCCCAATGCGCGTTCAGGGTTATCGTGTAGGAGTCTCGGAATTTTGTATTTTTTCAGAGACTATGTACTAGCTTTTGCGCATTCGATTAAAAGATCCTATAACTCCGGAAATACTTTTATCTGCCAATAAAATCCCATTAAATGTATTCGGTTCATTTACAAATTACTCTTTATAAATATAGGATTTTTGTTTGTGTGACTATCTTGCCCAAACACCACTGCATCTATAGCCAGGCTCAGCAGTGGCACGCATTTTATGACAGCAGGGAAGCTCGTCGAGTCTCAGCGAACATTAATCTGTCTTAACCCTCAACAAATTCAATCTAATCGTCCACTTCCCTCTAGCAAATCGAGATACAAGATTAACTAAGCATTTTAAACTCATGTATAAACTCAAGACGTTGACAACTAGAAAGGCAGTTGTAAAGTACCACGCATAAAATTTTAATGCCCCCATCATTTGAGCTGTTATATTTAATTAAAATAATAGATACGGCTTAAACACCGCAAGACACGGAAATACCATCTAGTCTTACAAGGTCCATGTAGTATACAACCCCGGATGTTATTTGGATACTAAAGGCGGTATTCCATTAGACAAGTCTTTTATGCAAGTATGACGTCACATTTGCGTACAAGTTACTTACATCGGAAACTGATACTGAAACTGTTCTCGAGAGTGTGCAAATTGCATGGAAGTTTTACTTGAATACAAGTGGAGACGTTCAAAATGAAGTAGGAAATCATGTGTGGAAGGCACTCCTTTCTGTGATCTTCTTCTTCTTCTTCTTCAGCCTATATGTCCACCCAATGCTGAGTGTAGGCCTCTTCTAATGCACGCCAAGTTGTTCTGTTTTGGGCAGACCTCATCCAACTTCTTCCCGCCACGTGGAACAGGTCGTCGGTCCACCTCGTCATAGGTCTGCCCCGTCTTCTGGTCTGGTCTTGCTGTGATACTTCTCAATAAATATAATTATTTTCTCGTGCCCCCATCTAACAGCCATTATGTTTCGATAATTTGTACAGCAAAAGACACCATGTCACTCGTTTGCTATTCCAAACATGCAACTTACCTGTGCCCGTTCAATTTGTACGTCACTTGAATGAAAATTACAAGTTGAAACTATCCACATGCAAGTTGTAGCTTGTAAGCAGGTTTGTTCAAGTTGCATGTAATTTGTAAGTTGTATACAAGTAACTTGCATAATGGAATCGCGCATTAAGAGTTCTCAATATACAGTTAGACAAAAATGTGAAAATCCGTGTTAAAGTTGGAAAAATATTTTATTTTGAAATTACAAACCTTCAGTTTACTTTTACTAAACAAGGACGTGAGGACATTGCATCCGATTTCCTACGGTTACCCCACTTCTTAATCTTTATCTGGCAACACAGTAAGTGCGAAGCCTCAGCGGCCCAATAAATCCGATATAAAATACGAATCGGTGTTTACCTTGTTTTCTTTTATTCGCTCATTTTTTTGTTTTGCTCCCGTTTGCGATCCGCATTCCAGTTAATTGCTATGATTTCTATACATCTGACTTATATATTTATTAACCCAAAAATGTATGATATTTTGATGTTTGTTAGAATTAAACTCCGAAAATGCTTAACGTCTTTGAATAAAGTTTTGAACACAGAAGATCATATCTTGAATTAATATATAGGATACTATTTATCCCTTAAAAGTACACTGGAAAACATATTTTCGCAGGAGGAGTTATGAGTACATATGACAAAGTTTCTAATCTCCAATCAGTAACAAGAATTCTCACCTGTGAAATATGTATGAACTATAAAACGAATAAACTCTATGCCTGGGGATTGTTTTCTTGATTGGCTCCTGATTTATACAAGTTCAGATCTTACGAGCATTTTTATTGGATTCATTCTTGTCTGTCGCGAGTTTTTTTAACACAATCGTATATGAAAGGACGAGTGAGCCGCTCGTCTGATTGTATGCGACACGCTTAAATAGTAGCAACACCACCAACTAAATTGCGAAGTACTGCGTCTACACTGCGCTCGTCACCATGAGACATTAGATGTTAAGTCTCATTATGTCCAGTAGAGTTACACTGGCTACAATGTCCTACAAACCGAAACACAACAGTGCATGAACAGTGTTGCTTGGAGACAGTAATATGAACCCAGCCGTTGTATAATCTCTTTACCTTTGATTAATTATGTACCTAGATAGAGTGTCGCGCTTGCAATGAAACTAAAACAAACAGGCCTACTTTTCTTAAGCTAGTATGCGTGATAGCTGTGCCATACGCTATCACATCATCATTGTGCGTATCCTCGCGTGCGCGCATGATACCAGTTATTATATGATTTCTATTAAAACGGGGAGAAAATTATATCCATGAAAAACAACAAAATATAATTCACTCGAACTCATTTAGTGGGGAACTGTTCGCCTCTATTTTTTTCAACGCGTTTGAAACGTTCAGTGTCTATCTAGGTATATAAAACATCAAAGATTTTTACCCGACTATTCTTGTAGCCCGGTTTTATTCACTTACCAAGGTTAAGTTTTGAGTTGGTGTTTTTTGAGGGTATGCTTATGCACCTTGAGAGTGACCGTATCCATGGTGTAAAGCCCGTCATAATGGCCCACGTAAGTATATATCCGGTTCAAACTGGCCACGAGACTATCCCGCCCTCACACCCGCCACTGCAACTCCTGTAAGCCAGGATCGACATTAGCACGCATTTTATAACACCGAGCGGTGAAGCTCGGCGAGTCTGGGAGCACTAATTAGTCTTAACCCGCAACGAAGTTAATCAAACAGAAGAATAAGGAGGAGTTAGAAATATATTTTCCACTTCCTTCCATAGCAAAGCGGGAGACAAAAAAATGAACCAAAAACATTCAAACGGGCCGGCATAATTGTGACGATTGGTGAGGCAATCATCTCTCGTCCGCCGACACTCTATCTGGATCCAACTCTGCTTACCACCAGTCACAGCGGGGTCACTTCATCGACCCAAAAAAAAACTAGTTTGCCCAAAAATTACAATCGATTTTAAATAATTCAAGTAACATCAGAATACTAATTTACAAGTGCTTTCATATTATAAAAATAGGCTGGGTAGGCAGGCTCAATGTCATCAAAAACCGTTTGCTGACTCAATACGATGGAACTCAAAAACAATGGTCCATTGATAGCTTGAAAAATGAGGATCGTTTCACCTTTACCCCGCTTCACTCAAAAACTGTTGACTCGCCGAATCCTTTTAAAGATATTGTTTTCGCAAGCGTTGGATAATACTGTAAAACTTTTGAGTGTAAAGTTGATAGAACACGAGTTGCTGATTTTAAAATATCAAAAATTTTGTGAGTTAAGTCTGCTTTGGTGTAGCTTTTTGCAGTATTGCGCTACGGTCTAGGGTGCGTTCCCAGGTAGGGTAAAGGGATATTGAGTGTTCTTGCTTTGTATCAACCTGAAAGTTTAAATTGTACGTGATAAATTTCAATAGGCTCCCTATTACACGAGAGCGTACTTAGCTAATATGAGAGTTTAAAACCTCTGCCTACCCCTATGAAAAGAAAAACTTCCAAAAATGTTAACATCTGCAAACATTGACACAACTTCTGTTTTTTTTTTTTCAACAATACGTGTTTTGCACGAAATCTGTGCCCCATGTGGCGATAGGAAGCACATTATTGACGAGATAAGGGGAAAAATAGTAACGCTCCTATTTACCTTTCGGAGATGAAGCGTGAACGTCTGATGTCATAGATTTCGGTTTGTAAAGGTAGTTTAAGCTATGTAGAAATATAATATATTTTGTTGAAAATTATAGATATATTATAGCTTAGGAACTTCAGCTTTCTAGTATGGCTTCAAAGTGTTAAGTTCAAGTCAAAAAAATTAATCAATCAACAAAATCAGTTTAGTCGTTTCTGAGTTAATCCATTACAAAGAAACGCACAAATTTCCTCTTTATAATATTAGTTTAGATGATATTGATGCTATTTACATCTCCGCTGACACTTTTGAAGACATAGGTGTAGAGTGTAGTTAAAAAAAATACGTTTTAAAACATTTCAATATGCTAACATTAGTGCCGAGTGATACTACAAAATTCAAAACACACCACAAAATAAAAATAAAACCAAACAAAACATAAAACAACGTTAAAAAGTTAAAAGGATGATGTTCTCAAAAACTTGTCAGAGAAAATATTACTTTGAATGGACGCTCGAGTTTACGACGAAAATATTTCACTCTGCGAAGAGTTCGAAGAACTACAGCCACTTGGGATTCAGAGATATAGTTTCGTGCTTAGACTTGTCTGGAAAATCACTGATGATTTCAGAGATTTTTTAATGCATTGAATGACGAGACAAGCATACCGTTCGCCTAATGGAAAGCGATACGACCACCCATAAACAGTAGCAACACCATCTAGCACCTTGAGTTACAAAGTACAGTGTGGCATTCCACTGCGATCGTCATCCTGAGACACAAGATGTTAAGTCTCATTATGACCAGTAGTTACAATGGCTACAATGTCCTTCAAACCGAAACACAACAGTGCATGCACACTGATGCTTGGCGGTAGAAATAGACATTGCGGTGGTAGTCACCCAGACGGACACTTACATACGAGAGATCTACCACCATTTATAGATAATACAGACAGAATTCAAGAAACTATAGAACCCAAGCAAATGCTCATTGCTTCATATATTTTCTACAGAAATTGCAAGTCAAAATACTGAAGTTTTCAATACATTTTTGTGAATATTGGCCGGGTGCTGTGATCAAAGCCTTTGACGAGCGCTGCAGTGCCACTGGGATTCCCCTGTAACGAAAGAGGAAGTAGATGGAATAACTCTGATAGACAAGGCTTAATGTTCTACATTACACATGGTTTTTATTACGTCAGGTGAATTATACTTATCATATTTGAAAATAACAACGAAATTTGGAGATACTGCGCTCAAAGGTAATTCTAAAAAGAAAATTAATATGTGAATAATATTTAAAAATCTTGGATTTTTTTAGTAAAATCGCCTTACAAAACATGCATAATAGCATGTTAAATAATTAAGCGCTTATGATACTCTTGAAACAAAATAAAAATACAACATTACTAAGATTTATTTACGGCAAAGCAAATCAAAGTAGCTTCTATTACAAGTTGAGATTCACAGACAAGAGAATCAAAATAAAAAGTGCAAACACAAGTTGCACAGAAACAAACGGCTGAGGTATCTCGGAGCGTCTTTTGTACCGAGCACTATGAATTCACGCGACGCGGAATAAATTTAAACTTTTCTTAGAAATATAAGTTTGCAAACACTGAATTTACTGTTGTGTTGTGTACTACTGGTGGCAGGTCTCTCATATGTAAGAGTCCGTCTGGGTGGGTACCACCGCAATATCTATTTCTACCGCCGAGCAGCAGTGTGCATGCACTGTTGTGTTTCGGTTTGAAGGACATTGTAGCCAGTGTAACTACAGGACATAATGAGACTTAAGATCTTATGTCTCCGGATGACGAGCGCAGTGGGATGCCACACAGTAACTACTTTGTAACTCAAGGTGCTGGATGGTGTTTCTACTGTTTATTGGTGGTCGTATCGCTTACTGTCAGGCGAACGGCATGCTCGTCTCGTCATTCAAGGCCATAAAAAAATCTGATAGTGTTTTAACAAGATTTACACCTAAGTACAAAAAAAACTATTCTTCAATATGCTTAAAAAACCAAGCGAAGTAAAATACTGAAGGTCAAACGAATAGGCCGTAAAACAAAATTATATGATTTATAGAGAGTTGTTGATTGAATCTCACTTGAACTAAAAAAGAGGGAAAGAAAAGCCTTTTAAGATTTTCAAATTAAAAACCTTTCCGATAAAGTAAAATTTTATTTGTATACATTTGCTTTTAACTGCCTACAAAATATATTTCGTAAGTTAGTTCGTGTATCATTGAACTGCCTTCCTCTAATCACGTACCGTGTAACAATTTATTCATTTTGAAAGTCATTGTATATGTTACCAATGATTTGTCTATTTCTTCCGCCAAGCAACAGTAGACACCTATATCTCCATGGCTTCCCTCTCTACCTCCGTATACACTCCCATTAGACCAAAAGGATCTTTGTATGCCAATGAATGAATCCATATTTATTACATGATTGTTCTAATTTTTAAGACTGTTACAAGCCGTTCCCCTAAGCCATGTGCTCAATATGTTATTCAGTTAAGTGGAGCATGTAATTATGCGTGGCAAAAGCCGGCTTAATGCCTCGTAGGTAATCTCTCTATAGGAAATGACAGTCGCAGGTGCTCTTTCCGTCGGCAACTGCTAATAGCTTTTAGACAGCAGCGCTTTTGTAGTGATGTTTGAGTTATCGATAGATTTCATGACTTTATTTCTGCAGGTGGAAGTATTATTGTTAACATTTTTGTATTTTTTTAATTGCTGACTGCCTCGATGGCGTAGTATACGGTAGGACTGCTGTGCTGAGGTCTCGGGTGCAATCCCCGGGTCAGGCAAAGTGATATTGGGTTTTTCTATTCAGTATTAGCCCGGAGTCTGAAATTTGTGCCTGATATGGCGATAGGCTCGCCCCCTATCACATCATGGGACAGAATACGCACGGCGAAAAGTAGATGTACTAGTTACACCTCTGCCTACACCTTCGGAGATAAAAAGAATGAGTTTGTAAAATAGTAAACGTGGCATCAGCTATCCTGTACAAGAATTTGCAGTCAGTATAATCAGTTTTTAAAGGATGGTAAAAAATGAGACGTGCTCCATGACTCTTAGCCCGACTTTAAACACAAGATACGTTTTACATTTGATCTTATTTGTTTTTTGACTCGTCAAGCCCCGCGACGGACGCCGGCGTCTGAGTATATAGGGTTTCCGCATACATCTATATATATAACGGGGTTTGACGGGTTAATAGTCATATAAGTTATGTTATTGTTTATCAATATTTTATCTCTGGTGAAATAACATGTGTATAGTTATTAACATTAAGTATAGCATTACTGTTTTGATGTTCCATTTACATATTAATTCGTTGAGTACTGTGGCGAATGTTATGTACGCCGTACTTGGACATATCAGTGACTATATTATTATAATCATTCCAATGTAATTACCTCAAATGTTATAATATTTACAACGTGACAATGCTAATAAATAAATAGACTTCCAATAAATAATGAACCACTACTATCTGCGTATAAAAAATTTGAAATCATCGACATGACTACATCACTACTCAGTTACCGAGATGACATACAGTTATAGCCGCCTTGCACACCATCTGCTTCCAACAGTGGAATTAGTACGACCATGTCTTGCAACGTACGAGCGTATACGTTATGTTTTGGAATTTATTATTAATTAGAATTAACTGTGGATGCAATTTTCGACGATTGTTTGTCATATTTTATTGTGAAAAGGTAAAAAATGTTTGTAACTTTTTTATTCGTTACATCAGTAGTCTTCTGGCGTATATGCGCAATTTAGGCTAGAAAGTACAAGGTTCAATTTCCATGTTAACTAGGTGGGTATTTTAAACGATTTTCCACCATTAGATGCTCAAAAAAGATTTGACAGGCATATGGCATTATAAAAACTGAAAAATATGTTGCGCAGACCCCACATTTGACCAAGTTAAAAGTAAATGTAAGAAATATACTACCACCATCAGAGTACATGCTTCAATCACTTTTAAGACAATTTTTTTTCTGGATCTAATGCTGCATGTTTTGCTTTCCTGTTTCCATAATACGGCTTACTATAGATGTTATCTAGTAACACAGGTGTTTTGAATCGTTATAAATGTTTACGACAATTTCTTAAGAAGACAAAGTGTAGTATAGTAGAGCCAAGTTCAATTTGTATAGTAAATTAGGTGCTTCTTGTTAAGTTTAATCGAAATACATACGTATACACTCACGCCTGCTATCCCCTAAGGGGTAGGCAGAGGCGCAACTAGTGCACCCACTTTTCGCCGTCATTCCGTCCCATGATGTGATAGGGGGTGAGCCTATCGCCATATCGGGCACAAATTCCAGACTCCGGGCTGATACTGAATAGAAAAACTCAATATCACTTTGCCCGACCCGGGGATCGAACCCGAGACCTCAGCTTTGCAGTCGTACTGTAATACCACTTCGCCACCAAGGCAGTCGTTTAATCGAAATGTTTTTTTCTTTGTGTCAAGTATAGTTAATCCCTTTTATTTTTTTTTTATGAAATAAAACTAAAATTAATTAGAATACAAAAGTGTAGAGACGATTTGTAGTTTTGAATTTGTTCGTATACTTATGTAGCTTAATATACGTGTGTATTGTTCATCAATTATCGTTCGCTTTAACGGTGAAGGAAAACATCGTGAGGAATCCTGCATACCTAAAAAGTTCTTCATAAGAATTTCGAAGGCATGTGAAGTCTATCAACCCGCACTAGGCCAGCGTGGTAGACTAAGACCTAAACCCTCTCAGTAGTAGAGGAGGCCCGTGCCCAGCAGTGGGACAGTATATAATACAGGGCTGGTATTATTATTATGTTGTATCTTTCCTGCGGGAAATCACGGCATGAAGACCGGTCCTTTTGGAAGGCTTGCGTGGGGATATAGATCCAACACGTAGAGGCCCCTTAAAGATACATTACTCTAGTTGGGATGTGTACACCTTGCAGGTACTCTCTCTGTCTGCACTTATGGGGGAAATACAGCCAAAGACAACGCCCGCAAGTTGCAGGGACTATTGCGGAGAAGATGGGAATTATACCGGGTCTATGGATAGGATATAGCTGGACTGGTTGCTGGGCTATTGATTGAGACAACGGGATGCCCAGAACGGGATGGAAGGCAGACGGTGACTTGCCCTCCACTAGATGGGCATCCCAAAAGCGGCATATGCCAAGGACGTAACATCGGTGTGAGTGGCTAAAGGGTGTCGAAAGGTGTGCACCGATTTTACCATCGCGGGTCGCTGAATCGTCCCGGAGCGGGTTTCCTCGCTATTACGCAGCTTGAGCACTTCCTCCTGGAGCTCAGGTTCTTTGCTCTTGCGATTTCCACCCCTAGCCGGCCAGTTAAGGCAAGCCAAGGGTCAGGGGGTCTCATTCAGCCCCCACGGAATCGGGGTACGCGGTGTCGCCACTCACCGTCGGCTCGCCACAAAGCCGCCCCTGAGGGATTATTATTATTAGGTGGCTGACTATACATCACCGAAACTATGACAGCTATTTGGCAAAGTATGATAAATGGGCGTTTTACGTTTAGCAAGTGTACTAGCACTAAATTGTGTAATCATACATGCATACACTTTTTTTTTTTTTTGTTGACACGGAGAAAGTGACTTATTACTACCGCCCAGTGTTCAAGGGGAACGACTGAGCAGTTATGTTGGGTTCACCGTGCCTTACGACCCGACGTTGAGCCGCCCGGAAAGATGGAAAACGTCGGGCGACCGCCGGGCCGAGTCCCTAACCTATGTACACCGCACGGCATACCAACCAAAACTCCGCGGTGGCCATCTTCGGCGCATTAGGGACGGCTGCGGGCTTCCTCCGACTCACGTCTAAGTTGTCGTCCGATACACGCATACACCCTGCGTTGCGACACAGCACTAATAAATCAGTGTCCTAGGGCGGTATTAATAAATCAATCTCAAGTTTGAGTTTCATCTCAAGTAGACATAATTCAATACTTTATTGTCTACTTGAGATGTAACTCAAACTTGAGATTGATTTATTAATACCGCACCTAGTAACCTGAGACTCAAGATCAACAAACATCTAATTGTAAAGACTCCATCGAAAATGATCTCTAATCTTACTCGTTCCAGAAATCCTCTAAAACCCAAACAGCTGATAACGTAATCCCGCTATCCCATTAAATCTGTGACCTCTTTAAACGCAATATCCTTGATCCCCTAATTATGCGTAAGTGAATTTTAAAAAACTGCTTACAAAATATGCAAATACCCACTTTGCGACAATTCAACTTAAGTAGGGGAATCGCTACAAAATATCTCGGCAGGGAGTTATAAAGATGATCCCTTGAAGTGCCCGAGAGGGATTTTGAACCGTACTACGTGTTCTCGAACGGAACTCGATTGGTTTTCGGTGACTGGAAACTAAGGCGTCTCTGGTGAGTTGTATAAAATATGTTTACGCGTATACCTTCAAAGGGTTCAAGATATGGCTTTATTACAGTTTGTCAATATTAGGTATGTGGTTGATTCATGTTTCTTTTGGCAATCGCTTGTTTTATTTAACTTTTATGCAGTATTTATATTGCTTCATTAATTCATGGAAGTATAAAATATGAACAGATATTCCATATATTCAACATTAGTAGGAAATATATTGACATCATTACTGGCTCCTTAGTGAAATCCAATTACCTTTGGTTCGAATCACGAGTCGGGCTAAGTGATATTGGGTTTTTCTACTCAAAAGTCTGAATTTATACCAGGTAAATGAAGCGGCGATAGCCTAGTTAGGAGTGGAATGGACTATCGAAACGAATGTCCGCAGATTCAAAACCCAAGGGTACGCATCTCTGACTTTTCTAAAGTTATGTATATTCTTTTATCGCTCGCTTAACGGTGAAGGAAAACATTGTGAGGAAACCTGCATACCTGAAAAGTTCTCTTTAAAAATTTCGAAGGTATGTGAAGTCTGCCAACCCGCACTAGAACAGCGTGGTGGACTAAGGCCTAAACCCTATCAGTAGAGGAGGCCCGTGCTCAGCAGTGGGCAATATATAATACAGGGCTGATTGCATTGCATTGCAAATGAAGCGGCGATAGTCTAGTTGGGAGTGGAATGGACTATCGAGACGAATGTCCGCAGATTCAAAACCCAAGGGTACACATCTCTGACTTTTCTAAAGTTATGTATATTCTTTTATCGCTCGCTTAACGGTGAAGGAAAACATTGTGAGGAAACCTGCATACCTGAAAAGTTCTCTTTAAGAATTTCGAAGGTATGTGAAGTCTGCCAACCCGCACTAGACCAGCGTGGTGGACTAAGGCCTAAACCCTATCAGTAGAGGAGGCCCGTGCTTAGCAGTGGTCAGTATATAATACAGGGATGGTATGGAAATGGAAATAGACCTGTCCTTATTTAATAACAAAATGTGGGTGTGCTATACCTAAGCTTACTCTTGAATAGGGAAAAAGGTGTGATGCTAGTTGTGTTTGTAAATGTTGATTCTTATTCTGCCCGGACAAAATCAAATCATTTATTTGTAAACGTAAGTACATATTTTACAATACCATGCCAGCCCTGTATTATATAGTGCCCACTGCTGAGCACGGGCCTCCTCTACTACTGCGAGGGTTTTAGGCCTTAACCCTTAATTTGGCATGGAAAAAAATTGTATACTTAACGTTTTTTGTTATTTGCCTATGTTAAGAGAAGTTTTGGGACCGCTAAAAAAATAAAAAATAAAATCTATCATTTTCCATTTTCGAGAAAACCTGTGTCCGCTGCAGCGGACAAAATCAAATAGGAAAGAACTATCCTCTTGATTTACATGTTCGGTGAAGGGGATATTGCCAAATGGGAGAATAAAATAAATGGTCGAAATATTACAAATAAAACAACATAACTATTAATTTTATACACACTTATTTATTATTTTGTGTGAAAATTCAGAAAACAGTTTCTTGGTGTTTTGCCGGTAACAAAACACAGTCTTATATTGCATTTTATACAAAACACAACGGTTTTTTTTTTTGCAATATCTGCAACGCCCTTCTGTCATGGTTGATGGAAAATGACCCATATCATCATATTTTACAGGGCTTGAGGGCCGTGCCACATGAGGGTTGTTGACTTTCGAGGCTTCTGTTTTCTGTCGCGTAGCACTCCGGTTTTTCATCAACAAACTTTCATACACCTCATACCTAAATACCTTCAGAGGCATTTTGTTTTTTTTTCCGGTATTGCTTTGATTTCGATGAACCAACCAAGCATTGTTTAGGCAAATGTCAATTATTTGTGCGAAGATGCCCAAGTACCACCTTCTATCCTTGAATGGTATTTTGTACAGCGATATTAACATGTCGGCGAGGTCAACTCCTCCCATATGTTTGTTGTACTGACGTACTATTTGAGGACACTGTACATCCACTTTACTTTTAGCGTCCTTTGAGTATCGCTGAATTTTTTCCACAGGTGCACTCGCGACAAAGGAGCTGATGAATGTCACCGCTTTGTTATCATTCCAACGAACGACTGCCAAACGGTTATTGTTGCATGATGTTTCTGCAAAAACACCTCTTTCTTTCTTCTTCATTTCTTTTTCTGTGGGTATAAATTTTTCAGCTCCTCTGAGGCGGTTGTTTCTTATTGTGCCAAGGGCGAAAATGCCATAGTTTTCTCGCAGAACGTAGAAAAGCTCTGGTGACGAGAAAAAGTTGTCGCAGTAGATAACTGCTGGCTTCCGCTGGATACTTTGGCATAAAGCAATGACTACTTGAGCGCCAAAACCAAGAGACGATTCTTCGTCCGAAAATGTGTGATACCGGAAAGTATCTTCGCCTCCATACATGATAAAGTCGTATATTATGCCTGAGACACCTGCTCGTACATAATTTTTAAAACCCCACTTGTTTGGCTTATCCTTCATGTACTGTTTTCTTTTTCCTGCCTTGCTACCTTTGTATGCTATCATCATCTCATCTATACTAAATTTGATTTCCTTACCTTGCAACTTCAAGCAATTCAGTCTTACTTTTTCTAGCAGAGGCCGTACTTTATAATACCTATCGTCATCTTCCAAGTTGTTATTGGCGAAATGTAAGTATCTTCGTATTTGCTGGTATCTTTTCAAGGGCATTATGTCGGCTACTTTGGCATATTTGAATTTATGCGACCAATAATCGAGATATGAAGGCATTCCTACGATCCCCATGATTATGTGAATAGCCAAAAAGTCATCAAATTCATTCTCGGTTAGTAAAATTGACTTCCCTGTTTCTTGAACTGAGTAGAAGTTTGACTGCTCCACAATATCTGCTTTAATATATCGTGAAAAAAATGTGTGGAAATATGTCAAAGGCGATGCATCAGCTTCAGGTAAATCAATGAAATCTGGATCTTCCAATTCTTCTTCGATGATTGCTTTGTGACGAAACAATGCTTTTTTCCACTTGTACATTAATTGGATCCTTTTTGCTGTCTTCTTTTTTTTCGGTGCTGGTAAAGTTGGTTGTTTGGATCTTGTTTTCCTAGATCTAACAGTTGCCGGTGTTGCTGGGGAAGACGGAAGCGAAGGAATTGCAGATAATGAAGATGGCACGTTTATATAGTTGGCCTCGCGAATTTCTTGTAGGATTGGTGTAAGGGGAACTGAATCTATGATAGCAATGTCTTGAATGTCGAGTAATCCATGAGCTGATGATTTCGGGTCTGGTAAACTGTGTTCATCCTCGGAATCTGGCCCGTACAAAGAAATATTTAGTTTTTCAAATGACCCTAATGACGGTGGGGGGGAAGACGAATAGTGTGTTGAGGTATCGTGCAGTTCAGTATCAGAATCTGATTTTTCGCTTGCGTAGGAAAGAGCATGCTCTTTTGGAACTAAAGCTAGCATCCTAGCCCCACGAGAATGCTGTTGACAAGCGAAAACAAAAAACAAATAAGCGACCATAACCATGTTAATGCAAATAAAGTTAAGTAGTTAAAAAATGTGTAGCGCTAAACAAGCAAAAAAAAAAGTTCCACGTTACAAAAAATAATTATAGTTTATACGTTATTTTGGTAATGTCCGTCTCGACGGACATAGCGACTCATGGTTAGATATCTCTACCATTGGCAATGTTCGTTAAGGCGGACAAACCATATTAGCACTAAATGTTTACATTATTGGCAATGTTCGTTGAGGCGGACAAACCATATTAGCACTAAATGTTTACATTATTAGCAATGTTCGTCGTGGCGGACAAAACATTTATAAGGCAAAAAACCAGCCAAACCAACAGAAAATACCTAAAACTAAGATGCAACGCTATTTATTACAATATTGGGAAGCCACACCATCGAAAACATTAAACACTTATTGATTAAAACCTTAAAAAATATTTACAAATACCTTGAGTAACACAGATGGCTTGCGCTTCGCCGACATTTTGTCACACACTGACACATAAGGTGTTGCCAGGTCCGAATTATATTTTTCTACCAATTCACTAGTTTTTTTAGAAGCACTTGTAAGATAATTACTTTGCATAAAATGCTTTATAAGCATGCAGTATTTGTTTTATTATAGTGTCCTTCACGGCGTACATAGTCAAATTAAGGGTTAATCTACCACGCTGGCCTAGTGCGGGTTGGCGAAATTCACATACCTTATAAATTAAGAGGACTTGTCAGGTATGCAGTTTACCACACGATGTTTTCCTTCACCGTTAAAGCAAGCGATAATTCACAAAAAATACACACTCAGCTTTTTAAAAAAGTCAGAGATGTGTGCCCTTGGGTCTTGAACCTGCGGACATTCGTCTTGACAGTTCGTTCAATAGATGGTATAATTAAATTTAGTCCGCTACATTCTACTTAGAAAAGTATACAAATAACAGAGTTTTAAATTAAATAAATTATTATTAAACCTTCTTAACCTATTTATAATGGGATCCCTTTGATTCGGCTACTTTTTTTTAAACTATTATTTTTTCGCATAATTGACTTTGCATAATATGTATTGGCATAATAGTACTATCGCATAGTAATATTTTGGCCTTCTATTTTTTTGTCATAATAAGCTATTGGAATAATTTTAGCTCGACTAATTTGACATGTCGCATAACATGTATTTAGAATAAGTTAGGATAGCGAGGAGCGAAGCGACGAGCGTGTTAGGTGCATAATATGAACCACCGCCAGAACCGACTTTAAGTCGTTTCCAACTCAGACAAAACCAAACATGAATGATGCTTATTTATTTTTATGACTTTTGATATTTATGCTTTTTGACGTTAGTCGTTCTGATGGTTGTGCTTTTTGTATTTATGCTTTTTTATTTTATGCTAAAACAATTATGCGTAATGATTATTATGCACATTGGTATTTATAAATAAAAATGAAAATTTATGCAATCCAATAGGGAACCATTTATAATACATGACTCCAAGAATCGATCAATAGAGCAAAAGGATTGACGAGAAATTTTTTAATTTCTTTTTTAATTAATATATCTTATCCTGTAAGTAAGGGGCACTGCAAAGTGCACATCTGGTTACTCTAGTGTAAAAGAGATGAATAAAAATCTGTTACCCATTAAGACAATGTACGTACGAGATGTGATTTATGTAACCATGGAGCTTGCAAAATGGTAATGCAGAGCCCTTACTACGTGTTCTCGAATGAAACTCTTAATATTACGTGAGTTTAATCTTTTGTAAATATTTCATCGAAACGAATGATTTTTCTTAAATCCGTTATTTTAATAAATATTAAGTGATACTGAATAAAATATCATAATCGAACTCAGTTTATACAATCAATATTTTTGTGTACAGGTTTTAATTCTTAAAACCATTTTATACTTTAGGTTATTCATTTATCCAGTGAGTTTTATTTCCTACAGTCTCTCAATACTTCTCTTGTTTATCTTTGCCACTAACGTGATCGTCATCATTTCTAAACCCAATTCCGTATATTATCTGTGTATAAACATATTAAATTATACATGAACAATCTATTTAAACGGCATAGTTGATTTATTACTGAATATAATTTCCATAATTTCGGAATACTTATCAAACACCTACACAATTTGTTTACTCAGCTAAGTTATTCAGAAGTCAATTTTCTAGCTGGCATCTCTTAACACTCGAGAGGATTTTAACCTTTATTATGAATTATGTTTAGATAACAAGGTTATATTATTGAAACAATACCAGCACCGTACAATCCTGATGCTGCCCTTAGGCCTCTTCTACAAATAAGAGGTTTTGACATTGAAGTAGGGAAAATAATATATGTGTATAAAACTGTTATGTGTTTACCAAACTTGAGGAAGTAGACAGGCGCATTATTAAGAGGAAGAGAGTTTGATATACACAAAATATTTTTATTGATGATATGAAACGCAATCACAAAGATAACATGCAGGATTTCTAAAAGACAACAATATTGATTGTTTTTTTATTGCATTGAATGACGAGACGAGCATGCCGTTCGCCTGATGGTAAACGATACGACCACCCATAAACAGTAGCAACACCATCTAACACCTTGAATTACAAAATGCTGGGTTGCATGGCACTGCGCTCGTCATCCTGAGACATAAGATGTTAAGTTTCATTATCTCCTGTAGTTACATTAGCTACAATGTCCTTCAAACCGAAACACAACTGTGCATGTACACTGCTGCTTGGCGGTAGAAATAGACAATGCGGTGGTACCTACACTCACAGATGAGAGACGTACCACCAGTAAATAGTATTGATTGTAGCTGGCCCATACATAATATACAAACTGCAGATTAAATTATGCTCTATGTGACTATTTCACTTAAAGTTACTAGCTTTTGCATACGGCTCTGCCCACGTGTGTGTTTTGGGAATAAAAGTGATCTATATAATAATCTAGGACTGTTCTACGTACAAAATCCATTTCTTACTAATATTGAAACACTATACATAATTTTACGTTCACCTTTATAAGAATACCAAACATCAATTCTATTCACCCATTTCCCTTACCACTCCGTTTTCGAAATTATCCAGCTACGGAAAAACTCAGAGCACTTAGGCAATGCAGTTTTCCATTAGTAACGGAATTTCCAGAATCACATCAGTAGTTTTATGGATTATCTTTCATCTATACTCGGAAATACCCCCTTGTAACATTAATAGGTGTGACTAGGGCTGCCATCACTTAAATTGCCGATGCCAGATATACACGGCAAAAATCCCGGACATTTGGACGAAATATGGGTTTTTCCCCGGACACCTCTGAAAAAATATTTTGCCGTGCCTTCTTGAATGCGGGTTATTCTGAATGAATTTTTAACTAAGCGTTATTTCAATTTATTGCTAATCTATAATAAAATTGGTTTCCCCTGACAACAAGTGTCTGACTTTTTAAAACCCCTGCCCGCGGCCCCCGGACGCCCTTCAAACTAGGACAAATCCGGGGAAATCCGGACGGATGGCAGCCCTAGGTGTGACTAACCACCACTGCTTTATGCAGCGGGCAAGTATGCGTCGGTTTTGGTCATTGAGAGTTCCGTACCTCACTTTTTATCTATTGTTATTAAGGTATTCATTAAAAAAGCGCATATTTCACTCTTACACTGTCGTAAATATTCGTTACAAGAAGTTCGAGGAAAGTCATATTCCTTGTCTTGTTTATTACGCTTAAATCAATTCTAATATAATATGTTGCACTTCGTTATAGTTATACTGTAAAAAAAAGACGTGTGGCACTCGGAGACTGCCGCGGTAAAGCTATTGCATAGCATTTTTATCAACTTATGTAATTACAATTATTATTTTTTTCTATTGTCCAAATTTCACTCGTGCCCTAACGCCGAAACTCTAAGCAGGCAATTCTAATATTTATAACCTATTTGAACAGATATAAAATAAAAACTTTTTAAAAATTCAAACTTAGAATCACGTTTGACATTTCGATACGTTTCACTGACTGGAACAATTTTTAAATACACGGTAATTTCGACCTTTTATCGTTTAACATTCAGCTCATATCCTCTTACATATTGTATTCTTACAAGACTGCGATATTAAATTTACTTATGGAATTTTACACTCTACACGGTTGTGATAGAGTTGAAAAATAAAATATCACCCCTGTGCCGGTCGGAGTGAGGGGTGTTAGGTTATTTTTTCGTTACGGAATTTCTAGATTCGGTCTCCACGCTCAAGGCCCGTGATAGAAGCTATGCAATAGCTTAAAAATTAAACCCTTTAAAAATCTGACACAAAGGGTCAGCAATTATAAAAGACCGACGCGCATTAGACACGTCTTCCTATCAACTTTGGGGCTACCTATGCGTATAACTCTGGGCCATCTCAGCACTTCACAAAGTAAACTTGATACGGAGTACGCAATCTGCTGCAAAATGCCCTCTACATTTCTCTGAATATCAAATATCGCTAAAATTACTATGGGTTTGAAGCCTTGTTTGTTATCTTCAGTTCTACGTACCCTCACATTTTCGGTTTAATTATTTATTTATTTAATAATAAAGCCCTAAATACCCAGTTAGGGTGTCGGTATTAATTCGAATCACTAAGCATAAAAGAATGGCTAATATTATTTAAAATTAATAAAAGCTATCAATGTGTTGTACCTTTGTCAGAAAATTTTCCAAGGACCATATCAATATTAAAGGACTTAATTCAGATGGTTTAATATTTCATACATGAGTTAGTGTGTATAGTACTTGAATGAAATTTGATTTTAGTATGACTACCTTTTGAAACTAAACGGTGACTAATCTTCTTCATATCAAAAACACAAAAAAAATGTTAACGAAATTTCCTAAAAACTATCAAATTGAATTCACTTCGATTTTCATCAAACCAAAAAAGCAATCATTACAATTCGTACAAATCACGGGAGTGCATTAGATCCGTCCGTAAAGTCAGTCATGCGAAACGTAACGTCTACAGTCTACACTTCATTTAACATACGTTGGTAGGGGACATCTCGATTTCGGATTTCAGTCTTACGATAGCCGTTGCGGGGAGCGGATGTGTGTCGCGCGCGTCTAGCTTCGTTCCGGACATCGTAAAAATGTGATTAGTGAATTGTTTTTTTGTGATTTTTTTGGAACAATGGATTTCGCTTTTTGGATTATTTTTGTTTTCTCCTGTGTTAACGGTGAGTACATTTTTTTGATATTTTTGGACTTTTTTTTCTTACAAACAATATATTCATTTTATTCCAAATAATAATGAATGCTCATGGCTGAAAATAATAATTAGTTTCTGCCTCAAAGCTTAAAATAAAGGCTTTTCCTTAGGAATTTATTTATCAAGTCCTAAACATGTGGTATTGCATTTTTTATCTTGCGGCCCACTTGGTTGTCAGCTAATGTGCAAATGAATGAAACTGTTCTGACGAGACTTTTAACGATTGGCACATATATAAAAAAATATAGACCAAGACCAAACAAAGAACAATAATTTAGTGCTCTCTTGAAATAAATGTTTACTACGAAAATAGTATTAAATTATCATAACATAAAGTAAATAAAATATATCAATCAGTTTTATATTCCATGAACCGTCAAACTCTATTTCGGTATTTTTTTCTCATAAAAGCCCAATAAATTGTATACCAGGAAATACACAAAAGTTTTTATTTTAACCCTCGCACATTTTAATTGACTTTCCAGTTATAAATGAACACATTTCTGTGAAACTTGCACTAAGCTAATATTATCAGTTTCCTTTGTGCACGGAAAATCTTTTGGAACAAGTTCCTGGAAAAGTTTTTAAATTTAATCAAGTTCAGTTTTCTGAAAATGCATAATTTATAGCGGTTTATTTTGAGAATTCGTGTGTTTTATTGATCGATAATATTTCGTGTTTTAGTGTAGGTATGGTCCTTAGGCACCACGCAGACGTTGACCACTTGTTGCCGAAAATCACCATATTATGTGAAAACAACACTTACTGAAGTTGTTGAAGCAACTGTTAGTATTCCAATAGCGTATTTTCTTGGCGGCATGTTGATAGCGTTTGCGCGGTACGTTATTATCCCCTAAATTTTGTAGTTTATGTTGTGTTATAAATATTGAATTTATTTTTGAGGCACAACTAGTGCTCCCACTTTTCGCCGTGCGTCTTCCGTCCCATAGGAAGCGAGCCTATCGCCATATAGGGTACAAATTGTAGACTCCGGGCCGACTTTGTCCGACGCGGGTATCGAACCCGAGACCTCAGCATTGAAGTCATACCGTAATACAACTACGCCACCGACGCAGTCACATAACGTACTATATTATAATCTGGACCGATTTAAAACATTATTTCACCAATATAAAGCTACATTATCAGCGGGTAACATATACTTTTAATCCGGGGAAAATGTAAAGCGGGACTCCCGGAAAAACGTGTTTAAATAAATTATTCAAATGAAATCAATATATTAATAATTTTTAGGTATGTGTGTGTAAGTAGACGACAGCCTCGTTGGAAATGGAAAGGTCTACCGAGATTATTTCCGGAGCTTCAAAACCCAAGACACACACCTCTGACTTTTCGAAGTTACGTGTTTATTGTTTATCAATAATGATCGTTTGCTTTGACGTTGAAGGAAAACATCATGAGGAAACCTACATACCTGAGAAATCTCCGCAAGAATTACGAAGTCTTCCAACCCGCACTAGGCCAGCGTGGTGGACTAAGGCCTAACCCGTCTCAGTAGTAGAGGAGGCCCGTGCTCAGCAGTGTGCAGTATATAATACAGGGCTGATTGCATTGCATATATGTAACAATTACTCAAATGAGGAAAGCGGAACGTAAAAGCATTATAATAAAGCTTCATGGTTATTGCTGCAGTATTTTTGTTAACGCGCGCCCGACTCCCAGAGGTGTTGTTATAAAGTTAACCAATGCAGTTAAAAGTCGTATGACAGTGGTAAATGATCGGGGATTTAACTGTTTGTTTGTTACAATTTATAAATCGCAACTTTAGAACGTTTTCGTTCGACACAAATCAAAAATACGAAAATTGAGCTATCGTCACAAAAGTACTTAAAACTGGTCCTGTTTTATGATAAAAATACAATGAAAAATGGACCAATATAATAGTTTTGTCGCCTTCCGGCCTGAATATGGCTGTGTTTGAATTATTGTTGTATTGAGAATTTTGTTTAAATAATTTTCTAACGATAACTCAATTTTAGATTTTTTGAATTCTGTCGTTTTCGTTCTAAAGGTGAGACTTGTCATGTCAAGATGGTCATACTTGCACAAGGTGTCCCGTAAATAATAAATGACATTTAAGGGGCTCACACACCTCACCAAAACTAATTTTATTATTATTGTTGAAAACCTCGGGCACAACACCTAGGGCTAGTAACTTTAAAAAAAATTACGTCTATAAATATGAATGAATAATCTTTAAATCTGTTTCTTGTAAAATTATGTAAAATAAATAAGTCAAATAGTAAAAAACTAATTCTTCGCTATCTTTGTACTTCATATTATGAGAAAAAGAAACAGGTGGGGTTTCGAAATCTTTAGGGCCTGCCTGCGTTCAAGGTTCAGTAAATAGGGTTTCACTGGTCCATTTTGAGTTCGTAACCCCAAAAAAAATATTAATTGTCTAGAAATTTCTATACAACACATTTATTCCGGCTTGTTCGAACCTCATTCCGAATTGTTTTAAACTCGCAGAATCGAGTTAAATACCCGTGTAATATTCAAAACGATCGAAAATGATTCATTTGATGGTCGACTGGCTCCGTTGAATACGAGCTCCACTGGGAATCATATTTGCGTCCAATATTGGCGTATATTGGTGCAAATATTGTTTTGCATCGTTTACTTTGTCCATTGTTATGCGCATGGATTGCCAATTAGTAATGAACGCGGTTGCATAATGGGATAAGTAATATTTTTGTATTTTAAAATGGAGTGACTGCCTTGGTGTGGTGTGGTATTACGATACGACTGCAATGTCGATGTCTCAAGTTCGATCTCCGGATCGGGCAAAGTAACATTGGGTTTCATATTCAGTATCAGCCCGGAGTCTGGAATTTGGGCCCGATCTGGCGATAGTTGCGTCTAAGCTTACTTCGGAGACTACTTCCTCACTCCCTACCTACCCACTTAGTAAATAACGTTTTAAAAAAAGTTAGTTATAAATGGAAGGGTCTAAAATTTGTTTTTAATGGTTCCAAGATCCATATGTTTGCCTTTTAATATGCATAAAGTTTGATCTTGTTTGAATTTTGAGGTCCAGTACCCATACAAAAAACGGACCTCTCCTTTATGCCCAGAATACTTTAAGCAAATTAGTTAAAGCAACTGTTTCAGTGCAATTAACCGACAAAAATGAGAGAGAACATTCATGCATAACCTCAAAAACCACTAAACATGTAGCGAAGACCATTTGTCGCTCAACATTTGTATGATACGACTTGAATAGCGTTATCTAGGTTACATCTCCATACAGACCGCTTAAAAGCTTTTTCCGTTACACTAGGCGAGTAGACGGATGCGGACAAATTCATGACCGTTAAGCATTTATACAGGAATCAAGTAGTAAGTTAATACAGGTAAAGGAGAGGTTAAGAAAGTTAAAACTTTCCAAGTCGGCATGCATTGTGAAATCCGAAACTATACTGTACAGTGCAAGCATGTACATTTTCTACGCGTAAGCACTTTACATGCGTCGCGCGGTATAAATCAATTAATATACGATCAATAAATCAGTTCGCATTAAATCATCAACACACACGGACTCATTAATCAAATATCAATTATCAATAAAGGTTATACAAAACATCTGAATATCAATCAAATTCTAAGTGTACGGAAACACACCGTACATTTTGGTCCTTCGAACTATCGTGTCAGCGGGATCAATTCGTGTGAGAAAAATCACGTGCTTGTTCCTGCATCCACGACTGGCCCCTGTGGAGACTATCTACAGACCTCAGCAACTGAAGAGCAACATCATTGTGAGATTTCGTACACCTATTCTCGGTAGCGAATCGGTTCAGTTGGCTTCCCAGAAGCGGGTTTCCCCAGCTGGATTGAGAAGGCGCACATATCGTGAGTAGGCCACGGAATCTACAACCAATTTAATATCAAGCAAAATTATCATGTCTATCATGGAGGATCTTCTGGCCAATCAAGAACAAATACAAAGTGGCCTGGAGCAACTTTACAAAAATTTCAAAAAGGACCCGAGTGATCGAAAAACTTCTGCTTACATCAAAAAACGTCTCCAAACTCTAGATGGTTACTGGGAAGAATTTCAATCAAATCACGTGAAGCTGTGCGAGTTTGACGACCGTGGATATACATACTTCTCAGAAAATATTTACCGTAAAACAATGACATTTTACCAACACGTCAAAGAAACCATTCAGCAGTACAAAGGCGTGGAAAAGGATCACTCTCCAGTAAACCCTTCGATTCATTTGTCATATTCTCAAGATCAAGATACTTCGGAGAAGAAGGATTTATTGAGCGTGCAAGATAAACCAACGACCGACCACTCGGAAGGAATATCAACCTCATTTGGCAAGTTAGTATCTCAGGGTAACCCCAGTAAATTAGAAGAAATGTATAGAAGTCAAAAAAGTAATTTTAAAGCCTTATCTCGGGCTATCGCCAACATCGATTTAGACAGCATTTCGGCAAAATGGGAATATCAAGACGCACTTAAAACTATTGAAACGAGATGGACGGCTATCGATACTCTACACTGGAAAATCGATAGCGAATCGTTTGAAGAAGATGAAGAATATGAAGAAACTTACAGCAAGTACGAGAGATTATATATCAGCATGAAAAAGTCTATCAACACAAACATGGGTTCAGCCTCTCATTCAGAAGATTGTACACCAAAAACCGATATCCCAATATTTTTAGGCAACTTTCATAAATGGATATCTTTCAAGGATCTTTTTACTGAGGCAATTCATAACAATAAATCTATATCACCTGCTCAAAAGATGAAGTGCTTGAAGAGCAAATTAAGAGGAGAAGCTGAACGTCTGGTTCAGCACTTGAAGATCAGTTCGGAGAACTATCAAGTCTGTTGGGACATATTGAATCATCGCTACAACAACGAAAAGCTAATTTTCAATTCACATATAGGCATACTTTTATCGCTGCATACCATGCAACAACAATCATTCACCCAACTTAAGAACATATTTGACACTACCAATGAATGCCTCAACGCAATAAAAGCTCTTGGTGTAGACATATCAAACTGGGATCCATTAATTGTCTATTTGCTCACCCAAAAATTAGACAACCAAACGCATGTCGAATACAATGCCTTCTTACGTGATCCGAAAGCATTGCCAACGTTAGCGGATTTCCTCAAATTTATGGAAAATAAATACATATCGCTTGAATCATCACAGCGTAAATTCGGTTCAAAATCAACAACATCCAATGAAAAACAAGTTTCCGTTCCGCCGAAGAAAAATCATTTTTTCAACAAGACATATAACTCAAGTTGCAACAAAAATGAAGCGGATACTCCATCTATTCCCCGATCAAATAACAAGAGTTACGCTACGAGAACGCAAGTTTGCCCGCTTTGCAAGGAGAGTCATGGGTTATTCCATTGCAAAACATTTTTGGACTACAACCCTGAAACAAAAAGAAGCACCATCAATAAGCTGAATTTATGTATAAATTGCCTGTATGATCACAAAGACAAAGCATGTTTTTCACAAGCAAAGTGTCGTGTCTGTTCGGGTCATCATAACACCGTGCTACATGACACCTTCCAAACAACAGCGGAGTCAAATAACACGAGCACGTCAAAGAGGGCAACGCTCTTGCCTGAACAGCGAAAAAATGTGACACATATTTCAAATCAAAACATAGCAGAAACCCTCCTAGCAACAGCTCTTGTTGAAATAAAAGGGAAAAATGAAAATTTTATAATGAGAGCACTTATTGATCAAGGCTCTCAAGTATCACTCATCTCCGAAAATGCTGCACAACTTCTGGGTATTCCACGGAAAGCATTCAGAAGTACAATATTTGGCATCGGCTCTAACCCAAACAACTGCAAGGGGGTAGTTAACATTACAGCATCCTCATTACATACCAACTTCACATTCCAAGCTGATGTATTAGTAATGAACAATTTGTTGCACAATTTGCCAAATCAAAGTTTCGCTAAACCATCATGGAAATATCTGCAAACAATTCAACTAGCAGACCCGGATTTCAACATTAGTCGTCCGATTGATCTATTACTGGGTGCAGATGTGTACGCCGAGATCATCATGGCAGGTATCATCAAAGACAACGAACACCAAACTCCCATCGCACAACAAACTCAACTTGGCTGGATATTATGTGGAAATATCCGATCATATCAATGCAATGTAATCATCAACAATATTGAGGACATACAAAGATTTTGGGCCATTGAAGATATTTCCGATAATGATACAAACATCTCTTTGGAAGATCAACAATGCATACAACAATATAAATCTGAAACATTTCGAACACATGATGGGAGATACGTGGTACGACTGCCGCTGAAACCGGAAGTAGATAAACATCTTGGTAAATCTAAACAAAAGGCAGTGTCACAATTTTATAGTTTAGAGAAAAGATTTTCAACGAACAAACAAATCGCCGAACAATACAAGGCATTTATAAATGAATATATTGAACTGGGTCATATGCGCAAGTGTGCGCACGAATATTTGCCAGATTGCATTTTACCTCACCATTGTGTTTTACGGGCGGACTCTACAACAACATCGTTACGCGTAGTTTTTAACGCATCAGCAAAAACTTCAACAGGGTTCAGTTTGAATGATTTTATGTATCGTGGACCAAATTTGCAACAAGATCTGTTTCAACTAATATTGAGATGGAGGCAATATGAATATGCTTTCACAGCAGACATTGAGAAGATGTTCAGACAAATCCTCTGCAACGAAAAAGATCAACGGTATCAAAAGATTGTATGGCGACAATCACCAGAAGAAGTTCTGCAAGAATATAAACTTACTACCGTGACATACGGTACTAAGGCCGCGCCGTTTCTCGCTATGATGACTCTGAAACGTCTAGCAGAAGACGAGCGATCAAGATATCCAACAGCATCCAGAGTCCTCGAACAAGACTTTTATATGGATGACGTTCTCAGTGGACATCATTCTTTACAAGACGCCATTAAATTGAAGACAGATCTCGCAAGTTTATTGAAGTCTGGAGGGTTCCGTCTACGAAAATGGTCATCAAATAAACCTGATATATTACACGACGAAATTAACACCAATCAACAAGCATTTGAGTTTAGACACGAGGAATCAACCAAAACATTGGGCCTGCGTTGGCAACCATATGAAGATCAATTTACTTATCAAATCAAAATTGACACAACATCAACGACACCAACTACGAAAAGGTCATTACTATCACAAATATCAAAATTATTTGACCCATTAGGTTGGTTGTCTCCAGTTTCCACTGAACTCAAGGCTTTGTTTCAAGACGTCTGGAAAATGAATCTCAGCTGGGATGATCACCTACCCGAAAACATCAGGGAAGAGTGGTACAAAATCAAACAAGATCTGCCAAACATAGAATATATCAAAGTTCAACGATGGCTCGAAACTCACAACAACGAGAAAATTGAACTACACGGATTCTGTGACGCATCAACAAAGGCCTATGCTTGCGTAATTTATTGCCGAGTCATCCATCCAGATAATCACGGAAAAAGGATACCAATCACAATTGTCGCTGGAAAAACAAGACTTGTACCTGTGAACAAAACTGTATCATTGCCACGACTGGAATTAAGCGCTGCATATCTATTAATTAAAGTAATGAAGACTGTTCAAAATTGTTTATCAAGCAATCAAATCACCGTATATGGTTGGTCAGACTCTACGGCAGTTCTGGGGTGGCTCCAGGGTGACCCAAATCGCTGGAAACCGTTTGTTGCCAACCGTGTAAAGCAAATAACAGAAATCATCCCCATAAACAGTTGGAATTATGTAAAATCAGCAGAAAATCCAGCCGATTGCGCCAGTCGCGGATTGTCTGTGAATCAATTAATACACCATCAGCTGTGGTGGCATGGACCTAAATGGTTGACAAATACCCAAATTATAGAACAAGGAACCCTACCAATTTTCAACACAACCGAAGAAATGAGAAAATCGGCAAAAATAAATGTCACACTCAAACGTCAAGATGATGATATCGCATTAAATATTTTATATAAACATAGCAACCTCAATCGAGCCACTCGAGTATTAGTTTGGATATTACGCGCAATTTCACGTAACAAACCAAAATCAGATTTTTTATCTATAGACGAAATGGAAAAGGCGGAGTTTATTCTAATCAAAAAAGCGCAGCAAATTGCATTTATGGAAGACATTGCCAGTTTGCGGAAAAACAACCGCGTGGATTCGAACAGCAAACTACAAGATCTCAACCCGTTCCTCGATCAAGAAGGGCTATTACGAGTGGGAGGAAGACTCCGTAATGCGAAGATTCCGAACAACATGAAACATCCAATCATTATACCTCATAGCAGTCATCTCACTAATTTGTTGATAGATCAAGGACATCATATGACATATCATGGTGGAGCTCGCTTGACGCTGGCCTGGATAAGACAAAAGTACTGGATCTTGGGCGGCAATCGCGCAGTGAAGAAACATCTGAGGGCCTGTGTCAAATGCAGACGACATGATCCCATCAAACACGATCAATTGATGGGTGACCTACCGTCGTCCCGCATAAATTTAACAAGACCGTTCCATCACACCGGGGTTGATTTCACAGGATTTATAGAACTCAAAACAAATAAGGGGAGAGGGGTGAAGACATGTAAAGGCTACATAGCTGTTTTTGTTTGCATGGCTACAAAGGCCGTGCACCTTGAGTTAGTGTCGGACCTCAGCTCTTCATCATTCCTAGCGGCATTACGACGAATGGCGGCACGAAGAGGCAGTCCTGCTCACGTTTACAGCGACAATGGTACGAACTTCATAGGAGCAAGTCGAAAATTAAATGAAGAATACATCAATCTTCAGAAAACCCTGGACAGTGATTTCTTTACCATAATCACAGACATGAAGATCACCTGGCATTTCAACGCCCCCTTATGGCCGAGCGCGGGTGGCCTGTGGGAAGCGGCTGTGAAGAGCTTAAAATATCATTTAAAGAGGGTTATCGGCGATCAAAAACTCACCTATGAAGAGTACTCGACCGTGCTGGTTCAACTAGAGGCATGCCTCAACAGCCGACCATTATGTGCACTCACTGAAGACCCTGATGACCTAGATTTCCTAACACCGTCACATTTCCTAGCAAGTGGACCAACCTTGACTATCACGGAAACAGAAACAGATCTACGGACGCGATGGCAACTCACGCAGAAAATATTTAGAGACATCTGGAGGAGGTGGCAAACAGAGTACTTAGTTCAGCTCTCCTCTCGCAGCAAATGGCGGAAACCACGTGAGAATCTAAAAATCAATGATGTCGTAATCATACACGATGCCAATCTCCCCGCCGGGAAATGGGCCTTAGGCAGGGTCATAGACACCCATGCTGGAAAAGATGACTTCGTCCGAGTAGTCACCTTACAGACGAAAAACGGCGAAATAAAAAGACCGATTACGAAGCTTTCACTACTACCTACAAATACGAAATCAACAGAAAACGTCGAAACGGAAAATTCCAATTAACCATCAAAACTCAAACCCAGAAAATGCCAGTTACTACTTACAACTATCAGGCTGCTTATGTCGATTATATCTCCAACAACGGCGATTTAGAAATTTCGACATTTGGCAACAATCAAAGTCTCTATTTCGACAAGAAGCTTCAATCAATTTTAATCGATCAATTTACGCTTGGAAATAGAGGAATGGAAGATGATAATCTACTGCGAGTGGGACCGTATTGGGATGCAACAGATTTATTAGTAAAATACATGAAATACTTAGAAAACATATGGACAGTGGATCACATATCACAATGCAATGTAGTCACATTACAATTACGCCATGGGCTCAACGAACTCGAACATTGTAATAATTTACTGCATGACCAACAAAATAAATAACGCGCAAACGTCGGGGCTTCATTAATGGTGTGGGGTATGTTACACACAGCCGATTTAGCATTTTGGATGAAAATCAAGACAAGCGAGTCATCAATACTAGCAGATGGAATCACTTACCACGACATTCATCATTACGTGGTAATCTACGTGATGGTGGCAGTCGTGGGATATTTCGGAATAATCTACGTGTGGACTTAAGAAAAAGCGAGCACATTTATACCGGAGTGAATCTACCGTACACTACTCTACAACAGCAGAGCGGCCGGCAGTACCTCCTCGTGCACCAAACAACCCCAGTACGTCGCACCGAGTGGACCGGTCGACGTCACCAGTCATACGAAAACAAAACATTTTAGTTTTAATTGAGCTTTTCTGTATTGCTATTTTATTTGTTATGTATCATTGTGTACTGTTTTATAATCAATTTCACCATCACTCATCTCATCACCTCATCCCGTGCCCGGAGCATGTACAGTGCAAGCATGTACATTTTCTACGCGTAAGCACTTTACATGCGTCGCGCGGTATAAATCAATTAATATACGATCAATAAATCAGTTCGCATTAAATCATCAACACACACGGACTCATTAATCAAATATCAATTATCAATTATCAATAAAGGTTATACAAAACATCTGAATATCAATCAAATTCTAAGTGTACGGAAACACACCGTACATATACAGAATAGCGAAAAACACTCAAAAGAGTCTCGGGGCCGGTTCTGATGAACACTGAAACTGCATCATTGGATTTTTATAAAATCAATATTCTTTACCAGGAATCTAACTTATTTTGACATAAAAGTCCTAACCGAAATTTTCATTTTATTTCAAAAGTTTTATACGTGTTTATCAGCATTTGTTGATGGCAAACGATTGGGCTTTTCTTCGTAAATAATAGATACCTGCTTCAGAAAGTATCCTCTCATTGTACACACTTCACCACTGTATTACCGATATAGCCCAGCAAATAAGCAAGCAATGTGTGGGCAGGGCACATAGTTGGCAGAAATGACGGCAGATGGGACAGAAACTTTGTTCAGTAGAGACCACGTACCGTCTAGCGCCGCGTTGGACGTCCCCAAAGGAGGAGAGACGACTTGATAAAGGTTGAAAGAACACGCTGGATGCAGGCCGCTTCCGATCCGTCTAGAAGTCTTTAGGGTATATTCATATGGCTAATGATGACTACTGCCAGTAGACAATATAAACCTTTACAAGTTTTGTGAGGATTGGAAATTGTTTTGAACATATTGTTAACTAGCTGTTGCTCGCGGCTTTGCCTGCATGAAAAGCCGTTCTCGCTACAAAAGATCCTAAAATACACTTCGTAACCTAGGCCATCTACATAAAGAATCTGATAAAAAGTATCCATCATTTCCCATGAGAGCCAATTACTGGGAAAAATATCCCATGTGTTAATCCAGGACATGTCCTGTACACGGGTAGCCCATGGGCTACCCGTGTGCCAATTTTCATCCAAATCCATTTAATTGTTTCTGCGTTTATTTCTAACAAACATCACAAACTTTCGCATTTATAATACTAGTAAGAAGTAAGATGTTTGGATTTGAATACATATTGAACATCGGCATTTCGGCCGAGAACAAGGCCGAATATTCGGTATTCTTCAGTTGGCCAAATCGTTTCGTAACATCTCTAATGCTAGTAGTAATTACCTCCACCCTTTTTAATCCTAACTTAAAATAGACAACGATTCATTTTGCCTTTACGTGTACAATTCACTTAATACCTATAAGCTGACTTACCCGTCTCGGCTTAAACTATAAACACTGTTCTCGTGTAAAACGTGCTTTAGGAGTTTCTTGTTGCACGAAAAACACTTAGTTGTAATGGAGGTATTTTGTATCAAAGCTCGAGATTCAAAGATACACTGAAAAAAGCGTTTTATCTATTGAAAGATAGCGTGTAAGTTTAAAGAAATTAGCGACTCGCTACGACTTTACGCGTGTTGCACTTATTCTCTTCAGCCAGATGCTGATGATGATGAAGTTGCCAAGAAGCAAAAAGAAAATATTTTTATGTCGTGTATATTGGCTGGCAACGTCTTCGTGGTGCCTTTTTGAGCCGATCAAATCAATTTCAGTTCCATATAAAACGAAACATTGAGAAAGCCCATTGCATTTTGCTTATAGATACAAATATAAATTATATATAAATTAACGAGATCCAATTTAGGCGTCGGTTCAATTTATGTAACTCGACCCACATGGAAATAAAATTCCCGGATAAAAGTCCCGCTTTATATTTTCCCGGGATAAAAGTAGACTATGTGTTAATCTAGGACATGATCTACCAGTGTGCCAAATTTCATCGAAATCCGTTTAGTAATTTTGGAGATGTGCAGTAACAAACGAATAGAAAAATGGACAGACAGGCTGCAAAGAATTGCAAAAATCGCTAATTTGTATTCCATTACTCTGCTTTAGTCACCCCCTTTCTTTTTTATTACATTTCTTTAAATGTACAGACACACCGGTTCTACTGATTTACTATAATGTGTTGATGATGCAACCGTTGACAGCGTCTGCGCGGTGCCTTGTACATTATAACACAATCCTATCAGACTCACGCAACTTGAAACAGAAAACGGAGTGTTTGTAAACTTATTTCTAAGGAAAGTTTGAATTTATTCCGCGTCGCGAGAATTCCTAGTGTTCCGTGGAAAGAACGCCGTACCAGTGCAGTTTGTTGCTGCGCTTGTCTTTGCACGTTTTATTTTGATGCTCTTGTCTGTGAATTTCTAATTTGTTGTGTAAATTCTTTGCTCTTATTCGATGGATCTTTATCTTTGTAAAGTCGATATTGAAGTGATAAAGCGCAGTTCAATACATTGCTTCTATAATATCAGCCCTGTATTAGATTTTTATTTATTGTCTTTTACTTAAACCCGACAGTGCTTTTTTTAACTTTAAAGTGGTATTTTTCTGGAAATCCGGGCATTTTAAGCATCCATGATAAGCATTCCATTTGTAAATGGTAACCCTAACCACGCTGGCCTAAGACTTCATTTATAATAATCCCTCACGAACCTTTTCACCGCTAAAACGAACGGTAATTGGCTTAGGCCGATATCATCACATGATAATAAAGTCCTTAATATCAGGAACTTATCCGCCATATAAACAACAACGTTTCGCTTCTCAGGCCTCAAGTAGAAATATGACAGAAACTCCCTAGTTATGTGTTACAATTGAACAGGTGAAACTGGCTCGAAAAACGACATTTATGCCCTAAAATTCCGTCATTTAAATCAAAATATCAATATCAAAGAGCTTCAAACGCTAATGGCCTCTTAAAATGTTCAAAGCGAGTGCTATAATACAGCAGATTTTTTTTGTAATGTACCTAATTTCCTTGTTACAGCAATCGCGTTCTCAAACGGTACCACGCCGGGATATAAAAGGTAAGCCATTGTTATGTTCAAGCTTGTTTATATTAATGGCATGGTGAGTAGCTTTTTAGAGACTGATTCCACTGCACCAGATGGAAAGTGCCCTCAAGATAAAAGACGAGAGGGTATCATCCGTCGCCAGTCGACATAATTATGCCGGCCTGTTCAAAGCCGTCTATACTTAGGCTGATTTTTGCTGTATCACGTGGACCACTATGGATTTTTTCCTAAAGAGGTTGCTATACAAGCGGATACAACACACACTCACGGCTTTTATCCCCGAAGAGGTAGGCAGAGGCATAAATAATGCATCCACTTTTCACCATACATATTCCATCCTATGATCTGTTAAGGGGCAAGCCTGTCGCCATATCGGGCACAATTTCCAGACTCCAAGGTGATACTGTGTAGAAAAGTCCAATATCACGTTGCCCGACGCAGGAATCAAACTCAAGGCCTCAGCGTTGCAGTCGTACCGTAATACAACTACTCCACCCAGGGACTGTATTCACTACACAAATGTACAATATAAATATTTTTTTTCATCCCCATTAAAAACCATCTGATATCCACATTATCCTGTACTCATAATGAAAATTGTATTAACATTCGACGTTGGCTGCATTGCACAAAGGAGCTTAATTGTGTCTGACTGCCACGGGTACTGTTTTAAATAAATTCTCTATAATTGTAATTACAGACGGTATAGCTGGTGGTAGTAATTACATTCTAGAACCGGCCACCACATCGATTTTGTAAGAACTACTTACTAGTGATAGGTTCTCGAATGCGAGCGGCCGTCTGGATAGGTACCACAGCAATGTTTATTTCTACCGCCAAGTAGCAGTATGCATGCACTGTTTTGTTCTGGCAGCGTAGAGTGGGTTGTTGCAGCCCGGGGCCGATTCAAAATTAGCGCCAAACCACCAAAAATGCTCCTTTCTAAAAATAAGAGTCACACGTGCACCTCCTCCCTTTCCCCGTCTCCAAAGTAATAAAATGTAGTTTAAAGTTTTTAGTTTTCGCATTTTGCCGGCCCCCTAAAAATGCCATCTGGGGCTGGTTGCCTGTTCTGATTTGAAGGATATCGTAGCCAGCGTCATTACTGGCCATTATGAGACTTAACATCTAATGTCTCAGGGTGACGAGCACAGTGGCATGTCACGCAGTTTATACTTAAAAGTGTTGTATGGTGTTCCTACTACTGGCTGTCGTTTCGCTTATCATCAGGTGAGTGGCAAATGCTCTTCTCGTCATTCAGTAGAAATAAAACAAAAACACTCAAAAACAAAAAAGTACTTAACATAATTAACTATATTCTGTGACTAATGTAAACTTGCCTCGACTGCCTCGTAGTTGTATTATGGTACGACTGCAATGCTGAGGTCTAGGGTTCGATCCCCGGGTCGAGCAAAGTGATATTGGATTTTTCTATTCAGGATGCCGGATTATGGAATTCGTGCCCGATGCGGCGATAGGTTCGCCTCCTATCACATCATGGGACGGAATACGCATGGCGAAAAATGGGTGCACTAGTTGCGCCTCTGCCTACCCCTTCGGGTGTTGTATAAGGCGTGAATATGCGTATGCTAACTAGCTTAGCTAAATGAATAAATATACGATACCATTACATAATTCTCCCCAGTCAACATAACGGTGACAGAATAATCGAGATACTTACGATGGCCATTATAGCGGGTTTTCCTCCTCGTGTATTGTCGCTTTCCCAGCGGATAAGAATACATTTTTTGGTGCTCCATAAGGCGTAAAACCCGCATGGTCCACGTAAGTGTTGCGTTCCGGTATCAGCCTGTTCATACCAATGAACAGGCCGGCATAATTATGCCGACTGGATAATATCTCCCGTTAGCCGACACTCTATCTAGAGTCTGGACTTCACTTACATTCAGCTGCAGTACAATACCTTTGTTATGACCGTAAAGAAAAATATTTCTGCGTTTATGTATACCTCTACAAAGTGACTATTGGCCGTAAAGTCATTTGGGGGGGATGATTGTGATTGATCGAGAGACCGATACGTCAGTCTCTCAACCAATCACAATAAATCGAAGCGGAGACGCATCGTGTTTTTTTTTCACATTCTAACCCCACAGAGATCACACATACACACATACACTCACGCCTGTTATCCCCGAAGGGGTAGGCAGAGGCCACTTTTCGCCGTCATTCCGTCCCATGATGTGATAGGGGGCGAGCCTATCGCCATATCGGGCACAAATTCCAGACTCCGGGCTGATACTGAATAGAAAAACTCAATATCACTTTGCCCGACCCGTGGATCGAACCCGAGACCTCAGCTTTGCAGTCTTACTGTAATACAACTACACCACAGAGGCAGTCCCCACAGAGATGTCTTTCTATATATTTAATATCTTAAGGAAATCATTGCTTTATCGATAAAAAAACATTATTCTTTCATCATACCACACAAAAACGATAATAGTTGAACAGCTTCGAATAAACAACGCGAGATCGATTCAGGAAATAACACTGAATATGTAATAATACTGGTATTAAATTTGCTTTGTTTGCATTAGATTGTTTGATGTTTGGAAACTATTATGTAGTTGGTAGTATAGTATAGGTAGTATAGTTGGTTGTAACGTTACCAACTACTTTGTAGTTACTTTCGACAGGGCGGTAAACCACCCGAACACGCTTATCCGTAAAGCGTCTATATATACTCCATTTGACCGCGCCAAATGGAGACGACCGCGATCAGTCCTGACCGATCCAGAGGACGAAATCACTCTGGCTTTACGCGAAAAGATCGAGCATCTAAAGCTCCTACACTCCACAAGACCGCTGTACCGTCCTCGCCGTCGAGGACCTCGTCGCGTTCCCCATAACCCTGCCCTCTCTTAGCAGTTCCGGCCCGCGTGCCGAAGACTACTACATACGCATAAATAGGATTAGGCTAAAAACCATCTTCCCCAAACGTTGATGTCTTATCCTCTCAGTGGCCGTCCTGAGCCGAGGTTCGTGACCCGTTAGTAATAATAATAATAATAATAATAAAAATTTATTGAAAATAACAAAATTTTGTTTATAATTACAATATGAGATACTTATTACAAGGAAATTACTTAAAACAAGATAACATATTTACCAGGGGTACCCAAACTAGGCTAGGCCTGTACCTTGGGATACCAAAAAATATTTAAAAAAAAAAACCAGAGTTTGTTTGTAGTTGCTAGGTGAGCACTAAGAGCAATAAACAAAACAAGTAAGTGTTAGTACAGGAAAAGTCCAGTTTAAAACATAATATGAAAAGATAGTTACAACTTATACATGCTAATTATAGTTATGCAGTTCAAGAGCTTAAATGTAATGTTAACAGTGATTCTGTTTCCTCATAATTCAGATTAGAAAGCCAAGTAACAATTATTTTTTTTAGTTTATTAATGCAGCAGTTCTTAATATTACAATGTTTCGAAACTTTATTATAGATATAAGGATAAGAGTAAAATGGAAATCTTTTTACAAAACTTGAGTTGACTGAGGGCAGGTCTAACCTGAAAACTCGTCTCGATAACAAGTCATTGTAATTAGGGGAATTAAGGATAATTTTGTGTGTAAATACGCAAGCTTTGAGTATATATAGTTGTCGAACTCTGAGAAACTTTAGTTCTTTATATAAAGTATCAGTAGGAAATCTAAACGGTTTAAACAGCATGACTTTTAGAACAGAACGTTGCGCTCTTTCAATGAGTAGCATGTAAGTTTTGGCTGCACCACCCCAGACACCAATGCAATACGCGATTAAGGACTGACCGAGAGCGTAATAAATGAGTTTGAGAGTATCAACTCCAGCGGATCTACGTAACAACTTCATGATGCCAATAACTTTGCGAACCCTATTTGATAAAGTAGCTATATGACACTCAAAGTTCAAACGTTCGTCCAATATCAGACCCAAATATTTCAATGTCTTAGTTCGCTCCATTGAAACACAGTCACAAGAAGATGGAATGGTGTAATCGCATGTATGGATCTTGCAATGAGAAAGTAGCGGGGGTTGAGTTCGAGCCGTCTTGTGGAAACACATGTACTTAGTTTTACTAGTGTTGAGGGTGAGAAGATTATTATGCAACCATTTTGATACAACGCTCATGCCCTTTTCAACAGCAATTCGTGCGTTTTCCCAGTCATCTCCGTGAAAGATAATGGCAGTGTCGTCCGCATAGCAGAATATATCAGCGGACTGTAGGTTAAGGTCGTGGACATCATTTAAATAAATAATAAAGAGCAATGGTCCGAGAATACTGCCCTGTGGAACACCGAATGTGACGGGGAGAATATTGCTACAGAGCTTGTCGAGTTTGATAAGTTGCCTTCTATGAGAGAGGTAACTTTGAAACCAATCTAGAGCTATGCCGCGAATTCCCAAAGCTTCTAATTTCCGAAGTAAAATCGGCATCGAGACGGTGTCGAAAGCTTTAGCGAGGTCCAGAAAAACACCGTAGCAACAACGGCCGTTGTCTAAGTGCGAGGCTATGGAATTTACTAGCTTTTCTGCAGCATCTTCTGTGGATTTGCCCCTCCGGAATCCAAATTGTCTATGAGCGAGCAGGCCATTATCTTCAAGAAAGTCTGATAAACGTTTGTTGGTAATTTTTTCCAGTAGTTTGGAAAATACGCTCAGAAGTGAAATTGGTCGATAATTGCTGGGCACATCTCTGGCTCCTCCTTTATGAATGGGCGTTACAAAGGCAACTTTCCAAGCATCAGGGAAACATCCAGTGCTAAAGCTTAGATTAAAGATGTGAGTAAGCGGAGTGGTAATATAAGCTCTAACCGTTTTTATGAGTATGTTTGAGAAACCGTCTAAACCAGGAGCACTATTAGTTTTTAAATTGCGTATTAGACTGTCAACCTCATCATGATCTGTGGGAGAAAGATAAAAGGAGTTAAGTGGTCCTTTTGCGATGTTTAATTTGGAAGCTAAACTTTCTTCGGATTCATTTATTTTAGAAAGTATTTTATTCGCTAAGTCATGTCCGACAGAAACAAAAAAATTGTTGCATTCATCGAGAGATTCAGAGGGATCATCTCGTTTGGACAGCAATCCACAAGGCAAGTTATTTTTCTGTTTCAGATGACAGATTTTGCTGATGGTGTTCCATAGTGCCTTAGTATTATTACTGTTTTTATCTACTTCCTTTTTTTCATACTCGCATTTTAATCTTCTTAGTAAGTCGTTACAAAAATTTCTATATCTTGAATATGAAGTAGTGATGATGTCATTTTCCGGATGTTTTCTTGCTTGCATATGTAAATGGTCTCTGTGTCTTATACAGCGCAGTAGGCCTGTAGTTATCCAAGGCTCTATGTTGTATTTCCGTTTACTTATTTTTATTTCTTTAGTATGTCTTTGTACTATCTCTGAAAATATTTCTAAGAATAGATTTGCCGCTTCGTTTACATCTGTCATTTGAAGTACGAAACTCCAGTTAGTATCTTTTAGATCGACGCAGACCTTCTCGAAATCTGTTATTGATTTGAGTCTTGGAGGCTTATGCTTGTATTTTTGGGTTGACAGACCCATAATAGCAATTTTATGATCAGTTATATCAGTATCACATACCACGCTTTGAGCTGAACATGTTGATTTGATAAATATATGATCTAAGCATGCTTGAAGTCTAGTGGGAAGAGTCACAGCCGGGATTAATCCATGTACAGCAGTTTTACATAAATACTCAGAAGAAGTATGTGACATAAAATCTTTTGTTGCTATGTCTATATTGATATCACCAGCTAAAATTATATTGGGGTATTTTTTTAACGACACCAGGACGTCATCAATTGAATTTATAAAATCAGTAGTATCCTTAAAGGAAGGAGAGCGATAAATTCCCAAGATGGCTATGTTTTTTGGGATCTCTATATTCAGACCGCATGCATCGATAAGGAAAGGTTCGGAAACATTGACATTCCAGCAATCTTTTACATACGCGACTACACCGCCGTTTTGATTTATGTTACGCTTAGAGTGGAATGAGTTATAACCGGGAATACAGTTTATGACTGTTGTAGATTCAAGCCAACATTCCGTAAGTATAATAATGTCACATGCAATATTAAGACGGTGAAGGGCTATAAGAAAGTTGTTAAAATTTTTGTGTATGCTTCTAATGTTAAAAGTAAGTACTTTAAAATTATATTTTTTTGGAAGAATGTTATTACAGTCTTCTAGCATGTTTATATTTTGGCATTTGATATGAAAAGAGTTGTCTAATTGTATCTGTAAATCTACAGTACCCATGATGTGTAGTATATATAATTTAATATGAATGAGCGGGAAATCAACGAATTAAGACAGAATAACTGATATCTAAAAGACAGAATAAAGCACAAAGAAATAACCTTCTCCACTGTAATATATGAATAAAGAAAGGAACAATAAAAAAACAGAATCATTTCCATATTATGAGAGTAAACATGAGAATAATATAATGTGAAGGGGTTTAAAAAAATAGTATTACAAAGTGAATTATGACTTTTAAGTTTATATAATACTTTGAGGTAGCTTAGAATATAAGTTAAGTTAATTATCACAAAATGAGATCCGAAAATTAAACCTTGACTAACAATAGGCTTATCATTTAACTTAATAAAAAAGCACATAGTACGATATTTAAATAATTTGTGAATTTTACTGGTCACATTGCCTAAACCAGCATAAAATAAATAAGTAAAAATAAAACCGACTTTATTAATACAAAGTGAAAAAAATGCTATAAATGTGAGATTTTTAAATAAGTAGTTGGTTAAAAAAACTTTACGTACAATATTATAGTATGCTAGTTCACATATTAAACTAGGTAACAATATCAAACACTTTATGCTATCCATTATACTAAAATATCCCACTACAGAACAACTAGGCGCAGTAACGTAATAAAATTGAAGAAATAATAAACAAAAATAAATGCATTTAATACTAATGCTTATATTAGGAATACTGACTATCATTCGGAGGACTTCTATTACTTGCTTGCTGGTTCGTCAATTTCTCCAAAATCGTTTCAGAAGTTACACGAAGTACGGAGCTAGTGTCTGATCTTCTCATGAAAATAGTGCCATTAGATGTCCACACGTATCTAAATTTCAGTTGGGAACCGATGGAACGCGCTTTACTAAATAAAACCCTGTTAGATTTTGTAAGATGTTCGTTGACATAAACACGGCGGGAGTTTCCAGGAACTTGAATCATGTCGGTGGTGAGGCCGCGCCGGACTCTCGCAGCGCGCAGCAATTGGTCGCGCGGCGCCCGTCGGGTAAGAGTTACAATCAACGGGCGAGGTCTACTATCCATTCCGGTAGTCCGTTGTCCAACACGTTTAATATCATCGATGTCATGCGGGTCCAGGTTGATCCCGAGTTTTGCAGTGAGATTAGTCACTATCTGTGGAAGATTTTCACCCTGGTGTTCAGTGATGCCCGTAAGCTCTATGTCCTTAAGGTACATATGTTGTTGCCTGGCTTCAAGTTCTTGTCGAAGTTCAAGCACCTCAGCCCGAAGATCAACAACTTCAGCCTTGTACCGATCTAAATCCTTAAGCTCTTTTTTCATATCGCTCAACTCTTTACGGAATTGTTCTACGTCTTCTGAAGTAGAGTTGAGAGCACTAGTAAAGGCACACATTTCGCGTTTCATATTTTCGAACGCATCTTGAAGTTGCATTAGTGATTGAGTAAAGGACTTTAAAGTTTCCTCAGGGATTGACGTCTGCGCTGTCTCAGTTGGATTATTTTTGGACGCTGTATGCTTGTGCCTGTCGGCTGCAGGTTTATTATAATCTGTGGGAGGGCGAGCCGGAGTAGCATCATAGGAGCGCTCTTTTGGTTTGGCTTTACAGGTTTGGCAGCAATATTGGTTGAAGCCAGCACTACGAGCCGACTTAGTTTCTGTTCTAGTCAAATTAAGACAACCGAGATGAAATTTTTTTTGACAAGAAGTACAGCATATTATACAGTCCTCTGAACTTTTATCGTCTTTAATGGATTTATTGCAAACTCCACAATTGTTCATTTTGACCGTTTTAACGCCCTCTTGCGATTAATTGAGAAACCACTTGCTGTCGTCAGGCAATTAACGGAAATTACTATGGATTTATACAAAATATTTTTTTGGTAAGATCATAGATGGCGCTAGTTGTCGTAGAAAATATTTTTTATTTCATATGAAGTGATAAAATATGTTTCTTAGGCACTTAATATAGCTGTTTTTATTGAGATACAACAGCAAAGTAAAGTCTGTCAGCACTTACAGTAGGTTACACAGGTCCAAAGACATTAATAAGTCACTTTCACAGATCAGTGTTCGTGTAACGGTCAATATCACTCAAACTAGTGTTTTTGACACTTTCAAGTCGACGATTATCACAATAACACTTGTACGCGTGTTGTATAACACTTGTTAGTGGGTCGCCCTCAGCGTGGTCGCTTAATTTAATGGGTTGCGAGCGCCTTCTGCGCTCACCCACAAGACCGGTGTGCTTGTATAAGCCGACTCTCGTCAGGCTAACAAGAGTATAGTCAGGGACAAAAAAAAAAAAAAAAAAAACTTTGTAGTTGTTAGTAAATTGTAATGCGTACGCAGTACGAATAACGTATCAGGTTCAACCCCTTCTCGGGGGATTTTGTGTTTCCTGCTCAATCTCAGTAAAAGCGGCGATAGCCTAATTGGAAGTGGAACGGACTGCCGAGACATGTCCGCAGGTTCAAAACTCATGGCACACACCTCTGACTTCTAAAGTTATGCGTGTATTCTTTGTGAATTATCGCTTGCTTTAACGGTGAAAAAAACATCGTAAGGAAACCTGAATATCTGAGAAGTTCTTTAAAAGAATTTCGAAGGTATGTAAAGTCCGCCAACCCGCACTAAGGCCAGCGTGGTGTACGTAGGCTTAACCCCTCTCAGTAGCAGAGGAGGCCCGTGCTCAACTGTGGGCAGTATATAATACAGGGCTGGTATGGTATGGATGGTGGCTCAGTATCAGGATGTCAAAATGTCTTAAACCGGAATGGAAATGCTTGGCTGCAGAAATCCTTTTTTTTATTGTAATGACCGACAAGACGAGCATACCGTTCGCCTAGTGGTAAGCGATACGACCACCCATAAACAGCAGCAACACCATCCAGCACCTTGAGTTACAAAGTACTGTGTGGCATTCCACTGCGCTCGTCATCCTCAGACATAAGATGTTAAGTCGCATTATGTCCAGTGGTTACACTGGCTACAATGTCCTTCAAATCAAAACACAACAGTGCATGCACACTGCTGCTTAGCGGTAGAAATGGACATTGCGGTGGTACCCACCCAGACGCACTCTTGCATATGAAAAACTTACCATATTTCCGTGGTTGAACAAACTCACACGAGAGATACCTTCCATCCATTATAAGATATAGCTTTTGCCCGCGGCTCCGCCCGCGTTATAAAGGTTTTCCGGGATAAAAGCCCCGCTTTATATTTTCCCGGGATAAAAAGTAGCCTATGTGTTAATCCAGGACATGATCTACCCGTATGCCAAATTTCATCGAAATCCGTTCAGTAGTTTTTGCGTGAAAGAGGAACAAACATCCATACATCCAGACATTCTTACAAACTTTCGCCTTTATAATATTAGTAGGATAGTCAAAACATTACTTGGATATAAACATATAAAAGTATATTTACATTTAAAGATATACCCACTACTAAACCTACACGAGAAACAATAAAAGAATGTTAATAAAAGAATCCTTGCAATAAAAATACAAAATTATGTACACAGCACATAATAACAAGAGGGACTGCGTAAGTGAGAAACACTCTAAACAACCGCCCTCCGGGAATATTGTTGGATGTCGCCCCTACTACAGGTTCTCGAAAGAAACTCACTTTTATTTACTTGAACATTCACGGAATATATTTAAATTGTGTATGTAATGTATTGTGTTTTTAAAACAGCAAATGGGGAAAAGAAGCGTGGTGAAATATATTGTAGGTATTGTAATTACTGGAAATTAATAAAATAAATCAAAAAAGCTTGTGGCGGCACAATTACCATACACCGCCAGCTATCAACAAAGCTAGGAACTACTACATTCACTAGTTAGCTAGATGACCCGACACTCATCCATCGAACATTGAAGTGGTATCGACGAATAGCAGACGACGCCCAATAATACCGCTAGATGGCGACACACGTTCCCGGATTGCAATATTTGAACGATGCAAAGCATATATACCACCTCCGAGTTAGAACCGTCGGAGGGGCCGCGGCCGGTCAGGCACAACATCTGCCTGACTGGAAATTTCCCTTCCATAGAGGAACGCAACCATCTGTTCCTCTACAGCGGAGTCCATCCTAATGCCGCTAAATCTTTTTTCTACTAAAAAAAATGTTTCAATGCTATACCTTCCCACAAAGTTTGTGACATGAGTGCTATTTTTATATTACTGGACATTATGGGACTAACTATTTAATATGAAATGATGACGAGCGCAGAGCTATTCCATGAAAAGCTTGAAATCTTGCAATGGTTAGATTTTTTTTTTAGTTTTATTTGTGTTATTGTTCATGGGGTGTCATTAACCATCAGGCGAGCGGATTGGCCGTCTGGTCATTCGGAAACATTTTCATTCCGAAAATAAATTTAATTTGGTCTACGTTATAATTTATAGTACAGGCAGCCAAATTAGTAGCTGCATAAATTAAAAATTTCAAAACGCCTTTACACTTTTATGTTCTTACTAATTTTTATTTTCTCTCGATAAAAAAAACAATAGTGATTTACTTTACTTCACACAAGGAAAAAAATGTTTTAGTTAAACTTAACGCGTAAATGTGATTTGAAATTTGGAATTTGTCGAGCTACTTATGTGGCCGACTGTACTTTATAAAACTAATTTTGAAGCAACATTAGAGTTTATTACCATTATTCTATGCCGCTAATCTTTTCGAAGTAGCAGTAACTTAAAAACAATACAAATTATTGTATTGTTGCTATTGTAAATTTCGAAGTGAGTATCATTCGAGTTCCAGCATTAGTGGTGTCAGGAAGTAACAAGGAACCACCAAGGGCTTTATCGTAACAATAAAAGCGACTCATACTGAAGCATGCCTTCTGGAGATATAAATAAATCTTTGTATGCGACCCGACCTTTATTGCTTACAAAAACTATATAACATTGTAGTAAAGTGTAATCAGCTTTGTAGTGCGAGTGTAGACAATAAATAGCTATTGTTCAAATAATCTCTTTTACCATGGCGTAGCAATTCACCTAAAGCCCACATCGAAAGTATGTAGTTAAGGTCTCTAAGAAGAGGCCCGAATTCACTATCGTTACTTAGCCTTAGAAGGGATCAATGCTGTGATAGTAAGGCCCGTTTTCACAAAAGGTGGTAGGAATCTCATATGTAAGAGTCCGTCTGGGGGGTACCGCCGCAATGCCTATTTATACCGCCAAGCAGCAGTGTGCATGCACTGTTGTGTTTCGGTTTGAAGGGCATTGTAGCCAGTGTAACTACAAGACATAATGAGACTTAACATCTTATGTCTCAGGATGACGAGCGCAGTGGAATGCCACACAGTACTTTGTAACTCAAGGTGCTGGATGGCGTTTCTACTGTTTATGGTTATTGCTTACCATCAGGCGAAAGGCATGCTCGCCTCGTCATTCAAAAAAAAGTTACTTAGCTAAGCATGGAGCAATGTAATGATAATAAGGCCCGTGTTGAAACGTTACTTACCTAAGCACAGAGCATTGGTATGATAATACATATGTTTCTCACTGATTACGCCATGACTGCTTTGGTAGTGCGTAGGCAAAGAAACGCTGTGGTTGGCTAATATTGAGATACAACTTTGATTCAATTGTCATATAAACGAAGCTCAACGAGACCAAAGAAAATTATAAAATTGTCGATACTATGCGTTCAGGAGCACAATGCGTCCTCATAGTATTGTTTCTGAATACGGGTATTCAACTAAGTGCGCTAAGTCGATTAAATCAAGTAACTTTAATTCGCCTGCTATGTACTATGAAACTGTGCCCTACAAATATGCAAAGCCGAATCACCGTACACAATCTACTTCTATTCGGCGCGCATCTATCCTGTTCAAATGAGCGCAGACGTAAGAATTTTGATATTTTTAACCAACTTCAAAAAATGATGTTCCCAATTCGGATTTAATTTATGTTGTTAGCTCAGGACTTCGTAATTTATGAACTGTAGAATTAGTACCGAAATGAGCAAGCCGTGTATAATATTAAATATTTCATTTTTTTTTTGAAGGCGTTATTTTTTTTAATATAAGCCTACGTTCACCTCATCATAAAGCAACAGATCTTCGAATTAAAAAATAGTAGAGCCATTCTATAGACATCAGTCTGAACTTCAACCTTAATATTTCGGACTTATAACAATGGGTCACCAAGAACAATCATTTAATTTAATTATGGATAACTAAGCGATTTTGAACCACAACAAACAATTAATATCCATTATTTCGTAAAAGGGTTTATATACTTTGGATTCCGTAAATTGTTTTGGGATTTAAATGCAGCGTAAGGCTAAAGCTTGGGCGAGTTATACGCGAAGGGAGAAGAACAGATGCGATTCAGTCATTTACCTAATTATATATGAAAAGCCCTTTTCACTACAAAAGTCTTAACAATTGTAGCGATCAGAATAAAAAAGATTAACAAGTTCAATCACATTACACAGGAGCAAGTTACTGGGACAAAAGGTAGCCTATGTGTTAATCAAGGACATAGTTTCTTCCAAATGTTATCTAGATACGTTCAGTCTTTTCTGAGTTTACTTCTAACAAACATCGAAAAATTTTAACAAATTTTCTCATTTAAAATATGAGTACAAAGTAAAATAAAATAAAAATTGCTATTATTTTGGACGTTTGTTTGAAGGTGAAGGTGAAAATGTAGAAATTAACGGATTTGGATGAAATTCGTCACACAGAACATATCCTGGATTAATATATAGGCTACTTTATCCCGAATCTCAGTTGGTTTTTTTTAAACGGCTAAGTGACCTTACTGCAGCTGATGGTAAGCGGAGTCCAGATAATGAAACTATCCCGCCATCACACCCGCCACTGCAACTCCTGCAAGCCAGGATCAGAATAGCACGCATTTTATGACACTAGTGAAGCTCGGCGAGTGTCAGGGAACACTCATCTTTAACCCGCAACAAAATTAATCAAATAGAAAAATAGGGAGAAGTTCTGGGATCCAGATAATGTCAACTGACGAGAGCTGAATATCCCTTGCCAGTTGATACAATTATGCCGGCCTGTTGAAGAATATACACATGCTGATCCTGGAACGCGACACTTACGTAAGCCGCTATAGCTTTTAACATCTTCTGTACCAACATAACCTACCAGAAGACCATTCTAAACCAGAAAACAAAAGCCCTGAGCATCACCTAATTTCATAATAAAGTTTGCATCCTCAGACGAACACTTAAGACATAATATTGAAGCATATTGATTGTGAAGCAGACTGTATAATTCATCTCCGGTGCTGCGTGAAGGTCTGCCTACCCCTTAACATCAAAGGAGAAGGAATGACAGGCCACTGAACATTTACTTTAGAATGGTTTATTATATGTAAATCCTTAAAATAAGTGTTTCGTGATTAAACTATTCAAGATTTTGTTGATTTAATATGTCAAGGGAGATGGCCGCATAATCACCCAAGACTTCTGCATTAACGAAGTTATGTGTGTATTGTTTATCAATTATCGTTCGCTATAACGGTGAAGGAACACATCGTGCTAAAACCTACATACCTGAAAATTCCCCAAAAATAATTTCAAAGGTATGTGAAGTCCGCCCGCACTAGGCCAGCGTGGTGGACTAAGGCCTTAACCCTCTCAGTAGTAAAGGAGTCCCGTGCTCAGCAGTGGACAGTATATAATACAGGGCTGGTATGGTAGATTTTGTTACTTCAGGATTATTTTGACATTTGGTAATGGTATGTTTGTATCCATCTGAATACCGACCACAGTACACAAGGTCTAAAACCCGCCATAGAGGTTCACGTAAGTGCCGCGTTCCGGGATCAGGCTGTGTATAACCTTCCAACAGGCTGGCATGATTATTTCAACTGGCAAGGGGTAACCATCTCGTCAGAACACTCTATCAGAACGCTACTCCACTTACAAATACAGGATATTAATTTTGCCGTAGGACAAAGAAGAGACAACAGAGAAGAAAATATGGATGTCATTTACATCGACAGCCTAGTTGTATTACGGTGCGACTGCAATGCTGAGGTCTCGGGTTAGATTTCCGGGTCGGGCAAAGTGATATTGTTTTTTTTTATATAGTGGGCAAACGAGCATACGGTTCACCTGATGTCAAGTGATCATTGCCGCCCATGAACATCTGCAACACCAGGGGACATAGAGATGCGTTGCCGGCCATTTAGGTGGGAATACGCTCTTTTTTTTTTGGTCGCCAGGTCGTGTCTGTCTGGAAATGCTGCTGGCGGCAATTCATTCCATAGTTACGTAGTACGTGGTAAAAAATGTTGGCAGGAACGTACTGTGTTTTTTTTTACTCAATATCATTTCGGAGTCTGGAAATGTTCCCGGTAAATGATAATAGGCCTATTTACATAGAACCCAACATAGCTGACGAAATGTGAGTGTACACCTCTGCCTACCCCAGAAAAGAGAAAAGGCGTGATGCTATGTATCATTCACAGTTTAATGTTAAAGCTATTAATATAATAATTGATTATAATATTTAGTTTCCATGTCTGTAACGCATAATATAATAACGTATCTTTTCAGGTCAAACGACCGGTTGGGAAATGAAATCGGACAATGGGAAAATGATTACGAAGGTCTGTATTCCTTTCAGTTCTCTCTTATCTGTTTTATAAGGTTCTGATTATTATAAGGCACTTATAGTGGTTTGAATAATATTGTATTATGATAAGAATGCTATCAAACGAATGAAAATTTATGAGCTTTAGGGCTTGATTCACTTTCAAGTAAATTTCCTTGACGGTTATCACGAACAGGTAATGTAGATAGTACTTATTGAATTACTATTTGTGTAGGAGCATAGATTAAAGAGTGACGTTTACATTTGGTCGGCTTATAATTTTATGTGACGAGTAGCATTTACTAGGATATTGTGAAACAGGCTTTAGTTATAGGTACTATTGTCGACTAATTTTCTATATAGTGTAAAATTCTTTTGATAGATACGTTTTCCTATCATTTGAAAGTCAACCTTATATCAAAATAGATAAAGTACACATTCACCCGGATATGAAGAGTATACTGTAAACCATGCTCGGCCGTGGCCATTCATCTCGACTAAACGATTAAACTTTATACAGCCCAATGGCGTTGTCTTCTTACAATATGAAATATAAGCACGGCGTCAACTCATTTGACTTGGAAAATGGCGGCAAATATAATTTATTCGTTTCCATAATTTAATGACATGACATTGTAGCCAGTGTAACTACAGGACATAATGAGACTTAACATCTTATGTCTCAAGATGACGAGCGCAGTGGAATGCCACACAGTACTTTGTAACTCAAGTTGCTGGATGGTGTTTCTACTGTTTATGGGTGGTCGTATCACTTACCATGAGGTGAACGACATGCTCGTCTCGTCATTCAATGCAATAAAAAAACCTATTTAGGCGGCCCCTCACATATGAGAGCCCCATATGGCTTCACCATTTGTCCTATATTCTTCCGAACCCTAAATATTTCATGAGCCTTAATTATTTTAACGTCTTATGACTTATTTACTTTCGAACCTTATATAACATTTCGAAAACCTTCATGTGCGCGGCGTCTTAGTGTAGAATTGTTCGATATTGTAACAATATTATCTTTGTTTCAGGTCAACAATATAGAATTAAGAGAAATTTACTAAGTATGATAATAACACAACATTTTAGTGAAAGCACTTCAATGCCAGGAGTTGATGTAAGTATTTTATAATATTATTACAATGCCCAAGAATGCTACATAAAAATTTTGATGGTGTGTCCGTCAGTACTAGCCTAGCGTGCCCACCACAATATACTTACAATAAAGCAACAGTAATCGCCGTGTCTACACATTGACACATAAGTAATAAGAAAAGGAGTGAACAGATAAGAGATGGAACATAAATTAACGATTTAGAGAATTATTTTCTTTCAGTCTGATCTTCTGTTTGTTTATTCGCGCACATCTCAGAAACTACTGAACAGATTTTCGAATGGTTTTCATTGGTGGATAGAGCGTAATTCAGGGCTAATTATAGGCATTGTTTCATAAAAAATGGATAACGGAAAGTAATTGCCATTTTCAAATATTTGCAACTTTAAAATCTTGTTTAAAAAGCTTCAACGCGGGCGGAGCAAGCTAATCAATAAATGAATAAATGGGCCAACTCGTTCGGAATAATACCACATTATGAGAGAAAACCAATGTGAAATGACAGTCTGCTGTCACGTGAGATGGATGTAATTTCCTGCGGTCCAAATAGTCCCTAATGCATATTATTCAAGCATGTCGACTTCATAATCTATGTTTATGGTCGCTGGTGTTTAAATCACCATCTTACACGACATCTTGAAAAACTTTGCTCACTTCTTGATCTCCGAAAACCGTATAGACTTAACTAAATAATGCGTCATCACTTTGCCGAGCATATATGAGTCCCATGACGTGATAACTTAAGCCTATCGCCTTTATCATCACTATTAGCCACATGAAGTTCACTGCTGAACGTAGGTGTCCCCTGTAAGCCGTATGAGATATCATCTATACATACATAAATACATACATACATGCATACATACATACGTACGTACGTACGTAAAATTAGAGTGTCTGTTTGTAGTATTGAAATAACCGTTTTTTACCACATGCATATACATACGGTACATACACCAAAACAACATTTTTTACAATTTTTGTCTGTCTGTCTGTCTGTCTGTCCGTCTGTCTGTCTGTCTGTCTGTTTGTTCCGGCTTATCTCTGAAACGGCTGGACTGATTTTGAAGGAGTAACTTAGGCTACGTTTTATCCGGGGAAAATACAAAGCGGGACTTTTATCCCGGAAAAACTTTTTAACGCGGGCGGAGCCGCGGGCAACAGCTAGTTTATAATAAAAACATACTCTTTCATCATCATAAATTATGTGAATAAAAAATGCATTTACTTCGTAAAACTAATTAATTTATATTTTCACCACAAATAAACATTGCATCCACAAGCTATTGATAGCATTTCAATAACAAATATTTTCACGATTTTGCGCTTCACGGGATTTGTATTGTCAAGGGCAATACAATTTATCTGCGTTAAAATAATACTTGTTAGTTTTCCTGCCTTATTACTCTATAGCCAATGAATTATAGCAATTGCTAACTGATAATTGGTGGTAAGAATAAAACAATCTAAACTCATCTTTAAGCATATCAAACTTTATTTTGATTGGTCCATTTTCTCTATGAAACTGACAATAGCGGATAAGATAGGAATTGGCTTTTGTTCAATTAACTATGAATCCTGAGGTATTGAGAGGTTTTTACGATACATTCCTTTTTATTATGAAACAGTAAGGTTACTTCACACACATCTATGTGAATTGTTAAAACATTAAGAAGCAAGCCTTGAAGCTAAACCTTTACAACAACATTCTTGAAAAATAATTGTGTTTCACCAATCCCATATGGAAGTTAGTTTCAATACATTGATGTTTTTCATTAATTTAAGGTCAGTCTACATTGTACGGTGAATGGACCACATCCAGCAAGATTCGTTTGGGAGAGAGATGGCCTCGTCATATCTGCTAACACAGATTCAAGGTAATATTTATTAATATAAAATATTTCTTTAGCGGTGCCTAACAATTGCCAATGAACCAACAATACAACAGTACGGCTCACATGCCAGGATCATATTAAGTTTACACCTGTAAGCCCGATTACACCGAAATTAACTGACAATATTTAACGAATTGACAGCGAATTAAATGTTAAATCGCAATAATAGGACTTTACGGACGTTAACTTATGTCCTTTGAATGATTATATACCTAGATTGATACTGAACGTTTCAACTGCTTCCAAAAACATGGAGGCGAACTGTTCCCCACTAAATGAGTTCGCGTGAAATATTTCTTGTTGTTTTTCATTGATACAATTTTCTCCCTGTTTTAATAGAAACCATGTAATAACTGGTATCACTATGCGCGCACACGAGGATACGCAGAATGATGCAGCGATAGCGTAAGACACAGCTGTCACGCATACTAGCTTAAGAAAAGTTGGCCTGTTTGTTTTAGTTTCATTGCAAGCGCGTCACTCTATCTAGGTACATAATTAATCAAAGCTTATGTCGATAATACCGCCCAAAGCGTTTTGCCTCGAACTCGCGTAGCAAACATGATCGTCAATGCAGCGGCAGACGCTACGAGCGACATGAGCGCTACGAGCATGCGGACCACACAAGTTATATTGTATGTAGTTGCCGTAGGGATGTAGCGCTTATTTTTACACTAGCGGCGTATGCTCCCGCACCTTTGCTGAAATTTTATTTATCACACGTCTAGTATTTAATGTCTCACCGGCGTTACTCCCTTAATAACACTACAGGGGGGCTAGGATGTGAAAAAAAAAACGATACATCTCCGCTTCGTTTTATTGTGATTTAAAATAAATAAATAATTATAATTACATAAGTTGTTATAAAATTCTATGCAATAGCTTTACCGCGGCAGTCTCCGAGTGCCACACGTCTTTTTTTTTCACAATCTAAGCCCGCAGGTGTGTGAGCTATCGTAAACGTATTAATATGCATTACACGCCTTATATAGGCCTCTTGAAGGTGAAAATCCTCCTAAGTAACGAGTCTTTAGAGGGCAAGGGTACCGGTTAGAGATGGTTGCGTTGTTCAATTAGCCCAGAAGAATCCGAAGCCATCTATGCCACAGTGTATTGGTTTGTATTCCAGTGTATGAAGTTTGTAAAAACACTAGACTCAGCTATCACCCGATGCCTACCATCTTTCCAGGCGGCTCAACGCCGGGGCCTAAGTCCGGTGACCTCTATAATACTTCTTAATCGTCCTCGAAGCTGGGCGATAGCGGTAATTGCACTTTCCCCAGAAAACAAAAAGATGCACTTTTTTACTGTCGCGTTCCGTTTCGTAGAACAATGAATGCAGTGAAACTATTGGCCATGTTTTGTACAATGGGATGAGGTGACTGAGTCATAAAATGTTGCAGCACAATTTTAAATAAATTAATTACAAGAGAAGCAACATTTTTTGGAGAGCAAACGGCTGTGAATCCTAAGACAATATAAAATTCATTTACATAGTGCATTACATCAACTACACTGTCCTTCAAAGCGAAACCCAACAGTACACATTGACGGAAACTAACAATGAACTGGCACCTCCCAAGAAGAATTCGTACATACGAGAGACTTACTATCCTATTATAAAACAAAGTCCATCGCTGCGTCTGCCTGAGTGTCTGTCTGATCATGAGGAATTCAAAAATTACTGAACGGATTTCGATAAAGTTTGTCATGGGTATAGTTCTATACCCTGGTAAGACATAGGCTTTTATCCCGGGAAAATATATATCGGGATATTAAACTCGCAAAAAGTTTATGACGCGAGTGAAGCAACGACCAAAAGATTGTTTATTATAACTTAAAGCTGTTCATCACAAATAATTCATATGTCTAATGCTCTTGACCAAGACAGGTAATTTATTGTCCCAGGTACACAGTGGGCCAAACAATAGCCCCAGATGGTGGTGTCTCTACACAATTGAACATATCTCATGTGCGAGTAGACGACGGAGGTTTGTTCTCATGCGTGGCCCATCATGGCGACAGTGTGGTGGCGCATCATGACAGACTCAATGTTTATGGTACGTACATCTTACATACATAAGTTACACACATAATACGACGCCTTTTTTACTATTCAAGCAAAGGCAGAGATGTAACGCACCCACATTTCGACAGTTATCTCGGGTATTAATTTTCATTTTTACTCAGTATTAGCTTGAATTTTGAAATTAAACTTCGTACATAGCCCGGTATAGTCTTGCCATTTAACCAACCATTACTGGTGAAAAGTGTGTAAGAGACCATGATGCTATAATATAACGTGTTTCATATAAATTAAAGTATTTTATTATTCTGCCTCGGTGGCGTAGTTGTATTATGGTACGACTGCAATGCTGAGGTCTCGGGTTCGATCCCCGGGTCGGGCAAAGTTATATTGAGTTTTTCAATTCAGTATCAGCTCGGAGTCTGGAATTTGTGCCCGATATGGCGACAGGATAGGCTATCACATCATGGGACGGAATAATGGCGAAAAGTGGGTGCACTAGTTGCACCTCTGCCTACGCCTTCGGGGATAAAAGGCGTGAGTGTATATGTATGTATGTATTTATTTTTCCCAGGTCCACCCTACATTCGGACATTGCCTCCGCTAAAAGTGCAGAGCGGTCAGAGCGTAACGCTCCGATGTCCGTACTACGGGTATCCAGTCAGGTAAGTCAAGATCATGACTGTTATAAGGATGATAGTCACCAGCTGATGAGCTGACGCATCGTGCATTCCATCCCATGATATAATAGGTGAGCTTATTCCCATGTACGCGGAACAAAGGGCTAATATTGAAAAACACACTTAATCCCTGTCGTCGAATCTGAGACCTCAACAATGCAAAATACTTTGTAACAACCCCACATTTGATATCGACAAACCTTTGTGCTTTGAAGGTGAAGTGTCAAAATATTCTCATTACTAGCGGTTGCAGGCTTCTTATTCAATACAGAAATGGTATGAAGACTTGTGACAGCTTGCTTTGTAAGAGAAATTTAAACGAACAATGTATATTTTATTTCATGTGATTCAATCATTTGAACAATGGGGACAAAAGTAATAAAGTGTGAATAGGCTGCTATTTGGAAATAAAAGAACTGAGACCGTTTTCATGGAAAGTTTATGGATGGGTGTAAAATTGATGACGTTAAATCGAAATGATATAGATCAATAGACTACCTCCGAAGTCGATGTAAATTAAAACTCGTCGGATGTAATTTTTTTTTTTTATTATTAGATACATGAACAGTTTATACATCACAAATATTGGTCCATTACCAGTACAAAATAATTGTTCTTAAGCTCTAACGAAATAAATATGTACTGAATCAATACATTAGAATAGAATAATTGTTGCTGAAACTATTCTTGCTTACCATATTACTATACTTATTAACCAAACTCTTGCAGAGAAATATCCTGGGAATACAAAGGAAAAGAAATAAGCACAGATATTCTCTCCAACCAACCGAACCGTTACAAACGATTCACGAAAGACTCCAAATTTAGCATAGAAATATACGGAAGGAAACCCAAATTAAGGGAGAAGAGAGACATAGGACCCAGTGAAGGAATGCTTAACGTTCCTAGAGTGACTAAAATGGACAGTGGTTCATCCTACTCCTGCATAGTAAAGAGTCCCTCAGGAGAAATGGCGAAACGGTCCTTCGAACTTCATGTGGTAGAAGCACCTCAGCTTGAAGATATTCTGCTACCCACAGATCTTCAAGAAGGACAGATAGTACAAATACATTGTAACCTCAAGACCGGGGACTCGCCAGTTTATTATTCTTGGTTGAAGGATGGTAAGAAGATTCCAACTCATTTGAAGGTGGGTTTGGACAATTGTACTCTTGGACAGAAACTTCATATTGGGGAAAGCATTTTTTGAATCAGTGCAATACTTTCGAGATTACCCCCTATACTTACAACGTGTACAAACCTTTAACTAATTTTAGTGTATCGCGGGTTAAGAACTCAAAAAGTATAATTTGCATAAAATCAGTGGAAAAAATAATACAAACACACGGATTCAGCACTTGCTCCTTTTTTCGAAGTTGGTTAAAAAGCATTTCTATGCCAAGAAAAGAAACATTAGAAGTGTTTTAATAAGGCTAAAATAGGGCAATATATTGCATTTTCCTAAAAAGTGCCTAAATAATAAATTTAGCGTCAAAATTCAAAACCTGAAACTCCAGAAATTTGATAAAAGATACTACTCCTTAACCCGTAAGAAATGAAACAGTCCCGCTTATATATAGATGTATGAGAAAACCCTATGTATATGGACACCGGTGTCCGTCGCGGGCCTTGACAGACTATAAATATAGCAAAGACAAAAAATATTATGTATAGGCGTTCATAAATGGTATCTAAAATTAACTGAAAACATTCTCTCTCTAACATAAAAAGTAACAAGAGATATATACGAAAATGCCCGGAAATCTCTCAAATAAAAACATCTCACATTAGTAAATGTAGAATGAATGTTGGCCGTACTCGAGTCGTGACAAATTTTAGCAACAACTCACATTAGTTTTACAAAGGATTTAGACATTTTTGGCTCGGACAAAGATGTTATTTCGTTTCGCTTTCCATAAAGATTTGTACTGAGACAAAAATATCTAGTTTCTTTGTTGATATAAAAAGTTCTCGGTCGACTTGTTGGATAAAATAAATGTTTTGTTAGCCGTAAAAGTCAATTCAATTGTAATATTTCAAAAGCTTCGTTAATTTACTTATATCTTTCAACTCAAGGTCTACCATTTTAATGTCTGCTTTTTGATAAACCAATATCTCATTACTGTTTATTTTCAGATCGTCGAAAGAAGTCTAGAAGTGTTCAGTGTACTAATCATAAAGAATGTCTCTTTGGACCACTGTGGTACATATACGTGCGTTGCGGCTAACCACGTGGCAAAAGTCAATAAAACCGTCAATTTGTATATAAAAGGTAAGATTTATCATACTATCGCTGCCCGATGCTGAACGTAGGCCTCACCAAGTGAGCACCAACCATCTCGGTCAAGAAACCATCTCACCCTCTCACCCACCACTGTTACTCCTGTAAGGATTGCGGAAAGCATTTTATAACACCGAGCAGTGGAAATCCACAAGTTTTTAGGAATGCTTATTATATCTTTAGCACTCAAACTAAATAAATAGAAAGATAGGGAGGAACTCGTAAATATAAACGGTCCACTTCCATTGCAAAGTGGAAAAATTAGATTGGTTTGGACGCCCTGCTGCAGATAGAATACTGTGAGCAGTATTCTACCTTCGCGGTCTCTACACCAGCACTTCTGTTTTGGTTCTATCCTATTTCTCATACAACTGAAGAATTATTTATTGTCAGACCATCGTGATATCTCCTTCTACTGATCAAAATAGTAATTACTCAAAGCAACCGACAAATATCAGAATAATCGGTGTAATTACATAAAATATTCTTTTGGAAGTCTTTTCGTTCGTCGGCATTTTTCAAGAAATTGATATTGGCGAACGCCCAACAGATGCTCCCATAAAGCACGGCACATGTGTTTCCTTGGGAAATATTTGTAAATTATTTTTCCTTCATGTCCAGACTATTAACAAATAGTTTCTTTAAGAGCAGTAAAAGAACAAAACAAATATCATGTTTTTATCGCCGAAAATAGGCATAGGTATTGAGAGAGTGGATGGAAAGAAGTGTGTTCCGTCCCATGTGATAAAGTACGAGCCCATCTCTATATCAGCCACAAATTCCAGACTCTTAGCTGATACTGAGCAGAAATACTCAATACTATCACTTTTCCCGATCCGGGACTCAGAGCAATGTCGTCAGCGCATCAAGGCAGTCAAAAGTAAAAGTAACAGCTAAAGAGTTGCAACAATACAAACGTTGTAACTTTTACAAAAATAAGCCTAACCTTGACGATTATTATAAATAAAGCAACTCACTTTAAATTGTAGTGCCTTCATTGCTTCTTCTGCTAGGTAATAACTGCAGGACGGATTTTGATGTAGCTTTCACTATAAAATGTGAAGCCAAACTTCAGTAAATCTCAATTTACGACATACAACCGTAACTTATAGCTCTAAAATTTGCATGTAAGTTCCGTATTCAATACAGTACTTGGTGATTTTGGTATTTGGTCAGCTTCTACATTTATGTGACGATGTTAGAATTAGTTACTTATTTACTCAGAAGTTATAAGTTGTGATACAGGCTCTAATTATACCTTATGTGTTAACTAACGGTCAAAATTTACTTGAACATTATGAAAAAACCCTAATACCTTCAAATCTAAGACCTGGGCAAAAGCTAATCATATTGAACATACTGAAGAACTACATTCCGTTAAACTTTTAGTAGTACTAGAACTTTCCCGTTAAAGCTCGCAAGAAAGTCGTTTCAGACCGGATATCAATCTGAAGTCTCGATAACGCGGTGGATTGATTTTTCTGTTACTTAGTTGTGCTATTACTAAGTATATTTAGGTCATAAGGCGCCGCGCAGACGTTTTCAACTTATCTCGTCAAACACATCTATACCAATATTATAAAGCTGAAAAGTGTGATTGATTGTTTGGTTGAACGCGCTAATCTCAAAAACTACTGAACCGATTTTAAAAATTCTTTCACTAATAGGAAGCTATTACTCTTGAGTGCTATAGGCTACTCTTTATCCCGGAAAAACTTTATCACGCGGGCGGAGTCACGAGCCTCACCTAGTTATAAAATAATACTTAGCTCCTATGGTTTCTAATAATACTGTAACGTAGTTCGATTGTTATTCTTGTGCACATTATAAGGACTCCAAACTTACAACCGTCCTTTATTTGCGAACCCTTTTGTGCGAACCAAGTTTATGTTAACTAAACATTTACTTAACAAGGACGAAGTATTATACTTGGTAGTTGTAACAATGTATAATTAAAATATGTGGAGTTTACTTGATATACAAAGGAATATCAAGAAATAAATAACTTCTGTGTTACTTGCGGCTTCACCCGCTTAAAAGATTTTTCCGGCTACAAAAGGCCCTAAAAATACACACACTTACGCCTTTTATCCCCGAAGGGGTAGGCAGAGGCGCAACTACTGAACCCACTTTTTGCCGATATTCCGTCCCATGATGTGATGGGGGGCGAGCCTATCGCCATATCGGACACAAATTCCAGACTCCGGGCTGATAGTGAATAGAAAAACTCAATATCACTTTGCCCGACCCGGGATCGAACCCGAAACGTCAGCAATGCAGTCGTATCATAATACAACTACGCCACAGAGGCAGCCAGCCAGCTACTTAAAGAACCAAATAAACAATATCTATTATTTCCCATGGTAGCAAATTATCGGAATGAAAAGTCTATGTGTTAATCCAGGACACGATCTACCCGTTAGCCAAATTTCATCCAAATCAGTTTAGTAGTTTCAACGTTTACTTCTAACAAACATCCAAACATTTTCATAAGCTTTCGCATTTATAATATGATTAGATTAGATGTTAATCTGATTCTTTAAGCAGATAGGGCTGGCTCCATACTCTGTTTTAAGGACTTATAAAGCGGTAAATGCTTTTAACGCAGGCGAAGCCATGAGCAACGCCTAGTTTAGGATATCTACCATCCTCGTATAATTTCAGCCAGCTCAAATAACCGGGCACAATTTCTAAACAATCATAATTAATTAAGAAAATTCCGATAAACAATATTCAAAGTTTGCGTTCCATAAATTGAGTTTTGTATCAAAATATTTAATTAAGCGGAGGAATTTTAATATAAACTTGTAACATCATATGTTTAACAGGATGTTAATAAAAAGTATATTGAGATTTCAATCTTAAACTTTATATAGTCGGGTCAATTATTGCTAGCAATAATCGTACGCAATTCTTGCTTAAAAAGTTATCGTGTCTGAACATGTGTCAGTTCTCGCCCGCGTTGACGTATACGAGTCTTTTAACAAATATACTAAAGACAATAATTACTAGCGGTTATTACGTATGATTATTGCTAGCAATAATTGCTTCGTCTAAATAAACATTCGTAATTTTAAATTCTGGTGCTGCTTCTATTTGTTGTTCGACATGATATTAAAACTATCAAGCGAGAAGTTAAATTATTATTTGTCAAACTACCTCTCTTTTCACGGTGTACTTCAAACACTAAGCGAATAATAAATAACTTAGAATGGCTATGCCATTTCAATATCGATATCATTTGTAAAATATCGCATCGATTTATTTTAAGAGTTCCTAGGAATAAATTAAATATGCCATGGTATTCCTCAGTCGCACCCAAATGGAGCGAGGAGCCCAAGAACTCGTCTTTACTCCTCGGCAGAAGCGATCACATATCCTGCAGCGCTACTGGCTACCCACAGCCTCAGACACACTGGCTCAAGAAAGATGGTAAGTGTAAACTTGGTAACATATTAGAAAAGTTTTGTAACTTTCTTCATTTCTGTGGGGTGCAGACTAGTCTCCCAAGGTCCTGGATGCAAACTTTACTCGAAGATTAGCTGACAGAGCAATTACGTTCAGACCTCTTGAATGTTTGTGGGTTGCTTGTAATACTCTCCTATTTTCGGTCCATTCTTATCATATGTATTGTGAGCACTGTGCAATTGTTATACCTATTCTATTCTAAATATTATAAATAGTGGAAGGCGATATAAATATAGAAGAAAATTTTTAACAGGCATTGCTATATTATGTTTTTATATCCTTTTTAGCTAGAATTGATTTATTGTTTTTTTATTCTTTTCGTCATTTTAGTTCTATCAGAAACCTGGCGTCCAGTCCTGGAGATCGCGGGTGGTGGAGTGCTCAGCTTGTCCAATGGCTCCCTCATCTTTGACTCAGTGGCTTTGTCTGATGCTGGACTGTATACCTGCCACGTGGAGAATGGCGTCGGAGAACCGCTTAGCAAGACTGTGTGGATCTCTGTTAACAGTAAGTTTTATAATTTTAGGTACAGCTCTTCTTCAGTAACCATTTCAACCTTTTTAGTGTAGGTCTCTTTCAAAATTTTTCATTCGTTGCAGCATTAAGCTCTTTTAATCCAATTTAATCCAGCGTCTTTCTTCACGTCATCTTCCCAGCTGATTAAGCGCCTTCCGTGATCATACTTTACGGAAGACCACAGGTTCTACTTTAGTCAATAAAATGTGAGCACGCTTTACATTTATTAATTGAATGATATCATGATGATATGATATGATACCCTCGCTCAAATATATTATGGCACAGGCAGTATTTAAGCTTAACAACACTATTATGGTACCGTTCTCGTTTAATTCTTAGTTTTCATTTATAACTTAAGCTGATAACCTTAGTATTCTTTTAATGGATGTTTAATTAAGGCTTTTTGTTCTAGAGCCAGTAACTTTTGACGTGGTATCCAGAAACCTGACAGCCAAACTGGGTCAGCACGTGACGATAGAGTGTCAGGCAAAAGGCGACGACCCTATACGCATCATGTGGACCAGAAATGGAAAACCCATAAACCCGCTGACACAGAGGTTAGTTTTGTATCTAATTCCAAAAGACAGGAGTTAGTAAATTACAGAAATTATGCACAATTAATTTAGGTCGTTATTTGATGGTTTTAAAGTTAGCATTTCGTACACAAGGACAAAAGTCAGTAAGGTATATTTTATTTTATCGATGGCGCGACAAACTGCACCTGATGGTAAGAGAAGACCAAAAAATGACGACTGGCAAGAGGATTTATATAGATATTTATATAGAATGGTGCAGAATATGCTAAATTAATTACAAGGTATTTACGTAACGGCATTTCTGAAATATTTTGTTTTGTGAACTTCGCTGAAGACTCTTCATAAATATTGTTAGCTATTATACTATACATACTCATCGTCGAAACATTATGTTGAACTTTATTTGTTCCGCATAGGCCAGCGAGAGACGATTATAAAGTTAATTTCTATATATACTCCGTTCTTCCTCACAATAACTTTGGACCAAAATCAGAGTTATCTATTTCTATTATCAGGATAAAAATCTCCGAAATGAAGACCGAAGACGGTATGACGAACATTCTAGAGCTACTGCAGACGGAAACAAGTGATGGTGCTCTGTACCAGTGCAGAGCTGGAAATCCGTTCGGAGCTGACGTATTTAGCGTTCATCTGACTATACTAGGTAAATAAATCTTTATTTAGCTGATAGAGAAATAACTTGTGGTCAGATTCTTAGGATAATAAATAAATGCATCTCTTTATTCAGTGTAATAACTAGGTATTATGAGACTTTACATCTTTTGTGTCAGTATGACGAGCGTAGTGCAGTTCCACTCATAGCTTTCTACCGTGGAGTTGCTTGTTGTTTATAAGCGTTCGTATAGCTTACCATCAGATGAGTGGTTTTCTCACGTCGTCATTCATTTTTAAATTTAAAAACATAGATCAATAGTCTATCCATCTATCTATACTTTTTCCTAGAACCACCAATCCCACCGTCGGATTTATCAGTGGACTCGATAAAGAGTCGATCAGTAAAGCTCTCGTGGAGGGATATGACCAAATCCCTTGCTCAATACTACAGCATGCAGATCACGAACAGCCAACGACTGTCGTGGAGTACTGCGAGGACTATCAACATTACCAGGTATGAATAAGTCTTACAAAGTCTATGGCTTTCCAAAAGGCATTGTAGTACTTCCATTAGGAAGTAAAAAGTTTTTACGAGATACGCAGCGAGTGGCTGATGCTGCAGAATTTATACAATGGTAAACAAGCGGCCGTAGACCCCAGAAAATCGATTATAGACTCCTGAAGACAAGTATGCCCAAATCAGTTCAATAACATGCGTTTGAAATTGCATCGATTCCACATTAGATTCGGTCAAGGGCAGAAGTAATAGAAGTTTCTGATGATAATTATATGATCACTTACGTATACGACAGTCAAAAACTATGCTTTTACTTTTTTTTTTTTTTTTTTGTTGACGCGGAGAAAGTGACTTATTACTACCGCCCAGTGTTCAAGGGGAACGACTGAGCGGTTATGTTGGGTTCACCGTGCCTTACGACCCGACGTTGAGCCGCCCGGAAAGATGGAAAACGTCGGGCGACCGCCGGGCCGAGTCCCTAACCTATGTACACCGCACGGCATACCAACTAAAACTCCGCGGTGGCCATCTTCGGCGCATTAGGGACGGCTGCGGGCTTCCTCCGACTCACGTCTAAGTTGTCGTCCGCAACCGCCCCTGCGCGTACCGCTGTTGCGGTCCTTCTCCTGTTGTTGCGGGGGCTCAGAAGCCCCCGTACACCGAAGGACGCCCTTGGCGTCCGAGGCAGCGTGAGACACGCTGCCGTCCATCACGGGGTATGCTTTTACTTAACAATACACAATTCGCTACCACAATAATAAAAGTATTCCAAATATAGGTTAGAAGAAATCCGTCATTGGATAGAGATAGAAGACCTGCAGCCAGCGACGAGCTACACTGCGCGAGTCGCTGGCGGGAACCAAGCGGACCTCAGCCACTACTCTACTCCAGTTAGATTCACCACTACTGAGGAAGGTGAGAGCATACTTTAGTTTCTTTTCAAATAATTCTGTCGCTCCTGGTATTACCGTCTTATTAACTTAACACTTGTGAGACAGATCAAAGATACATAATTTCTGTGATTTCCACAGGTTTATATTTGCGATATCCTAATTCCCATACCTTTCCTAACTTCTTCATTCGTAGCTTTAACCAAAATCAACAATGCACCCATTCTTTCTCTCATATCTTTAATATTTTGGTATGTTAGGGCAGTGACCATCACTTCTGTGAATAACCATCAAATGATTGCAGACTTGAATAGATCATATCTGATGCAATGCAATCAGCCTTATATTATATACTGCCCACTACTGAGCACGGGCCTCCTCTACGACTGAGAGAGTTACGACTTTATTCCACCACGCTGGCCTACTGCGGGATGTCAGATTTCACATACCCTCGAAGTTCTTATGGAGAATTCTCAGATATGCAGGTTTCCTCACGATGTTTTCCTTCACCGTTAAAGCGAACTATAATTGATAAACAATACACACGTAACTTCGAAAACTCAGAGGTGTGTGCTTTGGGTTTTGAACCTCCGGACATTGTCCCGGCAGCTATCGTCTAACTAATAGTTGATATTATCTCAACTATTTACTATCCAAGCACCGTCCTCGCCACCACTGGGGGTGCAAGTGGAACAGACGGACTCTCCAGGCGAGTTGCGAGTGCGATGGCTGCCACCTCCAGCTGATTCGCACAACGGTCAGATACTGGGGTACAGGTTGCGAGCTGTGCCACAACTTAGTGCGTTCAAAGGTAAGCCATAGTAGAAGGGTTTATTGTTTTTTTTATTCAGGCACGGCAAAGGGATTGCAAGTGACGTAGCGTACAAAAATATGATATATATAATAAATATATATACAAAAATAATATTAGTATCTACCCTTCATCAATCGCCGCGGCCAGTTTTGGTCGTGACGTCTCCTATCAACTAAGTGAAAATTGAAGTTCCAACCTACGCATAAGATTTTAGTTAAAAAAAATGTCCGCTGTCAAACTATCGAATAATGAAGGGTTTTATTAATCAGTCGACGTAATTATACCAGCATAGTTGCTTCTTCATAGTTTAGATGAATGATCATAGGGGGCCGTTTCTATAATTACGAGGCATAGACCGTTCAGAAGAATATAGGCTTACCAGACCAACCTGATGGAATCGGACGATACGTGGAGCGTCTGTCCTTGCAGGAGGTCATCCGATTAGTATCGTTCTAAACCTTAATTTTATTACCTATATTAAGTATTAATAAAATAATATTTCCTACAGAAAGTGAAGAGACAAGCGATAAGATCATCAAAACTTTATCACTTTATGCGAAGCAAGAGACCACTGTCACGGGCTTACTAAAAGGCGTCAGGTGAGGATATGTTAACTTTATTTTAAGCTGCAAATGATAAGCGGTTTTTAGAGTATCGCCATGGTACTACTCTGATCTAATTATTATTTTAAGGTATATCTGATACTAGCTTCTGCCCACGGCTTCGCCTGCGTTAATAAGTTTTTCCGGGCTAAAAGTACATAAAAACCTTCCCGTTGAATCACTCTATCCAACACATTTATTTGGATAAAGATTAATATTATTACGTTGATACAACTCGTTAACAAATAATGCATTAATTTCGACCAAATTTGATTACCATAAAAACGGTTCTAGTGAGTTAATCCTAAAAGATAGACATATACTGTCGCGGACATTTTTTTAGATCATTTCAAGAGGAATAATTCTTTCGTACATATATTTTTGGTATCTTGAACCGTTTTCGCAGCGCACGCAATGGAAGCCCTCAAGGATGAATACTTTTCCCCGTTATTTTCACATTTTCCATTATTTCTTCGCTCCTAATAGTTGCATCGTGATGTTATATAGCCTAAAGCCTTCCTCGATAAATGGTCTATTCAACACAAAAAGAATTTTTCAATTCGAACCAGTAGTTCCTGAGATTAGCGCGTTCAAACAAACAAACAAACAAACTCTTCAGCTTTATAATATTAGTATAGATAGTAGTGCTCGCGGCTCCGCCCGCGTGAAAACGTTTTTCCGGGACAAAAATATTTTCCCGAGATAAAAAGTAGCCTATAGCACTCAGGAGTAAAGTAGCTTCCTATTAGTGAAAGAATTTTCAAAATCGGTTCAGTAGTTCCTGAGATTAGCGCGTTCAAACAAACAAACTCAGCTTTATAGTATTAGTAGGTTGACTGCCTCGGTGGCGTAGTGGTATTGCGTACGCATTACGAGTACGATTTGCGCGCTGAGGTCCTGGGTTCGAATCCCGAGTCGAGCCAAAAAAAAATTGTGACTGGGTTTTTCCATCTTAAAATTTATTCAGTCGCAGCTCGGAGTCAGGAAGTTGGCGGTGTGATACCCCCGTGCCTCGGAAAGCACGTAAAGCCGTTGGTCCTGCGCCTGATCTCTCTCCGGTCATGTCGGATTGCCGTCTCACCGGACTATGAGAGTGAAGGAATAGCGAGTGCACCTGTGTATTGCGAACACACTTGTGCACTATAATATCTCCTGCGTACCTGGCTGATCTCCGTTGAGATTGGCCGCCGTGGCCGAAACTGGCTAGGAGGATTTCATCATTTTTCATTTTTCATTAGTAGGTATAGATTTTTTACAAGGCTACACGGGAAGGCACGGGAGGGGGAATTCGATTTTAACACCCTATGTACACATTTCACTCTAGCGTCGCTTTTGACAGAGGACCTAATTTTGACAAATTGATTCATCTTAATTCTGTGATGGTTATATATTTCGACGGCTCCGTAGAACAAAGTCGTATATGCAAAATGAAGCTTTTCAGTAGAGCGCTTTGAAAGTCTAAGTTAATTGTGAAAATCACAAGTTATAGTGAACAAAACATTATATTCTATAGGGTTCAGTAACAACTTTGAACTTAATGTGTGAAAATAGCACTAATTCGCACATGAATACAAACTAACGACTTTCAAAGCGCTCTACTGAAAAGCTAACATTTTGCATATACGACTTTGTTCTACGGAGCCGTCGATTTATTTATTTTAATACCTACAAGTTTACAGCACTTGGCCAAAACACTTACATCTAACAATATAATCTGATAACAGCAGTAACAATAAAAAATTAAAAGATAACATTACTAAAAATATTCTAATACTATAAAGGATATGTCCAAAAACGGGCCTCAAATTGTAACCCAGACAGTTTATATATATTTGGATAGAACTCCTTAAAAGTAGCCTCTTACAATGTATCGTTTAATAAAAACCTCCGATTTTGAGATTGTAATGTTATTTTGCTTCAAAACTACATTTGAATGAACGTTTTTAGAAAAGTTATAATGGAGGGGCCTAAAACATTTTGAATGGATCCAAGAACCATAATTCGACGGCTCCGTAGAACAAAGTCGTATATGCAAAATGTTAGCTTTTCAGTAGAGCGCTTTGAAAGTCGTTAGTTTGTATTCATGTGCGAATTAGTGCTATTTTCACACATTGTGCAGGACGCATATTCTCGAAGAGAGAACAACGTAAAGTGCATACCGCGCATGCGCGATTACGTAATAGAACTCGGACCTCTTAGTGACGTCATAGACTTTAGCGAGTAAACTTAGTGAAAAAATCGTGTTATCGTTAGGGTCATTGAACGCTTATAACTCACCCGGTATGAACTGTTTAGTGTTTCATTCGGTGTCATAGTGTAGGTTAGAACTTTGCCTACCCCGCTGCGGTAGCGGGATGAACGTGTGTATAAAGTTTAAATAGTTATTTTTAGAAATGTTGCTTGTGTGCATCGTTTGTGTTAAACTTAGAGTAAGTAAATCACGATAACTTTCTTTGTAATGCACATGAGGTTGTTTTATGATGTTTAGTATATAGAGCCACTTAGTGTCTATGTACCAAGACACTTATAGTTTAGGCATATAGATTTAACTTAGGCGCGAATTGAAAATAAGTGTAATCTTGAAAGTGAAAAAGAGGTCCTAGAAAGAGGGAAGGCCCTCTTAGTGCTCCGTACGGTATAGCCGCGGAGTACTTAAGCTAATTTGTTTTTTTGTATTTTTGAGTTAAAACGTGTTAGGAGTTTTGTTTAATAGAAATAGTTCGGGACATCAAGAAAACAGCAAGTAGTCAGCAAGAAAGAAGAAGTCTGCAAGTTTGAAGAGGAAAAAGGCGCTTATGCAGAGTGGACCATCCTTCCTCATCAGCTGTGGCACGGTGCTACGAGGACGACTTCCAGCTACGTCGCATAGCTACGGCGTAGCAACGAGAGACTACGCGCCGAATATTAACGCCGGGAGAATTTGGCTACCGTTGTGGCTGAACTTTGTAACTTTCGATTCAGTGTGTGAAATAAACGCTATTTCCCGATTTTTCGCCTTTGTTACTTTGTCACTGGTATCGCCATATTCCCACCCACGCAATCCAGCACACACACAACACATTGCGGGGTGTTGGCCCAGTCTGAGCCCCGCACACACATTAAGTTCAAAGTTGTTACTGAACCCTATAGAATATAATGTTTTGTTCACTATAACTTGTGATTTTCACAATTAACTTAGTCTTTCAAAGCGCTCTACTGAAAAGCTTCATTTTGCATATACGACTTTGTTCTACGGAGCCGTCGATATTTTTCCCTTTAATATCCCTAAAGTTTGAGCCTGGTCATATTTTTAGGGCCGGCACCCATACAATAAGCGGACATCTCCTTTAATATTTTACCGTTTTCATTTTCTATTCGTTGTGGAATTACATAAATATACACTCACATCTGTTATCCCCTAAGGGGTAGGCAGAGGCGCAACTAGTGCACCCACTTTTCGCCATTATTCCGTCCCATGATGTGATAGGGGGCGAGCCTATCGCCATATCGGGCACAAATTCCAGACTCCGAGCTGATACTGAATAGAAAAACTCAATATCACTTTGCCCGACCCGGGGATCGAACCCGAGACCTCAGCTTTGCAGTCGTACTGTAATACAACTACGCCACCGAGGCAGTTTTGGAATTAATAAATTGCTTTTTACTTAAACCATCTTCTCATTATGAATTTTTAATCTGCTTACCGTATACAGGGTCATTTTTAATTTCGTTACTAAATGAAACCAACTTACCTTCTTAAAAATAAATTACCCGAACCGTAGATTTAAAACAAAAAAGTGTAAGTTTCAAACAAAATGAATAACTAAAAATATTTTAATTTTAGACACCGTAATGCCGCTACTACTATAATAAATTTTGTCGCTGCGACGTCACACTTTCATTCAGAAATACACTTACACACGTGTCATACTCGCTATCGATTATAAACTGATAAAAAGCAGAAATTTGCATGGATTTGTGGTAATAATATTTGTTATTCATGATTTATTTTTGGAAAAATTTAGAAGAGATTTAGACGAGTATATGGTTTCATTTATTAACGCTTAAATTTATTACCCTATACCGTGTGGAAGGGAAACGCTCTCTATACCGGAACGGTAAGAGAGAAGAACCATAACATTAACGAAAAACTATATTCATTTGCAAAGCTAAGCGATAATACTTACGATTTTAGTATTTCCGTAATTCATGCGCGCGCAATGCAAAGCGTACAAATACTGGGTAGGGTACAAACTACAAAGCAAACGCCGACAAGGCGGCGGCCGCCGCGCTGCGCCGGGACCGGCTGTGCGCGGTCGTTAACCCATCAGCTGATGTACGTGTTTCATTACGATTTTTTTGAAATATTGACCTTTTTTATTATGTTTTTCAGAATAATAGTTTGATTTATCTATCCATACGTGAAGCTGTACAGAAATTTGAGAAAATCCTACTAAAATTGTAACAATGCGATATTTTTTTTTAGTGCCACACGTCAGGAATCACCAATACTATCACCTGTATTCGTTTCCGAGAGCGTTTCCCTTCCACCCGGTATAGCATGAATGTATGGGGTTTTTTTACATATCAATGCCGTACATACATACACACTCTCGCCTATTATCCCCGAAGGGGTAGGCAGAGGCACAACTAGTGCACCAACTTCTCCTCGTGCGTATTCCGTCCCATAATGTGATAGGGGGCGAGCCTATCGCCATTTCGGGTACAAATTCAAGACTCCCGACTGATATTAAGTACGAAAACTCAATATAATTTTGCCCGACCCGGGGATCGAACCCGAGACCTCAGCATTGCCAGTCGTACCATAGTACAACTACACCACCGAGGCAGTCATGAATTTGTGATGAAAATTTTTGTTATTCATGATTTATTTTTGGAAAAAAATAAGAAAAGATAAAGACGAGTATGTGGTTCATTATCGCAATGTAAAAATATAAATACAACTTTTATTTTCCCAATCGATGATGTCTCATCCTCTCTCAGTGGCCAACCTGAGCCGAGGTTCGTAATCCGTTAGTAGGTTGCCCTCAGCGTGGTCGCTTAAATTTACAGGGTTGCGAGCGCCTTCTGCATACATCCAAAAGAGCTGTGTTCTTTCATAAGCCGACCCTCCTCAGGCTAGAAAGAGTTTAGCTAGGAACAAAAAAAAAAGACGTGTGGCACTCGGAGACTGCCGCGGTAAAGCTATTGCATAGCATTTTTTATCAATTTATGTAATTATAATTATTCATTTATTTTATTTTCTTTCTATTGTCCAAATTTCACTCGTGCCCTAACGCCGAAACTCTAAGCAGGCAATTCTAATATGTATAACCTCTTTGAACAGATATAAAATAAAAACTTTTTAAAAAATCAAACTTAGAATCACGTCATCCCGCCACGGGGACATTCTCATCAACTGCGCGCGTTTGACATTGCGATACGTTTCACTGACTGGATTTTTTTTTAAATACACGGTAATTTCGACCTTTTATCGTTTAACATTCAGCTCATATCCTCTTACATATTGTATTCTTACAAGACTGCGATATTAAATTTACTTATGGAATTTTACACTCTACGCGGTTGTGATAGAGTTGAAAATAGTGAGGGGTGGCAGGTTATTTTCATTACGGAATTTCTGGATTCGGTCTCCACGCTCAAGGCCCGCGATAGAAGCTATGCAATACTTTAAAGCTTTTATTTCTTGGTAATATTAATTTCTGTGACAGATACGCGGTGTCAGTGGCTGCGTACAACAGCGCTGCGGTAGGTCCTTACTCCGTGCAGCTGTTCCAGGACACTAGGGAAGGAGGTAAGTGCTTACTTATTTTACATTTTTTGTAGATTAAAACAAAATCTTTATATATAAAAAATGTGTGTATAGGGATATGGAGTCCAAACGGCTGGAGCGATTTTGATGATATTTTTAGGTAATCTTCAGATTACCCCAGCTGGGTCCAACGAGGTTTGGTAGCTATCAAACTACCAGTCATCTGACTATAGATATATAATTAGTGTTACCCGTGAGAAGCTAGGGTGAGTCGCTAGTTAACCCTAGAAAGATAACCATATTTCACTATACACTAAAGATAACCATACGCCATTTCGACGTATGGATTTTGAGTGATCATATTTTCGATTATGTATATGTCATATTTACATATGTAATATTTATTGTTAATATATTCTATTTTACATAAGATAAATGAAAAACATAACGATTTACTTCACTTTTTATTAGGAAAAAAATTAAAAATTACACATGGTACGAGTGAGTTATATCGATTTTTCAAAATCGATTACGTCAGTTCGACGTAGGTTATCTTTCTAGGGTTAAGAGCAGTGGTATCCACAAAGAATATAGGTTTACGGCCGTTGATTACTCCTGCAGTTTGACACAAACGGCCGATGATTACTCCTTTACACAATTATGCCGGCTACTTTAAACCGGAAAAGAACACGCTAATACCGGAACGCGACACTTTCGTAGGCTACCATGGCGGTTTAGTTCACATTTTGATTCCCCGCTTTACTATGGAAGTGGAATAATCATTATTTTATTATTAATGGAAACATTGAAAAAGAAAAAGAAACAGTCGAAAGCAGGAACACCCACGACCTCCAGCGTACCGTGTCGGTGCTCTGCCAACTGAGCTATCTCGACCTTACCTTCGTCTGTTCAATTTCAAGTTCCCTATTTTATGTCTTTAAAGGAGATGCCTAGTGATATCTGTCTAACAATTATTCCAATTGCCCACATGGGCACTACATGGCCCTTAACATGTATAAAAATCATAATATAGGATTGGAATAATCATATTTCCAGTTACTCCCTATCTTTTTAATTGATTGATTTCCTTGCGTATGACTGATTAGTGCTCCCAGAGACTCGTCGCGATGTCTAAATACGCGTCGAACCTTAAAGTGGGCACATACGATGCGATTTGGTACAGCCGAACCATTAAAATCGTATGCCATCGAACCATATCGCATTGTGTGGGGCACGGTTCGATGGACATTATTATTATTATTGTTGGTACGGCTGGTTCGATGGCTTGTCCATCAAACTTGGTTGGATACAACTGGACGTCGCATGGTACAGTTCGATCGTGTCTCGTGAAGACTGTACCGCGTGACGAATTGGTCGCGTGATACCAAATCTAATCGTCTTTTAGTAGTAATACCAATGGCGGGTATTAAGGCGAATCTTACTAAGTTTACCCGAAGCCAAAATTCAATAAAACTTACTTTTAAAATTGGGTTAAACTTTGCAACAACTCGACAAAATAAACTACACAACTGTAAGTAGATTTGCCGTAATCAGTTCTGGAGGAGGCGTGTTATTCTGGATTTTGAGTTAAAATTTGGTTAATAGAATAAAAATATTTATACAAATACATATTTTGTAAATTATAAATAATTTCACAAGGCTATGTATCTACCATACATACCAGCCCTGTATTATCTACTGCTCACTGCTGAGCACGGACCTCCTTCACTACTGAGAGGGTTTATGCCTTAGTCCACCACGCTGGCCTAGTGCGGGTTGGCAGACTTCACATACCTTCAAAATTCTTATAGAGAACTTCTCATACCTACTGTCAATAAAAAAGTGGGATAGATTTTAGCATTCTTCTTTGGCACACAGACCATCTCTTAGTTTGACATAATATATGAGCTACTTTCCCGTTGAAGAACACAGTGGGATTTTTACTCTCGAAAAAATCAGACGCCGACGAAACAAACGGGCACCTAATCTGACATACGTCCAAAATACAAACCTAACTCACGCATAAATTATAGGAGTTTTATTGTTTACGAAATTCCCCAAAACGTCGCCCATGTTGTAATTAGGAGCGACGTCAAATGGTAACGGGAATTCATTGCCCAAGTTTCTTAATTAATGGCAACAACAACTTTTGCACCCCTTGCCGTTTTAGGGTTCTGTAGGGGGATATGAAACCCTTGTGACTAAACGGCAACTGTATAGACGAATAGGGGTTGCTCGCGGCTTCACCCGCGTGAAGGACTTTTCCGCTACAAAAGTCCTTAAAACACTGTAGACATGTATAGCGCCACCACAGAACAGGGATATAGACAACGCCACCTTGCATTATTTCAAATCCGTTCAGCCCCCTTATTCCTCTAAGACAGTGTTTTTTCAACCTTTTTCATCAAGCGATCCCTCTAGTTTGAAAATGTATTTCGCGACTCTCCCCCCCGGCGTTACCTTTTTCATGTATTTTTAGATGGACTTCTAGATATTTATTTTTTGTTAATTTGTATTAACTTTGAAAAGTGGTCTTACAAAAAGTTTATCTTTTAGTTAACATTTTCTTAGTCAATCTATCTTTCTTGTTTTTTAATACTGGGGTAGTTTTCGTGACTTCTTGCGACCCCCCGTATAGAGGCTTCGCGTCCCCCAGGGGGTCGCGACCCACACGTTGAATAACACTGCTCCATACCATTTAACCATACCATTTAACGCTTATTACACGAAGTCAACGTGACGCAACTGCGTTACGAAAACACTGTCAGAGAATAAGGGGGCAGCTGTTTCTACGTTTACTTTTAACAAACATCCAAAAATTTTCACAAACTTTCGCTTTTATATTATGTAATACGATCTAAATGCTCTTATAGCACTGCGAAGAAGTATCGAGGAGAACAATTCATGTTGCAGAAGATTTTAAACAGCTGGATGGTCGTAACTCGTAAATATCTGTTACTTTTAGAGGTTCCAATCGCGGACGAATGAATTCTGAATTTCGCGAAACGAATTCTGTTATAAAACTCACACAAAGCCCAAGCTAGTTCTAAAACCTAGAACCAATTTGTCTACAATCCATAATCTTAACGCACTCCCCCTTAACCAAGGAGACCAATTTATGACAACAATACAAACTTACACAACTGTTATGTTTAAAAAGAAAAACAATTTACACATGATCATCAATTTTGATAAATTGTTACAGTTTTATAAACCCCAATACTATGATCATTATTAATTGAACTATCAAGTTTTAATAATCTGGCAACACAGCCAACGAAAATAACGATCAGACTGGTGATGGTTGCAAGTTAAAAAAATGGGGAGGCATTCGCTGTCGGGACATGAGAACGGATAGAAGTAGTATTCAAAGAGTGTACTAGTGAATTCTTAAGCCAGATTGACAAATTATTGTCAAATGTACAAGTGGATTGTAGTTAAATACTCCTTTATAAGTGCTGGTGCAGTTTCATTATTTAGAACAGTCGGAGGGAATCTAACACAATTTTATTAGTTGGACTGACTAATCTACTATTTTTGTTTTCTTTTTAACCCCCGACGGAAATATATTATACTGTGTAATTTATACTGGCACGAACAAGTGTCCCCACTGCACCTGATGGTCTTCGGGTGACGATGATTAGTCTTCGCCATGACACCATTATGCCGCGGCTGATTGAGACCGAATATACTTATCGGATCTATTAAGTAAAGTCATCTTTGTTCATTGTTGTTACGATCCGTACGTTCAATCAAATTGCCGAAGACTTAAGTCTTACAACTTTCTTTCGAATTATATTTCTCCAGCGTTATGTAAACACATCGTACTGAACCTTTAGCCCACGCGCGCTTGCCCTTGCCCGATTTTGTGACGATCGAAAACTTTCCGTAGGTTCGTACATTTGTGAATTCTCAAGTGTCATAAATCTAGCTAAGGCTTCGTTCACATTGCAATGCTCGGGACGCATTTTATACAATAACTAGACTTCTGCTCGCGGCTTCGCCCGCGTCAATGAGTTTTTCCGGGATAAAAGTCTTGCTTTATATTTCCCCGGGATAAATTACACATATAAACCTTCCTCTTGAATCACTCTATCTATAAAAAAAACCCATCAAAATCTGTTGCGTAGTTTTAAAGATCTAAGCATACATAGGGACAGACAGCGGTAAGCGACTTTGTTTTATACTATGTAGTGATCTAGCAGATATACAATAGCCACAAACATTCTCCTGACCTCTCTAAGAGCCGAGCGTGTAATTTCCGAAAAAAGAATTGGGGCTCGATAAAATCTAAAAAAACAAATACTAGGTTTTTATTGGGGTACATAGTGGCATAAAATATTTAGGATATTTGGGAAAAATTAAAACCGTATTGATGCGTATTTTTTTGCGTGCGAAGTCAGTTATTTAATAGTAATTGTTTTTATTCCTAGCTTTTACCCGCGGCTCCACCCGCGTGAATGAGTTTTTCCGGAGTAAAAGTCCCACTTTGTATTTTCCCGGAATAAAAAGTATCCTAAGTGTTAATCCAGCACATGATCTACCCATGTGCCAAAATTCGTCGAAAACCGTTCAGTAGTTTTTGCGTGAAAGACTAACAAACATCCATACATTCGTACAAACTTTCGCGTTTATATTAGTAGGAATATTCCTTTTTAAATAGCAGTGACTTAAATACAATGAAAAATGCCTTTAGTCTGTATTTCCTAAAAATATCACTTTCCGACACAAAAACGCGTGTAGTATTTGTTTTGTTATTGACTCTAGTAGCTGAAACTTTAACTCCAATCGGTGAAATCAATCGCTAGCTGATTCAAATTTTAAATTAATCAAAAGAAACAATTATGCAAATTTATTAAAAAACGCTTCCTAATGATTCAAATTCGCTGTTACAAAAGGAGCTCCATGTGAACGTACCCTTATTGTTTTTGTCGTAGCGACAGACGTCGCTAATTATGATTCTGTTTTTATGTTGTAAAGTTTAACCGTCGTGTCGTTGAGTCGTTTTGTACGCGGTTGTTTTGCGCGTCTAAATTATTTTTGAAAAACTTTTTGTTTATTGTGTGGCTTTTCGTTGCTAAAACATTTTGGGTGATTTTTCAATTTCACTCAAAAACTTTGGATGGTTTTGACTGAGTAGTTAGTTTTGACTATTAGATGATAGACGGCCTTGGACCTGTTTGCTAGTTCTGCGGCTTATGTCAAAAAAATTGTGTCTTGTTTAACAACAAACTATTCTCTACTCGTAACTCAACTCGCGAGAAAGTCCTTTCTTGGACTGGAGACCCATTGTGCATATCGCCTAAAATATCGTAGTCGAGAAAGCTCTGTGTACCAAATTGCTTACAAACCGATCCAGCGATTTTTACATAACTTCCAATAAAACAAATATACATAAATACATATTATGTATACAATTAGATCCCATGGGAAATAATAGATATTTATTACATACACACACACACGCACGCACGCACGCACGCACACACACACACACACGCACGCACGCACGCACGCACGCACACACACACACACACACAGGAGCGTGCGCGCACACGCACACGCGCGCACACACACACACACACACACACACACACACATGATGTGATAGGGGGCGAGCCTATCGCCATGTCGAGCACTAATTCCATACTCTGAGCTGATACTGAATATAAAAACTCAATATCACTTTGACCGACCCGGAGATCGAAGCCGAGACCTCAGCATTGCAGTCGTACCATAATATAACTACGCCAACGAGGCAGTCTTATTTTATCGATATTTTTATCTGATTTTTAATTATATGGCGCTGGCATCGTACTATGTTTTAGTGACTTGTAGTGTGAAAGGCTTTTCATGCGAGTGGAACCGCCAGCACCACCGAGTAACTCTATAAATAATTGTCGTAGCTCCCGAAGAAGGTCCATCGTCAGTGGAGTGCGGAGGAGTGACCTCCACAGCCCTGCGAGTGAGTTGGCAGCCAATCCCTCCTCACAAACAGGCGGGAGCACTTATTGGGTACACTGTACTATACGCTGCGCAAGGTGAGACTATAACAGACTACAGAAAAAGAAGGACTTTTTAAAAATGTATTTACACCAAACACTCCGAGATTTGTGAGCTGATTGGCGTGATACCTTTTTTATTTATTAAAGAAAGTTCTAGAAATGGTCCCACTATGAGATATCTTAATTAAGAGTTAATTTTTTTATTGTCTCATTTAAGTAAGAGAAAAGGTTAGTATAATAAATATTCTACCCAATTTAAAATTATTTCTTTCAAATTCAGTGTATTAGTAACTACTCATTAACATTTAATGTTTATTTTTTACTTTTTAAAGCCCATCAAGGCGTTAATCATCCAGCGAAGATATTTCTTTTTCAATCATTGAAATACAAAGAAAATACCCAAGACAATCTCCACAGGTCGTCACTGGCTGAACTCAACTTCCTTGGTGACTGAGCTGCGCCTCCAAGGTCTTTCAAAGTACACCAACTACACCATCAAGGTGTCAGGGTTCTCCAACTACGGACATGGACCTTTCTCTTTCCCTATCATCTGTTCTACGCTGCAGGATGGTGAGTGTCTTTTTGTACTGGTTGGTTTAAAAGGAGGTATAATATTTAGATATTTATATTTCATTAAAAAAAACCTGTTAGAAAATTTCATTGAGTCGTGAATTCGATCCATAATAAATATAAAATAATTCAGATTTCTTCGAGCGTCGGCACTAATAAAAAATAACTCAATTTCTCGTCAGGATTATGCGAATTTTTTGAGTCGTAAAAGGCATGCAATATTTTAAAACATCTTATGAGTAAAATAAACGTTGCAAAATATGCAACGGCTAGTATTTTCAATCTACTATCAGTCTTTAGTAACCTCCAGATTCGTGACTACAGATCAAAATGACTTTATTTTTAGTATTTAATTTCATGTTAGGACTTTAGTTAAATTTTGGTTAAATTTAATCAAAAATATTTAACGAAAACTAAATTGTTAAAAAATCATAAATTACTTGATGGAAATGACTTTCAAATAGTAAGTCACAAAATATTACCAGAACACTAAAGTCCCAAGATCATGTTCGCGGGAGCACTGTGGTCGACAGAATGCCTTGACAGCCCAATTTCCAACCCCTTTTATAGGAATTCGGTCAGTACTAATCCTTGATAAATATTGACAGCTAACGTTAATTATATCTCTAGTACCGGAGTCACCAGCAGAAATAAAGCTGCTTGCAAAGTCGTCAGCAACGCTACTCGTCAGTTGGAAGAGACCTAACCAGCCCAACGGACGATTGTTACATTACACAGTGTACAACAAACTGACTTCTAGGTGAGTCTACAAATGTATTCACAAAATTGATCAGAGCCACAGCAACGCTATAAAGTAATAACCCTTTAAAAAACGTTCAAGCTGAGATTTAATTCAGTAGTTAGGCACCACGCAAACGCAATTAATTTGTTGCACCAAATACAAAATGGCGTCCATAAACAGAATGAAGGAATTTACATTAATCCGCGTACACAGATATACCAAGATATGGATGAACGTAGCTTTTATTTAAAAAAAGGAGATGTCTGCTTTTTGTATGCGTGCTAGGCCACAAAATATAACCATCTCAAACTTTATGGATATTAAAGAGGAAAAAGTATGGAACTTGGATCCTTTAAAAAAATAAGGCCCCGCCACTTATAACAAACTTTTTAATAACGTTCATTTTAGGTGTAGTTTTCAAGCAAAATAAAATTACGGAAATCTTAAATTCGGAGGACTTAAAAATTATACGTTTTATTGCAAAAGCCTAGTTTTTGGGGGATTGTCCAAATATATATAAAGTATCGTGGTTAGGATGTAAAGCCCGTTTTGACATTTCCTTTTATGATATAATTTTAAATTTCTTGAAAGGTCATTTCGATGAATGAAGCCGTGAGTTTAAGCCAGTCTTAAATAATGAGGTTTTTTGAGACTATATTTTATCATAAAATACGTTATACCAGACTGACATTTTATTAGAAGATATACTACCTCCGGCAGTATTTATTAATATCATCTACAGGAGTGCTTGTACCCCAACATATTACTAACACACACACACACGCACACGCACACCCGCACACGCACACGCACACACGCACAAGCACACACACACACGCACACACACACACACACACACACACACACACACACACACACACACAAACACACACACAAACACACACACACACGCACACACAAACGCACTCAAACACAATCACGCCTTTTATCCCCGAACGAGAGGCAGAGGCGCAACTAGTGCACGTCGTCCACTAATCACTAGGGGCTCGAAGGGGGCGTAGTTATATATCACGAATATTTATTTTTTCGTTGAACGCGCTATTCAAATTTAACCAAAATATACTTACCGGTATTTCAAAATACATTAAGATTTTTACGATACTTTGGACTAAAAAAATACACGTGAACTTGATAAAGGGGAGAAGGGTAGTCTATAACCTCACCACATAACACTAGGGCGGGAGGGAGTTAAAAAGTTGCTAAAAAACATCGTGAATAATGGACAACTCCTGGGTACAGAGTGAGCTCGAAGCCCAAGGAAGGACGTGTTTTTTTTTCTAATTACACGAAGCTAGTATGGCTATAGTATCTAGTATAGTAAGCTATATTTAACGGTACTTTTACAGAGTCCCCTTTTTTAAGGATAGATGGTCTCGATAAAAGTTAAAGATCAACTGTATCCATTACACTGCTATATCACTTATTCGCTATAACAGTTTGAATGGGTGTTTATTTACGGCTTCGACCGGGACCTCAGCATTTAGTCGTCATACACCATGTGTCACATCTGATATTGGTACAGCCGGTATCTATTGTATAAAAAATTGTACTGAATTGACAGTATATTGCAACGACAGGACTTTACGATCTTTTTTATTGCTACTGAATGACGAGACGAGATTGCCGCTCGCCTTATGATAAGCGATACGAACATATTATATCCTACTAATATTATAAACGCGAAATTCTGTAAGTATGGATGTTTATTACTCTTTCACGTAAAAACTACTGAACGGATTTCGATTAAATTTGGCATACGGCTATATCATGTCCTGGATTAACATATAGGCTACTGCTATTCCGGGAAAATGTGAAGCGGGACTTTTATCCCGGAAAAACTATGACGTGAACGAAGCCGCGAGCAAAAGTTACTATAAGATATAAATAATGACAGTACCATACAGACCTTTGAATTACAAAGTACTGCGTGACACTTCACTGCCCTGGTGATCCTGCGACGTTGATGTTAGGTCTCATAATGTCCAGTAATTACGCTGGCTACAAGTGTCAGGCTGGCTGAATTATCTTGAGACTAGCCTCTGGCTACAGGCTACAAACAAATCTCTTTTAACAGCAACGATGGTCCACAAACATTCCGCGTAGACGTCCAGTCCAGTGCAGACGCGTACGAGAAGTCACAGACCATGGAACTGAAAGGTCTGGTGGAGGGGAGGCAGTATGATGTGTGGGTGACGGCCAGCACTGCTGTTGGCGAGGGTCCTGAAAGCAGGAGAGTTACAAACACGCCCTCGCAGAGAGGTAAGGTTTCTAGATTTTTTGTGTTTCATATGGGTACGGTTACTCCACTTCTGATGGTAGTGGAGTGACGTTTTTTGTACGGGCTCGTTGAAGCGGCTTAACTTACGTGATAGTACAGACTCCGGATAGAGTGACAACTGACGAGAGATGATTACCTACCTTTCCTTTCGTGACTCACGTGACCATGGTGGGTTTGAACCTTGTGTACAGTCGCTATACGAACGAACACTAATATCCTACTGCGAGCAAAACTTCGACATATAGGTGATGGTACATTTTCCTCCAGTTGTGGCAGGAGTGGCGTCTCTAGGCGGGGAGATCACCATTGCAGTAAGGAACGCCTTGCTGCTGGAATGTAAGAGCGTGGGATCTCCACCACCGAGAACTGTGTGGTACCATAACCAAAATATCATAACCCACCATCCAAGGTTCACGAGGAATAGAGATGACAGCCTGTTGATTAAGAGTAAGTATATTTAAAAAATGTTTGAATTTAATCGATCGCGAAGCGTTTTTTTTTTATAAACACGAATTTTAGTTGGCTCTGTATCTATTTTAATGTTTGTTAATTTTTCCTGAGAGTAGCGGGCATCGGACAACCATTATAATATTTGCTTTTCATGTCGAAAAATGTACCATTCCTTTCCTACAACTTTATAAAGAAAATAATGTCAAAACGCAAATGAAAGAAGCCCATAACACCCCTCATCTCTCTACCTCTCATCTTATCCTGGATTATTTTTATATTGAGGATGTTCATCGATAATCCCACTTGTTCTTCTACCAACTTATTATTTAAAAAAACAGTAGATGTCACTTAACACCAGGTGCCTTGCTGGCTTATGGTGATTAAACAAAGAGAAACAAAACTTCTAATATATTATTATTTTAGGTATAGACCAATCTCTAAGCGGAAACTACACGTGCCTAGCCAAAAACCTGTATGGTTCCGATTCTGTGGTGTATTCCGTGAGAGTTTTGCCCCTCCCAGACCCCCCCACAATACGGGCCACTCCGTACAAGGACTACATCATTGTGGAGTGGGATGAGATCAGAGGGTACGGGAATGACTCGCTTAGTTATGGAATAAGTAAGTTTGATATTACAATACTACATACATAAGAATTAAGAATTATTTTATTTCCAATTTTTCTCTTGGAATTATGGGCTTAGACTCATAAATGCTCCCAGATATTCGCTGAGCTTCACCACTCGGTGTCATAATGCGTGCCACTGCCGATCCAGGCTTACTTGAGTTGCTATAGTGGGTGTGTATTCCGAAATACCTGACAATCTCTATAAGAATTTCGTAGGTGAAGTTTGCTTGCACAGGTCAGTGAGATGAGACTATGCCCTGCAGTTGCCAACTTATTTCAGCAACTTCTGCAACTGTCACGTTGTGTCCTAAATGTTTTCAGACACTCACCGATTTTAAATTTGTTGAAATGCAGTATAATCATAAGGCTATCTCTACAACCTTATTACATCCATCAGGCTACAACCTAACCTGGCGGGAAGGTGACGGGCCCTGGCAGGAAGCGTGGCCGGTGGCCAGGGAGACCAGACTCCCTGGCATACAGCAGCATACCCTAACTGGTCTGAAGTGCGGGACCAAGTATAGCATCAGGGTAACTGTTACTGATACCGTGGGGACTTCGGCGCCTGCGCATGTTGACGTCACTACTCTTGGCGGAGGTGGGTATTTCTAAGGAGCAATGAACAGTACACTGATTGTATACTACAGAAAAATAATAATCGTAGTAGTTTAAGCAACTGCGGTACTTAAATTATTTCTACCATGTATTATTGTCTTAGTCCTGCGATGCAATGCAATGCAATCAGCCCTGTATTATATACTGCCCACTGCTGAGCACAGGCCTCCTCTAATACCGAGAGGTGTTATACCTGCGATGCCTATTTATAATTTCCTATTAATAACTGCGTATACTTGTTATTAACGAGTAACGCAGAAATCTGAATGGATTTGGATGACTAACTCTCAGAAAAATTGTGGTTTAATATGAAGGTATTTATTAACCGGAAGAAACATACAGAAGACCTTTCGTTCCGGTAACTTTGTGAACGCGATCAGGCTTGTGAGGCTGCTCTAGTTTCTCTTAGAAAATCAGTTAACCACCCTTACAAAATTAGGGATTTACGCAGGGATCGTAGGTTAAACCTACTTACGACTAGGCCTTCAAAAAAAGAGCGCATTCCCGCCTAAAAGGCCGGCAACGCATGTCTACGTCACCTGGTATTGCAGATGTTCATGGGCGGCGGTGATCACTTACCATCAGTGAACCGTATGTTCGTTTGCCCCCATATCATAAAAAAAACTTGAGAGGATTCAAGGGACACCCGGATGGAACGAAGTTCTTTTCGATTAATTAGTGAAGATAATGTAATAAAATTTTATTTCTTTTAAGTTATAATAATAATTGTGTATTTCATTAAAACGTTACCACATCAATGAACACATTTACTTCTACCTACACAATAGATATGTCATCGAATCACGATCATCACCTAAGCAAGCATTGACTTTAAAATTAACATACAAGTATCGAAAAAAAAGCTACTCTAAAAAGCATTTAAATTGTCTTTTTTTATTTAAATTTCGAATGTCACTTTTACGGCCAGTTCTTTATTGTTACTGGCTGGTTTCACAGGGCAAGTATAAAAGTGTCGTTCAACTTTTCGTGAGAATTTTTTCCGTCTAGCTCCCTTTCACAACGCGCGATAAGGAACTACGTTCCAAAAACTTTCAAAACCACTCTTTCGTAGCTCCAATGTCACCACCCACAAACGACTGGCTCTGGAGCAATGCCACTCATATCTACATCCAGCTGAGCGGATGGGACGATGGCGGATGTGACGTCACGAGGTGGGAGGTTGAATATAGGCCACGGGGATCTACAGTATGGCATAGAGCTGAGAATCGGGCGGTGAGTTTTTCTTGGATAAATGTCTTAATTTTTTGTCTAGGCCTTGGGTTCCATTAGCAAGACTGTGAATTTTATCAATTCGATTTGCACTGGACTCGATGCTCCAGACCTCTCGAGGATATTGTCAGGTTGAACAAAATAAAACAAATTTAATAAATGGGATTAAGTATAAGAAAAACACTAGAGAGTAGATAGAAGCCCTGTGGCTTTAAATGGTTTATTTTCTCACCAGCCAGTGGACCTGAGTCCTGGCTGGAGCTATTTAGAGGGCCAGTTTCAAGCTCCTCCTCTACGATCCTTACCAGCATCATTCGCGGTGGGATCCCTGACTCCCGCAGCTTGGTACGAACTGAGGGTCACGGCGAGGAACGATGCAGGACCGGCGCAGGCGACCTATACTTACGCCACCAAGACCCTGGATGGAGGTAAGGGTCTAGAATGTTCTAGTGCTTATATTGTGAAGGGAGAAAATGCTCAATTAGTGTGTCTGCATTTTTGATGAATTTATACAGGTTGCTCTGACATTTTTGGGCCCATTTGCGTGCTTCCTTTTGTTCTTGTTTTCTTCGTTTCTTTGAGTTACGAGGTTAGTGATTAATATATGAATATCAGTATTTATGATTTAAGGCTCAATTCTCAGGTCAGGCAAGAGTGTTTTTTTTTTTATTAGATAAAACACATCTCCTCATGATTGCATTTTGTGTCCCATATGACTATAAAATCCCTCCTGTCATAAATTTGTACAAATGTAATTTCAAATACTTAATTTTGTAATGATTTCGAGAGTCGTTTAAGTTTCACTTTATTACTTTTAACGATCTAAATCGAAAGTAACACATATACTAGAACATTATTGAACCGTCGAAGCCAGAGTAAAACATTAAGTTCCATAATGACTACATAATGAGGCAAGTTTACCAATCTCCTGTTTATCGGAACTCCTGGCAGCGGCAGAGTCAACACGTCAGGAAATTATGACGTCGGTAAAGTTTTGACACTGTGGGATAAATTGTTTCTTGTTTGGTTATTGAGGGTAGGCAAATGAGTTTCTAATGGGTACCACTGGTTTTTCTAGTTTCACCGCCGTGCAGTGTTTACACTGTTATTATTTACTATGAAGTTGAAAGCCAGTGAAAGAGGAATACTCATTACTTATAGAAGCTCAGGCCCGGAAGTAAACACTAAATAATGCATTAATTTTTAAAAAGTCAAAACATTAAGAAGATAATGTTATTAATTACTAGCTTTTGCCCGCGGCTTCGCCCGCGTTAATAAGTTTTTCCGGACTAAAAGTACATAAAAACCTTCCCGTTGGATCATTCTATCTAATAAAAAAATCCGCATCAAAGTCCGTTGCGTAGTTTTAAAGATCTAAGCATACACAGGAACCAGCGACTATATAACCCCTAGACTCCTAATGTTCAATATTTCTCTTCAAATTAATTCTGTCAACTACCTGAGGTTTGAGGAAGCGGGGTACTGCATTATGATTGGTTCTTCCAACACCTTATCGCATTATATAACCTGGGAAACATAGGCATAGGGATGGGACGAGTTAAATGAAAACACAATTTTTTATCGATATTACTTTTATGTAATAAAGTTTTATAGTAATATTATTATTATTTATTAAACATATTAATATTTTAACGAAACTATTTATTTTATCAAATGACAGATGGCGCTTAGTAAGTCTCATCGACATTAACAAGAGTATTAGAGCTGACTTGTAGGAATAACACAAAGAATAACTCAAAATAATCGTTATAATCAACAAACAAAATAAAAAATTATCCTAATAACATTTATTTCTGATACCGCTAGTCAAAAATAAATCCTAATCATTTTTAAAATGAATTAACTATTACTAATGAACTAACTATTTATAATAAGAAGCCTGTTAAAATTAAATAGGCCTCAGATAAATTGATTAGTTGAGTATTCGGGCGCTAGTTTCTCTTATTTTTAATTTTATCGATAGAACTATCGACAAATCCTTTTGGTGTATCACTTACTTTTCATGTTAAAAAACAAATTGAAATAGAAAATGTAAAAAGTACTTTCGTCGGAAAGAGATGCAAATATAACAAGATGGCGCGTAAACACCCAAATGGCCAGTCTAAGATGAACTCCGTAAAATCTATACTAATATTATAAAGCTGAAGAGTTTGTTTGTTTGTTTGTTTGTTTGTTTGTTTGTTTGTTTGTTTGTTTGTTTGAACGCGCTAATCTCAGGAACTACTGGTGCGAATTAAAAAATTCTTTTTGTGTTGAATAGACCATTTATCGAGGAAGGCTATAGGCTATATAACATCACGATGCAACTATTAGGAGCGAAGAAATAATGGAAAATGTTAAAAATGCGGGGAAAATTATTCATCCTTGAGGGCTTCCATTGCGTGCGCTGCGAAAACGGTTCAAGATACCAAAAATATATGTATGAAAGAATTATTCCTCTTAAAATGATCTGAAAAAAAGTCCGCGACAGTATATGTCTATCTTTTAAAATAAACTCCCTAGAACCGTTTTTATGGTAATCAAATTTGGTCGAAATTAATGCATTATCTGTTAAGAGTTGTATCAACGTCATAATATTAATCTTTATACAAATAAATGTGTTGGATAGAGTGAGTCAACGGGAAGGTTTTCATGTATGTACTTTTAGCCCGGAAAAACTTATTAACGCGGGCGAAGCCGTGGGCAAAAGCTAGTTTTAAATAAAATGTGATTATGTGTCGTTATTGACTTACCTGTGAAATATAATGCCATTTTTCTGAAAATTTTAATTATGGCTATTTATACCACACCATTTTATTGTGCACGGGGCCATTACAATAGTTATTTATTCGCAAACACGGAAGTATTTACAGCTCACAGTTGTGGTCGCAACTGACTTGAAGATTTTGAACGGTCAGCTACATTGGATCTATTTGTCAGATGTGTTGCCCGAAGCCGATCGTCTGTTATTAGGAGTCTAGGGGTTATATAGTCGCTGACAGAAACATAGGGACAGACAGCGGGAAGCGACTTTGTTTTATACTATGTAGTGATAATAATTCCTTCATAACCTCATAAATAAATCTTGTAAAATCTAAACAAATACTAGATGCACGATTTGATTACTAATATACAACAAAATCGCTATAATTGTTGAAATTGATATGATTTTACTGTCAAAATTATTTGTACGAAATATATTTTTAGTTACTGGCTGCCTCGGTGGCGTAGTTGTATTATGGTACGACTGCAAAGCTGAGGTCTCGGATTCGATCCCCGGGTCAGACAAAGCGGTATTGGATTTTTCTATTTAGTATCAGCCCGGAGTTTGGAATTTGTGCCCGATATGGCGATTGCCTCGCCCCCTACCAGGCTATCACATCATGGGACGGAATACGCACAGTGAAAAGTGGGTGATCTACTTACGCTTCTGCCTACCCCTTCAAGGATAAACAGCATCGTATTTATTGCAGAGGAAATTGGACCGCCATCAGAGTTCTTCGACCTGAACATGCTGGTCATCATCTGCAGCTCCATACTCCTCGTGGTGTGCCTTATGGCTTTCTTCTGTATTCTGTTCAGGAGACACCGGTAAGTTATCATACTTGAGTGAGTAAGTCTGACCCTTTTATAGTCAATCCGCATTATGCCAGCGTGGTGGGAGGTCTAAACCCTCACAGTAGAGGAGGCCCGTGCTCAGCAGTGGGCAGTATATAACAGAACTGGTACCTTAGCCTTTTATATGAGTATAGTAAAGTATCCCAAATATGGTGTGGTGTTAAAATGGATTATCGATGAACGATAGATGATTACCATTAATTTTCTTTATCTGAACCATAATTAGAAGTGCCGAAACAAAAGTGAACGACAATAATATGAGCATGCTTACAAAAATCTTTTTAACAAACAAATTAAACCGCCGAAAAAATTGAAAAGCAAAAAATAATAAACATTTTTTATTTTACCTTAATAACTAATATAGTAGGTATACGTAAATTTTGAGTCGATCCCTAATTTAAATTGAACATTATTTTCGTATATTTGTTCGTGTATTTGCTTAGCTTAGCTGGCAATTGGACCTACTTATGCAAACGGGAACCAACCCACACCAAAATATTTTCTAATAGTTGATGTAAAAACTAGAATATTTTTGTTTTGCAACTAGTTGGTTGATATAAAATGATTGGCATTTTATAAAGTACCAACAGAGGTATTTGGACAATTAACTCTGTATGAAAATAATAAATCTTCGATTAATTGTGACCATTCTTTTATGACCAAGTCAAATTTATGAGCTTTTGGGTTGGTTCCCGTTTGCGTAAGTAGGTCCAATTTATCATTTGTTAACAGGCAAGGCTATTCCTCCCAATACCGGCACTCCATCGCGGAAGAAGTGAAGTCACGTAACGAGAGTGTTGCCTCTCACTCCGAGCACAAGGAACGGTATGCGCACGCGCCGCGGATATACACCTCGCCCGTGCAGCCTCGGAAGACTGGTAAGAATGGTGAGTACTTTTGAAATTGTATGGTTCTAGAGTTTGCTGCGGATTGGGAGTTCATGGGATCCCAGGTGGGGGAATATTTTGATTGTTTCAAGCACGACTTTGTTAGGGCTGGATTTCTCAAAGGAGGTACACGCTAGACGTTGGACGCGTATACTTTTTTGTATCTACCAATCATTTTGCCTTCAATGGCGGCGGCTTTAGGGGGAGGGGGGGGGGGTCAAAATGGGCAACTGTCTGGAGCGTCGCGTTTTTTTTAGGTCACCAATCTGTAAATCAACCAAGCATCGTTGGAAATAGGGTAGATTCCTATGATATTATTTGTTCATTATTTTATATGTGACAGAATATAACACGAAAAAGAAATTCTACTGTGAAATCAGTATCAAACTTAGTTCAAAAATAAAGAAGTAATTTACCTATAATACATTTGTTTCTATTAGCAATAGCGGAGCCTTGGTGTTATCGCGCTATCTCTTTCTCACGCACGCAGCGTCATGGCCGATGACACTTTGTGACGTCACAATCTCTTGTTTCTGTTCTTTGACAGATACCCCTTCCGCCAAGTTTTGTGTGGATGAGATACATTATTGATAAATATATTTTAAAAAGTGATACCTTACCCTATTGTTGAAATTAGGGACTAAGTATTTTTGCTTCTTCCTGGAATTTTGAGTCGGCCAAGGCCTGTATACTGCTTCTTTTCTCCAACAGAGGTACTGAAACCCTGGTATTTCCACAGAAATGTTCGAAATCAGTCCTTACGCGGAGTTCGCCCTGGGCTTCAGGACATTCGACCACGTCGAGAACCAGGACCTGCCGAACCGGCTACCGAACAGGCCTAGATTCGACACCGGTGAGTCACTCATATCCTTATTACTTACTATACTACAAAGTATACAGTGGTGTAGCGTGGCTAGGAAGGGAGGGGCAACCCACCCCAGTCGCCACTTTTAGGGTCTACCCCTTCGGGGATAAAAGGCGTGTCTATCAAAAAATCCATCTGGAAATCTTTTGGAGAGGCCTATGTTCAGAAGTGAACTTTATGTGGCTGATGATGATAATGATGATGATGATTTATTTGTATGTGTGTGTGTGTGTGTGTGTGTGTGTGGTGTGTTAAGTGCAGCTAATTTTGAGGGGAACCCATGCTACGCCTCCGAATATTTCTGACACACAGCGCCGACTTGTATTATACAATATACTGTTCTTCTACTGACAGGCCTTAGTCCACTGCGCTGGCCTATTGCAACAGACTTCATTTTTTTTTTGTTTACGTGGAGAAAGTGACTTATTACTACCGCCCAGTTGTTCAAGGGGAACGACTGAGCGGTTATGTTGGGTTCACCGTGCCTTACGACCCGACGTTGAGCCGCCCGGAAAGATGGAAAACGACGGGCGACCGCCGGGCCGAGTCCCTAACCTATGTACACCGCACGGCATACCAACTAAAACTCCGCGGTGGCCTTCTTCGGCGCATTAGGGACGGCTGCGGGCTTCCTCCGACTCACGTCTAAGTTGTCGTCCGCAACCGCCCCTGCGCGTATCGCTGTTGCGGTCCTTCTTCTGTTGTTGCGGGCGCTCAGAAGCCCCCGTACACCGCAGGACGCCCTTGGCGTCAGAGGCAGCGTGAGGCCTAACCGCCACGCTACCGTCCATCACGGGAGACAGACTTCATAAACCTCAGAAATTCTTATGGAGAATTTAGGCACGTAGGTTTGCTCACGATGTTTTCCTTCACTGTTAAAGCGAATTACGATTGTTTAACAATAGGTACACACATAATTTCGAATGTACTTTTCTTGTTTTTTTTATGTAGGCACGGCAAAATAACACCATTGTTTCACTTTCTACGAGTGTATAACAATGAGGTGAAATGAACATGCGCCCCATTATGGTGTTTTCAATAGTGCTGGGTGCTGGGGTTAACATTTTTGAATCCGCACCATCATCGGCCAAAAATGTAATGTAATGTATGTAAATGTAAAATGTGTTTACTGGTGGTAGGACTCTCATATGTAAGAGTCCGTCTGGGTGGGTACCACCGCAATGTTTATTTCTGCCGCCAAGCAGCAGTGTGCATGCACTGTTGTGTTTCGGTTTGAAGGGCATTGTAGCCAATCTAACTACAGGACATAATGAGACTTGACATCTCATGTCTCAGGATGACGAGTGCAGTGGAATGCCACACAGTACTTTGTAAATCAAGGTTCTGCGTGGTTTTTCTACTATTTATGGGTGGTCGTATCGCTTAACATCAAGCCAACGGCATGCTCGTCTCGTCATTCAATGCGTAATAAAAAAAAAAAAAAAATGTAAAACTGCCATACTGCTGTGCTAATCTCAAAAGCTGTATCTCAAAAATTACCGCAAACATGATTTTTATTGCATCAAATAGCTTAAAAAATGCACATCCAATGAACAATACAGTCTAATAGCGGTATATTTTTAAAACGTAAAAAACCTTAAGAAAATGTCCCTATCTCAATTTTACCTCAAATCACAAAGAGTGAAAAGGAAACTATATTCACAAAACTTCAATTTTCTCGTAACAAGCGTTCCTTGACATACCGCTTTTGCGCTTAGGACGGCAGCATAGTGACCCACGTGAATTCTGATTTCTGGATAAGCCTGTGCATATCTGGTTGAAAAAGCCTGCGTAGTATCAAATGGCTCGACGTAATCATCTCTCAGTTGACAGTTGACACTCTATCTGGACACCATTCCATTTATCAGGTGCAGTCTTAAAGTCGCTTAGGAATTTAAGACTGCACCTGATAAATGGAACATAGGCTACATTTTGTCCCGATTTGGTACAGCCGAACCATTAAAATGGTATGCCATCGAACCATATCGCATCGTGTGGGGCACGGTTCGATGGACATTATTATTATTATTGTTGGTACGGCTGGTTCGATGGCTTGTCCATCAAACTTGGTTGGATACAACTGGACGTCGCATGGTACGGTTCGATCGTGTGGCGTGAAGACTGTACCGCGTGACGAATTGGTCGCATGATACCAAATCGCATTGTATGTGGATACTATTAGACTATTTAACCAATGGACACGATATGGCAATAATGCACAAACTATTTTTTCTGTCAATCCTGACGGGGGGCGAGGTAGACACGGATAGCACACTTTTAACAAAAAAAATCCACACGTGCAGGGCTGAATATAAGGTCGCTTTTTACACAATAACAGCAATAATCACAAATTCTGTGGAGCACCGTTTAATGCTATTATCGTAGAATGTAATGACAGCGATCGCAAGTCACATAGGTTTTAATAGAAGTTTATGACCAGCTGCACATTTATGACCAACGAAGGGTTCGTCTGGAGATTCCATCTCCTTGTTAAATGAATGCTTTAAGGGTGCAGTGGATTCGCATTATCCTTCAAAAACAGATCACTTCTGTATGGTATTGCTATACAAGCGGTCATATCACTTACCGTCGGGCGAGAGGCATGTTCATCTCATTTACTGGTGGTAGGACTCGCATATGTAAGAGTCCGTCTGGGTGGGTACCACCGCAATGTTTATTTCTACCGCCAAGCAGCAGTATGCATGCACTGTTGTGTTTCGGTTTGAAGGGCATTGTAGCCAGTGTAACTACAGGACATAATGAGACTTAACATCTTATGTCTCAGGATGACTAGCGCAGTGGAATATAACACAGTACTTTGTAACTCAAGGTTCTGAATGGTGTTTCTACTGTTTATGGGTGGTCGTATCGCTCACCATCAGGCGAACGGCATGCTCGTTTCGTCATTCAATGCTATAAAAAAAAATAACTTGAATAAAAACATTGCCTGTTTCTGCAGTGGTTTTTGGTGGTATTGCTCAGTCCATTCCCTATGGTCTTATCCTAGGAGACCTTGTGCTCTGTAAACGGGATAAACGATAGGAATGTTAACGCCCGGAGCGGTTTGTCTAGCGTCTAGACCAAGCAAAGTTTTAGCTGTTATATTAAAGTTGTTAGACTGACGGATAAATTAAATTTCTTTGAAAGTTACTTCGGTTTTACAATTGTGTGGAGACGTTATTACATAACTATATAAATATACATATTTATATATAATAATAATAATTTCTCCTAGCCAGTTTCGGCCACGGCGGCCAATCTCAACGGAGATCAGCCAACGCAGGAGATATTATAGTGCACAAGTGTGTGCGCAATACACAGGTGCACTCGCTATTCCTTCACTCTCATAGTCCGGTGAGACGGCAATCCGACATGACCGGAGAGAGATCAGGCGCAGGACCAACGGCTTTACGTGCTTTCCGAGGCACGGGGGTATCACACCGCCAACCTCCTGACTCCGAGCTGCGACTGAGTAAATTTTAAGATGGAAAAACCCAGTTACAATGTTTTTGGCTCGACCCGGGATTCGTACCTAGGACCTCAGCGCGCAAATCGTACTCGTAATGCGTACGCAATACAACTACGCCACCGAGGCAGTCAATTTATATATACTAATATTATAAAGAGGAAAGATTTGATTGATTGTTTGTTTGCATTGAATAGGCTCCGAAACTACTGGACCGATTTGAGAAATTCTTCCACCAATAGCTACATTACTTATCAGCGTGTAATATCCTGGAAAAACTCATTCATGCGGGGGAACCGCGAGCAGTCTATCCTATTAATATTATAAACGCGAAAGTTTGTAAGTATGTATGGATGTATGGATGTTTGTAACTCTTTCACGCAAAAACTACTGAACGGTTTTCAATGAAAGTTGGCACACGGGCAGATCATGTCTTGGATTAGCACGTAGGCTACATTTTGTCCCGGGAAAATTCTATATAAAATAAGGCAGCCTCGATGGCACAGTATTGCGCACTGTGACCACCACTCTGAGGTCCCGGACTCGAATCCCGGGTCGGGCATAGTGTTAATGGGTTTTCGGGTCAATATCAGCCCGGAGTTTGAATTTGTATCCGGTAAATGGAAGTTTGCCCTTATTATATGGGATCTAACATAGCTGTCGAAATGTGTTAGTTTACCTACCTCTCAAAAGGAAAAGCCGTGATGCTGTATGTGTAAACTCGAGAACTAGATGTTGTTTTTAGACGAGCACGGCAAAGAGATTCCACTGCAACTGGTAAGCGAATAAAGGTCTAGATAGAATGTCTGACGAGACGATTGAGAGGACGAGACGAGACGAATGAGAGACTCGTCAATCGACACTATACCGGCTTGTTTGAACCGCATTTACACAGGCTGAGAGTGGAACATGTCACATGTAAACCACTACGTCGGCATTTATACATTGTGTATGTGAGTGCCTCGGTGACGTAGGTGCATTACGACTGCAATGCTGAGGTCTCGGGTTCGATCCCCGTGTCGGTAAAATTGATGTTGAATTTTCTATTCAGTATCAGCCCGGAGTTTGGAATTTGTGCCCGATATGGCGATAGGCTCGCCCCCTATCACATCATGGGACGGAATAACGGTGAAAAGTGGGTGCACTAGTTGCGCCTCTGCCTACCCCTTTGAGGATAAAAGGCGTGAGTGTGTGCGTACGGTAGCTGGTATCGGAGCAAATATAAAAGGTTTCCTGCCACAAGCACTAGGACTATCTCCAGAAAATTACGGGATGTACGTTTTGTAACAAGAGCAATATTAACCGTTGTATAGTTTCCATTAATCTAGATTCTAGATAAACGACCGAAACATGCCAGCGATTTATCTACCCCAAGTAACCCAGATTAATTCCAGAGATTTATGGAAACACTAAAGGTAGGGCTACATAAAAGTTATAGGCTTCGTACTGTCAAAAATAAAGCATGAAAAAGTAACTAAACTAGGGTATATCTAATGAAGTATAACATGTTCGTACTAAGGGCCCATTTCCCCGCTTGCTGATAAATGCTACTACAAGAGTAAAATAATAAAAGTGTCTTTGTAGTTTAAGTACCTAGTAATATTTTGACCCAAGCGTCCTCACGTCGGGGGACCGCTGAAGTATTTTCATCTCCCCTGTCCGGAGTTCCGTCGCAGTTTTGATGAAAATTGGCACACGGGTACCTACACCATATTATGATAAGCATATGAGTTTTTATGACTGAAAAATACACAATCAATTCCGGCATACCTACTTATTTCACTTAAACCGCGAGAAATAACCAGTATCTCATAAATCAAACCTACTCTTTCATCTCCCTACTCCCTGAGCCATGTAGCCACTAAATGTTATAGCATCAGTACCAATCTTGGTCTTTTAGTTGAACGATCGCATATTACGCCAGTTCATATTATATCTGGCCTGAATTCAAAACAAACTGATTCCCCGTGACTCCGAGGCAAGGAATAGCTAGTTAAGTTTCCATCTTGAAAAGAAACCATAGGTAACAAAAGTAAAGTAGACAAGCATACTTATTTTACTGAGAGATACATCCTTCTCCGACGCAAGAAGGATGGAATAAGTTAAACGTGTATATAGTTATACTATATGTGTATATAGTTATGTGTAAGCGACGATAGCCTAGTTGGGAATGGAACGGTCTACCGAGACATTGTCCGGAGGTTCAAACCCAAGGCACACACCTCTGACTCTTCGAAGTTATGTGTGTATTGTTGGCTTTGACGGTGAAGGAAAACATCGTGAGGGAACCTGTATACCTGAGAATTCTTTATAAGAATTTCTAGGGTATGTGAAGTCTGCCAACCCGCATTAGGCCAGCGTGGTGGACTAAGGCCTGAACTCTCTCAGTAATAGAGGAAGCCCGCGCAGCAGAGGGCAATATATAATACAGGGCTGATTGCATTGTCTTTGTGTTTGCCTGAGGCATCGCAGTTCCCAAACGAATAAACCGATTGTGATGAGGTTTTTTTGTTGAATTCCGCCTGCAGTTCCGTCCGAGTTAAAATCTTTTCTTAAAAATTAGGCCCTCATTTAAATGAAATAAAAAAAAACGCCAAATTACTACGACTTACGTTAAAAAATATATAAAGACAGCTAATTCAAGCATTCACAAACTTTGTTTTTATGCTATATAATAAATATATTGAGAAATAATTCCGCGCGGAATCTGAACCATACGGAATCCGAGCCCTTCTTGACGCGTGAAATATCGCCCCACTCCAAATCTGGAGGAGGTTTTGTGTTAATTAATTACGCCTTATCTATTACTTAATGGACTTTCTAGTTTGAGTGGAAATAGGATCCCGACATGATATTAACAACTAGTTTGATTTGATAGCTGCTTCCCCACGTACCTACTTGAGATTTTATGGGATAAAAGTCCCGGTTTATATTCTCCTGGGGTAAAAGCCTATGTATTTTTCATCGCATTAAATGTCCAGACGAGCATGCCATTCGCCTGATGGTAAGCGATACGACCACCCATAAACAGTAGCAACACCATCCAGCACCTTTACTTACAAAGTATTGTGTGGCATTCCACTGCGTTCGTCATCCTGAGACATAAGATGTTAAGTCTCATTATGTGCAGTAGTTACGTCGGCTTCAATGTCCTTCAAACCAAAATAACAGTGCATACACACTGCTGCTTGGCGGTAGACATAAAGAAGAGACATGAGAAACCCACCACCAGTACAAATAATGTCCTTCTTAAGCTCTCAAACTATTTACACACAAAATTTTATAGAAATCCGTTCGGTAGTTTTAGAGTTTATTGCTTTCAGACAGACGCGATAGGAGACAACAATACGTTGTGACACGTACTAATATATGACAGGTAAGAGCTCCTTCAACTCATAATGATGGGAAAAGTAGCGGGCAAAAGAAAAACCGATCCAAGGAAAAAATCGTGGGTGGAACATCCGCGAGTGGACGGGGATTGCAAACGCTGCACAAATATTTCACCTAGCAAAGTACAAAGCAAGATCTGCTGACCGGACTGCCTACCTTCACTAGTAGGAGAGGCACTACAAGAAGAAGAAAAATACGTATAGTATTTACATTGACTCGTTTGCCGTGCTATAGTCTCGAGTTAGATTTCTGGGTCGGTAAAATGATATTGAATTTTCGGCTTAGTATCAGACCGAAGTCAATAGCTGTGCGTGGTAAATGACAATAGGATCGCTCTCTACTACATTGGACCTAACATGGCTGGTGAATGTGTTACAAATCTGCCTACCCCTGAAAAGGTAATAAGGCGTGATACTATGTATGTAAAATACTCCAAAAACATTCACAAAAAAATCACTCCAATGCAAAACTTTTAATAAACTTATTAATATCTCAAGAAAGCAATCTAACTTCGCCGGAGCAATTAAAAAATCTTGTAAAACTTCGACAATGGATATTAATTAAAATAAACGTCAAATTGTTCCCACTCCAGTGGATGACGTCAGCAAACTCTATTGTAAATTCAAAGTCAGAAGCGAAGTTTCAATTTATACGAACGTCTTGGTGTTTGTAGCATTGGAAGATTTCTGGCTTCGAATACTGTGAGTTCTAACGCGATTTGGCTGACACTAGAAGTCCTAGCTTTTTTTTATTGCATTTAATGACGAGACGAGCATGCTGTTCGTCTGATTGTAAGCGATACGAACCGCCCATAAACAGTAGCAACACCATCCCAGCACCTTGAGTTACAAAGTACTTTGTGACATTCCACTGCGCTCGTCAACTTGAGACATAAGATGTTAAGTCTCATTATGTCCAGTAGTTACACTGGCTACAATGTCCTTCAAACAGAAACACAACAGTGCATGCACTCTGCTGCTTGGCTGTAGAAATAGACATTGTGGTGTTACCCACCCAGACGGACTCTCACATATGGGAAACCTACCACCAGTAACTGCCTTGGTAGCGTTGTTTTGCGCACGCGATACGACTGTTGCGCTGTCTCGGGTTCAAATCCTGCGTCCAGCTAGGTGATTATGGGTTTTTCTGCTCAGCATCAGCGCGGAGTCTCGAATCGTGCCCCGTAAATGGCACTCACTCGCTATTACAAGGGACTTAACATACGGAAATGTGGTACTCTGCTTACCCTTGGAAGGAAAAAGTCGTAATACTATGTCGCTGTTTCAACAACCATCGGTAACCTGATTAAAACCAACATGAAAGCCACGAACGCGCACTCAATTCGCGCAAAAATTGTGCGTACAACTATAATTCGTATATGCGACGAACTTCATCAAATTCATAATCCAGAAAATAACGCTCTTTTCGATAAATTGCCAACTTAAATAAGAGCCTTTTTTCATCGTATCAAGGACGTAGAATTTTCAGGAATAATTAACGAGCGTTTCTTTTTACTAAGATATTAGTTTCTCGCCCTGCTTCGCCCACGATTTGATGTCTTACCTTACCTTTACCTTATTATTATCTCATTTCACGCATAGGTCTTTTAATAAGAACTTTCAATGTAGATTAAATAAATAATACAGGCAGCGTATTATAAGATTAAAATATTAATAGCTTTTATATTAGAATATGGTCTGATGTAAGATACTAATAAAAAACTGCCTGACTTCCTCGGTGGGGTAGTTATACTGCGTACGTAGCCGTTGGTCCTGCGTCTAATCTATCTCCGGATTGCCGTCTCACCGGACTATGAGAGTGAAGGAATAGCGAGTGCACCTGTGTATTGCGCACACTTATGCACTATAATATCTCCTGAGTACCTAGCTGATGTTTGTTAAGATTGGCTGCCGTGGCCGAAATTGGCTAGGAAGGGATACAAGATAAAACTTATCCATTAAGTAACTTGTAACATAAGAGAAATAGAGAAATCAAACAATTCGTTTTCAATTTGTTATGCCCTGTTTTACAACTTGTGAGTAAACGCTACACGTCATATAAATATATAAACCAACTAAATACAAAATGTATACTCTAATCTATACTCCCAAACAAATAGTAATAAAATGAGTACTTTCTACATTAGCTGTATACGACGTCAAATTAAAATTACTTGAAAGTCGTGTAACAGGTCCTTAGTGTTGTATTTAATTTATCATAAGATTCAGTTTCCTCTAATCATAGTAATGGAATATACTCAAGCAAAAATGTTGCAAAATCTACCATTTTGTCGTGTTTTGATAAATAATGCCTCAATGTTGACGTAACAGAGAGTTCCACTTTATATAATTCTTTGTGTCGAGTCCATGCCTCAGGGCCGCCAAAACAGCGTTTTAACTTTTATTTATAATAATAATATAATAATAATAATACCAGCCCTGTATTATTATAATGCCCACTGCAGAGCACTGGCCTCTTCAACTGAGGGGGGTTTAGGCCTTAGTCCACCACGCTGGCCTAGTGCGGGTTGGTAGACTTCACATACCTTCGAGATTCTTATAAGGAACTTCTTAGGTATGCAGGTTTCCTCACGATGTATTCCTTCACCGTTAAAGCGAACGATAATTGATAAAAAATACACACGTAACTTCGAAAAGTCAGAGGTGTGTGCCTTGGGTTTCGAACCTCCGGACATTGTCTCGGCAGACCGTTCCATTCCTAACTAGGCTGTCGTCCACTTTTATTTATATTTACGATATACTAAATAGTACTACGATATTGCTACCCATCGTGAAAGATTTTAATGAAATCAGACGAATTTTCCAAACTAACAAACATTATCTGTCGATAAGATTAGTATAATTGCAAATGTTATATATCAGATACACATTTCGCTAGTTATTTTAAGTTTCATGTTATAAGGTTCCATCACCCGGCAAAATTACGAGGCACAAACCAAAGAGAGCACATAATATTGATCAAATAAATTATCTTCTCAGAAAAGGGTAAGTCAGGAGTACCTTCAACCAGCGAAAATGTATGAGAACTATGAATGTGGAAGAGACGAAAAAGGTGTGTCGAGATCTTAACATGTGGCACTCTATATTCTCTGTCTACACATATGTGACGAGGGCGTGACTGTGTTTGTATGTATGCAAACTAAGACTCCGAGCGTAATAACTAAGTAGGAAATATCACTTTACCCGACTCGGGGATCTAACCCAATGTCTCAGCACAGCCGTACTGCGTGCGCAATAAAACTGTGCTACCGAGACTGTCAAAGATGTTGGAACATCATAATAATAGAGTAGTCGACTACTTTTTTCATACACTTATCAAAAATGTATGCTATCCAAAATCTAATGGAAATGTATTTTTAAAATTGGGGCAATAATTAGTAAGTTATAAAGCTTTGAAACTTGGTGGAAAGGGTAGCTGTGAAATAGCAGCATTACTTGGCTGTGACGTCACCAAGCCCCATCGGCCATAACGCTGCGTGCGTTCGAAAGAGATAGCGCGATATCTCCTCCACGTCTCCACTTTGGCTCACAACAATATTTCAAATATGAATAACTGCTTTATTTTTCAACCAATTTTGATGCTGATTTCACAGAAGAATTTCTGTTTCGCATTATTTTCCGTTATATAAAATAATTTACCAAATCAAACATAGAAAACTACCTTATTTTGTAGGGCTTAAACTTGTACTTTTAAAGTATTTTTGTTCGACAGTAAAAAGAATTAACTACTTGAGCTGTTTCTATATGTTATGTTTTTGAGTTTATTTCTAATAAAATTTCACAAACTTTTGTATTTATAATTAAACTCCTTTAAGCGTCCGTCCCTCGAATCTCCTGGCTGCACCCTGGGTTTCGTTTCGTGTCGACATTAATCTTAATCTATTTAATAAAATTAATGAGTTTGCTTTCTATTTGGCTCGTTTGGGCTGACCCCCGGGACATCGAGGGCTGACAGATATTACGGCGTTGTTTCATTACGTACTTGACTTGTTTTAAACCATTTGAGAAGTGAAATGAGAAGCATTTCCTTTACTAACAGCTAGTTTCTCTTCTCTTACTATTACTGTTATAATAATACCAGTCCTGTATTATATACTGACCCATAGGAGTTTTTACCAAGTAGTTCCATTCTCTTTGCTTTTCTGTCATGTCCGTGTGACAATTCTTGGTCTGCTTAAAGTTTATAAAAAAACAATATTTTGTAAGGAAATATGCCAAAGTGTTTTTTTTTTGTTAATGGCCCTACTGCCAGTAGCCTGACACGAGTCGGCTTTTCTGGCCACACCGGTCTTTAGGGTGAACGCAGAAGGCGCTCGCAACCCTTTGAATTAAGTGACCATGCTGAGGGCAACCCACTAACGGGTCACGAACCTCGGCTCAGGACGGCCACTGAGATATGCCAAAGTGATATTGAGTTTTCCTATTCAGTATCAGCTTCGAGTCTGGAATTTGTGTCCGATATATCGATAGGCTATTATTATTATTATGGCGATAGGCTCGCCCCCTATCACATCATGAGACGGAATAACGGCGAAAAGTGGGTGCACTAGTTGCGCCTCTGCCTACCCCTTCGGGGATATAAGACGTGAGTGTGTATGTATGTGTGTGTGTTGTGTGTGTGTGTGTGTGTGTGTGTGTGTGTGTGTGTGTGTGTTGTGTGTGCGTTTGCGTGTGCGAGTGCTAGTGCGTGTGCGTGTGTGTGTGTGTGTGTGTGTGTGTGTGTGTGTGTGTGTGTGTGTGTGTGTGTGTGTGTGTGTGTGTGTGTGTGTGTGTGTGTGTGTGTGTGTGTGTGTGTGTGTGTGTGTGTGTGTGTGTGTGTGTGTGTGAAATATGCCAATTTGCGCATTACGATCATATCAAAGTATGTTTTAATGTATTTTACATAAATGTGTTGCTATTTCATGGTAGATTGAGTTAATGGAGGACAGGCTCAAAATTGTATGACAATATTCCTAATGTCCGCTATATAATCTTAGATCTCTTTGTTGTCCACAGAGACGAGTTTCCAGACGCGTTCGGAGTCAGATGACAGTGACAGCACGTCTAAGGCGACAGTGTCTGCGGCGCCACGACGTAAGTCAACTAGCGGGGTTTAGATTAGCAGAAAATTTGCAGAAGTTATTTTCAAATTATTTTTTTACCGTAAACAGATGACTTTTGACTGCTTGAGCTGACGTCTGCAAATTTCAAGCAGAAATTGCGGCGAGTCGAGCATTTTATAGATAAAGGGGATAAAGGCATTTTGTGTTTCAGATATTTACACATAAATACATACTTTACTATCTTTTTACTACCACTGTTTTTTTTAATTTCTAAACAATACACTAAAACCTGGTTATATCGAAGGCCCACTAGCCTTCGATATGTGTGAAACCTCTGCTACTGGCAATTACAATTAAGTCCCGATACTTTTGTATTGAAATACCTCTGTGTACCTCTTTTGTATTGGGTATTTCAAACTTTGTCAATGAAGATTTGGTTTCTTAGATTTTCGATGTTTACCTCTATAATTGGGACTTAGTAGCTCAATAGCCTGCACGCGTTTGTATACCCATATTCTAATTTGTCCCGTACATTTTCAACCACTCTTTTGGGCCTTCTATAAATATGACATCTTTTCAAATTTCTCTATTTGGGAAACTGGGTAAATGAAAAAGCTTTATAAGTGTTAAAACTCCTGGATCCCTTGAGATACCAATTAAACAAGTTGCACTGTATTACACAGTATTGGTTTATAAAATTTGCAAACAAAAGCTACCATTAAAATATACTGACGTTAAAATTAACTCGTAAAGCCAATTGGGAATAAAGATCAATAGTTTAATGTTCAACGGTTTAACTTCGCGCCGTTATGCCGATTAGTTAGTACTTTACAGTTAATTATTACTATTTGTTGGGATGTTTTTATCTCCTCATGGTGCAGTAGCAAACAATGGCTGTAAATCGAGGTTCTATGATAGATTTCCAGAAGCAATTTTTAGTTGCCTGATCGGGAAATCTTGGCTATGTTTTTAGCACATAACAAAATCTCTTTTTTTTATTTATGGCATTGAATGACGAGACGAGCATGCCGTTCGTTTGATGGTAAGCGATACGACCACCTATAAACAGTAGCAACACCATACAGCACCTTGGGCTACAAAGTACTGTGTGGCATTCCACTGCGCTTGTCATCCTTAGACATAAGATGTTAAGTCTCATTATGTCCAGTAGTTACATTGGCTACAATGTCCTTCAAACCGAAACACAACAGTGCATGCACACTGCTGCTTGGCGGTAGAAATCGACATTGCGGCGGTACCCACCCAGACGGACTCTTAAACCTACCACCAGTAACCTACAATAAACCTAATGATATAATGCCTAAAATGTCGACCAGCAAGAAATCTTCTATCCTAATAGGGTAGTTGCCTATTTTTTTTTAAATACATTTATCAAACATTTATGTCTTCTAAAATCTAGAGGAAAAAGAATTTTTAAAATACAAGCAATAATAAATGAGTTATAAAACTTTGAAGTTTGGTGGAAGGGGCATCTGTCAGATAACGGAACAGCAGAATGTGACGTCACTGAGTGTCGCCAGCCATAACGCTGTGTGCGTGCGAAACAAATGACGCGTATCCCCACTATGCCCCCACTTTTGCTCACAACAATATTTCAAATATGAATAACTGCTGTAGTTGTCAACCAATTTTGATTCTGATTTTACAGAACAATTTGTTTTTCGTATTATTTTCTGTTACATATAAAATAATGTACCAAATCAAACATAGGAAACTACCCTATTGGTTCACGTTCTGCGTAAAGAACTCTACATCTTCAATTTCTATACTTAATTATCTTTGTCACCCGATTTTTTTCTTTACGTTCAATAGCTGATGAACGTTAGTGTTATAAATACAAAAACAAAAAATATTTTTTTTTTCTACCTTCCAAACAGAGTTTCAAAGAACATGTCAAAAACGGGCTAAAATTTCTAACCGAGATATTTTATATATATTTGGATAGTACTCCCAAAAACTAGGCCTTTGCAATAATTCGTATAATTTTAAATTCCTCCGATTTTGAGATTTATGTAATTTTATTTTACTTAAAATCAACACTTTGAAAAAGTTACTAATAAATAGACGGATCTAAAAATATTTTTTTAATGGATCCATGATCAATATTTTTGCTCCTTAAATATCCATGAAGTTTGAACCTGGCTAGATTTTGATGCCCACACATTTAAGTGTTAAATACTCAAAGTCCAGCAACCATAGGAAAGCGGACATATCCTTTAAATAATGTTTCAACCACTGTAAGAACAGTAGGACTAGCTTGCATAATAACTCACTATGATAAACCATAAATATATTTTAATCATGGTGCTGTCTTTGTTAACTCCTAAAGGACGACAAGGACCGCACGAGTTCCTTCATAAACGCTAAACATCACTACATAGTATAAAACAAAGTCGCTTCACGCTGTTTGTCTGTCCCTATGTATGCTTAGATCTTTAAAACTACGCAACGGATTTGGATGCTGTTTTTTTTAATACATAGTGATTCAAGAGGAAGCTTTGTGTTTTACATGCATAATATAGTAGAGAGTATGTATATAAAGTGACTTTTATACAGGAAAAACTCTTTAATGCGGGCGAAGCCGAGGGCAAAAGCTAGTATTTAATAAATCTTTGTACAAGCCACACGATCTGCAGGAAATTGACCATTAGACTCTTGTAATAAAATGAATTATTGATTAATTTTGTTCGCAGGACAATGCCGAACACCGCACCACAGATAACAACAGAAACACAGGATTGTATAAACAATGTAATATACATTATCAAGTTGTTTAAGCATATCAATAATCCGATTTCTTAAGCCCTGATTCATAATGACAAAAATCGCAAAGGGTACTGTTTATATTCATACAAATAAAAAAATGAAGTTTTAAAAAGCTTTTTCTTTATTTTTTTACTACTGGCCATTATGAGACATAGGCCTAGTTTTAGCATCCTCTGTTAGTTTCTTTAACGGCATGTTAAATCTCTTAACGGACTATGAAGATTTTTGATTGTCCCACCATGCCCTAACAGGTGACAATCATCTTTAACTAGGCGTTCTTTTATTGGACGCTACAAGTAAGCATCACAGAAGTTCTTGCGCATCTTCTTCAAAATGAGAATGTTGCCACATCTAACCGAAAAACACTGAGTTGATACGATTAAAATGAAAAAATCTTGTCATTGAGAATCAGGGTCACTGTAGAATAAGAATCAGTCTTTTGTATCAATATTGACTATCTTTTCGAAGTCAGGCTGCCATTTTGCTTTTTTGAATTAAGAATCTTTTTAAATCTTATTGTATTACGAATATTTTTAAACGTTAACTGCCAGTATTAAGACTTTACTTTTAATGACTTGTGCCGCATAACCTATTGATTATGAAGTTTTTTAAACAAGACTATCGCAAACTACTTTTATTAGCATCATAGGTCAGCGATTGAAAAAGTTGGTCACCGAAATTTCGGGGATTCCCCACTGTCTTTAAACATCCATAATAACAAGAATCGATGAGCTGCCGCCTTAACAAGAAAGGAACAGATGTAAGGGAAGTGGTGAGGATATTTGATCTTCTAGATATATCTCCTCCAACAAAAGAAACACTACAGCAAGCTTTCTGTTCGAAATTGAGTTTCTTTAAGACAGTGGTACCCGGACTACATAAAAAAAGCATATTTTTTTTAATATATAAAAATACCATTCAAAATGAATATTAAATGTAAATCTTAATTGTTTATTTATAATATCTTTATTAAAAGACTGATGTTTTAAAATTAGCATAAGATGTCAAATATCTGTGTCAAAAACTTTTGTGTTAGTAGGAAGAAGATTCTTGATCCTTTTCACTTCTATGTATAGCAAGATTTTTGGTCCTTAATAATTATACTTAATAATTTCTTGGATTTTATATAGCATATTTTTACTACAGCAGCGCTTCTAGTAAAGTTGGCGGGATTGTACCGCCAAGACAATATATTATAAAAAATACATCTGAAATACCTTGAGTTGGATTTAATCTAAAGGCAATAGGGTCAAATATCAGATTATGTTGTCTAAACATCCGTGTATTAGATACATCTCTACCACTCTTCAAAGACACATGTGTAATCTGTGTTTTTTCGCTTCTGATGGGCACTGACAGCTCTCCTGAGCAAATTTCCGAGCATTCTACTAAATACAATATTAATGAGATTCCCATCTACGAGTTTCAAACCTCGGTCCGAGTGTAATAATTTTAAATTATAAATAAGCAAAGGCATCAAAATTGAATTCGCAGAAATTAGTTTTTAAAAGCTTTTTGCGTCATGTTTGAAGCTTTTTTTTAAATTAAATGATAAATTTTAAATCCAGTTCCAAACTTAATTCAGTTTTTAAATGATTTTTAATTGATGATAATTGATGATTTTTAAGCCAAAGAAATGAAAAATTCCAAGGATCAAGAATATACGTTACAAATTCTAGTAATGTTTAATAAATGCCAAATACATAATAATTAAACTTTAAATTGTCAAAAAAAAAATCAATAACCACACATTTTATTATTTATCTATTTTATAAAAATCATATTTACTTTTTTCACTATTTCTTATTCTTTTGTATTTTTCAACTACTTTCGAAAAATACTTTATCATCTTAAAGAAGTTGTTTGTCGTAGCCATTTTTGAGTAGACTAGCTTTAAAAAACTTGCAGACAATGCACATGTATTTTTTCTACCTACCACACCTATTGGGTGAATTTTTATTTCTACTATTGATCCTTTTCATATCTCGATAAGTTTATTTACTCTTTCCCTTTAATATTGATACGGTCATTCAAATCTGTTCAGCCATTTTATTTGCACAAACAAATTAACATACTTTTATGCATATTTTACCATATAGTGAATTAACAATTCTTTCAATGTATTTTCTAATCCAAAAATCAGGTTTTTACATTGGCTGCCAGTTTTTAAATAATGTACAGTATGACAGTATCTTATTAACTTACTGCCTAAGTTAAATGTTCAAACTGTGTCTAATATAAGTTTTGAAGTCGTAAAGTTTTGTTCAAATGTACACGATATTGCTAGTGCAAAATGTTTATATGGATACGACTAAGCAGTGCCGTAACTAGCCTCATCTGCGCCCGACGCTAGCTTGTATAACTAAGCCCAAGCATGACGCGACTTTTTTTCCACTCAAAAACTTCTGCGCCCTGAGGCCCCGCTGGCACCGGCCTAGTATAGAGCACTGCGACTAATCTCATGTAATTTCATCCGTGGTTAGGTATAGCTATTCTTATTACACTGGACGGATTCACCTCACTGTGACTTCACTAGTGTGATAAGAGCCTTAACCTGACCAGGGATGAAACATCCCCGCCTAAGTGACTCCACTGCACCGATTGTCAATGGAGTGGATAAAGTATAGATTGAAAAGGGATCCCTGTTATTGATGATTATGCCGGCCTGTTCGAAATGTTTAGCTAGTGGTAGCATAGTATCCTCCTGGATAGCGACCACCATGTACAAGGTGTAAAACTGGCCCACGTAAGCGTGACGCGTTGCGGGACCAGGGTCTATATATCGGGTTGCGAACAGGCCGGCATAATTATCGGCATCGGCATAAAGGCACTCATAAAACTGTGCGATATATCATTATATAAAGACAGATTATCGCATTGTATCGCTATTCGCAGGGAATATCGTGTATATCATACAAACACTAAGTATATTTTACAATTTCATTCTAGTCAATGTATTATAGTAACGTAAATGTAAAATATAGATACTTAATTGTGAAAATAAATGTTTGAAATAATAAATGACTTTTATTCGTTATTTACTGTATATTTTAGAAACATTTTTTTTTTTTATAGAAGGCTCGACAAAGTGGCTTCACTGCATCTGATGGTAAATGTAGTGAAGCCCAAAAAGTTATGTCGACCGGCAAGAGATAAACATCCCTGGTCGGTCGGCACAGTTATGCCGGCCTGCATAATTTCTTCTTCACGCTCCGCTTGAAGGACCCTAAGTCGTAGGAAGGAGGGAACACGTACGCTGGCAAACTGTTCCAACAAACATTTATTCCAGAATACAAATAAGTAGGTATAGGACCAGCAATGCATCGATGTGTTGCGGTTTGTGGATGTTTTTGAGTTAATGCCTGTTAATGCCTGTTTGAGAGATTTAAGCTCAGTACAGTTTCTGTGTCATGCAGTGTAATTGTAGGTTGTACTGTAACTTTTAATGTATAGCTTATACCATTTTATAATAATCGGCACAGTGACCTTTGCACCTGATGGTAGTTCGAGTGGGGGCAAGCTAGAGTGCTGACTGATGACTAGGAGTATCCCTCGCCAGTCGGCATAATTATACCGGCCTGTATGAACCGGCTACACACAGGCTGATCTTTAAACGACACACTTATGAGAGCCACTACTTATTATAACGGGTTTTACACCTTAAGGTAGTTGCTATCGGGTCTGATACGAATATCCTACTACCACATTTTCAATTATCTATCTTCCACTAGTAGTGGCTATAACTCTTAGTCTGTTTCACAAAGTTCAAGTAAATTTTATTCTACAGTAATCTTATTAAACTGACTGCCTCGGTGGCGTAGTTGTATTACGGTTCGACTGCAATGCTGAGGTCTCGGGTTCAATCCCCGGGTTGGGCAGTGATATTGGATTTTTCTATTCGGTATCAGCCCGGAGTTTGGCATTTGTGCCCGATATGGCGATAGGCTTGCCCTCAATCACATCATGGGACGGAATACACACGGTGAAAAATGGGTCCATTAAGTTCGCCTCTGCCTACCCCTTCGGGGATAGAAAGCGTGAGTGTGTGTGTGTAATCTTATGAAACAGGTAGGTAATGTTGATAGAACTCATTATATTACCTTTTATTTGCGAGTACGACTGCAAATATTAGTCTAAGCTGCAAAGCTGAGGTCTCGGGTTCGATCCCCGGGTCGGGCAAAGTGATACTGAGTTTATCTATTCAGTATCAGCCCGGAGTCTGGAATTTGTGCCCGATATGGCGATAGGCTCGCACCCTATCACATCATGGGACGGAATGACGGTGAAAAGTGGGTGCACTAGTTGCGCCTCTGCCTACCCCTTCGGGGATTACAGGCGTGAGTGTATGTATGTATGTATGTATGTATGTATTTGCGAGTATAAATTAGACTGACTTTAGTAAGTTACCTTACCGGTTGGCAATAGAATGCTACTTCAAACTACCACTTTTGACCGCGTTTTTTTATTGCTACTGAATGACGAGACGAGCATGCCGCTCGTCTGACGATAAACGATACGACCGCCCATAAACAGTAGCAACACCATACAGAACTTTAATTAGAAGAAAGAAAGAAAGAAACATGTATTCGTACAATATACTGGGACGCACACAACAATTAACAAAAAAGGACTTAATACATATTACACAAAGCACGTGGGCAATGTGCATCCCATGATACTGTCGAAAAGGATCCAGTTCAGCATAAAATGCCAGGCAAGGTGTACCTGGCGCTGGTTTTCAACTGGAACCCTCACTTAGTGGATAGTGACTCACGGATTGATTATCTATACATATAAATAAAATTGGAGTGTCTGTCTTTCTGTCTGTCTGTTTGTTCCGGATAATCTCTGAAACGGCTGGACCGATTTTGATGGGACTTTTATTGGCAGGTAGCTGAAGTAATAAGGAGTAACTTAGGCTACATTTTATCCCGAGAAAAAAAAAACGGGGCTTTTATCCCGGAAAAACTAAAAAACGCGGGCGAAACCGCGGGCAACAGCTAGTATTAAATAAATAAGAATAAATAGACAAACAAAATAGTGGGAAAAGGAAGCAAATAAATACTATAAATAAATAGTTAATAAATACTATAAATAAATAGTTAAGAGTTAAGTATGAATAATAGTACTTATGTATTATAGACATACGGTGCGCCTCTGCTACGCCGCAAATAGCGCCGTAGCCCGTACTTAGACTAAAGCCCGTAGTGGTATTCGTCAGTTCATCGTTTGTAGTACAACGGGCGAGACATGTGGCGCAGCGGCAACGAGCGCCCGGAAATAAATAATAATTTAATTAAACCTAAGGAAATACGATACGGCTAAAGACTTATCGGGTAGCGGGCGGGAGCGGCGCGGGAGCGACGCGCGGGCGGCGCAGGGCGCTCACTCCGCTTTAGTTATGGGTCGGTACAAGTTTTTGTAATATCGAAACTGTTTATCGGTATTGATGACAATACCGGGTTTTGAAACTATGTATTTTAATAACTATGTATCGGTCAAATTCGGCACGGTTCCTGTATTACGATATATTGTCGGTACGCCGGTATTCGAAATATATATTGTATGGGTCAAATTCGGCACGGTTCCTGTATTACGATGTATTGCCGGTACGCCGGATTCAAAAATATATTATGTATCGGTTTATTTTTTTTGGTGGGTTTTTAAGTTTCCAGTTGATGCTTTGTAACTATACAAATCACCACAAAATTTGCAGCTTGCTTTTTTTTCTGCATTGTCTAATTTATCAAATATGTCCCACAGTACACTGCTATTTATACGAGATATGAGATGCTTAATTGTTTATATATACACACTTATCACTAATACCTATATTAATTATTCCTATTGCTATTTACTTATTCCCTATACCTAATTGTGTTTTATACTACACGGTTACTTAATTATATTAAAAAAATACTACTACTAACAAAGAAATAATAAGTTCACGCACGATAAAAATGCATTCAATTGCGAACGCAAAACATTCAAGACTAAAATATTGTAAACTTAAACATTCATATTTTATTTAAAAAAAATTCTCCCAAAACAGGGCCTCATGAACATTGGTCTTGGCCTAATTACATTTATCCAATAAATGCATTTATTCTAATAGCAATAGGTGTCAAATCGCTAGAAAAGTTTTGAATTTGTATTTATGTTACTTCACGCTTCTGCTCGTTCGCTTATAGTGGTGTCTTACTCATATCGCGTACCTAAGTGTCAGTACGAAACGTTTCGAGTGGATAAATCGCTTAGCGTAGGTATAACATCGGTACGCAGCCCACTTGTTGCGTGGTACTCGTCAATACATAGTTTCGGGCGATTAATAGTTATTGCGAACTTGAATACCGTATTTTCGGTATTGTATCAATACATAGTTATGCGAACTGTTTATGGTTTGTAACGGCCATCGCTACTCCGCTTGTTTAGCAGCCAGCCATCAATATCATCCATGCAGAAAATATTATAATAGTGAAAAAAGCGTAATAGTTATGTGTGCAATGATGTAAGTACATACTTGATTTAATTTTATGTATTATAGCCGTGGACGGTACGTGAAAAAACTTAGCTATTTGAATTTTTTGCAGGTGTGTTTCCTATGAAAACACAATACCAATGTGATACTCAACATTGAATTCAGGCAAGTCATAAAAGACATAGGATCATCCGAGGGATATTAGTGTTGCTACAAACGTCAGGGGCCTAAAAACAAGCGAGAAGGCCATACCAAACAGGTAGGCACCATAGTTATACCATCTCTTTACGCCTGCCATGTTTAAATATAATTAGCTTCTCATAATATGTACCTATTGCGCTGACAAAACAACAGGTAGACCTATCCGTACAATGTATGATTATACTTAGCTGATATTTAAATATTCACCGCATTTCATTTCAGGCCTCCATCCAAGTGGACGAAAAATTAAGTATACCTACCCACTTGAAGCTCAGCAGAGAATAAATAAATGGAAAGCTGATTGCAGGTGACCACACATAAACACACACACACACACACACACACACACACACACACACACACACATAGATTCAGAAATATATTTTATGCGCACCCACATAATAATCCTACTAATATTATAAAGGCGAAAGTTTGTAAGAATGTATGGATGTTTGGATGTTTGGATGTATGGATGTAAGGATGTTTGTTCCTCTTTCACGCAAAAACTACTGAACGGATTTCGATGAAATTTGGCACACGGGTAGATCATGTCCTGGATTAACACATAGGCTACTTTTTATCCCGGGAAAATATCAACCGGAACTTTTATCCCGGAAAAACTTTTTAATGCGGGCGGAGCCGCGGGCAAAAGCTAGTATTATATAATTTAAATAATAATAGTATTGTAATTAGATAGCAGTATTAATTAAATCTGGAGTAGGGTTATGCAATGAATACTAGAAATTAAATCAAGGCTTAAATAAATGAAATATCATAATCTATGTTACATCTATCATCTAATTACAAAGTTCTACGAGCACTCCACTGCGCTCGTCAACCTGAGACATAAGATGTTAAGTCTCATAATTCCCAGTTATTACGCTGGCTATAATGTCCTTCAAACCTGAACTCAACGGTAGAAATAAACATAGCGGTGGTACCTGCCAGACGGCCCCTCGCATACGAGTTCAGTCTAGAACAAAATATACAATGCTTTACCGCTACCAATTTATTAGTAAGTACTGGCTTTAGTTATGATTCTGAGGTAAGTATTTGCCGGCTTTCTAGAACTTACACAAGGATCAAGTTAAAATCGTTATTCAAGACACTAACGTGTTAAATAACTTCCGAAACCACTTTGGTAAATAAATAAAAAGTTGAAAGAGATTACGTTCGGGTCCTGGGGGCTATTCTCAAAGAAGACGATTATCTTATACGACATATTATCGAAAATTTTAAGATGGACAGAATTACTGAGCATACGGCCGTATTATAGTCCGCGCCAGATAACTTGGCAATAAAGTGTATGAAACGGATTAATATGTTTTAAACCTTTTTATTTAAAACTAGTAGTGCTCGCGCCTCCGCCCGTGTGAAAAAGTTTTTCCGGGATAAAAATATTTTCCCGGGATAAAAAGTAGCCTATAGCACTCAGGAGTAAAGTAGCGTCCTATTAGTGAAAGAATTTTCAAAATCGGTTCAGTAGTTCCTGAGATTAGCGCGTTCAAACAAACAAACTCTTCGGCTTTATAATATTAGTATAGATTGCATAATTGTTAAAAGGCATAATTTGTCGCATGTCATGAAATTAAATATAAAATAAATGATCTGAGTGTGACAAGAACCATTGTTTTCTAATTTATATCGGTGAATACCATGAGAAAATCAACAATGTGATATTAATTAAAAATTAATGTATTTTATTAGTATTAAATTTGAATCGTAACATTTCTTTTTTATTTACATTGTTTATTTTGTTTTTAAGTTACTACAGTTTATCTGTCACTGCGTTCTGAAGGATCAATGTGCTTTGTTGCCAAGTTATCTGGCGCGGACTATAACCAAACAGCATTCTTCCTTGTGCTCAGAATGTCAAGTGAGACATTTTTCTGTTCCTATTGTACAAAATGTAATAAGTTTACATAAAGAAAAATCTTTGTGCCGTTTTTAGCACATTGCGCCCTTGATTGTGAAATTTGGCATAATTAATAAAATTTGGTTAGTCGTCCACCCGACGCCTCCTACATCTCGTCTGGCGGCGGGAGGGATCACCACTGCGCTGGCGATCCCTCTCGGCACTCTCCTTCCGCGAGAGGACCACCTCGCAGATGTGGGCCACCGCCTGCCAGGCCTCCCGGCCGCCGACCATGGAAGCGACCACGGCCGGCAGCGAGAGGTCTCCTCCGACGACTGCTCTGAGAGCGCTGCGTTCTTCATCCCAGGCTGGGCAAAACTCCAACGTATGTTGGGCCGTGTCCATTGGGCAGTTGTCACAATAGTGACACGCGGCCGACTCCTCTATCCCCACCACCCGAAACAGCAACTCACCGAAGCAGCCATGCCCGGTGAGCACCTGCGGCGGTATGTAAATTATATGCACTGCCATTTGTGTGATTTTATGAATAATTTTTTGGTGTCGGTGCCTCAATTTTTGTACTAATTTGTCACTCGACTAGTATTTTTTATTTTATTCTTTTATTAAGTAACTAGTTCATATTATAATTTAATATGTGTATTTTAAAGATATTTTTATATATATTTGCGTACACAGATCTTGTATGACGCGTTGGTTTACACTTGCACGATTTTTTTATTTATGACCGGCACCGACTCCAAAAAAAATAAACATTACTACTACCAAAAAATTGGACCAGCCCCTTTCGAAAATAATAAAAGCTTTCATTTTTATTTCAGAAAATTATAATTAAGCGTCAAAGAAAATTATTTATTATGTAACATGGAATTTTACAGAAAAGGTGCTAGAAAAACTCATATGGTTTGTATCTACGTAATCCTAGTCATTCTAGGTATTTAAACAAATAAAATTAATTGATAGAAGTGTTTCATTTATTCGTACAGCATACCGCGAGGATGAGTGGAGCGGTCATATTAGACTTAGAATGGTCTTATAACTCTGAACATAAACATATAGGATCGTCGTGGTAGTGTCACGCTAGGACAACAGCTCAGGTCTATATTATAATATAAATAAAAGACTCCATCATTTGGGTAAAGCAGCTTCAGGCGATGCTCACTGTTGAGCGGTTAATCTGATTTCTAGTAAATCATTACGCAGTTAGGTTAGATTTTGGTTTGGGGTATACATTCCCTGATTCTCTAGTAATCCTGAAATTAGGTGGAAATTTGAATGCTCCATTATGTAGCAATGATTAATGGATTAATTAAATCAAGAATTAAACATTCCTTTCCTTTAGTTGAATCACAAACTTGCATGGACGTTTTGTGTCACATACATATTACGGTACTATACGTACCTATTAAAAGCATCCTGCTCCTCATTCTAATATATTCGTTGTCAAGAATAAGCAGCTCATATTTATCATACTTTGAGGCCCATTAGAAGCCTATATTTAGATATTATAGTGCGATACTAACCACATTCTATCGAATCTGTCAAAAAGCGCCTACTTATTTTATGATAACAATATGGCAAATCTACGTTTCCGCGATTTATGACTTTTTTTATAAATAAATGGTTTCATATATTTATTTATTCCTAACCATCTAGTGGAAGTCCTTGTTATTCGTATAAAGGGTCATCATGCATATTTATTATCTTTTATTCAATAATAAATAGCTCCAATTTACGCATTGCTAATCGACTTTCTTAAGGGTACTTCTAAGTCGTCGAATGAAATTACTCGTATTATTCAGGGCTATTCAGTCTGTTCCATAAAATGATGAACCCCAAACCAAGATATATTGAAATAGGACCACTTCGCAACCCTTATTTACCTAACAAAGAAGGAATCACGGAAATACGCTCACAATTTTCTGAGTAATCAGTGTACATACATAAAAAAAACATACAAACACACGAATTGAGAACCTCCTCCTTTTTTGGAAGTCGGTAAAAAATTGATGTAAGTACAGTATTTGTTACAAATATACCGGGTGGAAGGGAAACGCTCTCTATACCGGAACGGTAAGAGAGAAGAACCATAACATTAACGAAAAACTATATTCATTTGCAAAGCTAAGCGACAATACATACGATTTTAGTATTTCCGTAATTCATGCGCGCGCAATGTAAAGCGTTCAAAAAACTGGGTAGGGTACAAACTACAAAGCTAACGCCGACTAGGCGGCGGCCGCCGCGCTGCGCGCGGCTACGCGGTCGTTGACCCGTCAGCTGATGTACGTGTTTCATTACGATTTTTTTGAAATATTGACCTTTTTCACTATGTTTTTCAGAATAATAGTTTGATTTATCTATCCATACGTGAAGCTGTACAGAAATTTGAGAAAATCCTACTAAAATTGTAACAATGCGATCGCGATTTTTTTAGTGCCATTACGTCAGGAATCACCAATACTATCACCTGTATTCGTTTCCGAGAGCGTTTCCCTTCCACCCGGTATTAAATGCGACGATCGAAGTTCGACCACTAGTAATAATAGTAATAATTATATTCGTTCACATGCGACACTCATTAAATCATTATAAAACTATTTAATTTCCTTCCCCAGCATAAATATTCTCGACTTATGTCTATTAGACATGTCTACACACTAATAATAACTCCTCTAGAGAGCTTTTCCAGTGTTCAAGTGCTTTAGGTTTTATACAACTACTACTTTTTTACTAGATCTACGGTCAATTCGAACTTGTTTTCCAAAAGTACTTTAACAAAACCATTTAGTTGATTGACCATTACCCAGTTGAGGAAAGTATGTATATTTTGGGTAATCAAAATTCCGATGTAAGTAGTTGCAAAAGTGAGTGGTGCGTCTGAGATACGCATACCCGTATACTCACGCCTTTTATCCCCGAAGGGGTAGGCTGAGGCGCAACTAGTGCACCCACTTTTCGCCGTGCGTATTCCGTCCCATGATTTGATAGGGGGCAAGCCTATCGCCATATCGGACACAAATTTCAGACTCCGGGCTGATACTCAATAGATTAATCTAAAATCACTCTGCCCGACCCGCGATCGAGCCCGAGACCTCGGCATTGCAGTCGTACCGTAATACAACTACGCCACCGAGGCAGTCTGAGATCTTTATAAACGCGACCATTATTACTAGAAGGTAAGTTTTCCCGATGCCCCGACTCTGGTAACGGCCTAATATAACGATAATTACCTTCATAAAAATGTATCCTTAATCCAAAGTTCAAACAAAGAGATACATAAATAAATATTGCTCGCGGCTTCATCCACAGGAAAGTTTTCCCGGTTAAAAGGCTTCAAACTATCTCCATACCAAATACCGAAATCCATTCGGTAGTTTTTGAGTTTATTGCTTTCAGACAGACAGACGCGGCGAGGAAGTTTGATTTATAAACCATTGGTCGAACTAATAAATAAATAAGGATAAAAAAAATCGTATACTTCCGTGCTCAGCAGTGAGCAGTATACTATAATACAGATAGCATTAGCTAAGCATTGCATAAAACAACGTGGTCTCGCAATGTAAAAGCTGTGAGTGCCATCGAAAATTTTGTAGAGAGCATAATAATGCAGGAACCTAACGCACACTGGTACTCGGTATTTACGATCATTTAAATCACGTAACCTCAATATCTCACAAGTTTGTTAAATCATATTTAAGGTAAGCGCACATCTATCCAGTAATTGCAATTAAAATCAGTTACGTTATGCAGATATCGCGTGGGAAGTGATATTGTTTTTTTTTCTCAGTATCGGCCCGGAGTCTGGAATTTGTGCCCGATATTTTTTTTAATGCATTAAATGACGAGACGAGCAAGCCGTTCGCCTGATGGTAAGCGATACGACCACCCATAAACAGTAGAAACATCATCCAGCACCTTGAGTTACAAAGTAGGTACTGTGTAGCATTCCACTGCGCTCGTCATCCTGAGGCATAAGATGTTAAGTCTCATTATGTCCTGTAGTTACACTGGCTACAATGCCCTTCAAACCGAAACACAATAGTGCATGCACACTGCTGCTTGGCGGTAGAAATAAACATTGCGGTGGTACCCACCCAGATGGACTCTTACTTATGAGAGTCCTACCAGTAAATATAATACGATATGGCGATAGGCTCGTCCCCTATCACATCATGGGACGGAATACGCACGGCAAAAAGTGGGTGCAGTAGTTGCGCCTCTGCCTACCCGTTCGGAGATAACAGGCGTGAGTTTGGGTGTGTTGTGCAGATTAACAGCAGAAAAACATCCCAACGTATAAATAAATGTAAAAATATTACCTAGAAATATCTTGTATAAAATGTAATAAATTCAGCCCCTACTCGGGGGAAAATTTGCCAGTTATCCATTGAAACCGATAGAAAGATAGCGTAGCTTGAAATATTTTTCGCTCGCTCTGCGCTAACCCTAAACTACATTAAAAAGCTCTCTGAATCTCAATACGGGCAGCGCTAAGTTGTATTTAGATAGCTTTTGACGAGGGCTGTTAGATATTTAGTTAGCGAGGAATGTTAAACCTGAGTTTAACCCAACGCAAGTTAATTTGAAAGCATGGTAAATAGACAGATTAAAAGGTTAGTAGAAGTTTATTCATAGACTAGATTTATGTTTTTGTAATCCAGCACGCCATTGTGAGTTTACTGCATCTGATTTTTTACTTCCAACGAAGTTGACCAGTAAGGGATGCTGTATCCTTTTTATTGTTTTAATATGTCACCCAGGTAAGGTTTTAAGTTAAATTATCGGATGTATTTTTGATCATGTAGAGAATAAATGGAGTAAACGGACATAATATACGAAATGGTTGTTATTCTGCTTACTTCTTAGGAGACACAATAATATAAACAAAACAAACACACATCGCGCCTTTATCCCCGAAAGGGTAGGCAGAAGTACCACCAGGAATCCCGATTTTCAACATGTGTGTTCCGTCCAATGATGTTTTAGGGGGCGAGCCAATCGCTATATCAGGCACAAAATCCGGCTCCAGGCTATTGACTAGAAAAACGCAACATCACCTTTCCCGACGCGGGATTCAAACCCGGGATCACAGAGCGGTGTCATTCCGCACATGTAATACATCTACACATCTAAGGGAGTTTGGAGGATATCTTATGTTTATTTTTTAATCCTGGCACTGTTATTACAGTAATAATGTACACTAATCAATATATCCTATCTGGTTTTCGAACCAGAGACCTTAACTCGGCAATCGTACTTATTATTTATTCTAATCTTTTAAATGCTTCTATCACAAAAAGGCTTAAGCCATTCCCTCAAATGTGATGTTCAAAAAGTGGCCTATTTACTTCGCAATGAAATGACTTAGCTGCGATTACCAAAGCATCTCGCTTTTCCTCCACACTCTTCTCTTCCTAAACTCACTATCCATTGCTGCATATTCTCACAATTTTAAACAGAACTACATATAGAGCCTGCAATGTAAATCGACGTATCGATAACACCTTAACTTTTCAATTATACCATCTCTCCTCTCCAAAAACACACTATTCATTGCTGCATGTCGTCACAGAGTTAAAGAAAACTTCCTAATAAGCCCGCAATGTATATATGTAGCGATAGTGTCGTAAGGTTTCTGTGGTGAAGTATTAAGAGGATTAAGTTAATAGCTCTTATAAATTCTTTCTATTGAAACAAATCCTCTTGGTACATTCATTGCTAATATTCGGGTAACCTTGACGATGGTACTTAGAGATGAACGCTATATTCGTTAAGTTTTCGATGATTTTGTTCGATAAGATTTGGACGCACTAGACCAGCGTGCTGGACTAAGGCCTAATCCCTTTCAATAGAGGAGGCCCGTGCTCAGCAGTGGGCAGTTTATAATACAGGACTTAAAAGATTAAATTTAAGAGATTTAATATCAACCTTTTATCACTTTAATGCGAAGTAGACATAAATTTTGAAAACATGTTATAGAAACCATTTATGTTGTTTTTAACTACCGTATGCGTAACGTAATTCGTGATAGAATACAGAAAGTATTGCCCAACTTGAGACTAGAATTTCGGCTTATATTTTCCCGGGATAAGAAGTAGCTTATGTCCTTCCCAGGGTCTTAAATTATCTCCTTACTAAATTACATTGAAATAGATTCATTGGTTTCGCCGTTACGCTCCAACGGCGAGATTAAAAAGTTCGGTATACATTTCCCGGTGTATGTTTTTCCGGGATAAAAGTAGTCTATGGCCTTCTCTGGATCTCAAACTATCTCCATACTTATTTTCTCGCGGTTCCACTCGCAGAAGAGGATTTTCCGGGATTAAAGTCCCGCTTTATATTTTTCGGGTATAAAAAGTTGCCTTGATCCTTTCCCAGGGTCTTAAACTATCTCCCTACCAAATTTCATCGAAATCGGTCAGTGGTTTAGCTGCAACGACTCGCGAGAAAAAGAAAATCGGGGATGAAAGTCCCGCTTTATATTTTTCCCGAATAAAAAGTAGCCTATATGTTAATCAAGGACACGGTCTACCCGTGTGCCAAATTTCATCGGCATCCGTTCAGAAGTTTTAGCGTGAAAGAGTAACAAACATCCGTACATCCATCCACACATCCATACTCACAAACATTGGCGTTTATAATATTAGTAGGTTTTAATAAAGCAAGATCCTCTTATCTTCCTCACGGCCCCATGGCTGTGAATGTGATGTATCCTAGCTATGAACTTAAGCCATATATTGTATCATTCCCATTTTTTAGATTTTTAGCAATACTGATTGCAGCAAAGCATTTTTACTTCGAAACCAGATTCAAAACACTCTTCCAGGAATTTCAATTTACTTTTTATAATCGATGTTCCATAAAATATAAAAAACGTGACATCTCTATTTAATATTAGCCAGATTATTCCGACGCTGATTTAGTAACAGCTACTCAAACTTTGGCGATTCTTTAAGCCACTTTAGGATGAGGGATAACATTTTGTTTTTAGGACTAAGACCGGGTTTTTTCAACTGTAGTTATCTTTTGTCAGGATGTTAAGCTGGACGCGCTCGCAAAGCTTCGAGTGCTCCGGCGCGGCGTGAGACGTGAGGTGTGACGCGTGACGCGTGAGGTTGTGAGGCGTGAGGTTGTGAGGCGTGAGGTTGTGAGGCGTGAGTTTGTGAGGCGTGAGTTGTGACGCGTGAACAAACCTGACAAAAATATAACTACAGTTGATAAAAGAGGGCCAAATGTGTAAACTGTAATACTGTAGTGAAATTATTTTTTATCTACTGATTGATTACTATGTTTTTAATTTATATTACACATAATACTTAAGTAATAAGTATTATGTTTATAAACATTGTGACAGGGTTTTTCCATTTTAAAAAATACTCAAAGTGGAGATCGCCTAGTTGGGAATGGAACGGTCTGCCGAGAAAATGTCCGGAGGTTCAAAGCCCAAGGCACACACCTCTGTCTTTTCGAAGTTACGTGTGCGTTGTTTATCAATTATCGTTCGCTTTAACGGTGAAGGAAAATATTGTGAGGAAACCTGCATACCTAAGAAGTTCTTTATAAGAATTTCGAAGGTATGTGAAGTTTACCAACCCGCACTAGCCAGCGTGGTGGACTAAGGCCTAAACCCTCTCAGTAGCAGATGAGGCCCGTGCCCAGCAGTGGGACAGTATATAATACAGGGCTGGTATTATTTTTTTATTATAAAAAATACTCAGTCGCAGCTTGCAGTCAGGAAGTTGACGGTGTGATACCCTCGTGCCTCCGAAAGCACTTAAAGCCGTTGGTCCTGCTCATTATATCTCACCAGGCATGTCTGATTGCATTCTCACCGGACTATGAGCGTGAAGGAACAGCGAGTGCACCTGTGTATTGCGCACACACTTGTGCACTATAATACCTTGCGTACCTAGCCGATCTCTGTTGACATTGGCCACCATGGCCGAAACCGGCTAAGAATGATTATTATGTTTATATAAACAATTCAATAACTCAAATGTTTACTTAAGATCCCACTCAAAGGTGAGATTGGTTTATTAATACAGCCCTGAGACATTAAAAGCCATAAGTAAGATAATAAAAACAGGAGGCAAAAATATAAAATAGCCGTGGAATGAATAAAAGGCACCGTTCGATTTATTGTCGGAGTGGCTCGGGAGTAATGAAACTGAATAATGCATGGGCGGGAATATTGCCCCGGTGAGATAGGGCTGTGTAAAAAAACCGTAAAGCAAGAGTTGGAAAACTCGGTGAAGGTTCTATCATTTAAGAAGTTTGTGAAGCACCTTAATATTTTCTAGGAAGTAGACTAAAGATCTATCCACTTTAAATATCGAACAGGCTAGAATTACTTAAGGGTTCTGTTGTTAACCATTGGTGCATAATCTTGGAAGCACATTTTCATTATGAAAATATGTTTAAATACGTTCCTGACCTTCTTTGGGATTCAGTTATTTTTCAAGACCTTTGGAAAATGTAACATCATAACAAGATATCATCAGCCACATGAAGTGTGCTGCTGAAACTAGGCCTTCCCTAAAGATTTCCAGACGGTACTGACAAAAGCGTCCTGCATCCAGCGTGTTTTTGCGGCCTTTTTCAATTCATCTGTTCACTTCGCAGATTATCTTGTTTAATACAATATGTAATTCTGCTTTAAATCTGAATCATGTGTCTAATTCGTAGTGCAATTGTCAAATTACTCCAATTAATCATGTCTATTTGTCTACACATACGTGTCTCGGTTAATGCTATTATAATCAATGAAATCAGAATTCTGTGGCCTTCGTATCTTCGTATTATACTTACAAGGATCAGATTCAAACTATTGGACGATTTGTTCTATTCAGTATCAGCCCGGAGCCTTAAATTTGTGTCCGATATGGCGATAGGTTCGCCCCCCTATCACATAATGAGACGGAATACGCACGGCGAAAAATTGGTGCATAGTTGCACTTCTGCCTAATCTCTGTGGGTGTATATTCTTATCATTTAACTGTTAACGGTTACGAGAGTTTGGAATCAGCTTTCAATAAATAATACAAATAGTTTCCAAGAAAAAAACAATAAGTGCCAACCCTACGAATCCATAAAGATCGTGTGATCACACACCGATTAGATTTTCATGAAGCTTTGACGAGAGATGCGCTCCAGAACCTGTCTATGAATAATCAGGATTACCTCTATTCCACATGGGTCAATTTTATGCTCATTAAAATCAATTTATGTATTGCTTCTTGGCCAAGGAACGACCTTGGGTTCGATTGTCAGACAACTAATACTATCTGTTTGAAATCAGTTAATGGCTGTCATTGCCTCCCATGACGAATTACGCAGCTATTCGTCACTAGACAGGCCAATACAAAGATTGTTCTTGCGCTTCCACTCGATCAGTGATCATTACTCTTGAGAGCTAGACGCTAAGAGACATTTCAATTCTCTAACTAGTTAGATTAGTCCACTGGTGACCTCACTCAAGCATCTTGTTTGACGTTTCTGTTAATAATCAATTCGAGTGGTGCCATCCATCAATCTGTCTCCGTCTTATCTATATTATGCTAGACACTCAAAGATATTATGTATAAAATTGATAGGGCTAAAGTGACAACGGAATACCTACAGTAGATCATTTTATCGGGATTTGTAGTAGAACCCCTGAATACTCAGGGGTTCTACTACAAATCCCGATAAAATTGGAGGTGAAAACGGTTGGAGGCTAATCAATAAGTCTCACGACTATACAGTCATGAGACTTATTGATTAGCCTCCAACCGTTCAAAGTATATTTGCATTTCAAAATTTGCTAATATCGAAATCGGATGCCGTTTACCGGTTTTCAGTTAAATAAATTGGGAGCTATTCGTTCTGAAGGCGTTGGAACTGTGTTCGATGGGAAATATTGTCAGAAGTTACCTTAAGGTATATTTCATCCATGGTCAAATGAAGTTAAGGCTCTTATTATACTAGATGAATTACAAACAATACCTACACCTCACTGTGAATTCGCTCGCAATTGGAAAATTTTAAGAGCCTTCGCTTTACCTGAAAAATCAGGCTTAAGACAAACGTATTTCTAGCGATCGTCGAGGCTGCAATGGGATACGCTAGTCAACCTTATATTTCATTAATTCTTACATAGATTTCGTGTTTGCACCCGATATGGCGATAGGTTCCCCCTCACATGTCATAGAACGGAATAAACATCGAAAAAACTAGGTGCACTAGTTCCACCGCTGCCTACACCTTTGGTATAAAAGGTGTAAGAATGTGGCTAACAATAGAATGCTAAGCATGAATTAAAGTCACAAACACAGAATACGCGCATAAACGAAAAGACAAAATGCACGGAATATTTTGCAAGAAATTTTAAGTTAAATAAAAACTAGAAATAAAAACCCACGTTCATTTCAAAGACACCGTCCGAACGGAGTGCTAAATTAACTTTTTCTTTCAACCAACAGAGTTATAAAGTGCGGGTAATTAGACAGGGGAGAAAATCTTTCATGGGAAGTCTGGATACTTTTTAAAATTCCTAGATTTACTTGAAAGGGGGTAATTATGTCCTTGTGCTGCAGTGTTTCAGTAGCGTAGTTGTATGCGTTACCACTACCGCTCGAGGAGTCCGGTTCGATCCCCATGACGAGACTATCCTGCCCTCACACCCGCCACTGCAACTCCTGTAAGCCAGGATCGACAATGGCACGCATTTTATGACACCGAGCGGTGAGGCTCAGCGATTCTCTGGGAGCACTAATTAGTCTTAACCCGCAACGAAGTTAATCAAATAGAAGAATACGGAGGAGTTAGAAATATATTTTCCAATTCTCTCCTTAGCAAAGCGGGAGACAAAATAATGAACTAAAAAGGTATTTTTAACCCTAATTATTGCGACTTTTACAACCGGAAAAGCCAGATGTAAAGCACCACAGATAACATTTTAAAAGGTCCTATCATTTGTGGCTGTTAGATTTGATTCCAATAGTAGGTATGGCAAAAACGCCGGAAAGCACGGGAATTCTGCCTAGTGTTCACAAGGTCCATGTAGTATACAACTCCAGATGTCATTTGCATACAATTCAACATAATGTTGCGCTCATTTTGCCAAAGACTACACTCCCAAAGTATGTGATGCGCAGATTGTTCGTAGTTGCAGTCAATAGGCGAACATAGACACACAGGCGGACGATGCCAGGGCTTGAATTTTTTTTTTCTAATATATATAACCGAAGTTATATGACTGTTGAAACGCAATAGAATCGCTCCTTATTATAATTATGTAACCTGATTTAGCTAGCGAAATTGGGGTGCTTAACTCCTCTGATTACCCCTTAAAAAAACGTGATGCCATGTATGCATGCACTGCAAAATACACTAGACTTGTTGACTATACAAGTCTTTTAGCCAATGTTTCACATGCAGGTTGTAAATCGTTGCAAAGTCTATTTTAATCCATTAGCATTTGAGTTCCTTTTATTGTAAACTAGCTTTTGCCCGCGGCTCCGCCCGCGTTAATAAGTTTTTTCGGGATAAAAGTACATATAAACCTTCCTCTTGAATCACTCTATGTAGTAAAAAAAAACGCATCTAAATCCGTTGCGTAGATTTAAAGATTAAGCATACATAGGGACAGACAGCGGGAAGCGACTTTGCTTTATACTATGTAGTGATTGATGGCTACAATTATAAACATTTCAATAGCCAATAGTAAAACATGAAAATAATACTATAATTTACATTCTACTAGAAAACGAAACCGAAACTTCAGTCGGACTGCGGCACATTCTAGATTTTTTAAATGAAGATTTGATAAACAAACAATATTAACTATGTATCTGCCGGATTACAAAACTCAGCAGTTAATCTTAATGTTTGAACGCAACGTGTGCCGAAATATACAAACTCTTACTGACGGCTTTGAAATTTCAATTTCCTCTCGGAAATATTAGGATGGGATGCGTTTTATGACTAAATTATTCATTTGTACATTTAAGAGTTGGTTTTTGGGCTCGTGGGGTTAGTTCATAGTTAATAGTAAATTAATTACTACTTTGGTAGTGAAGAAATATCGTGAGGAAGCCTTAAACCGAGTTAAAAGTTAAAGTAAGGGTTAAAAGTTAAGTTAAGGTATACTTCAATTGAGAATTATTCATTAGATCGCCCTCTATCACATAATGAGACCGAAAAAAGCGAAAAAAATAGGTTTATTAGTTGCGCCTCTGTCTACCTCTATATATAAAATGGTGTATAAGGTGTAGGTATGTGAATTACTGCTTCAACAGTGAAACAAGAAGGAACTAATGTATCTAAGACATCCTCACAAGAATTTCGAAGGTATATCTGCCTAAGGTACGTCTACCTGTAGGCCAGCGTGGTGAGCTAAGGCCTAAATCCTCTCAGTAGTAGAGGAGTTCTATGAACAGCAATGGGACAGTATGAAATGAGGTTTCACAATGATGTGCTATCGCACTAAAAAGACGCTTTAAATGGACACATCTAATAGGATAGGAAGGATAGCCCCCAGAGCGGATTTTTACAGCTTTTGTACGATGGTCAGTATCCTGGCGGATATAAACTACCACCAGCAAAAAGCATTAAGGAGAGCAGTAAGTGCTCCCACATTTCATTGGCTTTCATTCTTGCGCCATAAAAATATCTGGCATTCAGTTTTTCCGCATCGAAAAATTCGCACAATGCAGCTTCCACTCGGAAATCGAACCGAGGAACCCACGGTTCACTGCCCAAGTACTTCAAACCAATAAGACATTAAAGTACGTATCGATAAAAACGCATGTACCGTATTAGAAATTCTTGTTTACGAAATTCCAACCTAACTCCATTATGTTAAAGTACAAATTAGTTTGCCAAAGTGAAATTCGTTAAACTTTCTGACTAAACTGTGTTTACACTCCCTTTGATACAGTTATCCAATTTAAATTTAAATTTATTAGCCGTTAAGTCGTATGATTGATTTTATTTCGCAAACTTTTGTTGTTTCTCTTTTAATTTGATTTTGAACAATTAATAAATGCTTTATAGCAGTTTAATTTCTTGTTTTAATATGTTTTTACACAGTTAAGAAGGCAACTTTTGCATCAACACACTTCACTAAAAAAGCGGCAATTGTCAACATCTTTTCATACAGTTGTACTACATAATAGTGTTTTTTTTTGACGATAGGAGCCTGCCGCTCGCCTGTTGCTAAGCTTTCTCTATCAAACAGGCCTATTTGACAGACAGAGCTTGTAGCTGGCTGGTTGGCTATTTTATCGACTGAAGAGAGGTAATCATAGTCAGTCCACAGGACCCTTCTCCACTTAAAGTGGGGCCACTTTGCTGAGACCTGAATAAAAAAATCTGTTCGAGTGAAAGACCTTGGAATAAACTGGTAATAAACGTCTCATTTGTTCTTTTGGGATAAAAATTCTTTATGGTATCACGGAATCTGTGAGGAAAATATCACCCATTCAAAAATTCCAACAATTACTTCCGACATCCAGTACATTAGAATATCTTCACAAGCTTTCAGGCTTATAATATTAGTAAGAACATATTAATCAAAAACAAAAAAAAAACACATCACGCCTTTATCTCTGAAGGTTAATCAGAGGTGCAACCCGAGTATCCACTTTACGCCATGTCTTCTATACCATGATATGATAGAGGCGAGCCTATAGCCATATCAGGCACAAAAAGATTCTGGTCTGATCCTATGAAGAAAAACTCATTTATTACCTTGATATTGGAGGATATTTGAGGCATTGCCCCATGATCTGTACCAATGCCAGAGGCACAGCCAAGCCGCTGCCTAGAAGGAGGTGAGAACTCTTTATAAACCTCGTTTAAAGGGCAGATCGTAACGCTCAGGAAACACTGCAGGAAGTTCATTCCAAAATTAAATCACTGTCCGGCATTCAAACCAGAGACCTTTACGCCACCGAGGCAGTCAATAAAATATAATATCAAGAAGCACAAACGAGGAAGTTGATGTTACGATAGTAAGTATTAATTCCAAAATCATAATTAATCACGAAGATAGGAACCAAACTGTGTGATTACGCATTCAACAGATGATCTAGTTTCATCTCTAATTAGGACTGATATTCAGATTTTGGTTGCGGTTGCTTCATTCTATACTAATTGCTAGTTGCATTTATGGGCACATATTTTGGAACATAATCTAGTTTTAATGTAAGTGTGTATGTTATAGACTGCCACGGTGGCGTAGTTGTATTCCGTACGAGTAACGAGTACGATATGCGCGCTGAGGTCCTGGGTTCAAATCCTGGGTCGGGACAAAACATTGTGACTGGATTTTCCCATTGTAAAAATTACTCAATCGTTTCTCGAAGCCAGAAAATTGGCGCTGTGATACCCCTGAGCATCGGAAAGCACGTACATCCGTTGGTCCTGCGTCTTATCTCTCTCCGGTCATGTCAGATTGCCGTCTCACCGGACTATGAGAGTGGATTAATAGCGAGTGCACCTGTGTATTGCGCACACACTTGTGCACTATAATATCTCCTGCGTACCTGACTGAACTCTGTTGAGATTGGCCGCCGTGACCAAAATCGGCTTGGAAAGCATTTATTTTAACTTTATTTATCACACACACACACTCACGCCTTACATCCCCGAAGGGGTAGGCAGAGGCGCAACCATTGCAACCACTTTTCGCCATTATTCCGTCCCATGATGTGATAGGGGGCGAGCCTATCGCCATATCGGGCACAAATTCCAGACTCCGGGCTGATACTGAATAGAAAAATCCAACACCACTGTGTCCGATCCGGATCAAACCCGAGACCTCAGCATTGCAATCAGTCGTCACATGATGGTAGTAGAGTGGGGTCCAGATAGAGTGCTGGCGAGAGATCATCCCTCGTCAGTCGCCACAATTATGCCGGCCTGTTTGAAACCAAATATACATAGGCTGATCAACAAGATTCTTCCGTGGCCCTCTATGAGGGGCTTTAAACCTTGTGTACGGTCTAAAATGGTCCTATACTTGTAATTTTTATCAGTCCGTTTCCAGTAAAGTCTAAAGTTAAAAAACATCCCAAAACCCGCGTGTACCAATCTAAACTTAAAACATAAAACTTGGCCCAACATCGCAACAAAGGTCATTTTAGAGCAATTAAGTGAGCTTTTACCCAAAAAAATAAAAATTTGCCCCCACGATGGCTGGCAAGCACTTTGGAGTCACTCGTGTTGCTAATTCTATATTTGATACTTTTCATACGGCCTATTGTAGCGGATAATCTCTTTATTAGCATTAGAAAATTATTACACTGTAACTTACCACATTCCAAAATGAGCTGTTTGTGTGCAAAATTTTATCCACATACGTTCAGCAGTGCAATTATTTCTAACTAGCCATTGATCGCGGCTTCACCCGCGTGAACAAGTATTTCCGTAACAAAAATCCCATTTTATATTTTCCCGGGATAGTAAAGGATCTTTGTTCAAACTTTACCTCATTATAAGAATTTTAAGGCAGATTTGTATTGAATATCTAAAAAATAAACACTATGACGGTGATTAGTTTGTCTTGTAAAGCCCAAAAGCCTTCAAATTTCACTGAATTAACATTAGTTACGTTTCATTCCGTACATAGTGGGAGTTTTATTGGGACAAAGATCTGTCTCACGAGCGCAGATGGAAACCATGAGCTACATCTTGTGGTATAATATCGATACCAATTCTGTATTGTTGAAGAGCTTTAGAGTACTATGTTGGCCCAATCTGCCAACCCGCACTATGCCAGCGTGGTGGACTAAGTCCAAACCCTCTCAGTTATAGAGGAGGCCCATGCTCGGCAGTGGGCAGTATATAATACAGGGCTGGTATGACATGGCTGGCCCATGCAAGTAATATCCAAAATTTAAACTCCTCAAGCATCAAAAGCGGTGTCCTTAACGAGCGCGTCCACTCCTGACTAATGACCGAATTCACTGAGAGCCCGCTTCCATATTCATGCGGTCGCCGTGCCCGCGCATTAGGTAATTGATACTGTAGTCCCGGTGCAGATGGCGCTGGTAGCCCGTCTAGATATAGAGCTAAAATGTAATAACTAGCGTACATACATCACACCTTTTCCCTTTTTCGGGGGTAGGCAGAGGTGCAACATAACCACATTTCGCCAGCTATGCTAAATCCCATGTAATAAGGTAGTTTCCTATGTTCTATTTTGGACATAAATTTATATGTAAAAGAAAATAATGCGAGAAAGATTTGTTTCTGTGAAATCAGCATCAAAATTGGTTGAGAAATCAAGCAGTTATTCATATTTGCAATATTGTGAGCAAAAGTTGGGGTCGTGGTGGGGATATCGCGCTATCACTTTCGCACTCACGCAGCGTTATGGCCGACGGCGCTGGTGACGTCACAGTCTGATATTACTGTTATTTGACAGCTACCCCTTCCACCAAATTTCAAAGCTTTATAACTTACTTATTATTGCACCAAATTTGAAAAATCTTTTTCCATTAGATTTTGGATGGCATTCGTTTTTGATAAATGTATGAAAAAAAATTTGGTCAAGTACCCTATTGAGGGCGAGTCTATTGACATTAACCGTGCACATTTCCAAACTCCGGGCTGATACAAAGAATAAAAACCCATATTACTATTTACCTGAGATGCGAAGATGAGACCTCGGCGCGATAACGGATACAAATAGGCCACCGAGCTAGCCAATACAAAAGCGAGTCAGTCAATAAAAATTCGAAAAAATAATTCAGTCTTTACTATACAGTTACTATGAAAGTTATTAATAGACGCAACTCAGTTTCACTCTTAAGTGTGATACCAGTTGAGACGCTGTCAAGTTAAAACACACATAATTTAAGTAATAAACACATATCAACAGCTCAGCACAGAACAAGTCACAGCATGTGACGGATTGTGACAGCTGAGTTATGTTTATTAAACAACACCGACTAAGCTATCAACAGGCGCTTAAATAACAACTCAAGCTTATTTTACTAGCCATTTTAGGCTACATTTTGGGTCTCAACCGTCTCTCTAGACTTCATTTTGGCTCTGAACCGTTCCTCTAGACAAGCATGTCAAAAGCACTAGATTAATTATATACGACCCGAACAGATCTAGCCGTTTTCACGGTTGCGGTGTTGCTTGCGTTTAGGATTTCAATTTTAGTTGTATTAATGTATTTTCCATTATCTTGGTCCGTTGTGGGTCTTGCGTCTTGACAAATGGACTTATTTTAGTCTTTACGAGCTATTTTTAGAATTCCGAACGTCGACAGGAACCCTTATAGAATCACTTTGTTGTCTGTTTGTCAGTCTGTCAAAAACCTTTTTCTCAGTAACGGGTCGGGTTGGACTTACGTTCTATTTTAGCTGTAAAAAAAAAACAAACTGGTGTGTCAATGCGATCAATCATCAAAGAATATGATCGTTTATGTCGCATGATATCGCATATTTTGCGATTTCTTGAGAGAATCAAAACCTATTGGGTACTTCCCGTTGGCCTGGAATCATGAAAATCGACAAAAAGCAAGGTCTTATAGCACATGTAAAGAAAAATTCTGAAAATTGTAAATATTTACTTTAATAACATAAAAAGCTCATTATTTGCCGCGCAATAACCGTATCTAGGAATCGAATGGTAAAGTTAAGTTTGTCCTTTATCCTTTTGATTGTTAATGGCCCTACTGCCAGTAGCCTGACGTGAGTCGGCTTTTCTGGCTACACCGGTCTTTAGGATGAACGCAGAAGGCACTCGCAACCCTTTGAATTAAGTGACTATGCTGAGGGCAACTCACTAACGGGTTACGAACCTCGGCTCAGGACGGCCACTGAGAGAGGATGAGACATCAACGATTAGGGATTGGTTTTTAGGCCTAATCCTATTCGATTGTGTTGTCATCGGCACGCGGGCCGGAACTGCTAGGGGGTCGGGGTGGGGGGGGCGACGGGGACGCGGCGAGGTCCTCGACGGCGAGGACGGAACTGCGGTCTTGTGGAGTGTTGGAGTTTCAAGAACTCATTCTTACGGCGGATGGCCAGAGTGATTTCGTCCTCTGGATCGGTTAATGTCCTTTAACCTAATTTGTAATTTAAGTAGAGCAATAATGTTAGATGCTTTCTTAATGTACCTACTTATGAAGTTTGTTCGGAAAACTCGGTGCGCGAGTCTAGGAAGCACTTGTCTTGTTTTTATTTTTGCTGGATCACCGGCAGACATTTGTGTCGGCCTAGACAGGCCGCCCATGCCAGTTTCAACCCATCGTGACCAGGTAAGTATCTCGTGTATCTCCGGTTTCGAAGAGGCATAACTGTGTCGTCTAGCTGGGAATCTCTCGTCTCATCCATACTCTTTTTGGACACCCATCCACGTATCATCAGTGTGACGTTACTTTGTCGTGCCTATACAATGAAAAACTGGCCAAAGCTGGCCAGTTTAGTATCTTAATAACAAAAGCCTAGACATAGCAGCAGCGGCGATAGCCTAGTTGGGAGTGGGACTGACTGCCGAGACGAATATCCACAGGTTCAAAACCCAAAGGCACGCACCTCTGACTTTTCTAAAGTTATCATGTGTGTATTCTTTGTGAATTATCGCTCGCTTTAACGGTGAAGGAAAACATCGTGAGGTAAACCTATATACCTGAGAAGTTCTCTATAAGAATTTCGAAGGTATGTGAAGTCTGCCAACCCGTACTAGTACAGCGTGGTGGACTAAGGCCTAAACCCTCTCAGTAGTGGAGGAGGCCCGTGCTCAGCAGTGGGCAGTATACATATAATACAGGGCTGATAGTAGTAGTAGTAGATATAGCAGAATCTTACCCACATATATACTGCCTTGGTGGCGCAGTTGTATTACGGTACGGCTGCAATGTCAAGGTCTCGGGTTCGATCTCAAGGTCGGGCAAAGTGATATTGGGTTTTCTACTCAGTATGAGCGTTATGGCGATAGGCTCGTCCCATATCACATCATGGGATGGAATATGCATGGCGAAAAGTGGGTGCACTAGCTGTGCCTCTGCCTACCTCTTCAGGGATAATAGGTGTGAGTATGTATGTATATACGCAGCCAATAAACCCAGCAAGCGATGGTCAAAGCAAAAACAAGATCCTCAAAAATTTGCGATTGATTAAAACGCCAAACGCGAGCCTCTCGAAACAAAGCCCGTATTCAACTCTTCACTAATCACACCGGCATAAAGGGGTATTTTAAAATTCTAAGACGTTCTCTAATTAAACAGAAAAATATAACGTCTGCTCAGTGGAAATTCTTTGTTCCCGGACGAAGGAAGCCAATGAATGGGGCTTGCTATTCAAAAATACGCCGCTAGCAACAACCGCGAGCAATTATTATTGTGCCAACATAACAATGCACCATTGTGTTTCGCATTATGGTTTAAAATTAGCAAACTGGTAAACTAAATTTCACTAACCTGTTTTTGTTGAGTTTTGCGTTGATTCGGATGAAAGGTTTAGGAATATTAATTAGCATTAATTAATAAAGTAAACGATAATTACGGTACGACTGTAATGCCTCGGGTTCGATCCCCGGGTCGGACAGTGATATTGGATTTTTCTATTCAGTATCGGAGCCCGGAGTCTGGAATTTGTGCCCGATTTGGCGATAGGCTCTTCTCCTATCACATCATGGGACGGAATACGCACGGCAAAAAGTAAGAAAAGAAACATTCAAATCAGTTTATAAACTAAGTAATCGGTGTAAATACATTAAAAAGAACGTGTACGTCAAATCGAGAACTTCGGTCTGTACTCTTTTAAGTGTAAATGAAAAATATAGACTTACTGCTTCATTGACTCCTAGCCGAAACACTTGGACCTAGAAAGCTGAAATATGACATAGGTTATTTTTACAAGGAATAAGGAAAGATCTTTTAAAGTTAAACCCCAAAGAACATGCATCATGGTTCAATTTTGATTTATGTATTAGGCAAGTAGAGCTGCTAGTAAAATCTAATTGGACAGGTAAAGTTCGAGTATTTTAGGTAATCTCTGGGTTTTCCGGAGTTTTATAATGCTCTTTGCTCTGGGTGAACTAAGAGGATTTTATAAATCTTTTATAAACTTAACTGCCAGTGAGTGACAAACGTCGTATTTATTTCCTTTTTTGTTCACTAAAATGCTCAGAATAAGGACTCTTTATTCTATGCTAAAATGAGTCATGCGGGTACATTCGTGACCATAAGCTATCCTTCTTCCAACTATCTCATCCCACTCAGCACAACTATTTATTAAGCATGTTGCAAACTAGTTTTTGCTTAATTTCAACAATAAATCCACCTCCTTCGGGAATTAAGGCTACCATAAACTAATTTAGTTCAAGAAACTTACCTTTAATAAATTTAAGATCTTTGTGTACTTTGAAGGTTATTTCATATTGGCACGTGTAGGAAAGGCCAATCCCTTGTTGTTATTACGAGATACTGATTTAAGATTTTACAAGGCTTTACATGGGCGTGTAATGTATATCTTGATAATATTAGAATTGCGAAAGTGTATGTTTAGATGTTTGTCAGAAGTAAACGCAGTAGCAACTCAATCGTTTTGGATGAAATTTGCCACATAGAGAAACCATATCCTGGATCAACAAATAGGCAGCTTCTTATCACAAAAGAATTGAGCAGCAAACAGCTAATCATAACAAAACTATTAGATATAATAGATCTATTATGGTCCACCTGTATATTGAACTCAGAACCTTCACATCCTATGAAGACAATACACCAATAGGAAAACATACAAAGTATAAGATTTTTGTGATACATGAAGAATATAGGAAGAAATTTTGCTAAGCCACGCCGTCGTCGTAGCGTGAAATGAGATCGCTACCTTCATAGCTATGAAACCGAGGGAACCAAAACAACGTAATATTTTGGATCCAAAAGTGAAATAAGATTAAAATGCTAAAGAAAATAACTAAAACCATAATCTACATTTGTTGAACGCAATTTAAAAAATATATCCACCGAGTGCTTTCAAGTTGTTATAAGTACAAACTAATTATTTTAAACCACAATTTTGACATGGAATTTAAGAAGTTGAAAACCATTTCCTTCCTAAATGAACCTCCTACGAAACAAAAATTATATAAATTGTTACGAAATATTGTATAAACGAAAGAAACTATGAACGATTGGATTTAAATAGTTTAATTTTATCTCGGAAAATACATATTAGAACTATTAATCCTGGAATTGTTACACGGGTGAAGCCACGAGCTTTGCTACGAAACATTTCAAAAATAGAACTGAGAATTCTGATTTTCGATTCTCAAACCAAAAGAACAATCCATCTAATTGGATCTAGTCACACGAAAAATTGCTTAAGATAAAGAAAAATAGGCTAGAAGTTAATAGATTAATGGGAACCACGGAATCAACTAATTAACGAGAAACCTCTCGCATCCGTTACCATGACAACTCGAATACGCCTCTCGTAGGATATTATTACAAAAATATTATAGTACCAGCAAGCTATGATGGCTTTTCTGCTCATTTTTTTTTTTTGACACGGAGAAAGTGACTTATTACTACCGCCCCGTGTTCAAGGGGAACGACTGAGCGGTTATGTTGGGTTCACCGTGCCTTACGACCCGACGTTGAGCCGCTCGGAGAGATGGAAAACGTCGGGCGACCGCCGGGCCGAGTCCCTAACCTATGTACACCGCACGGCATACCAACTAAAACTCCGCGGTGGCCATCTTCGGCGCATTAGGGACGGCTGCGGGCTTCCTCCGACTCACGTCTAAGTTGTCGTCCGCAACCGCCCCTGCGCGTACCGCTGTTGCGGTCTGTGCAGGACGGACAATGTAGAACATATGTGTAAATAGTGCATTTTTATAAAATAGTTTTGTCATAGGATAGGTTATAGATAATTACGTCTTATGTCCTAGGTTAAGCTTAATAAATATAATAGTTTGTGTCTTTTCATTTAGGAATAAGGTAAAATAGTAAGATAATCAAGTAATGTTTCTGCCTGCCCCTTTCGGGGCAATACTTGACCATTTATTGTTTATTAGAATAAGTACACAATCGCGCATGCGCGTGGAAGACTCCACTGCGCAGACGCGCGAACAGCGCTAACGCGCATGCGCGGAACGTCGCCGCGCATGCGCACGGCGCAGACATCGCTGCGCCGAGCCACGCGCGCTCTGATTGGCCGAGCGCTGCGACGGCCGCAGCGCACCCGCTTCCCGATGCCAGCCTGGGGACACAATAAGAATAGGCCCAAATCCCCGGTCGGCAGCCAGTTCGAGCGAGGACTCCGAGGAAGAAAAAGGAAGAAAACTAGAAGAAAACTGGAAGAACACTGGAAGAACTCTGGAAGAACTCTGGAAGGAAGCAAGAAAAACGTACACGGTCCGCGGTGGATACTGTACCCACGCAGGGTGCACGCCTCATTATCGCATCGCCACGCTGTACCACATACTGTTTCTGTATTCCTGTTTCTTAATAAATCCCCAATTTGATCTGGTTATTGGCATTTTAATTACGCAATCCAGCGCAATCGATGTTAAGTGCCCCGGTGCTTAACATTCTGGTCCTTCGAGCCGGATTGCCGTGATTAAAATATGCCTGTGACTAGATCCGTGGGAAGGCAGACCGCTTCGGCGACTGCGATTGGTACATCGGCGACAGCGACCGACACTACCGCTACCACTACGACAACGACAACGGAAGAGTCGTCGCAGCCAACCGTCACCGATACCACTGTGGAGGAGCAGAACGCCGCCACGTCGCAGCCGCCGCACCAGCCGCCCCGAAGCAAACCAGGCTCATCCATCAAGCGATCTTCCAAGGAGCGCCGCCTCGCTCAAGCCAAAACTGAGCTCGCCAAATTGAGGGTCGAGTTGGCCGCCGCTAAATTAGCGGAACTCGAAGCCGAAGACAGCGCCGACGAAGACGTCGACTCCGTCATCAGCATAGTGGAAGCTGAACAATCGCAACGAGTCGACAACTGGCTTCGCCAAAGCAGAGAGCACGAGAATCAAGATGCGCAAGCCCGACTACAGCCGCCACACGAAGCAAATGCACCAGCGATCACAGCCGCATCCTGGCGCACCCCGGCACCTGTACCGGCGGGAGTCATCGCCGCACCCCCGCCACCTCAGCATCCTGATCTCTCGCAACGATTGCCAGTGACGACCGCCACGTCCTGGCAACCAACCACAGAAGCGCAAGCCCCGCCGCCAGCGATCACCGCCGCATCCTGGCAGCCGAATCCCAGGGCTGCGCATCCGCCGCCGGTCATCGCCGCCTGGCTGCGGAACGAAGAAGCCGTGAAGCAACCACCGTGGAAACCGAACCCCGACGCTTCACAGCATCCGCCGCACACGGGCTACGTGAAGCAGCCCGCTACCGACGTAAGCAAGCCCCCGCACCCCCTGCAGGGTGCCGCGCCCGCCGTTCGTGTAAGAACAGAATATCAAGAACTCGCTTCAGCCATCACTCAAGCCGTGCAAGCAGCGCAGTACAGACAGCCCCTGAAGTACACCGAATTGCCTAACTTCAGCGGGGCACATCAAGAGTGGCTGACATTCCGCGCCGCCTACATCGAGACATCGTGCCATTTCACACCGGTTGAAAACATGTCCCGCCTACGTCGCAGCCTCCGCGGAATAGCAAAAGAAGCAGTTCAAGGCTTACTCATCACGAACGCCGACCCGAATGGGGTCATGAAGACCCTCGAGACGCGCTTTGGAAGACCCGAATCGATCGCCATGGCCGAGATGGACAGACTGCGCGCACTGCCGAGGCTCACCGAGTCACCGCGCGACTTGTGCACCTTCGCTACGAGAGTACAGAACATCATCGGGACACTACAGGCGCTCAACTGCACTTTTTACATGTTCAATCCCGAACTCACAAAGGGGTTGACAGAGAAGCTCACACCGACACTCAAGCGACAATGGTACGAGTTCGCCGCTTCGCAGCCGATTGAAGAGCCAGATTTAATGAAATTTAATCGCTTCATAATGCGCGAAGCCGACTACTGCAGCCCGTTCGCCTCCGCCGAGATTGTAGTCGACCGCACTCCGATCAAGAGCAACGACGGACTACGAAGACAACAGCGGGTACACACTGCAGCAGACAAGACAAGCGCGCCGACATGCAGTCTCTGTGGCAACCAAAACCACACGATCGCCGACTGCACGCGCTTCGCGAACGCCGACACGAACACAAGATGGGACGAAGCGAAAAAACACCACTTGTGTTTCCGATGCCTGAGACGCCGCAACAAGCAACATAGATGCAAACCGAAGCAATGCGACATCGACGGGTGCGAGCGATTCCATCACCGCTTACTTCATTCTCCGCCCAAGTCAGCTGAACCGAAGAGTGAAGAAGCACAAGATGAACAAGTCAACTCAGCGTGGGCACCGCGAGTATCATTCCTGAAGATCGCCCATGTACGCATCTCCGGCCCCAAGAAGTCCGTCAACGCCTACGCGCTACTCGACGATGGGTCAACCGTCACCCTGATTGACAAAGAACTCGCCAAGTCTATAGGGGCTGACGGACCCGAAGAACCGCTGCACATCTGCACGTACGACGGGACGACGAAGAGCAGGACCAGATCACGCCGGATCTCATTCCAAATTAGAGGTCAAGGTCGAGATCACCGCAACCAGCACATCGACGCACACACAGTCGGTGACCTGCGACTCGCCGCCCAGAAGATACCTCGGGAAGCGGTGCAAGACTGCCGCCACCTCGAGGGAATCGTCACACATCTCAACCCTGAAGAAGTTCGTCCTCGCATTCTGATCGGTCAAGATAACTGGCATCTCCTATTGGCCACCGAATCAAGAACAGGCGAGAAGAACCAACCTGTGGCATCACTCACGCCGCTGGGTTGGGTTGTGCACGGCAGCCGCACTCGAACGCTGGGACATCGGGTCAACTTCGTTTCTCACACGACCACCGCCGATGACAACATGGAGCAAATGGTCAGAGAATTCATCACTGCAGATAATATATACATACAACCAAGAAGGCCAAGCAGCGATCCAGAGGAAAAGGCGCTCAAGATGCTTCGCGAAAACACGAAGCAGATGACCGACGGAAGATATCAAACCAGCCTGCTATGGAAATCGGAAGATATCAAGATGCCGGAAAATTACGAAAATACGCTGAAACGACTACATAGCATAGAACGCAAGCTGGACAAGGACCCGCAATTGAAGCTGAGATACACTGAGCAGATGGAAGCGCTGATCTCCAAAGGCTACGCGGAACCAGCACCAAGTACCACTCCGAACAAAAAGTGGTATCTCCCGCACTTTGCAGTATTCAACCCAAAGAAGCCAGAGAAGATACGCGTGGTCCATGATGCGGCCGCAAAAACGAGGGGTGCATCACTTAACGATTTCCTGCACACGGGTCCAGATCTCTTGCAGCCTCTCCCTGGGATCCTGATGCGGTTCCGGGAACACCCAACAGCAATCACAGCTGATATATCGGAGATGTTCCTGCAAGTACAGCTCCGAGAAGAGGATCGCGACGCCCTGCGGTACCTATGGCGGGGGTCCCGCAGGGACAACGCCCCCCCTGAAGAATATAGAATGAAGACACTCATTTTCGGCGCATCGAGCTCACCGGCTACAGCGATATTCGTCATGAACCTCAATGCTGAGAGGTTCAAAGAAGAGTGTCCGGAGGCGGTCGCGGCGATAAAACACAAGCACTACATGGATGACTACATCGATAGCTTTGAAACTGTCGAGAAGGCCATAGAAGTCACCCAGCAAGTAAGAAGCATTCATCGCGAGGCCCATTTCGAGCTCAGGAAGTGGGCCTCGAACTCCCCCGAGCTGCTGCGCGCCCTGGGAGAAACCCCGGACGCCCCAGAAACCGTGAAGCTACAAGACGACAAGAGCGAGAGAGTCCTCGGGTTGATCTGGCGACCAAGAGAAGATCAACTCACTTTCGACCTACGCCTCGCCAACATCCCGCCGACCCTGCTTCAAGAAGAGGTACCGACCAAACGTCAAGCCCTCAAGATTGTGATGTCTGTTTTCGATCCACTGGGACTACTATCCCCGCTTACGATCAAGCCCAAACAGCTGTTACAAGAAGTCTGGAGGCGCGGGACGGCGTGGGACGAACAAGTCGACGCGGACATCGCAGCAAGCTGGGCCAAGTGGCTCGCCCGACTTCGAGCAGCCAACGACATCGCAGTGCCACGCTGTTATCCGAACTACAGCACTGCGCAGCGCCTCGAGTTGCACGTGTTCACGGACGCAAGCGAGTCGGCATACGCAACGGCCATGTACTGGCGCGCAGTGAACAGCGACGGGACAGTAACGGTCACTCTCCTCGCCGCTAAAGCGAAAGTGGCCCCACTCAAGCTTTTATCGATCCCGCGGATGGAGTTGCAAGCGGCGGTTCTCGGCGTGCGCATGGCGGCAGCAGTCAGAGAGGAACATCAACGGAAGCCGGACTCGACCACCTACTGGACGGACAGCAGAACTGCCCTCTGCTGGATTCGAACCGGTGCTCGGTCCTACAAGCCCTACGTCGCGCATCGTGTCGCCGCCATTGAAGAAAACAGCAAGGTGTCCGAGTGGAGATGGGTGCCTACAAAATGGAATGTCGCGGATGATGCAACACGCGACACTCCGGAAGATTTCGGCGCGACACATAGGTGGTTCCACGGGCCAGAGTTCCTGCGACAAGACCCGAACACGTGGCCCACCGAAGACAGCCAATCTGCACACACGACGGGCGAAGAGAAGAAGGTAACTGTCGCTACCATAACACCGAAGCGACGGTTATGCGAAGCCCTGCCAGACATCACCAGATTCTCATCATGGCTGCGCTACCTCCGAGCGACGGCAAGAGTGCTCCAGGCGGTCACCTTATTCCGTCAGCGAGCAGTATCCGTCCACTACGCCAGGACAAAGAAGAATCCCCGTCGTGATCCAGATTGGCGAGCTACAGCCGCCGAGAAGCCGCGACGACCGAAGCTCGTCGCCCCTACAGGAGGCACCTACGTCCCACTGCCAGCGGAGCTACAGCACCGCGCCGAGATGCTCATCATACAAGCATCTCAAGAAGAAGCCTTCGGACCCGAGTTACGCGCCTTGACAAGCGGCACGCAACTACCCCGTGACAGTCGCCTATACCCCCTCAGTGTACACATATCTGAGGGCTTAATCAAGCTCAACAGCAGGATAGCGGCCGCCTCCGGAGTCGCCGAAGAGACGAAAAATCCGCCTATAGTCGACGGCGGACATCGTGCAACAAAGCTCTGGATAGAGCACGTACACAGACAGCTGCATCACGCCGGTACCGAGAGTGTCGTCAACCAGTGCCGTCTACACCGTTGGGTCATACGCCTGCGACCGACGGTAAAAGAAGTCGTCGGGCGATGCCTGAAGTGTCGCATGAGGGCGGCGAACCCGCCACAGCCAGTGACGGGAGATCTGCCCCCTTGTCGGCTGGCGCACCACCGAAGACCCTTCACCTACACCGGCCTGGATTATTTTGGCCCACTGACCATCACAGTGGGTCGAGCACACCAGAAGAGGTACGTCGCGCTCTTCACCTGTCTCACCGTGCGCGCCGTGCACCTAGAAGTGGTGCCATCCCTGAGCGCGGAATCTGCGATCATGGCATTGCGGCGCATGATAGCGCGCCGCGGATGCCCAGCCGAAATATGGTCGGACAACGGCACTAACTTCCGTGGAGCTGAAAAGGAAATACACCACATGCTCTATGAGGGAGCCGAACAAGAGGCTTCTCAAAGGGCGATACGCTGGCGCTTCATCCCTCCGGGCGCGCCGTTCATGGGAGGCGCGTGGGAGCGACTCGTCCGATCCGTCAAGGTCGCACTCGCTACGGTCCTGCACGAAAAGTATCCAAAAGAGGAAACGCTGACTACGCTACTCGCCGAGGTGGAGAACTCAGTCAACAGCCGCCCACTCACCCACGTGTCGGTGAGCCCAGAGGACCCGGAGGCCCTGACACCCAACCACTTCCTGTTGGGCAGTCAGGGCCCAATAACCGCACCGAGCTTCGCAGCCGACTACCCGTACGGCGCTGGCGCGAACTTACGCGCCGCGCAACAGCTGGCCAACGAGTTCTGGGCACGCTGGCTGAGGGAGTATCTCCCGGAGCTGCGCAACCGGCGGGAGCCACACGGAAGAGGCCCCTCACTGCAGATCGGTGACCTGGTACGAGTCGTCGACGGCACCCTACCCAGAAACACATGGGTGCGAGGGCGCATCTGTGCAACACACCCGGGACGCGACGGCATCGTGCGCACAGTCGACGTCGCTACGCGGGGCGGAGTGCTGCGCCGGCCTGCAAAGAAGATCATCGTGATCCTGCCAGCTGCTGAGTCGTCATCCTGCACCGGAGAACGAGATGTATCGCCCCCAGCGGACAATACACGGCGGGAGGATGTGCAGGACGGACAATGTAGAACATATGTGTAAATAGTGCATTTTTATAAAATAGTTTTGTCATAGGATAGGTTATAGATAATTACGTCTTATGTCCTAGGTTAAGCTTAATAAATATAATAGTTTGTGTCTTTTCATTTAGGAATAAGGTAAAATAGTAAGATAATCAAGTAATGTTTCTGCCTGCCCCTTTCGGGGCAATACTTGACCATTTATTGTTTATTAGAATAAGTACACAATCGCGCATGCGCGTGGAAGACTCCACTGCGCAGACGCGCGAACAGCGCTAACGCGCATGCGCGGAACGTCGCCGCGCATGCGCACGGCGCAGACATCGCTGCGCCGAGCCACGCGCGCTCTGATTGGCCGAGCGCTGCGACGGCCGCAGCGCACCCGCTTCCCGATGCCAGCCTGGGGACACAATAAGAATAGGCCCAAATCCCCGGTCGGCAGCCAGTTCGAGCGAGGACTCCGAGGAAGAAAAAGGAAGAAAACTAGAAGAAAACTGGAAGAACACTGGAAGAACTCTGGAAGAACTCTGGAAGGAAGCAAGAAAAACGTACACGGTCCGCGGTGGATACGCAGGGTGCACGCCTCATTATCGCATCGCCACGCTGTACCACATACTGTTTCTGTATTCCTGTTGAATATGTAACAATGCTTCATGCCATAGTATTTTGAAAGGTCCATGCATAGCTTTATGGATTGTATAACGAAGTAAAGGAATCGTGTCAATTTCTCATGGCCCAGTCCGAAATATTTCACATTTGTCATTCACTGTTTCTGTATGAATTCTTGGCACGGCACCAAACGCTAAGATATGGGAATTTTTCAACAATTTGACATTGGCGTGAAATTAAATATCTACAATCTGATTCGGTTATTAATTGCGCTCTTTTAGCAAAAGTCTTTGACTGTCTTTGCCGTGCCACAATAAAAAAAGAAAAAACGTATGACTAAATTTTATCAGGATAGTACACAAATATTTAGCTAGACTGGTATGATCACGTTTCCCCATTTATAAGTTTTTGCGGGGTTCACCCCACATTTCAATGTGTCGTACAGAATTTCTGATAAATCTTTAACCTGCCATTGAAATTCGAGTCAAAAAATTCTTAGGTACATTCAAGGATTCGTGTAGAGATAAGAAAACCAAAAAGCATATTTTTTTGATTTTTCTTAAAATGCTAACAACCATGATGCCAAATCAAATATTTAGAAATCGCAGACTTAATTTAACGTTACGATGTAAACAAGGTAAAGATAGGCTTACGAAACATTGTAAAGCAATATCTATTCAATATTTTTTATGAATACTAGTGAAAATCACATCCTTGGTAGGAGCCACTCGAACCATTTATTAAGAAAAGGTTGGAAAGGTATTCTTGTCCGAGTAATGGAGTCACTATTAACTCGATTCCTTACATTTCGGTAATTAAATATTTATTATAACTTTTATCCGCTTTTCTGATTTATTATTTTTAGAGATTTTATTTCCATAGATATAGGGAGTAATGTAATTTTAAGCTGAATGACGAGACGTGCAATCCACTCATAGCGGTCAGTGGCATTGCACAGCGTTCATCACTCCAAGATATTAGATGTTAAGCTTCATAATGCTAAATTACTTCCGTTAGAAGAACATCAAACGGGGATACAACAGTTTATCCACAGAGTTCTTAATACAATTAGCTGTCATATTTCTCCACAGAAGTGAACTTCTTGATACAATTAGCTATCATTAGATTACTTACGAGTAATTGACGACAATCATGTTTTAAATGAACTAAAAGAATAAGTGTAAGTAGAAGACCTAATCTATATAAATGATCATCATGTCCTGGATTAACACATAGGCTATTTTGTCCCGGTAATTTGCTATCATAGACAATAATAGACATTTTTAATCTGATCCTCTAACGTCGTAATGTGTTTCAGAGACTATTGTAGCGGAATCCTCTTGGAATCCTTATATCTCACACATAGACAGTCCATTAAAAAACTCCATACGTAAATGAACTAATATTCAGCACTTTATGATTGCATGCAAACATTGTAACGGTTTATTTGCACTCTTATGCAAACATCCAACTATCCGGGTTGTTTGATTAAAGGCGAGCCCACTTTGCACGTATTTTTGTATTGCTCATACAACATTGGAATCTCAGAGTATCCATCATGAAGAAATAGCTTTTCGGGTCAAATTGGTCTCAAAAGTTACCAGCGATGGATTTCCAATCTCGCATCTTCAATGACCGCTATTAAATCATCTCAAAGACGTTAATTGTCAATGATGATGGGTCTACGCATGATATTACAAAGGTTTCTATTCTTGGTGATGGGATATGATTAGGATTCGTATGCACTCGAAGCGACCACTGTACACTTGGTGTAAAATCTACAGTAACAAACGTGTGTCACGTTGGAGATTGTTTATATCCTGTTTAGGCTGGCCTAATTGTGTACTTACTGTTCTACTTTACCACTTACAGAAGACAGAGCTGTTACCAAAACCATTATTTCCCAATTATTTTTCATGTATTAAAGCAAACCTTTCACCATTTACTAGCCATAATTCCAGACTCTGGGCTAATGGTGACGTTATGTGAGAATTGGGGCCCTGCACGTTGCTCAGCTGAAGACCTTTTTTGTTTTCTTTCTTTTTCTTCACCATCCTATTTACAGAAAAACCAGCATCTCATCTATTGTTGAAATAGAGATTTTTTTTGCTGCCGCCCGGATCTTCGCGCCAACTACGGCCGCTATTGCATTCTGGGCTGATCTGCTAAATCCAATATCATTACCCTACATGGCAATCAAACCCGCGACATTAACGCAATACAACTATGCCACCGGTGAAATCAGTCATTAGGATGCAATCATAAAGAGTTATATAGTAAAGTCCAGAGTGCACGCAGCCTTACATCATTCGGTTCAAAGCACATGAGTGGAAGCGAAATCCGATCGGTTTTTCGGCGCATCTGTTGGTCTAAGCTAAATTATGTAGATCGTTTTGATTCACGTAATGCATCTGCGATCAGCTAGCGTGATGGAGTTGGGAGCTCGGTTTCCGTATTGTGGATTTATGATCATATTCTGTTTCTGTTAACAGCCTTGATGGTGTAGTTGTATTGTGCCGATGGTTCAGGGTCGGGCAAAGTCATATTAGGTTTTTCTGCTCAAAATCTAGAATTTTACTAGATATTGCAGATAGAGACCATCGTGTCTCGCCCCCTATAATATCATGAGATGGAATACACTTGGCAAAAAGTGGGTGCTTTGGCTTTTTTATCAATGGCTTGACAAAGTGGCTTCATTGCACCTGAGAGTAAGTAAAGTGAAGCCCAAAAAAATGTCGACCGGCAAGAGATAAACATCCCTAGTCGGTCAGTACAGTTATGCTTCAGTTATGTTTCATAATTGCTTCTTCACGCTGCGCTTGAAGGTACCTAAGTTACACCTCTGCTACACCTGTTGTTTTTGTTATGAAAGTTAGCTGTTATATTTATGGGATTAATATGCCGAATTTCGTAATACTTACCTATTCATCACTAGAGTGATGCATTGAATTCATTAATTTCTAGAGGCCCAAACTAATAGAGCATGAGTTTCTTAACATATAGCCTTGCTCGAAAAGTACACAAAGAGACTTATATTCCAGAAAAGCTCTTACTCGCTAGACACCCTGAATTAAAATTAACCTACGCAAGTTTTCTATGAAGGACAACTACAAGACGAACATTTGCTCAAACATTTGTACAAATCGAACGCTCCTTCGTTACAGAGATTCATTTATATCGTCGGTACGAATCTCGAAGGCTCGGGTTCATGTATTCGGAATACATCTTAGAATTGAGTACAGTATAAATCAAACGGACACCGGTGGTGCCGTTGTGGTGGTGGACACCGTATTACACTGTAGTGTAATTTGATTAAACGTAACTTTGACTTAGCTATAGAGGCGCTTCAGAATTACACTGACCGCTCAGCGTTGACGAGCATTGGCGCTGAGCCGTGCGCATCTATACGCGCCGCGCGTCGGCGTCGCGTCAGCGTGACTAAAACCAAAAAGTTATTCGAACAGTAGATGTAAAATAAAAGGTGTAGTTTCCGAACAAAATAAACAACAACAAAAAATAATTTGAATTAACTGAATTCAAAACATGGAGGAGGTTATCAATTCGTCGTGTATTTATTTTACCCTTTCTTACGCCACTATTACTGCTCTAAGTGAAGTCGTCGCAGCAGCATCATAGTTTCATTCAGAATTAATTAAAATTACACTCAAGCACACACCATATTCGCATTAGACTACAAAGTGATAAAAAATTAAGAAAACTAAAACCAGTATTCTGGCGAAAATAGGCCTTATTAATGGATGGTTTTTAGCAGACTGTTAGCAGTGATATAAACGAACCTGTGGTTTCTTTTAGTAATGCAATGTAAAAATGACTATTACTATTATTAACTATCAGGTACACACAATGTTACTTTCCCTGTCCAAAAAACTCATATCGATCATTTCAGCACGGTGTAACAGTCAGCCAATAAAATATCCTGTCCTGCGATAGAATTGGCTGACCCGATCCCCTGAATTAATTACACCCACGTATTTAATCATCCTAAGTATTTTCCTTGTATTTTTAGGAGTGTAGGGCACTTGTTACTTGGCTACAGGTTAATTGGACTGTTGAGTTCGAGGTTCGAGTGTCAGTGTGAGATTTCCGATACGTTTTTTTTACTCATGGCGAGGGATTCACTAAGCTGAACCAAACACAACAAAAAAGAATTTTTAAAATCAGTTCATAAATGGCGTAGATATCGCGTAACATACGACTAAAAATCTATAGAATTAAGAACCTTTTTTGAAGTAGCATGAAAACAAACATTTATGGTTATTTTCCTTATAAAAATCATAAAATGTGTGAATAAAGAAGTAAACTCGTTAAGAACACAACAGTGCGTGAAGTAGCGAAGCACTTTAACTTTAAACAGTGAGTTGGAGCAGTAATGACCCCTGTCGCGAACTTATAATGATGGAAAACTTCTCGAGAGTCAAGATGGGAACTCCTTAGACAGTTCGTTTCCGCGGAATTTATGATTTACTTGGGATTGTTCGCGACTTCGACTGTGTAACAGTCAATGTGAAAGTTCAACTGCAAGCGGTGATAACTTAGTTTGAAATGGAGCGGTCTGTCGAGCCAAAGGATGCAGGATCAAGACCTAGAGTATACACCCCTGACTATTCGAAATTATGTGTAAATTAACGATGAAGAAAAATATTATGAAGAAACCTGAGAATTCCCTATAAGAATTTCAAGGGTATGTGAAGTCTGCCAACCCGCAATAGGCCAGCGTGGTGGACTAAGGCCTATGCCCTCTCAGCATTAGAAGAGGCCCGTGCTAAGCAGTGGGCAGTATATAATATAGGGCTGGTATGATATGGTATAGAGGTATCATAAGTCACGTACACACTGTCAACTTGTTGCACACACAATAGGTTTGTACACCGCTTGCGCAACGTCTAATGATAATTTTGCACTTAAATTTTAATCTCGCTTTACAAACTTCAACCCAAAATGACCAAAACCCGCAAATATTCCCGCCACACGCACAGGAATTGGAAATTCATAAAATGCAAAATGGAACGCAAAAATGACCGGTCCGGCCATTCGATACATGTGTTCGCAGTATCGATAATTTATGATCACAATTCCGTTGCGGCCGGACCTGATACGCTGAAAGTGAAAATTCATATCGATTTTGAATTTATCAATTGTATCGACTATCGATGGACGTAATTTATGGTCTGGATATCCATTTATATGCCACGAAGTATATTGTGTTCTAGATTGAAGAATCCTTTGTAATTGGTAATAGATATTAAGGGCCTTACTAATAGTGAATATTGCTTACCATACCAGCCCTGTATTATATTCTGCCCACTACTCAGTATGGGCCTCCTCTAATACTCAGAGGGTTTAGGCCTTAGTTCACCACGTTGGCCTAGTGCGGGTTGGCAGACTTCACATTCCTTATAAATTTAAGAGGACTGTTCAGGTATGCAGGTTTCCTCATGATGTTTTCCTTCACCGTTAAAGCGAGCGATAATTCACAAAAAATACACACCCAGCTTTTTAGAAAAGTCAGAGATGTGTGCCTTTGGGTTTTGAACCTGCGGACATTTGTCTCGGCAGTCCGTTCCACTCCCAACTAGGCTATGCGTACCACATTCTTGTTTATTAATGAATACAAGGTAGGTCGGTCACACGCGAGGCGCCCACCTAGTAGGAACCACCACTTTCTGTGGCGAAGCAATCCTGGGCCAGCACTCCGGGATACAAATCCCGGTTTGAAGAACATGGAACAAATGTAATTACTAGGCTTTATGAGAATTAACACCACATCTCAAGATGACGAGTGCAGTTACACACTGTACTTTATAATTGAAAGTTCTAGCGTTGTTACTATTTATGCTCTGTTATGTATTATTACTCTCAGGCGAGCGGCTTACTCGTCTAATAATTCAATTACACAAAAGACCGTCGAATCGTTATTAAGATCTGTCTACACAATCCAAACAAAGGACTCTACATAGAGTTTTGCCATACCGTTAGTGGATTTTGTACATGTGAGCTATTAATCCAGCTATACCTCCACTCCTGGATTAATTCGTCAGCCGTTGGGCAATCCATTAAGGGACTGACGTGTACAATGACGTGGAGGATATGGAAACGGCTAGAGAATTTCACATTTTGAACAGAGCCATGTCGTTGGTTTCGGCAGCAAGTTGTGTAGTATAGTGATACAGTTACAATATTATCGTATACCTAATGAAACTGCGATGCTCTATCGCTACTATGGTTATACAGTCGCTATGAAAGAAGTCATACAGATTCTTCACCGCAGCAGCACCTCTCGCTTTTCCTTTGTCTGGTGTTGCGTGTAAAAGCTATACTGAATCGATTCTGCCGTCTCGTGTGTTCGAAATTTGGAGAAAATAATTAATTTCACAAATTATGTTCACCCCAAGGACATACAACAGTGCGTAGACATAAAATCCAAGGGTGGAAGCACCTTGAACAACTCCCCTCCTTCGTACGTCGTTAGCTGCAAAATGTCACCGTAGATCCAAATCTAATATTATAATGATATGGCGCAACATATTGTCTTAAATACACAACAGTACTATCTATTTATTTTTGTGTTTCTTTTCGCGGAAAAAGTTATCTACGACTTAAAGCCCAGGCCTCGTGGGGGGCGGCTAGACGGTTATTTTGTGTTCGCCAGCCATACGTCCCGGCGTTGAGCCGCCCGGAAAGATGTAAAACTTCGGACAACAGCTGGGCCGAGTTCCTAAAACTATGTACAACCTATGCACGGCAATACCAAATGAAACTCCGCGGTGGCCATCTTTGGCGTGAGGGGCGGCTGCAGGCTTACCTCTGACGAAAGGAACCTAGTTTTCGTCCGCAACCGCCAATGCGCGGTGCCACCTAGTACAGCCCGTCTCATTCACAACAGACCCTGAGGTTCTTACACGCAGCTTCACGGAGAAAACAAGCTAATGGGCTACAGACCCAGTAAATATCACATCTAGTATCTTTAAATCCTCGCGCCCCACATCAAAATGTACGAAGGATCGTAATGCGGGTCTTTCAAAGAAATCGAGCTTCGTATTTAGAGATAAATTATCTATTATGTAACACACATTAGACGTATTGTACACCTTCACGCTTAAATAGAAGCTGAACCCAGAATAAGAATATCCGTGTTGCTCAGTTTTCGAACGCTAATATGTTTTAGACGACAATAGAAGTATAAATATGATGTTAACAGAAGACAGAAGACTATTTAATGGCAAGAACCACATGAATCATGAATTTACTACCTACGAAAGCATAGGAATGAGAATTAAGATTAGAGGAGTTTTTGAGTTTTTGGTTCTTCCGAAATTTCAAACCAAACACCACTGCAACCCATCCTTTTGGTTTTCCTAGACATTGGTACTAGCCCAGTCGAGCCGGGCCATTCATGGTTTCTTAAACGTTACATAATATGTTGTAGCTCCTTGTAAATTGTGTATAAAACTCTTTAAAAAACCAAAAGCTTATAAATGAAAAAATTAGACCTTAATAAATCTTTTGAAGACTTACGAAGCTCATCTGAAAAGCTTCAGGCGCCATATGTTACTTCATTCAACATTAAAAAGGTTCTATTTAGTCTGGACGGGTATCAATTATTTACCCTTAAGAAGGTTTCCGTTCAAACTCATTTAAGAAAGGTTGGATTTTGTGTTAATTTATACAAACTTTACTAAAGTAAACATATATTTGGGTCGTACATACAAATGGTTTTGCTTAAGTTGCTTTAACTTTTATAATTTGGAGTCCTTTACTTTCCTTGTAAAGGACTTATTAAATTACCCACTTGCATGATTTTTCTCAATCAATTTCAATGACGTTCCTAAAAATCGTTTTTATTTTGTTTAATTAATTTTGAATGGCAAATTTCTTTTTTTAAATCCTTCTAATTTTGATTCTAAATTCAAACTACTCATTACGACCAGTGTGAACCGTTAATTCACGTTAAATGATAAACATCTCCAAGGCACATTAGGGATACAGATGGGGCCGTTATCTCGTATCGGCAAATTGGCCCATTTGTCACGGCACTGACCGAATGACTTATCGGCCAACTTGTCCCAAGCTGTTGTTGGACGGCCATTTTGTTTTTAGTCGCAGTATTCGAAATTTGAATATTGTTTTAAAGATTGATGCATGTATTTTATTTTGAAAAACTGTTAGATTTATCGTTTGATTCTCAGTTCACGCAAAACATACATATAACTTTTTCAAAAAACACACAACTAAGTTTTTCAGGCTACGTAATATAATATCGAAGAGATATCTTAATTCTTATATCGAAAATATTCTTAAATCACTGGAATTGGGAAGCAACTACATTTATAAAAACAACGATTTCACGACCAAGTTGACTTCGCTGAATATTTTAAAGCAAAAAAAATACACTCAGCAACTCCATCCAAGCTAAAGTTTATAAAAACTTTCCGTAGAACGCAAGACTTGGTGATTCTCAAACCATTTGTAAAGGATTGTGTTCTTAAGAAGCCTCTTCTTAGTCTTCGAAAAAGGAGGTCACATCATTAATCTTTATGTATCTTCAGCGATAATTTCACCATGATTTCAATGATTCTATTGAAATGATGATTATGATAGGTACATTATGTCCATCGACGGTCGTCAGAATTTTGTTGGCCTTTCTGAAAGCTGACTGATCTCGAAATGCGACAAAAAAAAACAGCAAAACTTTGACTGAACAGAAATAAAGAGGTTTTATTGTTATTGATAATACATAGTTGCATGAAACATAACATGAAAAATGCAAAAAAACTTTTAAAAGCTTTACACGCTGGAATTATAGGCAAAAAGGAAAAGCATATATTTAATATGATGTCAATGTTACAGTTTGACAAACAACAAACAGCTATAATTTTATACATAAACACGAATACTTTTAAAATGTCTCGCCACCAAGAAATATTTTTCCTATGATGGCAAATCAAGTTGCAGTAACTCGGTTATATGACTCGTGATTTGCCAAGTTTGTTTATCTACGTGATGGCAGACGGCTTAATTTGGTAAAGGGAACGACCGCGGCGTGCGCGGACTTGGCGCAGTTTGAAAACCGTGTTATGAAAAACTGAATTAAAAAAAATAATTTTAAGGAAAGATAGGTTACACAGATGTACCTGTGTAGGAGTCGCAAATCCTACAAAATGTATGGAGAAAGTTTTCTGATCTGAGAAGATTCCTTGATCCTTGTAAGCAACATGATCGATTGGCATTAAAAGTGTAAATACACAAATTGTAAATTTTCTGCTGATTACTTTTTTCTAAATTTATGAATACAGGTCTTAATGTCTTCAAAAATGATGGACAGTCTCGTAAAAAAGTTTTCTTGTAGCTACAAAGATCAAGATAGCTGCCCTTACGCCCTCGTCTTAAAAATCTACCTTGTATACATTGATGTAGGGTTTTTAATACATCAATGCTTGTATCCTACTAATATTATAAAGGCGAAAGTTTGTAAGAATGTATGGATGTTTGGATGTTTGGATGTTTGGATGTATGGATGTATGGATGTAAGGATGTTTGTTCCTCTTTCACGCAAAAACTACTGAACGGATTTCGATGAAATTTGGCACACGGGTAGATCATGTCCTGGATTAACACATAGGCTACTTTTTATCCCGGGAAAATATAAACCGGGACTTTTATCCCGGAAAAACTTTTTAATGCGGGCGGAGCCGCGGGCAAAAGCTAGTAGGTTATAAATGACGTAATCTCACGATATATTGAATTAATTGACTGCCTAGGTGGCGTAATTGTATTGCGTGCGCTCCACGACATCCGCTCTGAGGTCTCGGGTTCGAATCCCAGACCGGGAATAGTACAGCTTGGCAAAAAAGAGTGTGGATTTAATGAGGGCGCCTAAGTCTAATATAACACTAATATGGCAACCCAGTATACTACGACGTAAAGTGTTTAGATACTTGTTATTTTTCAATGAGTATCACGTGGCACATTGTGTTTGGCCCAAGGAGATTATAGTGGGTATGAGGTTCTTGGTTTGGCCAGAACACAGGAATCACAAAAAAAGTAACTTGTTGATGAAAAAATATTTCTTACGAAAACCTCTTGTTTGATGTAACTCACAGTTTTGTTCATGTATTGTTGTTTACCTACTGAGTCTTTAGGGATGCTTTCCAATCGTCAGGTAAATATTAGTTGTATAAAAGAACAAAGAGATTTATAATATATGCAAAAGAAAAGAGGTTTATTTTTTGCACTAGATCTTTGATAAGTTGAATTTGTAAGTAGTATTGAGTCCATTGAATTATTAATAATATTACATGGAAGCATCTGCTCACTCACGGAATTATTTGTTATCAAATAATTTAGTAGCCCTTCTTATTCTCGCGAGATTCGAGCTGGTGTAATTATCGTTAGAAAATACTATTGTAGTATAAATATCCGTTCATCGTATCTTAAACATTTAGGAAAATTAAACATTTTTATATCTTCATAATTTATTTAAACAATACAAAATTTCTATTAAAATTAATCCGATTCTAAAACACTTTCATCTAAATATTCAACCCCAGAAAACTATATTGTGTCTTGGCTAGATGTTCCTGCAACAACAAAATCATCTGATTCTGAAGTAGTGTCGCTGCTGCTGTCTTCTCTGTGGTTAATAACCAATTATTCAATATCATGATACATAGTCATACCCCTATCATAATATTCCTTTTCAATTTTCATAATATGATGGCAGGAATTCTTACAATCTTCAGCAGTAATAGCTAGAAGTGCTTGTTCAGCTGCCACCTGTTGGAGTAAAATATTACTAATTATGAGTTCAAGTTAATAACACTAAGAAAAAATAATTATGTACTAGATCTCTACCTTTATGTCAATGGACCCTACATTGGAGTGTATATAGCTTTCATCCAAATAAATAACATGTTTTTGTAATTCTGTAGGCAGATTTCTATTATGCATTATTATTTTTATACAGTGTCATTTCAACATTGCGTTACTAAATGAAACCACATATTCAGCGTGACCTCTGCTAACATCGTGCAAAATATTATCCATGGGTAACGCATACTTTCGCCAATAATCCAGATTATAGTTTTATAGTTTTTTGATCACGCTGTGTTTTAGCGCGCTTGACTTTATTCAGTGAATCACGTCACAGCTGACGATGTTATTACAAAACCTATAGGATTAAGAAGGGCAACTCACAAATTCACTTGCAATACATTCACTCACATAGCTGCAGCAGTACCGCTTGAGACGTGGAATTTGAAATAAAATAATTAAATTGCTACTAGAGCAGTCCCTACCCCCTAACTAATACGTTATAAATATCAACATGAAATAAAAAGTTGTCATGTTATTGTGTGAAAAGGAACTAATTATTTTTTAAGTGTTATGCTGTAAAGAAAAGTATTAATTCTTTAATAATAAACTTTGTTTTCGTTAATAAATAAGTTTACCTACCGAAATAGGTAGGTACTTAACAACTCGCAGTCACTATTAAAAAAGTTACAGGATTTTAATCTATTGATATCATATTTTTTGATTCCGTATGATATTTCAACGTTTATTTTAATTTTAACATCAATATTTCTGGACGTCATGCCTAAAATAGGTTTACGTAAATACTTTATACTACCAAACGCCTTATTATGCCTTCTGTACCTTCTAATCTCTAGCTACATTTTGTATCGCGTCAGAGTCGTTGATCTTGTTACTAACACATTGAAACTAACGTGCAGATACCAACATGTTGTGTCTCTTTCGCACGCCATTCAATACAAACACGCACTCAAGCACGCTGTGTTGCCAGTATAAACATTTTTACCGACAAGTTTGCTAAAATGACACAGCTTTTCAAAGAATCGGATATTAGTTTATTTATCACATGGATTTCTAACACACTTAAATAAGTGTATTAAATAATAAAATAACTAGGGCAATTATGCTAATAAAAAGTCTACTTAAACGAATACGCAGCAATATCTTTGTATTGTAAAAATAACATTACTTTAAGCAATAAAGCATACCAGAGCTCTAACATCATTTAATTTCAATATGCATTGTGGTACGGTTAAAATAGCATAGAACAATGTAAAACTAAAATTGCAAGATATTGCAGAATAAGGTAATAGTACCAAAGCTTGGTATCCCTGTGGGAGCACGTGTAACGAACATCAGCTGGCGGGGCCAACGATCGCGCGCGCCAGCGGGCGCACGGCGCACTTGTCGGCATGTTCTTTGTATAGGGCTGCCATTACCTAAATTGCCGACGCCGGACAAACACGGCAAGAATCCCGGACATTTGGGCGAAATATGGGCTTATTCCCGGACATCTCTGACAGAGTACCCCAGTATCTCCGCACCGCAATAACAATCGTAATTTTTAATAGTTCCTGCCTGAGTAATAATACCTAAAACTGGCGTTATTTACTAACCACTTATAAAGTGACTCGACCAAGTGCACAAAAATCCTTCTAAATACCTATGTTTTACCTACTTACAATAATTTTGGTTATTAGTCAATTGAATATCCTGGTTATTTTAAATTAAGTTCAGCCATTACTATACGTACGTAAATGTTACTTATTCTTGACAAAAGTGTGCGTGTATTCTATGAAGTGGTAAAAATTAACGTTTTTTACCCTACTAGTAAATTACGACAATTCCAGGTAATAGCAATAAGTACAAGTGATATTTATCAAAATGTGTAACGTTTCGAAATACATCGAGATTCGCGGTCCGGGATTCGTGGACTTTATGCCTATCCCGCGCGGCCTAAAATATGGCCCCGCACTGGCTCCTCCAGGCGCATGCGCCGTGGGGTGCGGGGGCCTGCGCGCGCGTTGCCCGCCAGTCGCCCGGCAGCAACACGACGTGGCGTATGTCGATTTACGTACTGAATGTTAGGCCGATGCTCCCTATGTACTTACCGGTACCTATTGTAATTTTATTATTATATCGTTTTGTATCGATCCGAGTGACCTTGTCTCTGACATCGCTTCGGGAGACGCGAGCCATGTGTAGGTAAAAACTATTAGTTTAGTAGTCCTTTGTCGGCTTTTATGCGCACACGATCAAATGTTCTCTAATTGTAATTATTATTCTATTGCGTTAATTTTTAAGTTTATGTTGTGGTAAACTATGATTTACATTTACAAAGCTCGTGAATAAAGTGTTAATGTTTCCTTGAAGGTCGTTGAAATGTCTTTTGTACTTTTAGGGATTACTGAGTAAATGTTCAAAATTCCAATCTTCAAGAACCTCGTTGACACTCGTATCATAACGGTAGCATCACAGTCGGTTTCACGAAATCGATCGACGAATTTGACGGCTTGAGCGTGCGATTCTTGCTGATGTATCGTGTGATAGTTGATGGAATCTTAGGGTTGTGAGGCTTTTTGATAAGCTACGTGCGGTGTACGGACTGTGACCATTATCGAAGATGCTTCAATGATTTCAGTCTTCTAAAGGAGACATAACTGGCTCTGACAGAATCTAGTAAGTGACTGTTGTTTTGATTGACCTATGTGACCTGACACAGAAGCATAGGTAATAATAGCGACCTCATCTTTTCGGTTTGGAATAAAGCTTCTTGGTTACGATGGCGCGATGTCTTATCGTTGCGCTCCGTGTGTGCATCTCTTGTTCGCGTGTGCGTGAGCATATTATCAATGAAACACACAGACCTCAGTGACGTTGACGCTCCGACGATCTCTCGTATACTAGTAGTGGCAATAGGATGTCTAAAATTAAAAGACCTTTTTTGTTCTTTATTTTGTTTGAAAAATGTACTTCTTTATTTTACACTTATGGTTAAATTAATTAACTGCATGGTGTTTCTTTCAAATTGATTTTATCGCAGTTAAATTTATGTATTCGATTACAAAATGACCCTGTATATTGCTCTCTCTTTGGAACCTTTACCCTGCAAAAGCGTTTTACCATGGCCAGATCCGGGTCAAAAATCTAATATCAAATATATTACACACCTGCTTTTTTACGATGTAGAAGAAATGAACCCTTTGTCTAATTGAGCATAAGTCAAAATCATCGAGATCTTTCTTTGGTCGACCTTTCCGATGTTTCCCAGGTGTAGAAAAAATGCCATTATTTTGTTCACCTTCAACAAATGTTCTTATAGCATTGATTGATTTACCTAAAATAAATACCAAACATGCATGAACTTTCAAAACATTCATATTTTTTTTCATGTCTCAAGTATCAAAAAATTAAGTCAGTGTATAAGTGGTTTGTAAACATAACCTTTATCAACAAAACACTAAAATATCGTAAATTTTATGTTACTCATGTTATAAACCAGTGCAAAATGTATGGTTCGACTTGTAGAATGTAAATAATTTGCATAAATACCTGTCATATCGGCAACTCTCTGATAAACATTGTCAATTTGAGATAAAATTTGTCCCGCTTGAGATTCAGCCAAACATCGAAAAAAAACTTGGCATATCACTGCTCTACCACTACTACGAATCGTTTTATTCATTTCAATTACTAAAACAAGCAACGAACGTAGAAGAATTTACAGAATTCCGTTGAAAATAACTTAGCGTAAACAACGATGACACAGAATCTACTAACAATTTGACACAAATGACAAGTCTAATAGTGTTGCAACAAATAATTAGTTTTAGTTCTTATTTTCACCGCGTCATACTCTTTTTTGCCAAGCTGTAATATTGGGTTTTTATTCTAAGTATCAGCTCGGCGTTTGGGAGTTTGCGCGTGATCTTGCGATAGGCTTGCCCGTTATCACATCTTGGGACGGAACGTACACGGCGAAAAGAGCTCTGGTTGCACCTCTGCCTACCTCTTCGGGTTACATGCGTGTTGTGTATTAGTTGTCAATGGCGTTACATGTTATGATGCGTTATACTTAATACGGAATAAACTCACACGGAAGCGGCGATAGCCTAGTTGGGAGTGGAACGGACTGCCGAGATGAATGTCCGCAGGTTCAAAACCCAAGGGACACACGTCAGAATTTTCAAAAAAAATATGTGTGTATTCTTTGTAAATTTTCGCTTGCTTTAACGGTAAAGGAAAACATCGCGAGGAAACCTGCATACCTGAGAAGTTCTCTGAATTTTGAAGGTATGTGAAGTCTGCTAACCCGCACTAAACCAGCGTGGTGGACTAAGGCCTTAACCCTCTCAGTTGTAGAGGACGCCCGTGCTCAGCAGTGGGCAGTATTACAGGGCTGGTATGGTATGACCTCAACACGTTCTATATTTTTATTATCGCAAGTTCAAACTACCCGCAGTCGCTGTTGCGTAGAAGAGTTTACTAACTCCCGAGTAGTACCGCTTATTGATTTACCGAAGCGGCCCTAAAGAGGTTTGCGAGGGCTTGGCTTCTATCTTCTTTCTACAACTTCCTAATGCAATTATTTGGAACTATAAACAGTAGATCAATTTTCATGTTGAATTTCTGGATTCATTTTCTTTTACCGTTAATTATGTCAATGTTATGTGTTCTGTAGTAAAAAAATACATTGATGACAGCTTTTACCCGCGGCGCTACACGAAAATCATTTACAGGAAGAAAACATTCACAAAAATCATAGTTTTCCTGCTTTGTGTATATATATATAAATGTGAATGTCTTGATATTTGATTCAAGTAAACGAAGGAACAGCTGAACGAATTTGGATGAAATTAGGCACATGGATAGACCGTATCGTAGATTAATACCTATATAGGCTACTTTCTATCCAGGTACTTTTTGAATTTTTTGGTCAAATACATGTCGTTGACGTCGTACAGATGGCGCTGCTACACTAGTTTAGACACTTTTTTCATGTATATTTTTATGTAACTTATATTATTCTCAGTTCAATAAACCATACGCCTAACCAGTTTTCAAATTATTGCGATAAATCGTAGCTACAATTACATTTTAATAATTAAAATAGAGTAGACAAGCACAAAACTCAATAAGAATTCCAGTATATCACTGTACAATAATTAAAAATAACATTTTCAATGCAAAGTATCGTTTGAACTGATTACACGGTACCGTTGTTCTCCATTACCGAAGAACTAAACTACGCTGAATAACTAACAGTACTCGATAGATAATCTTCGGATTCCGTACCTACATTAATACCAGCTCTGTATTATATTTTTCAAAAACATTGTGAATGGGTTTTTCCATATTAAAAATTACTCAGACGCAGCTCAGGAAGTTGGCGGAAAGCACTTAAATCCGTTGATCCTGCGTCTCTCCGGTCATGTTGGATCGCCGTCTCACCGGACTATGAGAGTGAAGGACTAGCGAGTGCAACTGTGCATTGCGCACGCACTTGTGCTCTATAAGTATATCTCTCTGGAAATGAGTATATCTCTCTGGAAATGTGCCCGGTAAATCTCAATAGCCCTAACATAGCTAGGGAAATATGTGTTTACACATCTTTTACACATCTTCTTTATCACCCTTGAAAGGGGACAAAGGAGTGGTGTTATGTATGTACGGTGGTATAATGATTCCTTACGTTTACGCGAATATTAGACATTGAAATTAAACTATTATAAATTTTATCGCGGTTTTTTTATTTTATTTTCTCCCGACGTTTCGAAGGCTTTGCAGCACTTGGTCACGGGGCGGACTGAGGTGTAGGTGGTCCGAAAATTTTGTGTTACAAATCTACCTTCAATTTAGAATTATACAATTCTAAGGTCAGGTTCGCCGTAATCGCCAGAACTACAAATGTACGTCAGAACAAGGATCTCTAAAAAGTCGTTCATTGCACCGCGGCTCAGTTTATTTGCTCTCTCAAGCACTTTGAGGACTCTTTCGAATGGAAAATTGTGAACTTCGTTTAACGTATTTATACTCTTCCTTCTCTAGAATTAATTTATATTTCATTATATTATGCAATGATAAATGCGACGTAGAATGAAGTGGTCAATAGCCAAAGAGTTCTAAGATTATATAGAGTAGACATTTAGAAAATTTTCATACAAAAGTTTTGAGCCTGTTCGTCAGTAACTCAATTTACCGTGAAATAGCAAAACACCTATATAAATTGCATTAGAACATACTTTGACATGATCGTAATATACAAACTGGCATATTTTCTTCCACAATATTGTTTTGTCTGAGACGTCATGTCACACGGACGTGTCAAATAAAACAGCACTTGTTACCAATTGGTGATAACTTTTGAATGAAAACACACCTATAATGTGGTATTATATTATAAGGAGATGGCTCTTAAGATGGTAACTACGACAAAATTAGTAGCTGTATTACAGTACGACTGCAAAGTTGAGGTCTCGGGTTCGATCCCCAAGTCGGGCAAAGTGATGAGTTTTTCTATTCAGTATCAGCCCGGAGTCTGGAATTTGTGCACGATATGGCGATAGGCTCGCCCCCTATCACATCATGGGACGGAATAGCGGCGAAAAGTGGGTGCACTAGTTGCGCCTCTGCGTACCCCTTCGGGGATAACAGGCGTGAGTGTATATGTATGTACGAAACAAATTTAAATTACAACTGAGTGAAACTGTATTGGCCTCGTCACCCTGAGATATATAATACTCAGACAAAAGACTCGCCATATTATCCACTGAACATTAGTGCACACTTGTTTGACGGTAAAAATAGACATGGCGGTGGTCTACCCAGCCAAACTCGCGCATATGAGAAATCTACACAAATTTTAATAGCTAGGTCATAATATTATAATAGCATTTTGACTCTCTCCGTCTTCTACATACTTGAATATAATATATTTTATGTATATAACGTAATTAACGCAATCTCATTCCTTCAAAATCTTTAGCTATTAAGATGATAAAATTTATAATGTAATCTACTATGGGATCTCGATTTGTGTTCGTTTGATAAGTCGAAGGAATGAATATATATATATATTTTTTACACTGTGTTCACAAAATGGGTAATAAAAGAGTTATTTACATTTTGGGTTGAAAATAAAGGTTATAATTTAGGTTTTTCGTGAAATATAATACATACATCCACGCTTATATCCAAAGTACTAGGCAGAGGCACTTCTGGTACTTCATATTTCCTCGAGAATACATTTTATGAATCGAACAACTTACCACGATATACTCATTTCACAGAATTTCTTTTTCGTATTATTTTCTGTTATATCTAACATAATGTATAAAATCAAACATAAGAAACTACCCTATTAGCATTGCGGTGAACTCAGACGTATACTCTCATACGAGAGACTTATTTGCAAGTAGGTGTTGTGTGCTCGCAGCTTCGCCTGCGTGAAACGCCTTTGCCGCTACAAAAATCATGCGCCATCTACTTAAAGAGTCAGATAAATATTTTTTCCCAAGGGAGCAAATTACCATGATAAAAAGTACCCTATGTGTTAATCCAGGACATGAGCTAACCGTGTGCAAAATCTCATTCAAATGCGTTTAATTGTTTCTGGGTTAACTTCTAAATATACAAACATTTTCGCAAATTTTCGTATTTATACTAATAAAATGATAACCAGTAGTAGAGGTAAGACCGGCACACTTCGCAAAGTAAAATAATCGACTTAAAGCTGAGTTGGGGCGAATTCATTTATTTAATTAAGACTTGGAAACTTCTCGGGTGGGGGCGAATTAATCACCCCTAATGTATTGTAGCCTTATGACGTCAACGTCACGTCAAACGTTATTGAAATTGTTCTTATAGGACCAGTATACAATATTATTACAGTATTCCTTACATACGACAGAGAACCAAAGTTATCGACATTGCTCAAAGAATTAGCAAGCTGAAGTGGCAGTGGGCTGGCCATATCTCGCGAAGAACCGACAACCGCTGCGGTAAACGTGTTCTTGAGTGGAGACCGCGACTGGGCAAACGTAGTGTAGGACGCCCTCCTGCCAGGTGGGATGACGATCTGCGAAAGACTGCAGGTAGATGCTGGATGCGGCAAGCTGAAGACAGGGCGCTATGGCGCTCATTAGGGGAGGCCTATGTCCAGCAGTGGACTGATAAAGGCTGATGATGATGATGATTGCTTGTGGGTACACAAGTTGCGCCTCTGCCTATCCCTTCGGGGATAAAAGGCGTGAGTGTGTGTAAGTCAAACAACCACCAGTCGCGGCTCTTAATGAGCAAGCAACCCGTCGAGATTTAAAAAAAAACGTGATTAAAAAAACATATTTACTAATGTAATACTATGTATGTATACGCACTTTCACACCTTTATTCCGAAGGGGTAGGCAGAGGCACAACTAGTGCACCCGCTTTTCGCTATGTGTATTCCGTCCCATGATGTGATAGGGGCGAGCTTATCGCGATGTCCATATTACTGAGTAGAACAACAATATCACTTTGCCCGACCTGTGATCCGAACCCAGGACCTCAGAACAGTACGCAATACAACTACGCTACCGAGCCAGTCTGTATGTATATTTGACTGCCTCGGTAGCATGGTGGTATTGTGTACGCGTTACGAGTACGATTTGCGCGCTGAGGTCCAGGGTTTGAATTCCGGGTCGAGCCAAAAAAAATGTAGTGACTAGGTTTTTCCATCTTAAAAATTACTCAGTCGCAGCTCGGAGTCAGGAAGTGGACGGTGTGATACCCCCGTGCCTCGAAAACACGTAAAGCCATTGGTCCTGCGCCTGATCTCTCTCCGGTCATGTCGGATTGCCGTCTCACCGGACTATGAGAGTGAAGGAATAGCGAGTGCACCTGTGTATTGTGCACATGCTTGTGCACTATAATATCTCCTGCGTACCTGGCTGATCTCCGTTGAGATTGACCGCCGTGGCCGAAACCTGGCTAGGAGGATTACTATTTATAACCACCAAGCAACTCCACTCACGAAAAACCTCCTAAAACCCCTGTAATAAACAAGCAGAGTCGCGGTTCGCCCTTAATTCTTATTTGTATCGCCATTAGGGTTGAAACGTCGCAAATCTAATTCCGACCTCGGTCCGTCCGTATAAATCTGGGAGACAGGAAACCGGCCGCAATAAATCTAACAGAATATTCATGAGAGCACACATTTTCGGCTGTATATCTTAAAGTGTTCCATATGTCTTGTATGAGACCGTAGAGGTATGTTTCGCTTTATACAACAGAGTATCATGTTCACTTTTCACATGTGCTGTCCATAGCTGCCTCGATGGCATAGTTGCATTACAGTATGACTGTTGTGCTGAGGTCTCAGGTTCAATTCCTGGGTCGGCCAAAGTGATAATGGGTTAGCAACACCACCCGAATTTTGAATTACGAAGCATTGCGTACCGTTGTGCCCTTTTCACCCGGAGGCATTGGATTTTAAGCCTCATAATGCCCAGTAGTTACGTTGGCTACAATGTCTTTGAAAACTGAGCGTTACAGTGCACAATCTATACTAATATTATAAAGCTGAAGAGTTTGTTTGTTTGAACGCGCTAAACTCAGGAACTACTGAACCGATTTTGAAAATTCTTTCACTAATAGGAAGCTACATAACTCCTGAGTGCTATAGGCTACTTTTTATCCCGGGAAAATATTTTTGTCCCGGAGAAACTTTTTCACGCAGGCGGAGCTGCGAGCACTACTAGTATTACTATATAAATATATATTGCGATAGTATCTATCCATTCAGTCTTTCGTATCGAAACGCCAATAAATTATCTAAGTATGATGAAAACTATACTAATTAAGTCTACTTAGTTCTAGTTTCAGGTAGCCCTAACCCTACCTGTGTGAAACTTCATAAAACCTATATTAATGAAGCGGCGATAGCCTAGTTGGGAGTGGAACAGACTGTCGAGATGAATGTCCGCAGCTTCAAACCCAAGGACACACACCTCTGACTTTTCTAAAAAAAAATATGTGTGTATTCTTTGTGAATTACCGCTCGCCTTAACGGTGAAGGAAAACATCGTGAGGAAACCTGCATACCTGAGAAGTTCTCTGAATTTCGAAGGTATGTGAAGTCTGCCCGCACTAGGCCAGCGTGGTAGACTAAGGCCTTAACCATCTCAGTTGTAGAGGAGGCCCGTGCTCAGCAGTGGGCAGTATATAATACAGGGCTGGTATGGTATGGTATTAATGAAGTAGGTACAAGCTTTTTCATCATCATCATCATCATCGTCACTCTTTAGGAGTCCACTGCTGGAAAAAGACCTCCTCCAATCACTGTTTCCAACTCCAAGAAACCAAAAAACAACAGATGACTTATAAAAAAATAGGAGAAAGTAATAATAATAATAATAATAATAATTTATTTCAAAGTAAAGGTACAACAAAGACAGAAAAATATACAGAACACAATACATAATTCAGGAGCACAAGATGGTTGTACAATGGCACTCTAATAATGACACTCCGATTTCTAAACTGAGTCCAGCTCGTATTATAGAAATCGGGGGGCCTCCGTTATATATTGCTATATTGCCATGCAATGTGGACATAATTATTGTGTATTCGATAATAGAAAAAGAAGAAGAAAAAAAAAATACAATTAATTACATTTACTTTAAGGAATGCTGCATTACTATTTTTATTAATTTACTGTTAATATTATTCGGTATTTATTTAGGCACCACTATTAAGTTTTCAGTTTCGTAATAATCTAGTGACTGCAACCAACAATTTAATTTTTGTTTCACTTCATGTCTACTGAGACTGTACAGTGAGATCTTACTGTTGATTTTATTATAAACCCTGGAACTCAATGCATTGTATTGTCGAAGTGCGAAAGCAGTCTTGCATTTTACAGGTCTACAAACAATTGCACCGCGTCTTTTCCTTGCAGTATTTTTATCAAAAGGAGTGTGTATATGTCGCCGAAGTAGGGAGCGGAGAATGTATATTTGCCTCACAGTAAGAACTCGACATTCTTTATACAATTGTGTAGTGGTATAATACCGTGGTTTGTGATACATAACCTTAAGAAGGTATCTCTGCGCTCTCTCCAATTGCAACAGCAGAGTCCTGTAAGCTCCACCCCACGCGGGAATACAGTAGCTGAGAATGGACTGGCATAAAGCGATATATACAGTCTTCATGATAGATGGTTCTGCAGAGTGACGTAGGTTTTTAAAAATGTAAATGAGCTGTCTAACCCGTTGGGTGAGAGTTGTTATGTGCGGTCGCCAGTCAAGTCGCTCATCCACTAGAATGCCAAGATACCTTATGGAAGTGACATTGGTTAGCGGTAAACAGGAGCAATTTGGCGTGGAATAAGTACAATAATGTGCAGTAAGTGATAGTGTTTCCGCGGGTGGTCTTTTCGTATTGGGCATACAGAAGCGTATATATTTGGTTTTGTCTAAATTAAGGGTAGGTAAATTAATTAAGGGTAAAGTAGATCGGGGATTTTGACCGAGGAGCTAAAAAAAACGTCCCCGATTTCGAGTTTTCCCTCAGTAACGTCCGAGAAATAGGGTAAGTCCATAGGGTGGAGACCAAAAAAAAAAGCTTCTGCACCATTTTATGTAGTAGGTACTAATTGACTAACCTGTGCACAAAAACAGTGAAAATGCATGTAAAAACCAGTATAAAATGTTTCAAACAAAAAACAGTAAAAACTCGGCTCTAAACAAAAAAACAGGAATGAAAAAGCAAAAACAGTAAATCTACTGTTAAAACAGTCGGGTTGGCAACACTGCCTCCAATAGTGAAATAATAGTACTGAGTGCGAAGGATTACCTATAATATAAACAAAGTAAAGTACTTCTATAAAATACTATAGGCTATTCCACTTGGCAGCGCATCGGCCATTTTGTATTACGGTATCATAATAAATGTTAAAATTCTAGCGCGAACAGTAATAAGTTTATCAAATAGTTGCGGTCCCTTTGTTATCGGGATAATATTTCGTACGTTTCACTTTATTACTGACCCTTTTATAACTTCGTAATTTGGGGATAAGCCGGCTGTCAACTTACCTTGCATTGATGTATTTAACAAGAGTTGTTTTACAGGGAAGATATCCGACGTATAGGTAACGATCGTAAATACCGATGCGATTTAACTAGTTGATGTAAATTTTGAGTTAAATTCGATGTTATCGCCGTCTCATTTTACGCCTAATGAGTTCACTAAATACTAAAAAAACTGCTAAAAGAAATAACCGAACCAAATAACTCACTAATCACATTTCACTGCACTACTTTACTGGTGGTAGGTAGGTCTCTCATATGTAAGAGTCCGTCTGGGTGGGTACCACCGCAATGTCTATTTCTACCGCCAAGGAACAGTGTGCCTGCACGGTTGTGTTTCGGTTTAAAGGACATTGTAGCCAGTGTAACTATTGAACATAATGAGACTTAACATCTTGTCTCAGGATGACGAGCGCAGTGGAATGCCACACAATACTTTATAACTCAAGGTGCTGGATGGTGTTGCTACTGTTTATGGGTAGTCGTGTCGCTTACCATCAGGCGAACGGCATGCTCGTCACGTCATTTAATGCAATATAAAGAAAAGAATCGATAGTAACTTTTATGGGATATAAAAAATATTTACTGATGTAGGCTAATAGAAACTACATATCTTATGTCTATTTCTAACAAAATCAATTCAAAGGATGTGGTCAAGATGACTTTCTAAAATTGTTAACGTAAATTTATACTTATACCTATCTATACTTATATATGTATGTATAATATTATAAAGTGAAGAGTTTGTTTGGTTGAACGCGCTAATCTAACGAACTACTGAACCGATTTCGATAATTCGTTCACTATTAAAAAGTCACACTACTCCTGAGTTCTACTTTTTATCCCAGGAAAATATTTTTAACCCGGAAAATCTTTTTCTTGGGGACTGAGCAATACTTGTAGAAAATATAAAAGAGTATGGGAATGGCATTCCCTATCGAATAGCGATAGACATTTAAATATCTCCTCATTCCTATACAATTCCTTCGTTCGGTAATAGATTGATTGATTTGATTGTAGGTAGGTATCTTAGCAACGGAGCCAATTCAATATGGCGTAGTACTTTGTATAGTTCAAAGATCTGGAAGCTGCTGTTATTGGACGGTCGTGCCATTTACCATCAGGCGATCAAGTTCCCAACTCTTTATAGATTGAAGGTAGCTAAATGAATTTAACCAACTGCTTTCCCCATTTAGGCAATAAACAATAAACCCTACACCTAAAAACCGAAGGTCTAAGCTACTTCTTTATTTCTACATCAGTGGAGCATATTATATTTTGATGCGATCCGATTTGCGTCACATCAGTCCGTTATCGCGTCATCGTAACGAAGCGCGCGCGTTTACTTTCAATAAACATGTATCGATGTGTTTGGAAAACGTGTACCTACTGGTTATACCGTATTTACAGATGTTTTGTAGAGTACAATGTTTACCAAACCAACTCAAATTTGATAGACTTCAAAATATTTATTTATGGAAAATTCTCCGGTATGTAGGTTTCGGATTGCCTCGGTGGCGTTGTTGTATTACGGTACGACTGCAATGCTGGGGTCTCAGGTTCGATCCCCGGGTCGGGCAAAGTGATGTTGGATTTTTCTACTCAGTATCAGGCCGGAGTCTGTATTGTGCTCGATATGATGATAGGTTCGCCCCCTATCACATCATGGGACGGAATTCTCTCGGCGAAAAGTGGGTGCACAAGTTGCGCCTCTGCCTACCCCTTCGGAGATAAAAGGCGTGAGTGTGTGTGTTTTCCTTCAATAAAGCGTGAGCCAATTGACGCAATACACGCGTACCGAAAAATCTGATGTAATCTTGGTGGCAGAGATAATTTAACTAAGCAGAAATAACATAAATTTCATAAGCACAGGGATCTAATTTTAAAATGCATTTTACGTCGCAAACTTGCAAAAATTACCATAAAGTCAGCAGAAACTGGGAAGCTAGTTTGAATAATACATAACCTAATTTTTTCATGAAGAAAATAGAGTTAAGATAGGACTACACTGCTATCTCGCTGCGAGATTTTCCCACTACTTATAAACCGTTCGCGAGTGTGTAAAGTCCTTGGTATAGTCACAGTAAGGTTGTGGAATCTAAGGTCTTTAGTTTGCTTCATAAGCACTGGCCTTTGTATGTGTTTTTCTTACGTGATTTTTCTGAACTTAAACTTTAGAAGGTGTTATCGTCAGCCAGGGTTTTAAAAGTATGTACGTTGAATGAGCCCAGCTGAGTAGGTATCACTGTAATGTCTATTTCTCCCGCTAAATTGCGTTATAATTAAAAATAACTAAAACACGCTTTGTAGAAAATCCAACTAAAAATATAAAATAAATTTTAATAAAGGAGATGTCCGCTTTTTGTATAGGTGCTGGGCCTCAAAATCAAACTTTAAGGATATTAAAGGGGCAACATACGGAACTTAGATCCATAAAAAAATATTTTTAGACCCCTCCATTCAAACCCACTTTTTTTGATAACATTCATATTAAGTGTAGCTTTCAAGCCAAACAGAATTACATGCATCTCAAAATCGGAGGTGTTTAAAATTAAACGATATATTGCAAAAGGTTTGTTTTCAGGAGTTCTATCCAAATACATATAAACTGTCTTGTTTAGATTTTGAGGCCCATTTTTGGACATGTCCTTTGAATGAATTAATTAATAGTAATAAGAAAAAAAAAATTTTGTTGTAAAAAAAGCGCAGTCGGAAAACCACAAGAAACGGCAATTTATTTCTTAGCGACAGTTTTTTTGTACCTACATGAAATCCCGTTTTTCGGGATAACGATAAAATAAATGCGGTATTTGGCAGTGTGGACAAGCCTTAAGACGTTAGTTTCAACGGCACCTGTTCCGGAAACTTTCTTCATTAAGTTAAAATCTACTTGGAAATGATGAAAAAACTGACACGGAGATTTATTGCGTATGCTAAGAGTATCTTCGAATCCAGTGGATTATAAATGAACGTACAGTAAGCTCAGTGAGTTTTCAGTGTGGACAGAATTAAATGCAGGAAGATAAATACAGTACAGGCAGAAATGCAATGCAGAGAGATCCTAGCGCAGATAAAATGTAATGCAGAAAGATTTAAAGTGCAAACTGGTGGTAGGTCTCTTACATGTAAGAGTCAGTCTGGGTGGGTTCCACCGCAATGTCTATTTCTACCGCCAAGCAGCAGTGTACATGCAATATTTTGTTTCGGTTTGAAGGACATTGTAGCCAGTGTAACAACGGGACATAATGAGACTTTACATGTTATGTCTCAGGATGACGAGCGCAGTGAAATACTACAGAATATTTTATAACTCAAGGTACTGGATGGTGTTCCTACTGGCATGCTCGTCTTGTCATTCAATGCCATAAATAAAATGCAATTAGAAATGCAGGGAAGTGACCTCGACATTCTCGACGTACTTATAATATGAAAAAAAAACGGGTTTTATAAATGACCCCACCCTTTCCTTTTTTTGTTTCTTGTTTAGAAATCTTCATTCCTTATATCCACACAGAATTATACCAAATATTAGTAGTGAATGTATAGTCATGTTACTTGAAACCAAACAATTTGAAACCAAAGACTATACTCAAATGTACTCGAATCGTCCCTGACGATGTCCTCGGCGATCGGAAGCTGAGGGCCTAACAGCGCTCCAGTATTTGCGATGATAATGGACGCGACATAAGCCCGCGCCAACCGCTATGAGCACGTATCAGTAAACGGGTTAGGCTGAACACACACTCGCGTATCATATGTATCTACACTTATAATCACAAATCACAATGATGTATGCATTATTAATTCGAGAAAGTATATGTCCAAAAACAGGCCAACGATTCTAAATATGACAGTTTATATTTGGATAGAACTCCTAAAAACTAACCTTTTACAATAAATTATAAAATTTTAAAGACCTCCGTATTTGAGATTTATTTAATTTTATTTTGCTTAGAAGTTCTACACTTTTTAAACTGATGTGTTGAAAAAAGTTTGTTACAAATGAAGGGGTCTAAAATGTTTTTTTAATAGCTTCAAGATTCATATTTTGCCGTTTAATATCCCTAAAGTTTGAGCCTAGTTAGATTTTGAGGCCATCGCCAATACAAAATGCGGACTTCGACTGGAATTTTTTGCGTTGGCAACAATAAAAAGTATTGCGACGTTATAAAAAAAAATGTTTAGTCATAATCTTAAAAAATAAATATCATATTTTTTTACAACTGAAAATATATATTTTTCGAACTTCTGATAATCATGCCTGCCATCATTGGCTGACGTCGACCTCTTTAGTTAATGTGAGCTGGCAACATCGCCGAACATTCTTTAATTTATAAAATTCAAATTGCATATTTTTTGAAGAGCGCCGCAGCCGCAGCTCTGTTGCGGGACACGGATTTTTTTCAGGGTCCTTGTTTTTCCAGTCTCAATCTGCTTAATGGCGGTGGGAATGAAATACGTGCGGTGGGTATGTATTATGGACACTGTTCGATATTTACAGCCGACAACTATTTTATTTATTAATTTATATCAGGTAACAAAGAACCCATAACAGAGATTTTATAATATTAAAAACATTACTTAGAATGTATATATTACCCTAGTATTTTCTTGAAATAAAATCATTACTTTGAATACCTTTTGTTCGCATCTCCGCCTACTTAAATAAGTTTTTCCGGGATTAAAGTCCCGCTTTATATTTTTCCGGGAAAAAAAGGAATTGTAATTGTAATTGAAAGCTTTGTATCGATGAAAGAGTTTTTAAAGTTTATCCGTTATTTTAAGTTACAAACGTACAAACACTCAAATCTTTCCTCTTTATAATATCAGTGTAGATATAATACACTGCGCGCATTATACGTTGCGTTCGCAGCGGTTAATTTCGTGGACGAGTCTACTCGAGACATACCCCGACTGATTCGATTTTTCATCAGCTAATAGTATCTCAAGATAGCGAAAATGGTTTTCTTTTCAATTGAAATGTCAGTGTGAATTGATAAATCGTAACGGTTAGCATCAGGCGAGCGGTATGCTCGTCTCATCATTCAATTAGTTAAGAACAACCTGATCGAGCACACCGATTCATTTTATCCATAAAACTGTCTCTAAAGGCAGGGATCTGCCACTTATTATTATTAATATACTTATTTCAAATTATCGTTCCGTTTCCCTTTTTCTCTCGTTCTAATTGCTCTCTCATTATGTTACGAAATCAAGAGAGATCAGATATCTAATTTGGAGCCGGGAATCGAAACACGATATTTTACTAACAATTAATTTATAACTGCCTATTCTGATATAAAAATAGAGTTTATCAATAGCTTGTTTCATATAATAGGTACCACATTTTGATGTATTTCATTATCATACACTGCTGAGCACCGGTCTCCTCTACTACTGAGAGGGGTTAAGCCTTAAGTCCACCACGCAGGCTTAGTGCGGGTTAGCAGACTTCATATAACCACGAGATTCTTGTGGAGAATTCTCAGGTGTGCAGGTTTCCTCACGGTGTTTTCCTTCACCGTTAAAGCGAACAATAATTGATAAACAATACCCACGTAACTTATAGGAACTTGCGTAACGGTTATAGGAAGGAATATTCACCTAATTCATTTTACGGGGTTTAAACTAACAGTATCTAAATAAAATAAAGCTTTTGCATTCACAAACGGTGTAGGTTCCTATTACCGAATTAATTTTAAAACCACATTTCATACAAAGAAACGTCCTTTTACCAAAATATCACCACTGGCGACATAAATCTCGCCTTTAATACGCCCGTAATTTTTTTTCCATTTGACGGCACTAAATCGTACCGAGTGCTAGCATTAATGTATCGACAGGAGTAATTCCACGTCGAGATATTCCAATGCGAGAGAAATTATTTTCATTTGATATTTTTGCATATTTTTTCATTGCCTGCCAGCGCGGCCTCTACAAGTTTGAAAATTTTGCTGCAATTACGTTTATGCTAAGTGCGGTTATCCGACTGCCGTGCAGAGAGGGTAATGAATTTAATATGAATCTGTGTTTATAAAAATATTTAGATGTCAGTTAATAACACATCTTTCGTCTTAATTAATTGGATTTTTGCTATGCAGAGAAACCATGTCCTGGAATATAATAAAACTTTTATCTCGTCCCATCCTGGGAAGATTCATGCTGACCTTCTATCATAAGCTAGTCAAAAATATACCCTTTGTCATATTAAATTTATGGTTGAATTTTAATACATTAATGAAAATGTGTTCAATTTATATATACAAATTAATGCAACGTTATTTGAACAGAGTATTTACTGTGTAAATGTACGCTTAGCAGGGCCGCATCTACGGTAAATAATGGGGTCCAAACTATAGAATTAATTATGGTAGTGTAGCTAGTGTTTACGGGCGTTCGTGGCTTTTATAGAAGGCGGTTTCTCATATCGCCATTACCTTTTAAATCATTGGATCAGATTTTTAATTCGATAGAACTACTTTGATTTAAATCAATAAAACTTAAGACGATTTCTTCACGGGAATATTGTGTCCATAATATAACACGTTGGCAGATATCTTGTGTGAATATGTCCTTATATGGAGGTAAAAAAATATCTGTTTCTAAGACTAGTGTTAACGCGCTGTTGTAAAGCTTGAAGGACATTGTACTTAGTGTTTTTATTGGACATTACGAGATTTAATCACTAATATGTAGGTGACGAGGAGCGTAGTGCAGCAATAAGTTTTTTTTTTCTTATAAGAATATTATAAAATATTTTCAATATTTTATTTAATATTTTAATATCCGAAATTCTATTTTTATTTTATGTTCATGGATAACCATAGCGCTCTCATAAGATAGCGACTTGCTCATCGTATATGGTGGTATAAAAAACGAAACAGGGGGTCGGAGCCCCGCTGTCTCTAACTCCGTACCTGTCGTAGAAGGTACTTTAAATCGGTCCGAGTTAAATTTCATTAAAGAGTATCCTCGTTGAAATACCACGAGTTTCAAGACGCTGTTTAGTTGAAACTTAAACCAATACTGTTTGTTTGTACCATTATTCGTTTACAACTTGTCTACTCCGAGACACAGAATCAGAATCATTTATTTGTTAAACATAGGTACATATTACAGATCTTAAATAAATAAATTAGAGCTCTATGATTTGCCATTAAGGCGTACAAATATTGGGTTGTTCATTGATATTATTTTATTATATGTTAACATTTACGATTACAGTCATTACAAGTATGATAAGATTACAATATAAATTAATATTAAATTTTTGAACTAGTATGTCACAATAATTATTACATTACAATTAGAAAAATAAAAATAAAAAACAAAATAATAAAAAATTTACAGTCACAATATTAATCAAAAAACTTACATGTCAATATTTAAATTAAGATTTTAAAATAAAAATATTACAATAGGTATGTCATTTGTAGTTGTTACAAAATATTATTTATGCTCCAGTAAAAACTCTGTCAAATTATAATAAACCTTATCCACTAAAAAACTTCTTAACTGTTTCTTGAATACTGATATGTTCAAATCTTTTAATGCCTTAGGCAACTTATTATAAATGACTGGTGCCATACAGACGACACTATTACTTGTCAAGGCGGTCTTAGCACTATGTAAGCGTAGTCTGCTATTGTCACGTCTATTCCTAGGTACAGTATCAGCTAGACGTTTGAAACGACCGGGGTTGCATTTCACAAATACAGCTATTTCTAATATATAAATACAAGGCAATGTCAATATTTTGTATTGTTTAAAATATGGCTTACAGCTGTCATTAACTTTTAATCGGAACATAGATCTTATGCATTGTTTTTGGGCTTTAAAGGCTATTTCTTTGTTGGTAGAGTTACCCCAAAATATAACGCCGTATCGTAGGTGAGATTCGACTATCCCATAGTAAGCGGTGAGAATTGCATCTGTATTAACTGTTGATGACAACATATATAGAGCATATGCAGACTTACTTATTTTTTTACAGAGATTCTCTATATGTGGCTTCCAGCATAGTTTTTTATCAATTTCCAGTCCAAGAAATTTTGTGCTATCTACTGCTTCAATATTGTCATTATTGTAATGGATGTATAAGTTGTTATTATCCGACATGCGTTGATTGAAATGTATAATTTTTGTTTTACTTAAATTAATTTTCAAGTTATTATCTGTCAACCACTTAATAACTGATATCAATGAAATGTTAATTTCATTTAAATATGTGTCTACACGTTTACATGGTATTGTCATAGTGCTATCGTCGGCAAAAAGAGTCAAAGGATAATCTATGGATTTAGGTAAGTCATTAATATACAATACTAGCTTTTGCCCGCGGCTCCGCCCGCGTGAATGAGTTTTTCCGGGATAAAAGTCCCGTTTTATATTTTCCCGGGATAAAAGATAGCCTATGTGTTAATCCAGGACATGATGTACCCGTGTGCCAAATTTCATCGAAATCCCTTCAGTAGTTTTTGCGTGAAATAGGAACAAACATCCATACATCCAAACATCCATACATTCTTACAAACTTTCGCCTTTACAATATTAATAGGATTAATAGACCTGTTTGATTTCCAAAGATAAATAAATGTTTTAGCATACCTACTCGATTAGTAGCAATGTAACCACTGACATCATTTTTTTTGCAACGTTTACATAAGGCAAGTTTTCACACCGTCGACGATAATATAGACATGTCGTGTATATTATTATCCACGTAACACCTTATATTAACTTGAATTACATAAACGAAACGTACCTAACATTTTACATTTATACCACTCATCGTCAATCTAATCTCTAAATTACATAACATCATTAAATACGACACTGACACGAAACTCTACGTGCCCTATCGACAATTTGTAATAGATGTCAGAAGATTACTAACGCGCACGCGAATTTGAACTTTATGCAGCGGTAATAAATTACACCATTTTATTTAGAAAACGTTTGTATGGGAAATAGAAAAATGCTGTTTTGAGGATTTTCCCGGCAATTATTTGAATTTTTCCCACCTTTTAAACCTTCCCTAGACCTTCACGAATAATTCAAGACCAAGATAAGATAAATCCGTTCAGCCGTTCTCGAGTTTTAGCGAGACTAACGAACAGCAATTGATTTTTATATATATAGATAAATAATAATGGGCCCAGAACACTTCCCTGTGGTACCCCGTACATAACTTTACGTTCTAATGACCTGAATGTTTGTTCGGTTCTACTTTTAACATTGATTCTGTTGATTTCTGTTATTTGTGATCTATTAGACAGATATGATTTAATGAGGCTATGTACATTACCCCTGATACCGTAAGCTTCTAATTTGTCTAATAGAGTATCGTAATGGACATAATCAAAAGCCTGAGTCATGTCGCAAAATATAGCACAAACGGGTGTTCTTTTATCCATATTAATTATGATATTGCGCAAGAAGTCATATATTGCCATATTTATTGTTTTATGTTGCCTAAATCCCTTTTGTTCGTCACACAGTATATTATTATATTCTATATATTTATATAATTCTTTATAGATGTATTTTTCAAAAACTTAAATTACAGGAATAAGGGATATAGGTCTATAATATTCTAATAACTCTCTATTTTCTTTCTTGAATAGTGGTTTTATTATAGATGTTTTTAAAGCATCAGGATATATTCCGGCACTAATACTAAGGTTAATTATATGACTTATGTGACCACATATCTCATTAGCCGTCGCTTTTATAATCTTTGTTGAGATGCCGTCATAGCCTACGCTGTTAGTATTTTTTAATGTCATTATTATTTTAAGTATATCATAAGGGGTACAAGGCGCCATGAAAATAGAATTTAGTTTAGTGTTTATTTTATAATTCATGGCCCCATTCTTAACGCAAAGTTTTGGCTGGATTTTATCTACAAAGTAATTATTAAATGCATTTGCTATTTTAACTGGATTTGTTGTATATTCATTTTCTACCATAATTTTATTTATATGTTTAGGAATATAAATTTTTGATTGATTTATTATTTGCCAAATAGTTTTTGATTTATTGTTAGATTGCTTTATTTTATAATTGTTTTGAGCTTTTTTGGTCATGTTTATAATTTTTTTCAATTGTTTAGAATACTTCGCAAATTTTGTTTTATTAAAATTGTTAGGTTTCATTCTTAGTTGCCATAATAGTGTTCTCTTCTTTTTGCTACATAATTTTATACCTCTAGATACCCATTTAGGTTTTATATTTAGGCCTTTCTTTATTCTGGTAGTAGGAAAACATAGGTCGTAAAATAAACCAAAAACACTAATAAAACAATTGTATGCTATATTAGGGTCGCATGTATCATAAATTTCCATAAATGATAGGTTTTTTATGTAATCTTTAAACTTAGTTATATTTTCTTTATTATAATCTCGCCTAGTTATATACCAGTAGTTAATAGAACATAAGTTTTGTACTGGACATTGAAGAAGTTGTGCTGTATGATCTGACAAGGCAAACTCCAATACCTCAGTCCTACATTTTTTACCAAAATTATGCGCAAAATTGTCAATGCATGTCAAACTGGCCATCCGTGTTGGTTGTTTTAGAGCAAGTTTCATGTTGAAATTTAAAAACAGACATTCTAAAGCAATTGAGTTGTTGTTTGATTTGAGCATATCAATATTAAAGTCTCCAGCGATAACAACATTTTTACATTTATTTTTAAATATTTCTCGAAGAACAGTTTCAAGTGTATGAAAGCAAATGTTTATATTATTAATATTAGGAATCCTATATATACAAACTATAATTATTCCATAGTGGACAAGCTCAATAGCACAGCATTCAATAATGCCTGAATTTAACATCTTCGCAATATTTGTCATTTCCTTCCATTGGAGTCCGTTTTTTACAAGAATACATGCACCGCCCCTTTTTTGTCCTTTCTACTGTAACTTGTCGCTAATGAATAATTCGGCACATATAATTGATTTTCATAGCCTTCTCTAATGAAATGCTCGGTAATGCATAAAATGTCTACATTTGTTTCTTTTTCGTGTAGCTCTTCTAAACACACCGTTAGAGCATCAGATTTTTTTATTAATCCGGCTATATTTTGGTGAAGTACACTAAGATACTTATTCGAGAAAAAGCAAGTTATTTGTGTCTAGTTTGGTCTTACACGTGGATTCTGGTTCTTGTTGATACGTATCATTACCGCTTTCTAAAAATTCCTTGCTATAATTATTTGCTTTTTTATTTATAATCGGGGTTAGATTTTCAAAAATGTTTTTCATGCCATAATTGCTAAGGGCACCATTACTCTTTAAGAACATTTTATAGTCGCATGTTAAATTTAAGTTGGAGTCAAATAAAGTAGCATATTGATGAGTACAGTTATCCAGATGTAACATGTTATTAAATGTCTCCACTCTACAATTGAACACCATAAATCCATATTTATACGTAGGTACGCACAGTATTATATTTGTGTGTCGTATTTCTGATAGGGTTTCACGAATATTAATTGTCAGGTCATAATAGTTACTAGTTTGTCTAAAGTCTTCTTCCCCGATAAATATTATACAGTAGTCATTCATAGTGTATTGTTTTAGTTTTAAGTCAACATCATTAATAAGTTGTCGTATACCGCAGTCAGGTGTCAAGTAGTGGCAGATTTGATAATTTGGAAATGTATTTTCGGCAATCTTTAAAATCTTATTTCGTTTATTAGTGCTCAAAATGCATATCTTATGTTTTTGTGTATCCTTTTCTAGGTTAGTGTCATTATTTTTATTAAAACTCTGAGATGTTTTATTATGTACAGTTACATCCACGAAGTCCCTTTTTTTGGATTTATTTCTATTAGTAGTGATTTGAGCTTTGTTTAGTGTTGGTTGTTTTTGCACTAACTTCGGCGAGTCGCGCAACTGTATTGATTTTAGGCTCTTTTTAGGTGAATTTATGTCATTTGTTAGTTTTTTAGTTGCTTTAATAACCATGTCATGCTTAACAGTAATTTCTTTAATTGTTCTTCTAAGTTCTGTGTTTTCTATTGATAGACTGTTTATTTCTTCGTGTGCTGCGCTTAACTCTGATTGTAATTTTTCTATTTGCTGCTTTAAGTCGCGTGTTTCGTCGTTGTCATCATCGCATATGTTAGGTAAACTACTAGTAGTGCCATCTAGTATGGAATTAGTTGAGTCATTATCCTCTGTCAATGAAAGTGTTCTTGGTCTCCGTAGGGTAATATTCTCGAAGCGATTCATTTTAGTAAGTCAAATAATTTTTTTTAGCACAGATATAAATTTCAAATTATTTTTTAAAAATTTAATCTACGCAGTGCGGCTTGGATTTGAACTCGCACACGCTACACTAATTGGCAAAGTGATTAGCTTGTACCTCTGCGCTAAACGGTTGTTACATCTATATACCAAATTACTGTACAGATAGGCAACTTCCCTATTCATTTGTCAATTAATTGTTTTTGTCACAGTCCAAAGTCCGTTTATAGTTTGAATTTGTGTAACGGTTACTATTTTTGTTAATTTTATCACAATTTGTTGCCTTTGTTTATTTTATTGCTTATTATTTACTGTACACAAATTTTGTCCGTTTTGCAGTCTATATTATTAAAGGTTTCTATCCTTTATTTAGAATAGCTTTTGCCCACGGCTTCGCCCGCGTTAATAAGTTTTTCCGGGCTAAAAGTACATACATAAAAACCTTCCCGTTGAATCACTCTATCCAACACATTTATTTGTATAAAGATTAATATTATGATGTTGATACAACTCTTAACAAATAATGCATTAATTTCGACCAAATTTGATTACCATAAAAACGGCTCTAGAGAGTTTATTTTAAAAGATAGACATATACTGTCGCGGACTTTTTGTTAGATCATTTCAAGAGGAATAATTCTTTCATACATATATTTTTGGTATCTTGAACCGTTTTCGCAGCGCACGCAATGGAAGCCCTCAAGGATGAATAATTTTCCCCGCATTTTTCACATTTTCCATTATTTCTTCGCTCCTAATAGTTGCATCGTGATGTTATATAGCCTATAGCCTTCCTCGATAAATGGTCTATTCAACACAAAAAGAATTTTTCAATTCGCACCAGTAGTTCCTGAGATTAGCGCGTTCAAACAAACAAACAAACAAACAAACAAACAAACAAACTCTTCAGCTTTATAATATTAGTATAGATTAGCGGTAGCACTTCACTGCACTTTAAGTTTCACTTTTTTGAAGTATGGATGATTCTGAATGTCTCACAAACGATAAGTAGCAACTATTGGACACTAATTTACTTCATAGTCACATTAACTCGCTTCAGTAATGTTATTTACAATTTTAATCCGCGAAATTATACAGAGTCGATGTTTACACGGCTAGTGGCGCCACCTGTCGAGGGGGCTGTAATCCATTTATTTTATTAGGAAATCTAACAAATATACAAGATAAATTAAAAGTAAATTTATCTTAAGAATAAGCTGATGTCCACTACACAACTTTTTTACGGATTAATTAAAATAAATTATAAAAGTACAGTAAAATAAAACAGTTATTTTTATTTGGTCGCGGATTTGGTGCATCGAATCCATATTTACAATATTACATACATACCGGGTGGAAGGGAAACGCTCTTTATACCGGAACGGTAAGAGAGAAGAACCATAACATTAACCAAGAACTATATTCATTTGCAAAGCTAAGCGATAATACTTACGATTTTAGTATTTCCGTAATTCGTGCGCGCGCAATGTAAAGCGTACAAAAAACTGGGTAGGGTACAAACTACAAAGCAAACGCCGACAAGGCGGCGCGGCGGCCACGCGGTCGTTAACCCGTCAGCTGATGTACGTGTTTCATTACGATTTTTTTTAAATATTGACTTTTTTACTATGTTTGTCAGAATAATAGTTTGATTTATCTGAAATCCTCCTAGCCAGTTTCGGTCACGGCGGCCAATCTCAACGGAGATCAGCCAGGTACGCAGGAGATATTATAGTGCACAAGTGTGTGCGCAATACACAGGTGCACTCGCTATTCCTTCACTCTCATAGTCCGGTGAGACGGCAATCCGACATGACCGGAGAGAGATCAAGCGCAGGACCAACGGCTTTACGTGCTTTCCGAGGCACGGGGGTATCACACCGCCAACTTCCTGACTCCGAGCTGCGACTGAGTAAATTTTAAGATGAAAAAACCCAGTCACAATTTTTTTGGCTCGACCCGGGATTCGAACCCAGGACCTCAGCGCGCAAATCGTACTCGTAATGCGTACGCAATACCACTACGCCACCGAGGCAGTCGCCACCGAGATTGATTTATCTATCCATACGTGAAGGTGTACAGAAATTTGAGAAAATCCTATTAAAATTGTAACAATACGATCGCGATTTTTTTAGTGCCATTACGTCAGGAATGACCGATACTATCACCTGTATTCGTTTCCGAGAGCGTTTCCCTTCCACCCGGTATACATATACACTCACGCCTTTTATTCTCAAAGGGGTAGGCAGAGGCGCAAATAGTGCATCCACTTTTCACTATTATTACGTCCCATGATGTGGTAGGGTGCGAACCTATCGCCATATCGGGCTCAAATTCCAGACTCCGAGCTGATACTGAATAGAAAAACCCAATATCACTGCCCGACCCGGGGATCGAACCCGAGACCTCAGCATTACAGTCGTACCATAATACAACTACGCCACCTAACCACCACCACCTAAACCTACTGGTGGTAGGATTCTCATATGTAAGAGTCCGTCTGGGTGGGTACCACCGCAATGTTTATTTCTACCGCTAAGCAGCAGTCTGCATGCACTGTTGTGTTTCGGTTTGAAGGGCATTGTAGCCAGTGAAACTACAGGACATAGTGAGACTTAACATCTTATGTCTCAGGATGGCGAGCGCAGTGGAATGCCATACAGTACTTTGTAACTCAAGGTGCTGGATGGTGTTTCTACTGTTTATGGGTGGTCGTATCGCTTACCATCAGGTGAACGGCATGCTCGTCTCGTCATTCGATGCCATAAAAAAAAAGAGGCTCGCCCCTATCACATCATGGGACGGTATAACGGCGAAAAGTGGGTGCACTAGTTGCGCCTCTGCCTACCCCTTCGCGGATAACAGGCGTGAGTGTATGTGTGTGTGTGTACGTATTTGTTTTCGCAAAACAAGAAATGATTATCTCCATTTTTAACACTAAATATAAATTACTTTTTTTAATATCCATTTTGTAACACTTGTATAAAACACATAAGGGTAAGCGCGCACTGCGTATCGCAAAATAATATAATGTACATACTATATAGCTGTTAGTGACGAAATTATGACTTTACTCTAGTAGTCCATATTATCCACTACTATTTTTCCGGGACTGGAGACAAGGACATGTATTGCATAGGGGCGGTTGCGGACGACAACATAGACACTTCCATCAGAAGAAACCCGCAGCTGTCCCTAATACGCTGATGGCAACCACGGAGTTTAGCTGGAAGGTATGGCGGTAGTAATGAGTCACTCTCTCCGCGAAAACAAAAAACGATATGTATATTAATATTGGTGGTGGGATATATTTAATATCCATCGATCACCTTATACGGGATATTAAAACCGACCATACTGGTCTACGTAAGTACGTCGCATTCCAGGATCAGCTTTTGCATATCCACTTCAAACAGCAACATAATTGTGTTGATTGGGGAGGGAAAACCATTTCTCTCAGTTGACACTCTATCTGGACTCATTGCGCTTACCATCAGGTGCAATGTGGAGTTAAATGACGAGACGAGCATTGCGCTCGCCTCATCATAACTGATATAACCGCTCATACATAGAAGCAACAGCATAAAGCACCGTGAATCATAAAGTACTGCGTGGCACTCTACTGCACTCGTCGCCCTAAAACAGAATGTGTTAAGTCTCATAATGTAAGACTTGAGATTATGGAATGTATTTCAAAAATATCGCGTGTAATATTTTAAAATATCGCGTTATATTAAATCGTGATGTACGCCATCCCTAATGAATAAAAATGGTGCCATTCCTTTGTCTCAAGAGATTTGTGTAGACTTAAAAAAATAATTGAAAATTTGCGCAGAAATAGCCCTTAGTTCTTTACAATAAGAATGTTAATTGACACGTGAAATAAGGTACTCGCAGGCGACCGGCAGGCTGTCCGATAACATCGCTGTTTTATTTCAAATAGCCTTTTCTATAATCTGTTTTTAATAGAATATAATTATAATGGTTATTTGCATTTTGCATTTCTATCTCCGAACGAAAAAAAGCGTTTGTGTGTTTTTTTTATTAGATCACTGACAGATTGCTATAAATTTAAAACAATTAGGAAAAGGGTTTTGTTGGGCTTCGGATTCTACTCATCCTACGTAGATCGGCAACAAGCAAAAATCGTATCCGACAAATCGGTCGTCTACGCGCAGCTACCTCGAGAAGTTTGTTGTAACAATACTTTTATCTTCAAATCCAATAGGTATTGTTTCAAGGGAATTTTCACAACAATTTTCCGACGTTGAAAGCTTCTGATAACGTTCAAGTCTTGTCTCGTTTGTTTTAACAAAGATATAGAAATTCAACATATTCTGAGTTGGTGGAAAATTCCTTTGACAGTAATTCCAGTTTTGCATAACTATTAGATACTTTTACAAAAAGCATTGTTTTTTACATTTCTTGTCCAATAATGGTAATAACAGTTGAATTATAAGACGTAGGTACCTGTTTTTCGACGCCATTTTGTGAGACTTGCTCCTGAGAAAAAAGTATTCTGAATTACCTGTGATAATAAATAGCTTAGTGACCTAATAAAAGCCTTCGTTCATCTCTGTGCCTTACACCTTATTTTTCACGAACATTCATATTATATTATTCTATTGGTCTCCCACTGATCAAAATTCGGCCGCAAATGTATTTTTTCTGCACTCATTCTCTTTATGAACTTTAATAATTATGCCAAATCACACACACCTCCGTGCGCGAAATATGTTAAAAAGGAGTACGAAGTTTTTTCTTCTCGTATTTATATATAGATTTGGTAGGGTTTATAAATATTATTCGTATGGAGTTTCTAGATTCTCTACATCTTTGTTCAATACAGTCTGTTATGATTTTAACTTGCGGCCATTGAACGAGCGAGACAAAAGATTTATTGTGCTCTAAATATTGTCTCCAAACAATGTGTATTCAAACTAATTTTGTGTTATTTTGTTGCGTAAATTTCGGAATTCATTTTCAAGTTTGATACCTTAGAGATAATTTCATTATTGTCGAAAGCACAGCGTACTGTAATATTTATTAAAAACACCCACACACTCACGCCCTTTATCCTCGAAGGGGTAGGCAGAGGTGTAACTAGTGCTTTTCGCCGCGCGTATTCTGTCCCATGATGTGATAGGGAGCGAACCTATCGCCATATCGTGCACATATTCCAGGCTCCGGGCTGATACTGAATAGAAAAACCCAATATCACTTTGTCCGACCCCATACTATACGATACCAGCCCTGTATTATATACTGCCCACTGCTGACCACGGGACTCCTTAAGCGAGAGGGTTTTAGGCCTCAGTCCAACACGCTGGCCTAGTGCGGGTTGGCAGACCTTCAATAAAAAAAGAGATTGTAAAAGGCTTTGTTTTTTGCAAAACATGCCCTTTTTTTTTTTTTTTTTTTTTTGTTTTCGCGGAGAAAGTAACTTATTACTACCGCCCAGCCTTCAAGGGGGGCGACTGAGCGGTGATGTTGGGTTCACCGTGCCTTACGACCCAGCGTTGAGCCGCCGGGCCGAGTCCCTAACCTATGTACACCGCACGGCATACCAACTAAAACTCCGCGGTGGCCTTCTTCGGCGCATTAAGGACGCAAAACATGCCCTCTTTTCAGTTTGTTCATAAATAACAAAACGTGTTGATTTTCAATTGTATTTTATTCTTACTGTAAACATTAACACAAAAGAACCTTTTACAGCGGCACGATAGTAACAGCTGCGAGGAAATTTCCTTTGATTCCATCGTATGATATTCTTTTCAGGGATCAAGTAAACATTTTTATTTATGACTAGTTCGTACTCGCGACTACGTCTCCACGGATAACTTGATTGGATATATAAAATGTTTGATCATTATGAAAACTGTTTATGTCATTTACTACTGCGATACGGGCCTGGAGCCTAATGCAGTGACCGCTGTAAACAGTTTTGTAATAATTATTTTTTGTGACAATAAAGACTTACTATTACTACAATTTACTTCAAACCGGAGCACAAAAATAGACATTATGCTGGCACCTAGTCTGCTAAACTCTCTCTGTGCAAGACAAGGCAGGTAAATCAAAATATTGTCACATCCAAAATTCCACACCCACTTTCCCAGATTTAATTAAAAAAAAACTATTTCAAACACAAAATCTACTTTCCAGAACGAATTTAACTAAAAATACGATAAACACACTCTGTATCATAAAAAACAAGCGCCTACAAAGAATACGAAAATAGGGTAGACATTATAAGTGTGTAACGACACTATAAAATTTCTCAATAAAGTGCCATGATCGAGATTTTCCGAACGTTTGCTTTCCCAATATATCCTTTATACCAAAGCTTTGATATCGCGTAAATGTATAGACGTAACCCACTAGGGAGGGCGTGTGGGGTTCTGTTAGACTTTTTGTGCTAAACACCGAAAATATTATGCCATTATGACTTCTTATATTTACGCGATGTTAGAAATTAAAATTAAATTACTTTAGGGATTTTTTCGCGTGTTGTTTATTTTTTATTTGTATGGAGTAGATAATAATTAAACAAGGGGATCGGGGTAAAATCTGTTAAGTAGTTTTTTCTTTATTTTATGCCATTTTTTCTTTGTAATTTAGACGAATGGACAAAATAATCGTAATTAATGTAGTTTTAAAAACACTAAATAACAACAGTGATCATTTAATTCATCAAATCCTTCTTTATAGCATTAATTACTGCTCACGGCTCCATTCGCGTATTCCTTTTCAGGAATACGGCTTTATTCTGAGTCCACCAATTTACCGATTTTTTTATATGAATCACGATGTTTTCCTTCACCGTTACATACATACATGGAGTGTTAAATCATTACCATTCCTCGCTTAGCCGTAGTCGGTTCAAATACCGTGTGTAAGGATTATAACTTTCGAATTTATTACATTATAAATCCCCAGCGAAAACCATTGTGCAATTTTGACATCCATTAACCCAAAATCAATTTGTATCTCTGTTTATATTCTGTTATCTCTATTTGCACAGGTTAAGTACAGTCTGAATAAAAAGTACTTTTAACAGACAATATTTTTATGAAGTATTTTTTTATCATCTGTGTTAGTAACTTCGCGTTGTATAATCTGTTTGGTTTTGTACCATTCTGCCGACAAGCCTTATTTGCTGATACAGAACAGAAAAACCATCACTGCCTGACCCGGAATTTGAACCCAGGACCTCACAGCGGTGTTGTACTGGGCACGCCATACAACAACTTCACCGACGCAACTCCTTCCCATAATTATGACAATTTTAATAGTATTAGGTAATATGGTTAAAATTCAACATTCGAAAATGACCATGTTTTTACTAGAAAGAAAGAAAAAAGAAAGAAAGAAAAAATCTTTATTTGGCCATTGTCTCTGGACCAGATGGCAGTAAGTGTTGGATACACATGGGAATACAAAAAAAATGCAAAAATTAAAACTTAGAAAATACAGGTAAGTACTCACACACACACAAAAAAAAATAAAAAAATATATAAATGAAAAAATGTCCTCCGGCATACCCATCTATACACCCCAACCATCCGTGTTGTACTAGGCTGGTATAATGCCATAAACTCGGTGTCTTAATAGGGTAATTGCCAATTACTGTGATGTGCCACAACAGGAACATTTTGTAACACGTTTTAGCGCATTTCTGAGGGTATAATATCAAATTAGCGAAATATGCTTATTATATTTTTACTGGTGGTAGGTCTCTTAATGTAAGAGTCCGTCTGGGTGGGTACCACCGCAATGTCTATCTACCGCCAAGCAGCAGTGTGCATGCCTTGTTGTGTTTCGGTTTGAAGGATATTGTAGCCAGTGTAACTACTGAACATAATGAAACTTACCATCTTATGTCTCAGGATGACGAGCGCAGTGCAATGCCACACAGTACTTTGTAACTCAAGGTGCTGTATGGTGTTACTACTGTTTATGGGTGGTCGTATCGCTTACCATCAGGCGAACGGCATGCTCGTCTCGTCATTAAATTCCATAAAAATAATTTAAAAAAATAAACAAATATGATTATCGCCACGCTGGGGACATCGCATAAATCAATATAATTGCAAATAATTATAATTAGTTAGTACGTCATATAACATGTTACTAATTTTATAATTTTTCAATAATTAATAAATTATTGTTGATTGAATAAAATACAGCAAGTACAAATTAAATAGTTCTCAGTGTAGTTCGGATGATAGACATTTCAATTCAATAGAGTTATAACCGCCTCAGTGGCGTCGAAGCTAGTTGTATTTCGTGCGTGGTATGTGCAACTTCCGCTGTGAGGACCCGGTTTCGAATCCCGTGTCAGGCAGTAATATCGGGTTTTTCTTCCCAGTATTAGGCCAGTACAATTTGCGCCCAATATGGCGGTAGGCTCGCCTCCTATCATATCACGGGACAGAATACCCACGACGAAAAGTGGATACCCTGTTGCTTACTCCTTCAGGGATAAAGGCGTGTATGTTTTTTACTTACTTATTTAAAAATATAGCAATCAGGAACAAACACAATTTTTAATGCAAATGCACATATAAGAAGTCGGTTAAAAACCTGATGTAAATACTAAGTATTATTTCAAACTAAGTGTTGTTCGCGGTTTCGCCCGCGTGAAAAGACTTTCCCGCGACAAAAGTCCCTGAAACACAGTACGACGTCAACCCTATCTACTTATTTCCATAATTTCCTATGGGAGCAAATTACCGGGATAAAAAGTAGCCTATGTGTTAATCCAGGACAAGATCTACCCGTGTGCCAAATTTGATCGAAATCCGTTTAGTTTTTTCTACGCTTACTTCTAACAAACATTCAAACATTTTCACAAATAGTATTAGTAAGAAGTAACATTGAATGTCTCAGGATGACGAACGCCATGCAGTATTTTATAATGCAAAGTTCAAGGGACGTCGCGAATTAATGCTTAGGAATTCTATAAATATTCCAAAACGAACGTAAATCATCCCACCTCTAGCAGTCTTTGATAAAAGTGTGCTCCATTGAAAACGAAAGGGTCCGAGAAGCGGCTCTCAGGACGCATTTATATCAACCACAAATGTTTCTTGAAATCACTTGTGAAAGGCGAAATGTGTCCAGTCATTTTGTTTGACTAGACTTTATCGCATGTAAGGATTTTTGTTCGGTTTTCAAGTCTTTTTAAAGTATATTGCTGAGTTAAAATGGATAGATGGACTTCAGACGTCAAAATATCATTTTGTTTACTACCAAAGTGATTTAGAAATAGTAGAGTTACACTTGCATTACACTCTATAACGTCTTTTATGCCCGAGGGTAGGCAGAGGTACATTGTTGGTGCCAATTTTTGCCGTGTCATTTCCTTTGTGTTGTGTGAGTGACCACATCGCCATATCGGGTACAAATTTCAGTTTTGAAGTATTATGTACACTGTTACATCATTCAGAAAAATATTTTTGCGTGGGCAGATTTCATGATTCAAAGGTCATAATCTATACTAATATTATAAAGCTGAAGAGTTTGTTTGTTTGTTTGTTTGAACGCGCTAATCTCAGGAACTACTGGTTCGAATTGAAAAATTCTTTTTGTGTTGAATAGACCATTTATCGAGGAAGGCTATAGGCTATATAACATCACGATGCAACTATTAGGAGCGAAGAAATAATGGAAAATGTGAATAAAGCGGGGAAAATTATTCATCCTTGAGGGCTTCCATTGCGTGCGCTGCGAAAACGGTTCAAGATATCAAAAATATATGTATGAAAGAATTATTCCTCTTTAAATTATCTAAAAAAATGTCCGCAACAGTATATGTCTATCTTTTAAGATTAACTTACTAGAACCGTTTTTATGGTAATGAAATTTGGTCGAAATTAATGCATTATTTGTTAAGAGTTGTATCAACGTCATAGTCATAGAGTGATTCAACGGGAAGGTTTTTATGTACTTTTAGCCCGGAAAAACTTATTAACGCGGGCGAAGCCGTGGGCAAAAGCTAGTCACAAATAAAACTGTTATTATTTTTTCTCTATGTTATGACTATTATTTATGTTTTGTGAATAATATATTTTTTGACTATCTTAATATTTAAGCTACTCATAATCCCGGAAACACATCAGGACTTTAGACTGGAAAATAATTATCAATCCAATGCTGTGACTTGTTCTTCATAACTTTTGACTGGGCGGTAGTTATACTTCATCGACAGCAGAACATAAACTCCGTGTAATAGCCGACGGCGTTAGCAGCGGTTTCGGAGACTCAAGTCTAATGCAATCATTGAGAACCGCAGCGTGGTGACAACACGATCAGACGGGACAATCAGTAGGCTATCAGTAAATATCTTTATACATATAATTCTTCTGTGCGTATGTCACTGAACTAGTCCTAAACGGCGGGACCGATTTAAATGAAATTTTTGTGTGTCTTCAGGTGGCTTCGAGAATGGCTTACATTGACAATTGGATCCGGTAGGTAGCGCTGTACTCGGGTGCTAGAATTTTATTTCCTTTTTGGGCAGGTCTACGTCTGTCGGGGCTGCTAGTATGCTGATAAATCCTTGCATAATAGGGCCCTACACCTCCTATGCAAGAGTACGGGTACCACTGCAATATCTATTTCTGACGCCAGGCACCGTGCATAATAAATTAAAAAGTAGCTAATGGGCAGTCTATGTGAAAAATCAAACACAATCACGGCTTTATTCTCGTAGGGGTAGGCAGAGGTGCAATCCAGGCACCCACTATTCGCTAAGTGTGTGTTTATTCCATGCTGTGATAACTTATAGGTGGCGAGCCGAACGCCATATCCGGCATTCCGTCTCCGGACTGATACTGAGCAGAAAACTCGATATCACTTTGCCCGACCCGGGATTCGAAACCGGGACCTCCGAGCTGTGTCGTACTACGCACGCAATACAAATACTCCACCGAGACAGTCAAGATAACGCGTATATGTAGTTAAGTGTATCTAAACACAGTTTTAAACTAATAGTTTAGAAATTATTCACTAGATTATGCATACAAAATACTATTCCCCAGGAGATATAAACCAAATCATCCAAACAGAAACTGTAACGTAATATTTGATATGAAATATTCAGGTTATTGTTCAGCTTACAAAGGAATACTCCTGATCCAGAGCGGATTACAGCGAACCTTCATGCAGTGATTGATTGACTCAACGCGAACGGAAAATGGTTACATTTTCCCTTCTATTTGATATTTTTCCGTTAATCTTGTAAAGGTATATCGTGTTATTGGACTTGATTTTATTTTGATATTTTGAGGTTGTTTAGAACCTCTATATTACTACGTTTCGCTCTCAAATCTGTCTGCGAGACATTCCCCGAGACCAAAGTTCAACTGTGCAAGGACTTTTCTGGAACAGAGAGTAGTCTATGTCGTCACAATACTATAAGCAGACAGCCATGGACATGACTGTGTGCCTGTAGTAGAATCTAGTATATCTATCGGTCTGAGAAATTTCATTCAAATCCTACTAATCAACAAATAGTATGTGTAACTTCTTATTCGTTATAATATTCTATCGGCTAATAGAATCCTTTCATCAGGCTATCGTTCTTTTCTTCAGTCTTTGGATGATCACTGCTAACATCCTCCCCCAAAGATTTCCAGACCAGCCTGTTAGAAACGGCTTTAATGAATATTCATAATAGAACTAATAGTTCTAGAGCTTCGATCAACAATACCATGATCGAAGTTCTCGAGATTAAAAATCCCGAAAATATACCTTCAGCGATGTTATAGTCTAACCCAGGGTGTCCTAAACTTTAAAGATAACGGAACACCAACCAAATAGCTTTTGTTTTATGAAACCCCATATCAAATAATTACAAATCAACACTGAAATGTATATAAGAACATTTTTAAGAAATGTATAATATAATTGAAACACATTATTCTTAACTTAAAGTTTTAATGTGAAGAATGAAATTATTTTACTGTTTTATGAACAATTGTTTTATAGTTCGGTATTATGACCGACAATAATTTTGGCGGAACCCTGATGGCTATTTTACGGAACCTATAAAAACCTGCTTTCTAGATGCCGCTTTTCCTTTTTCGTTTTATTAACGGTGTCAGTACAAAAAATTAGTTCCATATGCATAGCACACTATGACGGGGTTTTTATTTTCGTGATCATGTAATAGTACAGAATTGTATTATCCCAAAATCATGGTCACCTTCATACTAAACGCAGCGCACGTTAATTTGACAGCGTAATAGGATGAAACAAGCGGGGCGGGAAATACAATCGAGAGCTAAAATATCTCGAGAAAGCCGTTTACTATAGTAATTACTTGTTAAATCGCCTGATGTGGAAGCGTATTTGGCGTGGATGCGACGCATGAGTAAATAAACGTATCTACTCTGCGGCAGTGAGAACTCGCAGCTCCACCCGCATGAAAATGTTTTTCCGGGATTAAAGTGTCCGTCTTTATATTTTCCTGGGATAAAAACTATCATAAATTACCTGCTGATAATGTAGCTTTATACTGGTGAAATAATTTTATAATCGGTCCAGTAGTTTTTGAGTTTATTCGTTACAAACATACAAAAATACAAATCTTTCGTCTTTATTAGTATAGAAAAATTATAAAAATCATAATGATCAGTAATTACGCTGCCCAACGTCGTCGGAGAAGCTAACTCTAATAAAGGCTCGAGCCTATCAATAACGTGTAACATATAACTTACTTTGTAACTATAATTCTTAATTGTGCCAGCGACTCCGTCCGCCGTCTATCATCATTGTAGATTATGACTTACAATAACTCTTGATAGAATGCATCGACAGACGACCTTGTAAACGTCGCAGGAACACGCTGGATGCAAGCCTCTTCTAACAGGTTGGTCTGGAAATCCTTTGCGAGTTATATGTTCAGCAGTGAAGAAGAAGAATGCACCGATTTTGATGAAGCAAGGGTTGGTCGATACTTAAAGATACGCGGTATCCACTTTATGTTCTTTAAAATAAATTTTGTATGGTACCTATGCTAGCTGTGACATTATCTAAGCTTGCAACCAGTTACTGGTGGTAGGTCTCTCATATGTAAGAGTCCGCCTGGGTGGGTCCACTGCAATGTCTATTTCTACCGCCAAGCAGCAGTGTGCATGCACTGTTGTGTTTCGGTTCGAAGGACCTACTGTAACTACTGGACATAATGAGACTTAACATCTTACGTCTCAGGACGCCGAGCGCAGTGGAATGCCTCACAGTACTTTGTAACTCAAGCTGCTGTATGGTGTTGCTACTGTTTTTAGGTGGTCGTATCGCTTACCATCAGGCGAACGGCATACTCGTATCGTCATTGAATGCCATAAAAAGTAAATTTTCAAATAAGTTAGCACCTATTTTGACTGTGTATACAAACAGACCATTCCAAAAATCTTATAAATGTATTTATTTACCTATTCTTATTAAATCGTAATATTTTCCCCAAAATGTTACATACAGACACGACAATGGACATATTTATACATAAAGATAATAATTCTGTACTCATGTATACGGACTTCATAGTCCGAGCCCGGGGGCAAGTTTCATGTTGATCAATTTTACCTCGTTAAGGGAGAGATTAGCTTCTAACTACTAACTAGCAACGCTTGTTATATAATGCTAGCTTTTGCTCCCGTATCCCTTCAAAATATTAAGGATTTTAAGTGAAAAATTATCGTTTTATTTTTTTTTAACCTTCATTCAGCGGTTTGCGTTAACCACATACAAACTTCTTCACAAACTTGCATAGTTATTAGTAGAATGCCCGTCTGCAGCCTCTGCCTACCCCTTCCGGGATAGAAGATGAGTGTGTGAGTGGATATTTTATTTTTATAGGTATAGCATATAAATTATATGATCTTGGGATATGTTTATTTTGACATACATGCAACACTGCTTTAAATCAATGGAACAACAATAAAAGTTTGTTACTACAGTCGCGGCAAAGTGAGTCTACTGCATCTAGTAATAAGAGTAGTATACTGGTATCTAGATAGAGTATCGACTGGAGATGAGAATCCCAGTACAATTATTCTGTTCATTCCTTATCACCGGACATCCGACCTTATATTAAACCCTGTACCGACAATTTAAGACATAAATTGCCATTTTAATGTGCAATAGTTTCTAAATAAGACAGATAACAATGGCAGAAACGGGCCGATAAATTGAACCTCGGACTTAAACTAAATTTAGAGGACTGACATCCAATCTTAATTGCTTGGGGCTCCTACTTCAATTTACAGCTATACGACTAGCTTTTCATGCTTTCAATGTATTTATAACTCTATTCGTATGGTTTAAAAGTTGGTATTTGGGTACAAGAGTGTTTATGCAGGATGTTAGGTAGAGAACTTAGTATATTTTTTGTGAAAACATTTGGAATTGTGTGTCAGTTTTGCTGTTGCTTTTTTTGAGCAGGGTTCGTGTTTATAATATGAAGTTTATTTTTAAAAATTAAAGTACAATTTTTTGGGCAACTGAATGGCAAGACGAGCATGTCACTTGCCTGATGGTAAATGGTATGTAATATGTGTATATATTGTATTTATTATTTTCGTATTATTTACATTTCACTATTTTAACTATTTCGACATTATGATTCGAGTTCAGTTTCGTGCACCTACTATGATTGCACGTACTATGATTTTGTCTCTGCACCGGCTCAGGTTGACTGATAGAGAATGCCTTCGGCATAAGTCCGCCTTTATATAACTATGAATAAAGTGCATTAAAGAAACAAATAAACGATACGACTGTCCATAAACAGTAACAACACCATACAGCACATTTAATGAGAGACAGAGTACAGCGTGGCAATCGACTGCCCCAGTCATCCATTGAGTCTGTCTTGACGAGACCCCCTGAGTTAAAAGCTGGATCCGCCCTTGCGCTACCCTAGCCGCTAGTAGTAAACTCGCTGCCGCTCCCTCGTACACTCAGGCTCCACCCTGTACAATTTAATTGCACGCCATGCTAATAGGCCCCGCTGTAGCGAGTTCGCAAGACGTTTCGCTTACTGATCGTGTTAGTTTGTACCACGTGCTTCAGGTAACCTGTTTTGGATAGTTTGTATACTAACGTTATCTCGTAGCTTCGTCTGTAAAGGGGCATAGATACTTTAGGACTTAGGAGTTGGGAATAATGTAATTTTTTTATAAAATTTTACACAATAGGAACATTAGAGATTACCTCGTAGGTAATTAGCAAGATACAAAATGCATCATGATTATAATATATAGAAGGGTCAAAAGTGGCACCAAGTGGTTCGTGTAATATTACACTCGGCGCTGGCTAGTCAGTTCTTTTGCTTGAACTTGGCTTGACACGCTGCCGTGTGTCTAGATTAGTACCTACCTATAGTTTGCAGTAAATTGTAGAGTTTAATAAACATGTTTATTTTGCTAGTAAATGAAATGAAATCATGTATTCGAATCCATAAAATGTTAAACATTACTTAGGTTCAGTCAATTTTTACTCTACCACCAGTTCGGAAAGCAGTTTCCACTTGAGATGAACGGGCAAGAAACTCTAGGGTTGCTCGTTTCAAAATCAGATCAATGGTATAACTTAGGTACAGTGCATAATACAAATATACATATACAGATTTTTATTTTGATTAGAGCAGTTCATTTTCTTGCGTCACAATAAATTCTCAACTCCCACTTGAGTGTCCTCCCTCTCAGGATTCACGCAATAATTTTATGATCTATACTTGTCAAATGACACGAGTATCTCGCCCGCCTGACGGTAAGCGAACTAGGCGGTCGTATAAACAGTAGCAACACCATACAGAAATGTGAATTACAAAGTGCATGACACTCCACTGCGCTAGTCACCCTGAGAAGCAAGATGTTTCTCATAATGCCCAGTATTTACGCTGGCTACAATGTTCTTCAAACCGGAACAACGGATCATAAACACTGATACTTGGTGGTAGAAATTAATATTGCAACGATGCCTACCCAGACAGCCCCTTGTATAAGAGAGACCTACCATCAAATATTACATTAAATGCTGAATGGTTTTTTTTTGTGTGTGTGTGTGCGTTGTGTGCAATATATGTTTATATTATTATAATATTATAAATGTTTATATTATAAACATAAAAAAATAAAATAAATTACAGGCATCTTAGTTTGAGGCTGATTATGAATAACACACATGTCATGAATGTCATGATGAAGGTAGAGGAAGCGAAAATAGTGTGCCAGAATCGAGCAAAGTGGCAATCCATAGTCTTTTCCTACCCCTATGGGACAGAGGCGTGATACTATGTATGTATGTCATGATCAGGCACATGAAGTCCACTGCTGAACTTAGGCTTTCGTTATAGGTATCCAGACGGACCTGTCAAATTTGGCCTGCATCCAGCGTATCATGCATATTATAACCCTGTAGATATTGAAACTAAATGGTATGAGCTACTTCGATCGGGCGGTAAATCACTCAAACACGTTAGTCCGTAAAGCTTCAATATATCATACTCCATTCGTCCGCGCCAAATAGAGACTGCCGCGTTCCGTATTAACCGATCCAGAGGGCGAAATCACTCTGGCCATCCGCCGTAAGAACGAGTTCTTGAAACTCCAACACTCCACAAGGCCGCAGTTCCGTCCTCGCCGTCGAGGACCTCGCCGCGTTCCCCGTCGCCCACCCCCACCCCGACCCCCCTAGCAATTCCGGCCCGCGTGCCGATGAGAACACAATCTAATAGGATTAGGCCTAAAAACCAATCTTTCCCTAATCGTTGATGTCTCATCCTCTCTCAGTGGCCGTCCTGAGCCGAGGTTCGTAACCCGTTAGTGAGTTGCCCTCAGCATGGTCACTTAATTCAAAAGGTTGCGAGCGCCTTCTACGTTCACCCTAAAGACCGGTGTGTCCAGAAAAGCCGACTCGCGTCAGGCTACTGGCAGTAGGGCCATTAACAAAAAATAAAAAAAAATGGTATGAGATCTCTCGTATGCAAGATTCCTTTTGGGTGGGTGTCATCCGCATTGACATTTTTGCCGTCAAGCGACATTTAAGCATTATCGTATTCCAGTTTGAATAAGATTGTTTTGCTGCATAAGACTTCAAATCTAGTGTCCCAAGGTGGAATTAGTGCCCGATATACGAAGGCTCACCCCGTGTTCGATATTACATGGCAAATAGCGAAAAGTGGGTCACATCTCTGCCTACCCTTTCAGGGATAAAGGTGGGATGTGTTTTGTTTGTCTAAAGATGAATTCAGTGGAGTGTCACGCAATGCTTTATAAGTTTCGGCGTTTAAATTCTTTCTGTCTATATCTCATGAGTCGTGACGCTTACCATCAGGGAGTTACTGACTCGTCTCGTCGTTCATTTGTATAAAAAATTGTCCGATAACACGGCCATAAGCTTTGCAATTGACTAATTTCCATATTTGTCCAAACACCTATTCGTCTAAATACGTTACCTGACAATTAAAAAATCAACGTAGAGTAAACTACAGATAAAATAGGGTTCATAAATGAAACAAAACATGAAAATATATACTCGAAATCCTTTATTTCCTTAACATACCTAATATTTACAATACAAGCTACTCGTTGTCACAAAGTAAAATTTCTAAAAAGTCTTCGCTTAAAACGCCGATGTGGTCAACATTTAAAATAAATTACTCTAAAACGGTACATTGTGCTCGATGGTACTCAAACTTTGTTCCAAACCCCTTTTTTATAGTAGAAGAGGTACTACAAATATTTTTTTAAATGGTGTCTACTATTTACAGTGTTGAATAATTTAACAGTTTTTTGGTGAAAAAGGATAATTCAAAATAGAAATAGAAGGATCTTTTGTATCCAATACTGTCGAGGCAAATTTTAATTTAAACCTATTTCATTTGTTAGTTAATTTCATTTATGATTAAAATGATTTGAAAACGATCTTTCCAATTCAAATTGAAATCACATTATTGACATAAAATATTACTAAAGATAAAAAATATATAATACAAACAAAAATTTTACCTTTATTTACTTTACATATTTTATTATTTTTGATACATTAATCAAGGTAAATATAACATTTTATAAATTGAATAACATGATAACAATAATTGGTTTGCAATATTTAAAGGTAATTTTACAGAATGACAATTCTTTTTCATCTCTGACAACACTAGACCGATAATCACTGAAATAATCGCCAAATACTTACTATTAATAAGAAATTTAAACACGTCGACATAGCAAAATATCTATTTTGCTATGTCTACGTGTTTAATAAGCATCAAATATTTAACAAATTAATGTACTCGTATATGAAGTTGTGTAATTTTTTTTCCAAATAATTCATGCGACAATGTGTATTATATTAACTGCTAATGGCTGTTAAAAAAAAAGGTAAAAAAAAATTTATCTATGTTAGAAATTGCTGTCCATTTAAATCAGGGGGCTTAAAAAAATAACATGAGGAGCTAACAAAAGTTTGAGTACCACTTACATTGCAATCTTATATCCCTATTTGTACTCTTTTAAATAAAAATATACCTTAATTTTATGACTAAAGGGCTTAAATTACAATTAATCAATAAAACGGCACATAAAAATGTATTGTTTAGAACAATCCATGTGATTTTAAATTTAAAAGGATAGTACGAATAAACATTAAAATCCCGGAACCAGCGGAGTAAAATAAAACAATAAGATGACAAATAAAAAAGTTTTGTAGATATTATGACATCACGTGCGCAGACAATTGCAAAACCTTTACACATAGATTTATGTTAATGGAATTGTGTAAAATGAAACTAAAAACTATTTTTTCGAATATCTTCAAATACTTATCTCTTTGTTTACATAATTCTTCACGTTTTTCATTCGACTAAAACTTTTTTCATTTGTTTTAGTTATAGTGACGCACTATCGACGCCCCCTTTGTGAAATGTACAAATAAGCACTGAAATATAATTTTATATTCATGCAACAAACATAAATACCCTTACTTACAACTTTATTAAATTTATTTATGGTGACTCGAAAAACTGCTCAAGTTGAAAAATATTAAAAAAAGGAATGTTTTTATAAATATAACGGGCAATAGGATTTTTTTTTTTGAATTTTTTGCTTTTTTTTATTTTAGTGCGTAAACACAGAACATTGATCAATTTGTTTACAAGTAAGGGTTTAGTACACACAATTCACACATCCAATAAAATCTATCACAAAATTAACATAGATTTGACACAATATGAAGTAACGGGAAAAATTAAAAATCCGATAGAAAAAAAACAAAATAAATAAAAAAATTGCTCGTTTCATATTACATCAATCATTACGCTTATATTAATCTTAATAACTAGAATCACAAACTTTTTTACATTTACAATACACTTTTACAATTAACGTCCATGCTTGAATCAAAATGCTGGAACCAACATCTGCCCGAATTTTGATCTAAACATTTAAGATTAAGTTTTAAAGTATAGCCATAGTCAGCGCACATTTTCAACATGATTTAAAGAAAATAAAATACCATAAATGGTAAATTTAACAGATGAAAATGTAACTCGAAAACACTTTTCAAATCTGATAGTTACTAACCAAAAATATATGTGCATAATATTTTTAAAGGAAGCATAATTTTGTATACATTTATTATACTAGAACTTTTGAACCGTTACAACACCCAAACCCTGGCAAAAGAAGCATAATATCGTATACATTTTTTACACACATACTAAATTATTTTAAAACCCAAACCCAGGCCAAAAACACTGTCACTAGAGGGCGCCACTTTAAAATTACATAATAAACTAGAAGTTCAACGTACGCGGTTTTAAAGCAGTCTTCCTTAGGAACCGATGCGCTAATACAGTTAGTTCTATTTGGTCTTGAGTTTTACCGCACGCGTATATTTCCCATTTGCTGTCACTCTGTAAAACATTTGTAATTTAATGAAATTATATAAAAATAATTTAAATCGATATAGCGATAGGCTCGTCCCCTATCACATCATGGGACGGAATAACGACGAAAAGTGGGTGCACTAGTTGCGCCTCTGCATACCCCTTCGGGGATAAAGGGCGTGAGTGTGTGTGTATTTAAAAAGAACGAGTTCTATTCACACCTAAGACATACATAATTACAATACACCCTGATAAATCGTCTCCAATATGAAATTTAATGCGATCATAAAGATCTATCCCCTAATATTTTTTTATTAACTTTTTACCACAATCTGTGTCCTTTTTTGGGACATTCAGAAGTATGTGGGACTTATTTTGATTGGCTTGTTGGAAGTGTGGCCCTTGTCACACACCCTTTAATTTATTATTGGACAAAAATTGGAGTTTATATCCCCTAATATAAACTCCAATTTTAGTCTCCGATTTGTCGTACGACTTCTGATTCAATAAAAGTCCACATAAAGATATCTGAACATTAACAAAATTTACTTTTGTGACAACAATGTTTCGTTTTTTTGCCGAAATAAAATACCAAGTTCACATTATTTCGATAAAGTTTTATCTAAACTTAACGTGAAGGCGACATGATTGCATTTGTTTAGTTATTTTTGAGACTCTGATTAAAAACTTACCAGCGGATTGATTAGTGTGTTTTCTTCCACCTCCTCTGTTGGCAGTTGGTCAAACCTGATCGACCGCACAGCTGACTTCCTCACCACTATCGGCTCGCCATCCTTCAGTATCTATGAACATCACACGACGCTTTGTAGTAACACCGTACGACACGATTATCGGAGTCGTGTGCGATATATCGTCGCATCTATTAACGACATACAACGCTTTAATATGTAGTCTGTCAAGGCCCGCGACGGACACCGGTGTCCATATACATAGGGTTTTCTCATACATCTATATATATATATATATATATATATATATATATATATATATATATATATATATATATATATATATATATATATATATATATATATATATAAGCGGGGCTTGAAGGGAGAACTAAGACGGTACGACACGATTATCGTACGACTCGTGTGCGATATGCCGTCGCTTATGTAGAGTGCTGATATATTGGCAATTATTTTTTTATATATAATGTTCGATTGAAAGTAGTCCTGTTCGCCCCCTTTTTATTGAGAACAAATAAAGGCGAACTATGACGCCTATTTCGCTTCTGCCTACTGCTTAAGGGTAACAGTTAATAGTACATATTGGTTATTCAATGCAATAATTTTGTAATTCGATTTAAATGTTTAATGTGTCGGCTCTTTAAACTTTAGAGCATCATCGTCCTATGATATGATAGAGGGTCTATCATACTATTAACATCATAATTATGTGCTTGGGTCGTAAACGTATCTCCGTCCCCTAATGCGGTAGAGGTCGAATCTTTCGCGATAGGGGGTGAATCTAACAGTACCTATGTCTATGTATAGTCGATCGCAAGCATTAGGAATTGGAAGTGTGAGTAAATATTAATACTGTTAAGGGTATACCTACCTGCCTGTGTTATAACCAAATGAATAGCTAATAGAGATAATTGTTTACATTAGCCAATAAGTTGTATATCACGTATGAAAAAATAAATTGAAACAGAAATACATACAGTATAATACAATATCTTAATATACCAAAACTCAAACGTAGTACCGTATGTGAATAGCTGATTACTTATTATTTCTATTTATTCTATTGATTTTTTAGACCTGTTTAATTGCTATTAAATTATTCTATTCTATTTAATTTAATAGACTGTCTCGGTGGCTTAGTTGTATTACAGTATGATTGCAAAGCTGAGATCTCGGGTTCGATCCCCGGGTCGCGAAGTGATATTGAGTTTTTCTATTCAGTATCAGCCCGGAATCTGGAATTTGTGCCCGATATGGCAATAGGCTCGGCCCCTATCACATCATGGGACGGAATGACGGCGAAAAGTGGATGCACTTGTTGCGCCTCTGCCTACCCCTTCGGGGATAACAGGCGTGAGTGTATGTATGTAATTTCTTAAGTGATGGATAAACAAAATTCATTTTATTTAGGCGTTAATTACGCGCGGGGCGTCGCGCGGGGCGTTATGCGGGGCGGCGCGCACTAAATTCAAACATTTGGCGCTGTAAGTGTTTACGGAGAAGCGATTTTACACGCGAGTTATAAATGATATTTTAAAATAAATGTTTAGTGAAAATATTACATTGATGTTTGTAGTCTAACTTAAACGAAGGTCCGCTAGATAATGACTAAGACAACTGTACTGAGCGTAAGCTGCAAACGCTTGCACTTTCACACACTCACACTTAGGGCGGTATTAATAAATCAATCTCAAGCTTGAGTTATATCTCAAGTAGACATAATATATGGAACTATTCAAACTTGAGATTGATTTATTAATACGGCCCTTAGAGTTGCTAAAGCGTCACTGTAACAGGCGTTTGTGCGATATTTGCGGAGGTGTGTGGACACACTGAGTAGACAGCCGCCACTGTACACGTCCCGCATCTTAGTGTCTGTTAATCACGTGAGGCTTGATAGGGGTATAGATATATCACGTGTATTTATCGCGCGTTATTCAAATTAGATTACACATACTTTAACCTATATTTGAAGATAATACACTAACATTTTTCAGTCACTTTGTACCTAAAAATACACGTGATCTTTAGTGGGGGGGGAGGTAGTCCAAACCTCACTACACATCACCAGAGGCGGTACAAAAGTTGCTAACACATCACGTGAGTAATGGACGACGCCTTAATAAACAACATCGTACATTACCATACGTTGGTGTTTACGCGTGGGATGACGCGCCGCCTCTCTATATACGGAAAAAACGCCCGACGCGCCGCGAGACTCCACGCTACACGCGCCGCGCGACGCCACGCTTCTCCCGAAATACAAACTAAAATCACCTGAAGCCTTCATACCATCGTTAACACTGATAGATAATAAAAAAATGGGAATAACATTCTATCGATAAAAACTTAAACGATTATAGAGGCATCTTGTCTACGGCCCCTAGAGTACTTTCAGTTGCTGGAATCATGGTGACTTTAAACGTTTGCGACGTTTTAGTCAGCATTATAAAAGGCGTGAGTACGCGTATATTGAGACAACAGTATACTTACAATCACATCCAGTGTTGCCAGTTTCCATAAGAATGATAAAACCAATATAATTCATCACATGATAGACAAAACTAAGTCCTCCTTAAAAATATATTACCGACTAGTTTAGACCGCGACTCTGTCCGCGGGAAAAAAAATTTCCGGGATAAAAAAGTAGCATATTTCAATCAGGAGTAATGTGGCTTTCTATTAGTGATAGAATTTTCAAAATCGGTTCTGTAGTTCCAGAGATGAGCCCTACAAATTGAATTTTTATTACTTTATTTTTTGTTTTTTTCCCTAATGTCTACGATAATAATATTATTCATTATCATAGTAAACGAAATAGCTGAGTGTACCTGTTAATGTGTGTGGACTATGAATTAAGACGTTATTTTTTGTTAAAAAAAATCCAATTTGAAATTCATATCCTGTAAGTATAAAGTTGAATTTGTGAAACTTTAAGGATCACCAGTTTAAGTAAAAAAACTTCAATGTTGACTAGGTTTGTGTACAGTTTAAAAATATTGCTTTTAGGCGTTAATTTTCGTAGCAATTAAATTTAAAAAATATTACCTTATTTTAGTTATTGTACGCCCAGTTAAAATGTGTGACTATAAACTTTAGAGAAACTTCTAATGTAATTAAACTACACTACTTAACTAATTAAATAAATAATTTGATAGAAAAACTAAAAAAAAAACTAAAAGATATACCTAGACGATTACGTAAATACTTCCACTACAAAACAAATAAAAAGCGACAAAAAAAACTCAAAATAAGTTGAAAATACATTTATTGAAATAAAAAATGACATCAGAACTCATTTGGACTGTGGAATGGAATACAATATTGACGGCAACACTAAACTACTCAGAGAAAAAACACATACAAGTTGCCATTATAAAAAAAAAACTACCAAGAAATAAATTAAAAACTACCGCAGAATAAATTAAACATTTCTTTAAAAAACATAAATAACAAAAAACAAATGCTATAACAAGATAATAAATAAGTATTTTTTAGCAAGATTCAACACTGGCCTGTCAATATTGTGGATGGAATTGGCGGGAACGGAAAACGGGGCAAAGGAAATAAGGGCGTGTAATGTCATTTGTTTATTTCAAATAAACATTTAAGTATAGCTGCCGATTTGATTTAAAATTGTTTACAAATTTAACAAAAAAAAATGAAATAAATTAAAAAAAAAGTCCACAACCGACGCGAATGTGCATATAAAGAAATTTATGCGATAATACAAAGCATAGATGATCTAAATAAATAAATACAAGGATGGGATGGGTCACCTACTTTAGGATAAGTTAGTTTAAAAAAGGAAACGATTTTTTTACAGCGAATACTGCACTTAGTAATAACTCCCGCTATGATTATGGTCACTCACCTATGTAAAAAAAACGTTTTTATTTGTCGTATCCGTAAAACATTCATAAAAACTACATTATGTTAATTTCTACTTGAATTTATCATTGGAATATTTTTTTTTCTGTTAAAATCACTATATGCAATTAATCATTAAAATCTCATGCAACTGAATATTAATTATTAGTGAATTAAAAATAATTCTAATATTATCAAAATCAAAGCAATTTTACAAGATAAAAAAAATTATAACATGCATGCTGTCAGTGAGTGACCATCATATACCCTACCTAAAATGACTTCAAAAAACCCTAACTATAAGAAATTAATACTTGAAAAAATCCTACAAACGAAATCATTTTAAAAACTAATAACACTAAAATGTTTTGGTGCTTGGTAAACTTGAGGTATGCATTTTAGATTAATAACTAGAAGGACGACTACTAGACGAGCGCTTTTTTTATCTTAGTTTTTTGCGTTTTTTTAACCGCTTCTCCAAAACGCTCTTTCGTAGACCCACTTTGCGCGTTTAAAACTAAATCTTTACCAATATATTATAAAAGAAATTCACAACGTTTATTCATTTGATGAAAATGTTCATCTTTGGCTTAAGCACTAATCTCGTTAGACGTTAATATTAGTTTGGTGCGATATTATACTAACAATTAATCAATCTTTTAGTTTAAAAAGCCCGATTAATTTAATAGTCGTATTTAAAACGAATTTCTACCACCTATTAGTAGTTTTAGTAGAATTTAGCCACGAACTTATTCGTAAAATCTACCATATTTTAAATCCGATTTTTTTATTTTATCACGTGATTTTACCGAACCGTTAGTTAGCCCTAACATTATCTGGTGACTTTTCTTTTATTTATAGTTTTAATAAATTGATTGCTTCATAGGCCTTGGCCTTGCACTTTATGAATTCATAAAATAAAAAGAATTTGACACCGACTGGTCCCGGAAAAAAACGAACTTAATTAACAAAAAAATATTTACAGAAAGTAATCTTAATTTATGTGAAACTAGATTTTTCCTGCGGCTCCGCCCGCGTTAAAAAGTTTTTCCTGGATAAAAGTCCCGCTTTTTACTTTCCCGGGATAGAATGTAGCCTATGTGTTAATCCAGAAGATGATCTACCCGTGTACCAAATTTCATCGAAATCCGTTCAGTAGTTTTTGCGTGAAAGAGTAACAAACATCCATACATCCAGACATCCACACATACTTAAAACTTTCGCCTTTATAATATTAGTAGGATACATAATGTACTACAAAAACATAAGTCATATTTTAAAAATGACCACCGCCCCTATAAAATATTAAATCTATGATTTGACGCGTAACAAATCTCAAAATAAATTATTTTATAACGACTATTTTTGTATTAAACACCTAACAACTTTTCTTTTTCATTAACAAAATTACATCAAAATCTGTCAAGTAGTTTAGAAGTAAGCGAAAACAAACGATTTTATTACATATTTTTATATAGAATTAAATTTTAATTTTGTAGAACCAAAGAAAAGTCACCAAACAATATCCCTACTGAAATAAGCGTATCATTTTTGACATTCTTTCCACTTCTCGTATCTTACTAGTACCAAGGTATTTGACTGTAAATTGAATAGTCTTATCTAGCTTTTTGTAATAAAATTCTTTAATAACAGAAAGCAGACAAGAAAATAGTGAGGAATATAAACTGTAGACGAATATTATCCAGACAATATAAAACAAAGCTTTATCTTGTTGACCTTAGACACAGATTTCATTGAAACCATTTTCTTATTTCAATAAAATAATCTAAAAGCAGACTTTTTAATATACCTAAAAACAGTCAAATACCAACCTAAAAAATCCTTTACAAATTACTGAACGTATAATAATCATTGGAGAACACGTCATCCTGTAACGTATCTCCCCACCACTGACTGACTGACTGACTCTCCTTCATCTTATTGGTCAATACCTCTTCTATTTTCGACGTAGACGGCTTCTGATTGGTCACTTTATATATATGATCGGCTAGGGCGTTTGTCAATACATCCTTTGGTGCTATCAAGTTATCACAAGCTACGTTACCAGAGTTTATTGTACGCAATCGTTCAGCGTTTAACCGCACGAAGTTTTTTTCATTGGTTATGTCTCTAAACGGGTATTGGTTAGGGTCAAGAGGTGAAGGATTAGTAAGGATATTGGACCTGTGTTGTACCTTAGTTTTTTCGGTAATCACCGCTTCGATGTCTATGTCTTCGAATTTTGGGTCTGGAGTGTTCTCCGCGCTGACCAGACTGTGGAGGCTTGTGGACTCTTCGAGGAGTGAGTTTTTGACTATGGATGGGGGGGAGAACATCACTGAACTGTCGCCTTCGAGGGTTTTGCTCTGTAACAATGTGGCTTGTTAGTTTTGGTGGGTAGTCACGTTTTTTTTATGTTTGGAATATTTTGTAGTTTGTAAGTATAGTGTCTGACTAGCTTTACAATATCTGTGTCAGTATTGTGTTTGCGCAATAATGTAACTTTTATTTTGTTGAACACTAATGGCGACCTAAACTGGCTTGATGTGTCTTTATTCGAACCTTGGACCGTGTCTCTATACCAAGACACACCACAACTTGTTTATGCTCAAATTTTCAAATGTTAAATCTGATTTCATGCTTTTTAAACGCTTAATACGTATTAAGGCTTATTGTTGATACGTCCAATCTTCAATACCCTATATAAAGATGTATTTTATGGGTGATAGTAACGATTCTTTTTATTCTTACAAAAATCTCTAATTTCTTTGTTCCTGATAAAAAAAACTACTTTTTTTTCGTATGGCATAGGATAAAATAGAATGCAATCATGAAATACTTTTTATTTATTTTTTAACCGACTTCCAAAAAAGGAGGAGGTTCTCAATTCGTGTGTTTGTATTTTGTTTTCAGTAGTAATGTCCGTCTGTACATACCGGCGTCTCGAGTATGAAGGACACGTCGGGCACGAGGGTCTGGTGCTGGTGGTGGGCGTGTGGTGTACTCGTGGCGCCCCAGCTCGCCGCCAGGGCCTTGCGGGCTCGCTTGTGAGTACCACCACCACCACCACCACCACCACTACCACTGGTGGTGGGCACGTTCTCCTTGCCGTGGGAGTCGGAGCCGCGCCGCTTGAGAGAACCGATGCCGGAGTCGTTCACCTGATGACAGGGATATTTATATATCACGCCTCTATCGGAGGGGTAGGCAGGGACTATGGATTGCTACTGCTCGGTTCTGGCTTACTTCTCTCGCTCCCTCCATCAGTGGGGTATGGTATGTGTGGTGGTATGGTACCTCCCGTGGGGTCCGAATATTTTTAACCTGGCCTTTCCGAAGAATGACAAATATCTGACATTCGAACATTCAGTGCGGTGGACTCCTCCCATCTCTTCCATACATTCCATTCTTTCAACAGAGATATGTATCTCTATATTGATACCAATGCTACTTACATAATGGTGCAATTTTTCCTACAAGTCATAGTATTTCATATACTTTTTTAATGTCGTACCTACTTTGCAAAACAACCTATGATGTATTTATTTTATTTACGACAAGAAACTAAAATTCTATTCAGTGTTATTGAAGTGAAACTTCTTTATTGACATATAGGGGAAATCTATATTAAAAAAAAGTCGTCACACGAAAATCGTCGCATTTTTTGTCACTTTAGACCGTCACGGCGTGTGCCGACTTACATATACGCATACTCACGCCTTTTAACCCCGAAGGGGTAGGCAGAGGCGCAACTAGTGCACCCACTTTTTGCCGTGCGTATTCCGTCCCATAATGTGATAGGGGGTGAGCTTATCGCCATATCGGGCACAAATTCCAGACTGGACTGATACTGAATAGAAAAATCCAATGTCACTTTGCCCGATCCGGGGATCGAACTCGAGACCTCAGCTTAGCAATCGTACCATAATACAACTACACCACCGAGACGGTCACAATAAACCAAATTAATTAAAATTCTCATTACAACTGAAGCGCACTTCGAAACAGTTTTTATACCTATCCTGTACATACCTGAGCGTTCTCAAGATCCGCAGCAGATGATAACATGGAGTCATTCAACTGCACCGTGCTGTCGGTATTCTCCTCTCGTTTGATCATCTCGGTGATGTCCTCCACCAGGAGTCCAGGACTTGAGGGCTCGTACTTCAGACCTGACTTCTTACCGATCTCGGCCATTGCGATCTTGAAGGGCGTTGGGGTTCTGTGAACAAAGTAATATTTTTAACATACATACATAGAAGACACTCACGCCCATATCTCATAGGGGTTAGCAGAGACTATTGAACGCCACATGCTTCGATGTTATTATTAGTATTAAGGAGAATTATTTAGGACTATGAAAAATGGCATAGTGTAAAAGAGTGTAACTACAAGTGAGATACAATACAGTAATATATGATGATGTTAAAGGATAATTAATTCGTGTCACTTTTGAGAAATTACCGACACATTAACTATAGAACCTAACAAAATCCTACTGTCCATATTTTAAAACACTCTTTATAGGTCACCCAGTTAAATGTTTTATATCAACCTGTAAAAATAGCAATAATATTCTAATTCCGGTTTTAATATCAAAAATGTCAGAACTGCATTAGAAAAAACTCACTTGGGCGTTTAGTATATCAAAAATATATTTATTTTATTTAAAAAAAAACAGTCGAAAGCAGGATTTGAACCCGCGACCTCCAGCGTACCGTGCCGGTGCACTGCCAACTGAGCTATCTCGACCTACCTTCATCTGTTCAATTTCAAGTTCCCTATTTTATCTCTTTAAAGGAGATACCTAGTGATATGTGTTTAACAATTCGCAATTTGAGGTCGCGGTTTCAAATCCTGCTTTCGACTATTTCTATAAAAATAAAATCATTATCCAGGCATTACATGGCCCTTAACATGTATAAAATCATAATATAGGATCAAAAATATATTTTCAAACAATGGTACTCACTTGGGCGTATTGTTTTTGAGATGATTCGGTCCAGGGGTGATATTCGCCGGCGTGGGAGTGTGCAGGAGAGGACTGGCGCTCCATTCCTGCAAAATTATATTGTTTATATATCATACCATAGCAGCCCTGTATTATATACTGCCCACTGCTGGGCACGGTTCTCCTCAACTGAGAGGGGAAGGCCTTAGTCCACCACGCTGGCCTAGTGCGGGTTGGTAGACTACTCATAGCTTTGAAATTCAGAGAACTTCTCAGGCATGTGGGTTTCCTCACGATGTATTCCTTCACCGTTAAAGCGAATGATAATTGATAAACAATACACACATAACTTCGAAAAGTCAGAGGTGAGTGCCTTGGGTTTTGAACCTCTGGACATTGTCTCGGCAGACCGTTCCATTCCCAACTAGGCTGTCGTTATTGTTTATATACATTTATTGAATTCGCAGGAACACGTTGGATGCAGGGCGCTTTTGACGGGTCCGTCTGATCATTATAAACAAATTTATCAAAACTTGTAAGTTGGTTTCATTGATGGATTATACATCACACAGAATTTTACAAAAACGCGATTCAAAATTAGGATTTCAGCAGCGCCTTGATCGGAGGCACTCCTGACTCGAGAAACTCCATAGAAGGCTAGTATTATTGGTTATTGCTCACAGCTTCGCCCGCGTGATAAAAAAAATCCGAAATAACAGTCCCGCTATATATTTTTCTCAGCATAAAAAGTTACCTATGTCCTTCCCGAGGTGTTAAACTAATTACCAAATTTCATCAAAATTTGTCCGGTAGTATTTGAATTCATTGCGTTGAGACAGACGCAGCTGACGGACTTTATCAACCGACTCCCAAAAAAGGAGGAAGTTCTCAATTCGTATTTGTATTTTTTTATATATGTCTATGTACCAGTGTACATATTTCACAATTTTCAGACAAATCAGTATTTCTCTGAAAATTGTGAGACTGTTTCTTTGACACCTTTTTGTGTACTAGCTTTTGCCCGCGGCTCCGCCCGCTTAAAAGTTTCCCGGGATAAAAAGTAGCCTATGTTACTCGCTGATCATGAATCTTTATATTAGTCTAAAAAATTTACAAACCATTCCAGTACTTTTGATTGTATTCATTACTAGTTTTTGCCCGTGGCTCCGCTCGCGTAAATGAGTTTTCTCGGGATAAAAGTCCTGCTTAATATTGTCCCGAGATAAAAAGTAGCCTATGTGTTAATCCAGAACATGATCTACCTGTGCGCCAAATGTCATCGAAATCCATTCAGTAGTTTTTGCGTGAAAGAGTAACAAACATCCATACATTCACGCATTCTTACAAACTTTCACACACACACACACACACACACTCACGCCTGTTATCCCCGAAGGGGTAGGCAGAGGCACAACTAGTGCACCCACTTTTCGCCGTTATTCCGTCCCATGATGTGATAGGGGGCGAGCCTATCACATCATGGGACGGAAGCTAGTGAAAGGCTGGTAGGTTAGCTAGGCTAGGGCCTGTAGTGTCCTCACCGGTGAGGATCGCGACGCGTTCCTCCCATTATTATTACTATTATTATATTATTTTTTTGTTAATTATCTCTTGTTTCATATTGCTTTTCTTGCCAGCCCGAGCTGGCTTCTTACTTTTTACTTTTTATTTTTCATCATTTATTTTACTCCTAATAAAAATGTCTGTAGTTATATAAGTGACTAATAATTATTATTAAATATGTCTCGACTTATCATAAGTGCAACTATGTTCGCCTACGTGATGAATAAAGTATTTTATTTTTTTTTTTTATTATTTTATTATATTTATTTATCGCCATATCGGGCACAAATTCCAGACTCCGGGCTGATACTGAATAGAAAAACTTAATATCACTTCGCCCGACCCGGGGATCGAACCCGAGACCTCAGCTTAGCAGTCGTACTGTAATACAACTACGCCACCGAGGCAGTCGTGTATATATTAAGTACGATAATTAAAAAATCATAAATTTGCTCTATCATATTAGATGACGCTAATCTCACCTTGGTATGCGCGGTGTTTCTCAGCGGCGTGGACTCCACCGTGGAGAACGATATCCCCGAGGGGGAGTTCAGGAACTGCGAGGGGCTGAACGGCAGCGCCTTGATGGGAGTCACTCCTGACTCACGAGACTCCAGGGCCTTGGTGATCGTGTCTGCCCACGGCTGAAATACAAATGTTATTGGTCAAATATAGTTTCTATTAACGAAAAAAACATATTTCTAGCCTTAACCCTTCAAGCCCCGCTTATATATATAGATGGGAAAATTTTATGAATATGGACACCGGTGTCCGTCGCGCGGCTTGAGGAGTCAAAATGAGAGTAAATAGAATATTACGTCCGAAGTTAGTTATTCTAGTGTTAAAATTATTGATGAATTTACAAGTCTATGATGTAAGTTCTGAGATAAAAATATCTGAGTTTCATCAAAATTATTTTTCACTTTTCTAGCAAGAACTCAATATTTTTCTTATACATATAATTTACCCAGAATTTTATCCACCTATGAATGTTGCATCATTACAATGGGATAGGATGATAGTACTAAGAAATTTAAAAAAAAATAACTTCTTTTACACGATTTTTTCTGACAGATTTATAAAAAATCTAAGCAAAATCACTACAGCCATAATGCAAAAAGGAGATACATATTATGTAATATGTATAGTACGATAGCCTAGTTGAGAATGGAACGGTCTGCCGAGACAGTGTCCGGAGGTTCAAAACCCAAGGCACACACCTCTGACTTATCGAAGTTATGTGTGTATTGTTTATCAATTATTGTTCGCTTTAACGGTGAAGGAAAACATCGTGTGGAAACCTGCGTACCTAAGAAGCTCTTTTAAGAATTGTGAAGTCTACCAAACCGCACTAGGCCAGCGTGATGGACTAAGGCCTAAACCCTCTCAGTAGTAGAGGAGGCCCGTGCTCAGCAGTGGGACAGTATATAATACAGGGCTGGTATTATTATTATTATATAGATTTCGCCCGCGGCTCCACCCGCGTAAATGAGTTTTTCCAGGTTAAAGTCCCGGTTCATATTTTCCCGGGATAAAAAGTAGCCTATGTGTTAATCCAGGACATAATCTACCCGTGTACCAAATTTCATCGAAATCTGTTCAGTAGTTTTGCGTGAAAGAGGAACAAACATCCATACATCCATGCATTCTTACAAACTTTAGCCTTTTTAATATTAGTAGGATAGTAGGATATAAGCGGAGCCATTCAGGTTTCCGAATCTGAATTCCTCATCAGGCAACCTAATTAGGAAACTGAACGTGTGCGGCAAGCTTAATACGGGGCTGGTATTATCTATACTAATATTATAAAGCTGAAGAGTTTGTTTGTTTGTTTGAACGCGCTAATCTCAGGAACTACTGAACCGATTTCGAAAATTCTTTCACTAATAGGAAGCTACATAACTCCTAAGTGCTATAGAGAAAATATTTTTGTCCCGGAAAAACTTTTCACGCGGGCGGAGCCGCGAGCACTACTGTGGGACTGTGTGAATGCTGCGTGTATTGAAATACAATGAGTGACTGAGGAGTATGAATGAATGAGTGATGAATGAGAGAATGAGTATGGCGACGCATTTTAAGACGTAACGATGTTCTGTAATATATTTAAGTTTTTTAATTAATACAAGAGAGGTTCTACAAGCGAACAAGCATTTTATTTCACACCACACTACTAGTTATTATATATAGTGCGATACAATACAAGAACTCACATTGGGCGTTGGGGTCAGCACATGGTGTTTTTTCTTCCGCCTCAGTATCGGCGGCGGGCTGTTGGTCTCCGTCTGTTTCTTCTTAGGCGAGGTGTATACAGACGGCACGACTATTTCCTTCATGTCGTCTGGTTGCACTGAATATGTTACTGAAATTGCAAATATATTATTATATTTTTTTTACTGCCTCGGTGGCATAGTTGTATTACGGTATGACTGCAAAGCTGAGGTCTCGGGTTCAATCCCCAGGTCGGGCAAACTGATATTGAGTTTTTCTATTCAGTAACAGCTCGGAGTCTAGAATTTGTGCCCGATATGGCGATAGGCTCGCCCCCTATCACATCATGGGACGGAATAATGGCGAAAAGTGGGTGCACTAGTTGCGCCTCTGCCCACCCCTTTGGGGATAACAGGCGTGAGAGTATATGTATGAATTTATGCTTCTTCAAATAAACTTCAATCGAAATTGAAGTAAGCCCTTAGAGCTTTAGTTTAGTGAAGAAAAAATGATTACTTTTAAAGACAACAGAAAGGCTATTTGAAAGTTTAAATTAGTTCACCGAATAGTGTGGCCAGTTGGCCACACTATTCGGTGAACTAATTTAAACTTTAAACTTAAACTTCTTCAAATAAAGATTATAAAGGTACAGTTGTACCTTTATAATCTTTATTTGAAGAAGCGTTTTGAAATATTAAATAAGTTCAGATATTTTTGTGGCTGATTGTATAGTGTACAATGCTTTCTGTACTTACCTGTGTCTTGGTTGCATTCATTGGTGGACGACGCTTGCGACAAATAGTTTTTGATCGGCGAGTTTGACGGCAACGCCTCGATGTTCACAAACCTACAAACAAATGACTATTTGTTAGTATTTTATACAGAATGACTGGTAATACGACGTATTCCCGTTAACATCATGTAGATTGGATGAAAAGCAATCGACTCTGTCCCATGAAGCCCTATCCACAACTCAATAGTTTTCGAGCAATTTAGAATTTTAAAATAAAGCTCTTATAACACCACCAGATGACGCCGTGACGGTCCAAAGTGACAGAAAATGTGACGATTTTTGTGTGACATTTTTTTAACACCGATTTTTGCCGTAAAAAGCTTCACTTCAAAAAGCTAGTATGGAATACTAACTTGAAAGGCGAGTCGACGATCTCAACGTCGGCAGCTACGAGTGCTGGCCGACGTGGATTCTGGTGCTGCTGGTGGTGGTGCTGTGGCTGCAAGTTGTCGAGCTGGGTCTTCAGCACGCGGCGGCAGTGCAGCACGTGCTTGGACGGCTGGCTCGTCGACGACGAGTTACTCTGCGTCGACTCGTTGAACGGGTCCGACCATGGCTGCTGCAGAATAACACACTAAAACACTCAATATCTAGCGTACTACCTATGTAAGAGTCCGTCTGGGTGGATACCACCGCAATGTCTATATTCTACCGCCAAGCAGCAGTGTGCCTGCACTGTGTGTTACGGTTTGAAGGACATTGCAGCCAGTGTAGCTACCGGACATAATGAGGCTTAACATGTTATGTCTCAGGATGACGAGCGCAGTGGAATGCCACACAGTATTTTGTAAAGCAAGGTACTGTATGGTGTTAATACTGTTTATGGGTGGTCGTATCGCTTACCATGAGGGGAACTGCATGCTCGACTCGTCATTCAATGCCATAAAAAAGAATATTCGCCTCTATTCAGCAACAGAGGCCCAATCGTAAATACTTTGTGGGTCATCATGTTGGGGATGATAATAATGACGAATAAATTATAAAAAGGTTTTAAAAGTTCGTATGCACGAACGCCTAGTTGGAAGGGAACGATCTGGCGAGACCCAAGGCACATCAGGGACAGTAATATAAGGCTGTTGTTATTTTCTTCTTGGCTTTATGGTAAGACCAGTAGATATACATATAAATAAGAGATAAAGTCAAGTCCGAGCGCGACATATTGACTGGAGATATCTCGTGTGTATAAAAACTCGGCGGGGTAGGCATTAAAATAAATTTTAATAACATGGGTGCATAAATTTTTACAGCAAGATGAGGTAGTTTTTTTTTATCTGCGCCTAACTATACCATTTTAGGAACTACGAGATAGAATAAAAACCAAATGTGAACTGATAATATATTAAAGCAAAAATCCATAAACGTACTGGAAACAACCGTTACATATGCTTAGAAGTTATTGGCTCTCAGCGGTGAGGTTAAGTTGTGTTGGTACCAACTTTCCACATCACTCACTGAATGGTTTGTTTTTGTTGTATTAAGAATATATCACTATAAGTTGCATACAAATTGTATGTTTTGGGACCTAAAAAAACCTCACCGGTAAATTTTTAACAGATTATTTATGTTACAGTAGCAATTTATGTATATTATTGTGTGTACATTTTTTTTTGCCAAATACCAACTTGCAGTGACATCTGTATCAGTATTAGTGAGACACTATCTGGCATCCCTGGAGCGCGGTGTGTTCACGTTTGTATGTATGTCACGATGACGCGATACATCTGTATGTATGCACGAAGCACTGCTACACCATATTCAAGGAAAGAAATCACTACCCTTGATTCGCCGTAGTCGGGTAAAAACACATTGTAAACAAAGATATCCAATTTTTTTTCAGTACATCGCACCTTTAGAACGAAAACGACACAATTCCAAAAAATAGAAAATTGAGTTGTCATTTTTAAATGACTAAAAAATAGTCCCTTATTTATAAAAATATAAAAAAAAGGGACCGATATGACAGTTTTGTCCTTTTTCTGCTCGAATATGGCTGTGTTTGAACTATTATTGTATTGAGAGCTTCGTTTCAAGTAATTTTATGACGATAACTCAATTTTTTGTCTTTTTGAATTGTGTCGTTTTCATCCTAAAGGTGCGACATGCAAATATAATACAAATAATTTAAAAAGAGTAGATATTTATTTACATTTTGTTTTTGTTCTTTGAATGAGATACTCATAACGCGAATGTTTAGTGTGCAAATACTGGAATGGATGGAGTATTACGAAAGACCATAACCGAAGTGTTTTAGTACGAAAACACCACTTTTGATGAATTTAGGATGAATAGTAAATAAAAAATTTAAAATAAGTTAAATGTAGATGTGGAACACAAAGCAATGATAGCGCAGGTTTAAAACAAAACTAACATAAATTGGGTTATGTCACTTGGTTTTTGCTAATAAAATTAATTATGCAAAAAATGTAAAAGGGAAATTTTAAATCATTCTTAGTATTTCTTTTTTTATGTCTAGCATTTGTAAAGCAGACCGGTACACTTAACAAAATCTTTTGAAATGACTTTTTATAGTCTTTTTAACTTTTAGCTAAATTACATACTTATTTCCCCTGATATTTTTCAGGTAACTTTAAATATTAAATGCGACATGGTATAATGAAATAACTAAATTCAGTCCACAATCTCGCAAAATTCTTGCACCCGAGAGACATAACCCACCAACCCAAAAAAACGTAAAAATAAACAAAAAAAAACACAAAAAGCAAAGCTCACATCGTTATAGGCGACAGTGACTTTGTCAGTGCGTTCGCTGTACGCGTTATTTACAGGCTCGCTATACACAGCGCGCGGCTTTACCCGCTTGCGACGGAGCGTCTCGAAGCTGTCGAGTAGGTCCGGCTCGTACTTGCGCCGCATCGTCGAGTTCCAGTGGTTTTTTATCGCGTTGTCTGTCCTGAAAGGAGAAAAAAGGTTTTTAATGAATTTAATTATAGGAAAATAGATATAGAAATCCTCTTTTTATATGACAGAGTGATCTTATCTTAGAAATCTGTTTTTTCAATTAACTAACATTTCAAGAATGAAAATCTTTTAGAAGAGAATACGGATACCACTCTTATTCCACTGGCCTGATGGTAAATTGAATGAGACATTCATACAGCGTCGATAGCAGTATATTCCTGACAATTCAAAGATAGAACAACTGTCGTGTTGAGGTCATGGGTTCGTATCCGGTATAATTATTTTTTTTCTGCTCAATGATAGACTCGCCCCATATTTTGAATGGAATATCCCCGTGAGATTGTGTATGACTGACCTGCCGGGCAGCAGCTTGGCGATCTTGGCCCACTGGTTGCCGAGCTGCTTGTGCGCCTGGTAGATGACGCGGTCCTCATGTTCCGTCCACGCCGTCTTCTTTATCGAAGGGTTCAGGTGGTTGTGCCACCTCTCTCTGGAAACAAACATTGTAATCATGTAGTTCATCAATTTACACATAACCAGAGACAGTTAGATGTAAGGTAACGATCGGAAACCCTATCGACGCGATTAACTGACACTTCGATATAATCACATTTATATAATTTAACCATCGTTAATTTACGTCGATACTACAGTGTTGTTAATAAAATAAAATATCATTCCTCCTTTTCTGTTAATATAATAAATACCAAAATATGAAAAAAAGATGTTAAAAGCAAATGCAGAAACCGCTACAAATTTTGATGAAAATTGGTATATCTATTTTTTTGTACTGCACCTGAATATCGAGACGAGCATACCGTTCTCCTAATAGTAAGCGATAAAACCATAAACAGTAGCAACACCATACAGATTTTTTTTATTACAAACTGCGTGGCCACTGCGCTCGTCACCCTGGGACAATACGTTTTAGTTAAGATCCTTTAAGGATTGTCTTTATATATACATACACACACGCCTTTTATCCCAGAAGAGGTAGGCAGAGGCGCTCACTGGCGATAAATAAAACGTGGGTGGATAATAATCTTGTTTTGATTATCCAATCAATACCCAAGAGCTAGCCACGTTTACACCGACCGGGTAGCGGACAGCAACTGCCCGACGACACTCATACTTCTCGCTTACATACAAAACTGTCTATTCATCATTTTATACATCCTTACAGAGTCCCTACAGTCCTTTAGATATCACATTACCTGCACTGTTTCCCTATCCTGCCCTTCAACTGCCTCGCGATAAGCGTCCATTTCTTGGGCCCATACTTCGCGACCAATTCCACGACTTTCTCGTCTTCCTGTGGACAAAACAAAACCAATGTTACTACTTTATAATACAGCGTTGTTTTATGAAGGAGCCAGGTACTTGTTCGCAAAAATATGACCAGGTCAAAGACGGATCCTGCTTTTAAGTCAGGGGGAGGTCATGTAGTCGAGGTTTGTCAGGACAAACTCCAAATCAATATCAATAATGAATTTAATAACGGAAATAATAACCCAGGGGCGTCATGATTCCAGTGACCTTCCCTCTAGATCCGCCCTTGGACCAGGTTGGTGCCACTCTTAAATTAAAGCGTATTACAATAGAGTCGCTAAACTCTAGAAGGTAGAGCTACACTTCTGTTTTATTTGGATAGACAGAAGAATAGGTCAGCTCTTCAGTTAATACAACTCTCACATCATTCAATAGTAGACTTGCTGGTGATCATGTTGTTAGAATATTGAAAACTTAAAACCCCTGTACAGTTCCCTTTAAACCATATTTTCCAAAGATCGTCAACGCACTCTTTCTCTAGCTATGACGATTTATGGACACATGATAACACCAATCTTCTCGCCTCTCTAAAACGCTCCAAACGATCTACAATCGTATTCATAAAATTACAAAAAAAAAGTTACTAAACAGAACAAAAAATCGAACAAAACCATCTGATCGAGCGTGCGAAAATACGTTATATTACAAGGTGAACGGGTCGAGTGTGACGATCAGCTGTGTGGGTGTGTGACGTGGCTTGCGAGTTACGACAGATAACCAACCGCTGACTAAGCGTTAATGGTACGAATAGACCAATCAAGACTCATCTATAAGCAAGTAAAACTTTCTGACTGGTCCGTTTGCTCTATGGATAGCAGACAAGCCATCACACTGGGTGGTAGATTTCTGGTATTTTATACGGTCAGAGACCACAGCAAACTCCACAGCCCTTTGTAAGTGGAGTGGAGATAGGCGTCGAGTTAGAATATCGACAGACGAGATAATCACTCGCGAGAGAATGTTCCAAACCCGATATACACCGGGTAATCTCGACACTGCATTTCGGACTGGGCCGCGAGCATCACCAAATTCCAATATAGCTAATCTCAAATCACGAACAGCGCACAATGAAATACATATTGCGGGTAAATATTTATTTCCGGAATAAATTCTTCCGGTAGGTATATGAAATTTTGGCGACCGGTCTTAAAGAAAGACGCTTGATAATGTTGCCGACCACATCCAAGTGGGATAAGGACAAAAAGGTAATAACCCAAAAAACTACATGAACTAATTTAAATCGTGATTCAAACAATCGATTTATAGTTTTTGCGTTCATCTTATTTCTTTTTATTTAGACACGCAATCTTTATTGTTATAAAAAAGTGGGAATGCTTTGCTATGTATCGATTACTTAATTATTTAATTGGATGTTATAGGGCTATTCGATTATCGATTTAATCGATTATTTTCAGGAAGTCATGAATTGACGCTTCGGGCATTAATTGGATGCCTACCTAAAATCGGATTAATAAACATGTTGTTGTGGTCTGTGGGTTACGTGTTATCTGCAAACTGAAGGGCCTGAGGTCGATTCCATTAAATCGAATCGGTCGATAAAATTTTTGAAGCTGTGTGTAATTTTTGTAATTTTTTAACCTGTAAGCGAAAATACCTGGGTTCGATTCCAAGTAACACTATTTTTGTGCGTCTACCAGGGACTATGAGATCTTGAAAACAAACCATATTCGTGGTGGACTTGTGAGATTGTGCCGGTTGAGAACCTATTGTCACAGATTCGAACACCAAGACAGACAATGAAATTTTACCGGTGTTTTTGACTCGAAAGTCATAAGAGGTGTACCCGAAATTTTTGCTTTACAAAGCAATAATATTCTATTTGACAGTAATGAATTTAAAAAGTACACTTGTGTACCTCTGCCTACCCTCAGCATGAAAATTAAGATACACTTCTGCCCACCCCCAAGGCGTGAGATTAATTGCAACGATACGATAAAGAACAAAACACATGGCCATAAAACATAATAATAAAATTATTTTAAATGTTTTTATCTCGATTCATTCATGACATCATTCATTATCTCACAGTTCGAGACGCCAGTCTTGGGGCCTTGTTAGGTTTCCTTTGATATTCCAAACACGACCTTGTTTTATCCCGGTTAACAGCTTTTAAATGACTACGATTTCGGAAAAGGCAATCTTGCATATTTTTAACCGACTCCAAAAGAAGAGAGGTTATCTTTTCGTCGTATATTTGTTCATCGGTAATTTATACCCCGTGGACCGATTTCATTTTCGAATCCACCTGAATACATATTACTATATTAAATGCACGATGTATTTAAGGTACTTAATTGGATAAGGATTAATGCTGTATTGCTTAAAATCGCTCCGTGAATAAGCCAACATTCTCGTAAAAAGTAAACGATAAAACATGGTTATTGTGGGCTATCCCTAAGAGATAGACATATACCATCACGGACTATTTATGTAGACCTTTTTAAGGTGTACGATACATTATTTTGATCTATCTCGTAGGGCTTAGCCAGCGTTTGCAATATAAGCGCAACAAAATGTGTTTATTTACGACATCACATTTGAAACCTCTAAAATTATCAGTGTTTCTCTACTATATTATGCATTTGTTATATGAACCTTACTCTTGAATCACTATATCTATTAAAAAACCACATCAAAATCCGTTGCGTAGTTTTAAAGATCTAAGCATACATAGGGATAGACAGCGGGAAGCGACTTTGTTATATACTATGTTAAGATATTACCCAAAAAGAGCATAACATTTCAAGTATAAATACACTGTCCCCAAGTTATCCATAAGTCAGTATGTTGAATAAACATTCGCACAGACCGAACGCACGTGGCGACGAACAAACAAAAAAACCTCTGACCGAGTCAAGGACGAATATATGTCACAACTCACAGCGTGCTCGGTTAGGGTTGCATCTAATGCATACATTTTATCATAAAAACCATTTTGTAATGTATCAAAATAATTGTTAACGAATAAAGGTAAAAATAGGTTATTAAAAAACGTGATTGAAAAAAATATACCTAAAACATGATGGTAGAAGAACTAAATGCACTTAGACAAATAAGAATTATTGCTAATGCAAAACATTTATGCAATAAATATGATAGGAAATATTAAGAAACAAATATGAAAACCTAATTTGTTTTACATTTCAATATGATAATTTATTGTATAGAATAATAATTTACATTCTATAAGGTTTTTACATTGGGGAGTGCCATGTCAAACCAGTTTTCATTTTTTTCCTTTTGGATGAAATTCATCCTACATTATGTAGGAATAGTAACTATCTTTATTAGTTTCATGCAAATACTGTTTGGCAACCCTACGTTAGATGTATTCATGATAAGGCGTTTTTACTAAAAGGAATTTGGTGCTTGAGTCTTGTTTTTCAAATTCTGTATAAAGAATTCAAAACGACAGACATAATGCTATCTGTCATACATTATGATTTATGCGTCTGATAAACTATGTAGCGAAATTAAGGACGGCATTTCCTGATATTTTTTTCACATTTTCGCCTATTTTTATAGAAATTTATATCACAAATCGGCACGGCGAAAATTGGATGCATTAGTTGCGCCTCTGCCAACCCTTTTGGGGATGGGGATAAAAGGCGTATGTATGTACAAATGGGTAAAGCTGTCCATAATTCCATCATTGGATACAACCTTATTCCCAAAAATAAAACATACAAAAAATAAATGATGTTGACATAAAACTCATTATATCGAGAACACTACTTAGATTTCTGCCACAGTGTTTTACAACCGCATTTGAACACTTGAAGAAACTACTGCAAAACCCAAGAAGACTTAAATATTTTTTTACTTATCTGGTTAAAAAATTCAAATCATAGCAATGTAATTTGAATTGCCATCCGTGTTATTATTTATTAACTCTATTGACCATAAATTTCAAAAATATATGAACGGACATTTAAATGATATTGCATGTGGGCGAACTCAATGGTCTAGTAAATATACAGAATTCCACCAGATAAGGAAACTAAAGCTGAATGTACAAGGAAATTAGTTCTATATTATTTATAAGTTATAACATATAACGTTAGTAACACGATATCATTCTCGAAGACCTAACATTTATGGCAATTTTTACTATTTTTTGTGATAAAATCTTATGTAACGAATATGTACCAAAAATCAATAATATCTAAGTCTCAAAATGCCTTAATTACAGTAAAATGTTCTTCAGATGGTTACAATGCTTTTGTTATTTGATACTGACTACCCAGTTTTACTTGTATAGGTACAACAGGAGAAAATAGCAATAATCAAGTAAGAATTTAAAATTATCGTTAAAACGCATTTAATTAAACGGTCGATAAACTTGTTTTACATATAAACTGGATTTGTAAAAAATCTGGGCAGACAACTTCAGCTTTTAGGTGATTTCTCGATTACGCCTTATGCAAGTCTTAAATCTTGAAAAACGATTAGCTAGAAACGCTAAAGTTTCTTGTGTTAAGAGCACTATCAATTTATGTTTCTATAGCAGTGTACATGCTCTGTTGTTTCGGTTTGAAGGAAACAATATTATGATAATTAACATCTTATGTCTCATGGTGACGAGTGCAGTGGAGTGCCACGCAGTACTTAGTAATTATAATTTAGTTAATGAGCGTTCGTTTAGCTTACCATCAGACAAGCGTTATGCTATGTAAATTCTAGGATCTTTAGAGGTTTCTTTACTAATATTATAAAGAGAAAAAAATTGTTTGTTTGCATTGAATAGGCGCCGAAACTACTGGACTGATTTGAAAAATTCTTTCATCAATATAAAGCTACATTATCAGCCAGTAAAGCTACATTTTTATCTCGGGGAAATATAAAGCGGGACTTTTATCCCGGAAAAAATTATTCACGCGAGCGGAGCCACGAGCAGAATTCTAGTAAGTTATAAAAGTGGTCTGAGAGGCTCATTTATTGATGGTCGCGAAATAATATTGTCACAAACACTTGACACTTGCTAATGACCCCACACGATACTCGAACCGTGAGAAAAATTGTATGAATGAAAAAACAATCGCTTGAATAGGCGATGACTAAGATATAGCACGTCAATATGCGCCATAAACTAATCTAAATGACAAAATTAACACGGATATAAGAATTTTAGGTGTGTCTTAATTGTGGAAAATACAATGGCCGCGAATGACATTTTGTCTTTTGAATATAATTTTGAAACAGCTGATAGGGACGAGCCTGTTGCCATATTTCCTTTCGCATCATAAAGAACAAACGCATGAGGAAAAGTGAATGCATTTGGTACCCCTCGGCCTTATGAGGATAAAGGCGCGATGTATGTACGATTGAAAATATTTAAATGTGTTTGTATGCCGGTGTAGGGTGTACATAGTGCTAGGGACTCGGTCCAATGCTCGCTCGGATAATGCTATACTCCCGAGTGTCGACATTGGGCTGTAAGACTGTGCGAAACCAACATAATCGTTCCACTCACCCCCCAGTGGTGGTAGCGCTAACTTTTTTCACCGCGAAAAAAAGCCGCGGATAAAAGCTCGTAGTTATTATATTTGCAATTTGTCAAAAAAAGTAGCATATTTCTTGACTGGCAATATTAGCAAACACAACATAAAACCTTTTCATGATGTGCAGGACGCATATTCTCGAAGAGAGAACAACGTAAAGTACATACCGCGCATGCGCGATTTCGTAATAGATCTCGGACCTCTTGGTGACGTCATAGACTTTAGTCAGTGATCTTAGTGAAAAAATCGTGTTATCGTTAGGGTCATTGAACGCTTATAACTCACCCGGTATGAACTGTGTAGTGTTTCATTCGGTGTCATAGTGTAGGTTAGAACTTTGCCTACCCCGCTGCGGTAGCGGGATGAACGTATGTATAAAGTTTAAATAGTTATTTTTAGAAATGTTGCTTGTGTGCATCGTTTGTGCTAAACTTAGAGTAAGTAAATCACGATAACTTTCTTTGTAATGCACATAAGGTTGTTTTATGATGTTTAGTATATAGAGCCACTTAGTGTCTATGTACCAAGACACTTATAGTTTAGGCATATAGATTTAACTTAGGCGCGAATTGAAAATAAGTGTAATCTTGAAAGTGAAAAAGAGGTCCTAGAAAGAGGGAAGGCCCTCTTAGTGCTCCGTACGGTATAGCCGCGGAGTACTTAAGCTAATTTGTTTTTTTGTATAGTTGAGTTAAAAACGTGTTAGGAGTTTTTTGTTTAATAGAAATAGTTCGGGACATCAAGAAAACAGCAAGTAGTCGGCAAGAAAGAAGAAGTCTGCAAGTTTGAAGAGGAAACAGGCGCTTATGCAGAGTGGACCATCCTTCCTCATCAGCTGTGGCACGGTGCTACGAGGACGACTTCCAGCTACGTCGCATAGCTACGGCGTAGCAACGAGAGACTACGCGCCGAATATTAACGCCGGGAGAATTTGGCTACCGTTGTGGCTGAACTTTGTAACTTTCGATTCAGTGTGTGAAATAAACGCTATTTCCCGATTTTACGCCTTTGTTACTTTGTCACTGGTATCGCCATATTCCCACTCACGCAATCCAGCACACACACAACACATTGCGGGGTGTTGGCCCAGTCCGAGCCCCGCACATTTTCTGGTCCTTCGCGAGCCGGATCTACGTGAGTGTGGAAAATGCCAGTGACAAGGTCAATCGGGAAACGAACGGCGTCGGCCACGGAAGCGTCAACGACGGTCACGTCATGTACCGCGACGTCCGCAACGGGGACGTCCGCGACCGCGACGTCTGCTACAGCAACGTCTGCGACTGAGGCCACCGAGACCACCATCGCCGACACCGTTCAAACGTGTTTCACCACCGATAGGGATACCGCTGCCGGCACCGCTGCGGAGGAGCTTCAAGCCGCCGCACCGGAAGAGAGGAAGCCACAGCGGCCCCGAAGTCGACCAGCCACTTCTTCAAGGCGTTCAACGAAAGCACGTCGCCTGGCACAGGCCAGGGCCGAACTCACAAAACTCAAAATAGAGCTAGCGACCGCAAAGCTAGCAGAGATCGAAGCGGAAGATAGCGAGGATGACCTTAACTCCGTCATCACCGAGGTCGAGCAGGATCAACGCGTTCACAGCTGGTTACATACCAGTCAGCTGCTCGCGATTGATAACCGACCTCACGAAGTGCAAGATGCGCAATCCCGTGTGCAGCCGCCACCCGAACCCATAGACCCAGTGATCACCGCCGCATCCTGGGACATCCCGGCGTCTGCACCGGCGGGAGCCAGTGCCGTGCCCCCGCCAACGTGTCACCCAGTGGCAAATGATGCATCAAATAATCCGCTCGATTTCATAACATTTTCAGGTAACCCTGCGGCATCGAACCCGAATGTGCAGCCGCTGCCTGCGAAGCAACCGCCGCCTGTAGTAGCAGCCTGGTTAAGAGAAAATGAAGCTTCGCAACAGCCGCCGCCGCCGCAGCCCCCGCCTACCCCGCGTCAAGTGCGGGGCGGGGAATTGGTCGCAGCGCGACCGAACTCCGATTATAGTGAACTTGCGTGTGCCATAACGCAAGCTGTGCAAGCTGCACAACATAGACAGCCGTTGAAGTATACGGAGTTGCCCATTTTCAACGGTGCGCATCAAGATTGGCTAACTTATAGAGCCGCTTATAATGAATCCGCAAGTTATTTTACAGCGTTGGAGAATATGTCCCGATTGCGCCGCAGCTTACGGGGCACAGCAAAGGAAGCAGTACAAGGGCTGCTCATCACCAACGCCGAACCGAACGCTGTGCTGAGGACTCTCGAGACGCGGTTTGGGCGTCCGGACTCGATCGCATTGGCCGAGATCGAGCGACTCCGGGCGCTACCCCGCCTCACTGATTCGCCGCGAGATATTTGCACTTTCAGTACGAAAATAGAAAATGTCGTGGGAACCCTGCAAGCGCTCGATTGTGCCTTCTACCTGTATAATCCGGAGGTTACGAAGGCGGTGATGGAAAAATTGACTCCGACGCTGAGAAGGCAATGGTATGAGTTCGCCGCCGCACAACATAGAGGTGAGCCCGACTTATTAAAATTTAGCCGATTCATTGCCAGGGAAGCGGAGATATGCAGTCCGTTCGCCGTGCCAGAGATCATCGCGGACAAGGCCCCGGTGAAGGCTAGCGGCGGCGAACAACCACGCCGGCAACGAATACATACCGTCGCCGACAAACAGAAGCCCGCATGCTGTGTATGCAACCAGGAGGTACATTCGATGGGCGAATGTGCACGATTTCGGGATGCCGCGGTTGACGCGCGGTGGGACTTAGCAAAAAAACATAGGCTATGTTTCAGGTGCCTGAAATTTCGATCGAAGCAACACACATGCAAGCCTCGAAAATGCGACACGGACGGGTGTGAACGACATCACCATAGGATGCTGCACTCGGACCGGAGGAGTAAGAGTACCGACGAGGCCACCAATGAAGAGGTGGTAAATTCGGCATGGACGTCGCAAATGTCATTTTTGAAAATAGCTCCGGTATGCATTTCAGGACCGGCGGGAGAGGCTCACACTTTCGCGCTACTTGATGACGGGTCGACGGTCAGTTTGATCGACCATCAGCTGGCCAAGGACATCGGCGCGGAGGGACCGGATGAACCGCTCCACATAATCACATACGATGGAGAGAAAACTACACGGAATAATTCATGTCGTGTTAAGTTTCAGATAAGGGGAAGTCGGGGACGGCAGCAGATAGAAGCCCGCACCGTCGACAACTTGAGATTGGCGGCGCAGCGTATTCCTGAAGAGGCGCTGCGAGACTGTACCCATTTGAAGGGCCTCCTGCCTGCATCACAAACGCAAGAAGCGAAACCCCGACTTCTTATAGGCCAGGATAATTGGCATTTGCTTATATCTAGCAAGACACGGTCCGGAAGGAGGAACCAACCGGTCGCCTCGCTCACACCACTAGGATGGGTGGTACACGGGAGCCGGACCAGAGCCCTAGGACACAGGGTGAATTTCGTCGGCCAGACAGCAACCGACGACCTAACTGAGGAGCTCGTAAAAGAATTTATTTTGCTTGATAATCTGTTTGTAGATCCCCGCAGGCCGAAGAGCGACCCCGGAGAAAAGGCGCTGAGAATCCTGGAGGACAACACCACGAGAGAACCCTGCGGAAGATATACCACGTCTCTCCTGTGGAAAAAAGAAAATGTCGAGCTCCCGAACAATTACGAGAACACTTTGAAAAGGCTGCACAACATAGAAAACAAGCTGGATAGGAACCCCGAACTCAAGGTCAGATATAACCAACAGATGGAGGCGCTGATCGAGAAGGATTACGCCGAGCCAGCCCCCGCAACCTCCCATGCAACAAGGACATGGTATTTGCCGCACTTCGCAGTTTTTAATGCTTTGAAACCGGACAAGCTGCGAGTTGTGCACGACGCGGCGGCCAAGACAAAGGGTACCACTTTGAATGATAACTTATTAACAGGTCCAGACTTGTTGCAGCCTCTTCCCGCCGTCCTGATGCGATTTCGGGAACATCCCATTGCAGTCACCGCGGATATCACGGAGATGTTTATGCAGGTGAGATTGCGCGAGGAAGATCGCGACGCCCTCAGATATCTCTGGCGAGCGGATCGCCGAGATAACGAACCGCCGGAAATATACAGGATGAAGGTACTCATTTTCGGTGCATCTAGCTCTCCCGCGACGGCGATTTATGTCATGAATCGCAACGCGGACAGATTTCGATCGACGCATCCGGAAGCTGTCGACGCGATAAGGAGAAAACATTATATGGACGATTACCTTGACAGCTATCCGGACATAGAAAGCGCGACAACGATTGCGCGGCAAGTGCGCGACATTCACGGTGAGGCGCATTTTATATTGAAAAAATGGACGAGTAATTCGCCTGAGGTACTTGAAGCACTCGGCGAATCGGCAAGTCCCCACCGCGAAGAGGTGGACTTAGAAAAGGCGGAGAGAGTCTTGGGCCTCATTTGGAGACCAACGGAAGACAGACTCGCCTTCAATTTGGATTTGGCGCGCATACCGCCAAACTTGTTAATCAGAGAAGCGCCCACGAAACGAGAAGCGCTTAAAATAGTAATGTCCCTGTTTGATCCTCTAGGTCTTGCATCCCCAGTGACGGTAAGGGCCAAGCAGCTGTTGCAGGAGGTCTGGAGACGCGGCACTGCATGGGACGATCCGCTTGACGGCGACATATCCGCCGGATGGGCGGATTGGGTCACACAGCTGAGAAGATTGGGTCACGTGTCCGTGCCACGCTGCTACCTAGGCTATACTCGAGCTAGAAGATTGCAGCTGCACGTGTTCACCGATGCCAGCGAGTCCGCCTACGCGACCGCACTATACTGGCGAGCCGAAGATGAAGACGGACGGGTCACGGTTTCGCTTATAACAGCGAAAGCGAAAGTTGCGCCGCTGAAACTAACGTCCATTCCCCGTCTAGAATTACAGGCAGCAGTACTCGGCACACGGATGGCAGCCGCGGTGAAGCGCGAACACGGAAGACAACCCGAGTCAACGACCTACTGGACAGACAGTCGGACAACGCTGAGCTGGATCAGAACAGGATCCAGATCATACAAACCATACGTCGCTCATCGCGTCGCGGCAATAGAGGAACATTCACAAACGAGCGAATGGAGATGGGTGCCGACGCGCCACAATGCCGCTGACGATGCCACACGCGACGTGCCGGACAACTTCGATGAGCGACATCGATGGTTCAATGGGCCGGAATTTCTCCGAAATCCACCCGACTTATGGCCCACGGAAGAAAGGGGCATCATCACCACGACCGGTGAAGAAAGAGTAGGCGCCGTCACCTCAGGACATCGAGAGCCACAGCTCTCAGAGGCCCTACCCGACGTGAATCGGTTCTCGAGTTGGACCCGATACTTGAGAGCTACAGCTCGCACTCTGCAGGCAGTGCGCATGTTCCGGCGACGGTGTGATTACGTTAATCACAAGCGAACAAAGGCCGCTTCGCAAAAGGACCCGGATTGGAAACGCGCTCAAACGTCGAAAAAACCGTTGAAGAGGAGCGCGCGAAAATCGGAGGACATAACATTCATGACCCTCCCAGCTGAGCTGTTAGAACGGGCGGAATACCTCATTATAAAAATGAGTCAAGAAAAAGTGTTTGCCGAAGAAATACGTGCACTCGCACAAGGAAAACCCGTATCACGGGATAGCCGCCTGTATCCTTTGAGTATTGTACTAATTAATAATTTGATATGTTTAAATAGTCGGATTTCAGCTACCACGGGAATCACAGAAAAAATGAAGCACCCTCCGGTCGTCGACGGCGAGCATCGGGCAACACGGCTGTGGATCGAGCACGTCCACGCAGAGCTGCATCACGCCAGCGTCGAGAGCGTGGTCAACTGCTGCCGCCAACAGAGATGGATCCTGAGACTACGCCCGACGGTCAAGACTACACTGAGGAGCTGCTTGAAGTGCCGCCAGAGGGCGGCGACCCCGCCGCAGCCGGTGACGGGCGACTTACCTGCCTGTCGGCTGGCTCATCATCACAGACCATTTACCTATACCGGTCTTGATTACTTCGGTCCGCTCACCGTAACCGTGGGCCGCAGCAATCAAAAGCGCTATGTAGCTCTCTTTACATGTTTGACAGTTCGAGCGGTGCATCTAGAGGTGGTGCACTCATTAAGTGCGCAGGGTGCAATCATGGCACTCAGGCGCATGACAGCGCGTCGTGGGAGCCCCGTCGAGCTGTGGTCCGACAATGCGACCAACTTCCACGGCGCGGAACGAGAGCTGCGCAACACCCTCCTCGCGGGCGCCGAAGAAGAGGCGTCGCGGAGGGCGATCCGATGGCGCTTCATTCCCCCGGGCGCGCCATTCATGGGCGGCGCCTGGGAGAGACTGGTGCGGACTGTGAAAACCGCACTAAAAACGGTGCTCCACGAGAGGAGCCCTCGAGAAGAGACGTTGGCAACGTTACTCGCCGAGGTCGAACTAACAGTCAATAGCCGACCATTGACCCACGTGTCGGTGAACCCTGAGGATCCGGAAGCCCTGACGCCTAACCACTTTTTGTTGGGCGGTCGGGGCCCGTGGTCGGTGCCGAACTTCCCGGCCGACCACGACTTCGGCGCGCACGCCGACCTCAAAGCCACACAGCAGCTCGCCGACGCATTCTGGACGCGTTGGCTCCGGGAGTACCTCCCCGAGCTAAGAAACCGGCGGGAGGCCCACAGCCGGGGCCCCGAACTGCAAATAGGTGATGTCGTCCGCATCATAGACGGCACGCTCCCGCGCAACACATGGCCGCGGGGGCGCATTTGCGCCATGTATCCCGGCCCAGATGGAGTGGTGCGCACAGTGGACATCACCACCCGCGGAGGTGTCCTGCGACGACCCGTGAAGAGGATCGTCGTCATACACCAAGCTGACGACACAAGGACCGAGAGCGCCGCGCCGCAGCCAGCGGCGGATGCATCCTGCCCGACAGCGTGACTGCATCACCCCCTGGACGCTGGGTGATGCACGGCGGGAGAATGTGCAGGACGCATATTCTCGAAGAGAGAACAACGTAAAGTACATACCGCGCATGCGCGATTTCGTAATAGATCTCGGACCTCTTGGTGACGTCATAGACTTTAGTCAGTGATCTTAGTGAAAAAATCGTGTTATCGTTAGGGTCATTGAACGCTTATAACTCACCCGGTATGAACTGTGTAGTGTTTCATTCGGTGTCATAGTGTAGGTTAGAACTTTGCCTACCCCGCTGCGGTAGCGGGATGAACGTATGTATAAAGTTTAAATAGTTATTTTTAGAAATGTTGCTTGTGTGCATCGTTTGTGCTAAACTTAGAGTAAGTAAATCACGATAACTTTCTTTGTAATGCACATAAGGTTGTTTTATGATGTTTAGTATATAGAGCCACTTAGTGTCTATGTACCAAGACACTTATAGTTTAGGCATATAGATTTAACTTAGGCGCGAATTGAAAATAAGTGTAATCTTGAAAGTGAAAAAGAGGTCCTAGAAAGAGGGAAGGCCCTCTTAGTGCTCCGTACGGTATAGCCGCGGAGTACTTAAGCTAATTTGTTTTTTTGTATAGTTGAGTTAAAAACGTGTTAGGAGTTTTTTGTTTAATAGAAATAGTTCGGGACATCAAGAAAACAGCAAGTAGTCGGCAAGAAAGAAGAAGTCTGCAAGTTTGAAGAGGAAACAGGCGCTTATGCAGAGTGGACCATCCTTCCTCATCAGCTGTGGCACGGTGCTACGAGGACGACTTCCAGCTACGTCGCATAGCTACGGCGTAGCAACGAGAGACTACGCGCCGAATATTAACGCCGGGAGAATTTGGCTACCGTTGTGGCTGAACTTTGTAACTTTCGATTCAGTGTGTGAAATAAACGCTATTTCCCGATTTTACGCCTTTGTTACTTTGTCACTGGTATCGCCATATTCCCACTCACGCAATCCAGCACACACACAACACATTGCGGGGTGTTGGCCCAGTCCGAGCCCCGCACACATGACGATTTCCCTTTTTTTATCGATGGCTCGACAAAGTGGCTTCACTGCATCTGATGGTAAATGAAGTGAAGCCCAAAAATAATGTCGACCGGCAAGGGATAAACACCCCTGGTCGGTCGGCACAGTTATGCCGGCCTGCATAATTGCTTTTTACCTGGATCATACATTACCATTACATCTTTTTCCCTTTTCAAAGGTAGGCAGAGTTGTACCACACTCATCAAATTTCGCCAGCTATGTTAGATCTAATTAACTGGGGTGATCCTTGCCATTTACGTCAGAATAACACCGGCCTTGCGCTGGGCTCAAACCCGAGACCTCACAATGCAAAGGCAAAAACAACATAAAAAAGCAATAAACCCACAAACAAACTGTTTAACATTCAAAGCGATCAATACATCCAGTATGACATTTCAGAGGAGTGACGTCACTTTCAACCATAAAGATAGAGTTTATGAATGAAAACCATTGTTTACTCGTGTTCTGAATATTTAATGGTGTTTTTATTACATCACGTATTGATTTTTATCTGAAATATTTGGGCGTAAGATGCAATAATGCTATTTGCTAGATCTATGAGTCCTAAGACATGAGGCATTTCCAACTTTTAATTGTGTTGACCGAGTCAATAATTTATTTTAGGGTGTCGGATACCTACTGGACTATTTCGTACTCATGAATTTTTATACATTTTCTTATCCTGATGGCATTTAATGTTATTGCTTTTTGAAGAGTTATAAAAACTGATTTATTTTTAGTAATTCTATACTTTTGGGTAGATGTTTAGGGATTACAACCGTTATCGTCACGACTATGACTACGTTAACCTTCTCTTGTCTCCACATTTTTCCAACTTCTGTCTTAATTCTGCATACACAAGCTCTGTGTTATATAATGTCTCACTGCTGGGCACGGGCCTCCTCTACAACCGAGAGGGCTTAGGCGTTAGTCCACCACCGTGGCCTATTGCGGGTTGGCAGACTTCATATACCTTCAAAATTCGTCAGAGATTTTCTTACAAAAATATTTTAAAGAGTATGAGGGGAAATAATAATAATCAGGACCCCCCCCTCAGCTTCTAAAATACGGTGTCATGCAAGGCAAGAAGCCACGCGACTAAAATTTATATATCGTAGGACCCCCCCCCCCCTTGTGAAGTGGACGATAGCCTAGTTGGGAATGGAACGGTCTGCCGACACAATGTCCGCGGGTTCGAAACCCAAGGGCACACACCTCTGACTTTTCGAAGTTATGTGTGTATTGTTTATTAATTATCGTTCGCTTTAACGACGAAGGAAAAAATCGTGAGGAAACCTACATGCCTGAGAATTCTGCATAAGAATTTCGAGAGTATGTGAAGTCTGCCAACCCGCACTAGGCCAGCGTGGTGGGCTAAGGCCTAAAACCCTCTCAGTAGTAGAGGAGGCCCGTGCTCAGCAGTGGGCAGTATATAATAGAGGGCTGGTATTATTATTATTTTTATTATTTAGGACCCCCCCCCCCCCCATGTGAAAGCTATAGCTACGCCCATGATTGAGTGTAATGATGCGGATGCGCGTGCGCCGCGCGGCGTGCAACGATGATTCACAACGAGCGCCGCACACTGGACATTGACATCTGTGTGACGTAGCATACTATTCATTATGAGTGCATAGAATTGAAATGGACTTTGGTTTGGCGAACATATTTTAGTGGCTACGGTTGTGATCTGATGATACAATGACTGAACTTTTGACTTAACGAGCGATGCTGTTCGTGAATAGTTGCTGGAATAATGCCGGCCTGTCAAATTTGAAATTCTTTAACGTATATTAGTTTCCTTACGACCCGGACGGTTACCTTTAACGTCAATCATACAGAGGTAAATTATAAAGCAATGATTAAACGATAAGGAGGAATAATATTGGTGCGTTTCTGAAAATACTTTTACCGATAAATTGGAAGATACATTTATTCTAGAAGAGAGTTCAACACATAAAGAACTAGCTGCAGCAATATTGGTTACTTACTATAAAACGTTGTTACAACATTAACGGTATGTACCACGCACGATGTCTTAGTAAACGCTAATAATCAAATACAAAATAAGCCGGTCAACCTCAAGCTCTCAAATAAATCGTACACAAAAAAGTGCATTTTGCACTAACTATCTGTACGTGTACTCGAACACTGTGAAACAAACACTAAAAAAAGTGAAGATAGTTCAACCCTCTTGCGTTTTATGGTAAACTAACCTAAAACATTATAAAAAGCCATTAGTTCATACCTCCTTGGTCCAGGGACCTTTGACTAGTTCCGGGTTGACCACCTTGGTCCACCTCTGCTGGCACTGCACATCCGACCTGTCAGGGAATTCTGCAGCGATCCTCTCCCAGTTTTCTTTGTACGCCTTCACGTACATCTTTAGCCTTTTATCCTGGAAATATTGAGGCATACTTCAATGTCTTATTGTTTGATGGAGCATTACATCTGCAGACAGTTCAGATACACAAGTAAGTATTATTTTTTGTTATTCCATCTTATCCCTCAATAACGTGTAGTTGAAACATACTATAGTAGCTTTTACCCCATTACAATAAATGAAGAGTTTGATGATGACCATGAGGTGACCTAGTTCGTACTCTGTTGTCACACACACCCACTCACGCCTTTTATCCCCGAAGGGGCAGAGGCACAACTATTGCACCTACTTTTCGCTGTGAATTTTGCGTCCCAAGATGTGATAGGGGGCGAGCCTATCGCCATATCAGGCACAAATCCCAGACTGATGATGAAGAAAAAGAAACTACGCTGCCGAGGCAGTCAGTTATTCTCTCTTCCTTAAAAAAAACCGAACGTACCTCCTCCTTTGTCCACCGGCCTCTGTTAATATTCTTCCTCTGCCCAGAGCTTTTGGTTGCAACCGGTGCATCTTCGTAGGCCGTCGAGTCCTCAGAGTACTCGCTCGTCTCGCTGTCATAGCCGCTTTTTCTGACAACAAAAATATTTATAAATTCACGGCTTTATCTATAGGGTAGATTAGGTTAGATTAGAATAGGCGCATAATACACATACGGTTCCCCAATACTGTATATTTTTTAATGTGACAGTGAGTCCACCTTAATATAGGATAAAAATTCAAATCCCTATCAACCGTTTTCTTTATATATTCGTATTAATATGACACTAAAGTCGTCGCTCGTTTTATTTCTACAAATACTGTATCCTTCGTCGCTTGCCAAGATCCAATCACAGAAAAATTGCATTTAAAATAAAATAAATAAAATACTTTATTCATCACGTAGGCGAACATAGTTGCACTTATGATATGTCAAGATACATTCAATTAATAATTATTATTACAAATAGTCACTTATATAACTAAAGACATATTTAAAGGGAGCAAAATCAATGTAAACTAAATATAAAGAAACCAAGCTGGGGCTGGCAGGAAAGAGATAAAAAAGAATATCTTTTATTAAAATTAATGGGAGGCACGCGTCGCGATCCTCACCGGTGAGGACACTACAGGCCCTAACCTAGCTAACCTACCAGCCTTTCACTAGCTACCTAAGCGATGACTACCCGAAGAAGAAAGGCAGAGAGAAACTCCGGGCTTAATTTTTTGTCATCAATTGTCCATTGAATCTTTATATAATATTTTTTTTTCTTTTTTTTTCCAAGCCTTTAGCATACAAAGTGAGATTAGTTATATAAGCTAATGCACACACATCACCGTTAAATTACATTAGAAAAACATATTTCCTAATCAGAGACTCGATCCCACGACCTCCCAATTCTCTACACGAGGCGATCAACTCCACAGCTTATCACCTAATTTTATATAACAGACCTTGTGCTATTTAACCAACGAGGCCCCTTCGATAACCTTCACAATTTATCCTTGTGTTGAACACGTATAATTTGCCAATCAATGGCCAGTGGCGGATAATATAAACCAACGCCATCGAATCGCCATTTGATTAACCCCTGACGCAAAAAGGGGGGTATATAAGTTTATGTTGGGCATCTGCGTAGGTCTGTGGCATCGTATCAAGCAAAATAATGGACTGATTTTGATGCCTTTTTTTGTGATAAAAAAGCTAATATGACCGAGATGGTTCTTAGCCATAATTTATGAAGATCTGTCCAAGCGTTTTAGAAATCAAAGCCGGTTGATTGATAACAAGTGATTCGTTTTTGAAAGACGTTAATATTTTATGTGCCAAATCAATATACGGCTGTTGGAAAATTTGTCTGTAAGGCTACAAATGCCATCCCAAATCAAGTGTATTTTGCAATCATTGTCCAACCTGCACCTGCGATACTGTTAAAGTAATGCGATACATAAATATTGCTACAAAAGTAAAAAAACCTCAAAAAGTGTTGAGCCCGCGTTATCTCCTACTAATTAAAAAAACTTGCTCTGCCTATGCAAACAGAAGGAGGAATGTATGGAATTATTTATCACAAAGATAAACAGATGTTTCTACAAAACTAACTGAGTTCTCGACTTTACACAACCTAAAAAGGGTGATTAGATGAAATTGATGGTTATACTTTGACCAGTAAAAAACCTGGTCGCCATTTTTGCTTTTTTACGTAGCCAGTACATAGAATTTGTTCCATATTTTACCACTACATGGAGAGGTTTTTTATTTTTCTAGTCAGGCTATAATATTCATATCTTTAAGGTCGTTTATTTGTATAAAACTAGCGCTGCATGAAAACACATTTGAGAATAATGGTGAAAATGATCAAAGTCAATCCAAAGCAGTTTAAAAATCCTAAGCGAATACATTAAGTGGCAGATATTTTGAACGCCATTCATGCTGACGTACCCGCATTAGGAGACTTGATGTCTCAGGGTGACGTTTGCAGCGGAGGGCCACGCAGTGCTTTGTAAATTCGAAGTTCAGGAGGAGTTGCTACTGTTAATGGACATTAACCCGTCAAGCCCCGCTTATATATACATATAGATGTATGCGGAAACCCTATATACTCGGACACTGGTGTCCGTCGCGGGGCTTGACAGATATAGATGTATGCGGAAACCCTATATACTCGGACACCGGTGTCCGTCGCGGGGCTTGACAGATATAGATGTATGCGGAAACCCTATATACTCGGACACCGGTGTCCGTCGCGGGGCTTGACAGATACAGATGTATGCGGAAACCCTATATACTCGGACACCGGTGTCCGTCGCGGGGCTTGACAGATAAATTGAAGAAGGAGAGTGGAATGCTCGTTTAAAAAAAATATACGTGTCAGCCAACTATTCCACAACTGATGCGGCGAAAGTAAAATACCAAATAATATTCATTCTCAAGTCACGTAACATCAACAATGATTGATGAATTAGGCATTGTAACAAAAAAGTCGGTTTTTAATATTATAACTATTGACTACGCTTTTAGACAAATATAAAAAAATGCGATAAGTATTAATTATACGTATTCGTTATTAATTGAAACATCATAAGGAAACCTCTTTTTTAAACGGAGACGGCAGTGACTCCATTGCAGATGCAGTATCGATTGATGACAGATGATCATGCCTCACCAGTTAAGACTATGCTGGTCTTAACTGGTGAGGATTTATTCGAACCCGGATATACACGAACTGACCCCGAAACGCGCCACTTAAGACACTATTGTGGATATTACACCTTATGCCGTGATCGCTATCTGAGCAGATACAATCCCAACACCAGGGGCCAGGGCAATCTATCCACGTGTTGCCCTAGGATTCTAATCCAGGACCAGTCCGCTACCACCAAACGAACGCAACAATCATAAGATACAAAATATATCCTGAACTCCAAGCATATCGAACTAAGCATACCAGGAAACCTATATTTAGACATTATTCCAAACTCTAACTTCCATCCTAATAATAATAAGGATTACGTAATGCCAAACTAGTATTGGGGCCTTGTTTGGAGTCACAACACGTGTTACAGCCAAATAGTTTGAACAGTTCCGTTTTGGTACTAGATTCTTGGGGGTAAGCAGTACTTTAACCAATTTGAGGTTTTATTTTTTTTGCCTAAGTCCTATTTCCCCGATTACCAAAGAAGCGATGGCTGCCAAGGATAAGCAAGAAAGCGAGTAAGGCTGAGGAGTAACCACGGACACTCACACTGCTAGAGGAATGTGAATGCATTTTGTAGATAGCTTTGGGCTGTTTATCGAAAAAATGGTGACCAGCTATAAGAATTCATACAGTTTACAATGTACAATCAATCAATTTGGTACTAGTACGCTCCCTCAAGATAAAACGTCCATTTTTCATATTTTACCAAGCAGTTGCGATCGTTTCGGAGATGTACAAAGGAAACAGCAGATAACATTTATTATCTACTTTAGATGTATGGTGCATGTTGCTAACGGACGACGCGCCAGCGACTAATTTAGAACCTCAAGGTGGTCGAGCATACACTTTTCTGACTGTACTAACAAAGCGGGATATTTAATTCTAGCTACTATTGTGACAATCTTTTAAAAATACCTTTTACCTACCGAAGCACAATCTTATCAATCTGAATATTTCTCACGTACACACTTCTAGTTCACCACGATTTATAAAGAAAAAGCTTGAGCGAGATTTACACTACAAGTCATATTAGCATAAAGAAGACAACATAATGAACAAAACCAGACTTTCAATAATCTTATTTAAATTGAATAATGCGAAAGTTTTTAAAGAGTTAGAAGTAGGTAAACACAGAAATTATAGAACGGATTTGGATTAAGTTTGACATATAGAAAGACCCTGAGAAGTAAACAATAGGACTTTTATTTCTAGCAAGTTCTTTTACTCGAGCGGATCCGCGAGCAACACCCTAGTTAATCAATAACTTGTGTTAAGTTCCAATATACATTCTCCATAACAAATGGAATAAATAAAAATAACAAAACAATGAACAAATTACGAACAGACCGTCACCAATCACACTTTTTTTTAACCCTACAATGCCAGACGTACCCTTTGAGTCATTGATGAATATTGAAAAAAAAAATGGCGCCAATCGTAGGCACACAATGACTTGGAATAAGAACGTGAGATTCACCATACAAAGAGTTTAAGACTCGTCTGTCGTTATGGAACTGGTTTTTTTAACCTTCTCGAAGAGTGTTGGTCTTTTGGACCGGCATCACAGACTAATAAATATGTCATTGTTAATTAGACAATGATAAATCGCTAGATTTTAAGTTAATTAATGGCCGTATTATTAAATTACACCTGGAGATTGTGGTCAAAGCTCTCCGAATTTAAGGAAAAATGTAGTATTTTATTAAATATAAATGGTTGCTTGGTACAATCTATTAAAAAAACCATACACTGACCATTTCCACGAAATAAGATTACATTAATTACACAGTACACACAGTTAGATTTTTTAGGAATGTAATAAAAAATACTTAAAATATTTATATTTAAATCCATCTAGAAATGCTACAATTACATTAACACACAATTTCTCTCAACCAGTACAGACTCAAATCGGTCCGAAATACCATTCAGGTACGCAACAAAATACGCCGCGCGAGGGTTAACCCGCAATAATAATACTCGGACTTTCGATGAGGTAAGAACGTAAAAAAACACAGTCGACTATTTATTTATGCATGCCATCGAGACATCAGCTGATATCGAACTTGTTTGAGGCTCATTCATTGCAAATAGCGAGACATGGTTTTGGTTTCGACGATCTTTAGGTATATTTTTAAGACTTGAGAAAAGGAGGTTCTCAATTCGTCGCATTTTTTTTTATGTATGTTCACAGATTGTTCAAAGACGCCTTGACCAATTTGGAAAACTCTAAATTTCTTCAAAAGAGTATAACCCCCCAGTGGTCCCATGGTCATCAAGTCAGGATATTATGATGACAGGATCCTGGAGAAATCGAGGGAACTCTTAAATTTTTTAGGCACACTTGAAACAATTTGGGTATTTTTTAAAGTGACTCGTATTATATTTAAAGCTTTAAAGGTACAAATAAGCATATTTATAATTTAATCATGGAATTATGTTAATTAATATTAGTCTTATTTTTTTTTTGTTTGACCTAAGATAGCAAGTATGTAAGCGATTAAAAGTTTTATTAGTTAAAGTACATTACATTCACGACGATGCACCCAACAGGATCCGCCAAATTATCGAGGATTTTCTATCAAATAGTTAGTAATTTCTATAGAGTAAAATTGTAACCGTATTTTGATGTCTTGTTTGTTTTTTGTTTTTCTTTATTATTAAGCTTTGCTAGAGTAGTATTATATTGATGCATGATGTATTTACCTATAACTGTTTTGTTACATTATGATGGTATGTTTTCGCATGTTTCTTATTTAGTATTAATGTATACAAACGTTGGTAAATCAATAAATAAATAAAAAAAAAAAGTAAATAAGCTCTTGTGGCTTATTATGATGTAATGCATCACAGATAAATCTCTGATATGGTGACAAGCATGAACATTGGACCGTAATAATTTGGGCGCAATAACGCAGTCGGATAGTCAAAGTTTGTTTTGTTCGGGAATCGAACTTGCAACTGATTTGGTTATAGGCTAGTACAGAGTGGAAATAGCATTATAGAAATCTTTTATGACACATAATAAATACAAAATGATGTCATTTACTCAGGATAAACCAGTTTTTGGAGGTGGTTTCACAGCTGTACCAGGATATAAAAGAAATACTATTCTTCTATGCGAGAATCCGTAACTCAATGAGGAGACGAGCAAACGGCACGCCTGATAGTAGGCCTCATCTTTATCCAAGCATACCAGAAACACCACACAAATAATTACAAAACATTGCGTTGTACTGTAATGTCCCCATCACCCTGAGACATTAGATCTCATAATGCCCAGCAATTCAGGCTACAGTATCCTTCAATATAACAGTACTTGTACAATGCAATAAATTGACTTGATTTGAACGCCGTATGGCAAGAGTAGAAACTTAAAACATCTTACTCATAATACAACATTACGTTCCTCTCCTTCACACTGCGTCAATAAACTCCATTTTCACACTTTTCCCCCAATTTCCCGCCAAAACTTACACCACGTGACCTCACGCAACCAACTTTTAAGCGCCACTGGCAAAGGAAAAGACACCCACAAATGACAAAGGGTGCAGGGTTCGAGCCCCGTGCGACAAGGATAGGCGGTGTGCGACAGAGAAAGAACATCAGGTACAGAAATCATAGCTGCCAAGGCAGGTGGTATATAACAAAGAAACTATTTGTATGATAGGTCAGTCTGGTACGTGGTACTTTGTTGCTAATGGTGTTAGGGAAAGATATTAATTTTGTTTTTTTTACTAGCTTTTGTTCGCGGCCAGCGTGAAAGTTGTCTGGGGTAAAAGTCCCGCTCCATGTTTTCCCAGGATAAAGAGTAACCTCTAGTGTTTCAAACTATCTACATAGCAAATTACATCGAAATCCGTTCAGTAGTTTTTGAGGTTTACGTTCAGACAGGTAGAAGCGGCGTCGGGCTTAGTTTTATAATATGTGACTAACATTTGCACACAGATCTGCCTGTCAAAGACCAGCCAGACTAAAATGGTGAGCATTTTCTGAATTACAAAATTTTCTATAAGACCGTCTATTTGCTTACGCATACTCACGCCTTTTAGCCCGGGTAGGCAGAGGCGCACTTTTCGCTGGCGTATTCTGTCCCATGATGTGATAGAGGGCGAATCATCTATTTAACCGTCTATTTGGTCTCCGAAAATGCCACTGAGCATACAAAACATACCAGCAAATTTTTGTTTCTATGAAATTGTACTGCCCGGTCGACCCGGCAAAATAAGTATGCCTAACTCTACAGTGTCACTTTACCCCTTTATTTGAAACTTTCCGCCAAACCAAGATTTTAAGCGACCGGAAGCGCGCTCAGAAGCTGTTAGTATAGCAAATGAAGTTCCAAGTATCAAATATTTATAGAAATGACATCACTGATAAGAGTTACATTTAGTATTTTTATTTTAAAGTGCATACAATATTGATTTTCTCTTACATGGATACAATTTAGCCTACAAACTTTGAATTTTAATGGATTAACAGGCAAATTTCGACTTGCTACTAGCTAAATAAAAAAAAAGTAAAGGCGTGCTACTGACATAATATTATTTACCCATCAATGTCGCTTACCAGAGACCTAACAAGAAGTTATAAACATACATACATAGCATCACGCCTTTTCGCGTTTCAGGGGTAGACAGAGGTTTAACACACCCACATTTCCCCAGCTATATCCCCGTGGAGGTTAGGTTTGTTTTGACTTTTGTCATATTTTTTAACCTCAATGTGGTCCGAGCATTAGAGAATAAGTCACACCTTACCAAGATTAATACCTTATTAGATATAAGATTATTAGTACCTTACTAAGATTAATAAGTCACACAAAATCTGAGAATAACGCGGTTCGCATTTTTTATAACAAAAACAAAACGTACGCTATGATTAAAGCTAAATTATAACCTAACAGTTAACAGAAAAGAAATTGTAACTTGAAGTCATTTATGCAACTCAAACATGTGCTGATGAAAAAATCACTTTCAATGGGCTTGGCAAAAAATGCACAAAAACATCGCAGGCGGATGCTGTGATTTGGGGAATAACGGGACTCGGGTGGGATGGATTTGCAAATCTGGACCCATCTGCATGTTAGAAAACATTTTTTACGAAACTAAATGACGAGACGAGTAATCTCGGTGGTAAACGTCGAATACCCGAACACAAAACCGACATCATCTTTGTTAAAATTGTATGAACACAACATATATTACATGTCTATTAAAAGTCTCATGGCCATTATAATTACTCGTGTTTTTTTAATGAAGCCCAACAATGCACACTACGAAATTACCCTCGCATAAGACACACCATCTTGAGGTCTAATATAGTAAGCACGGACCAAATCATTTACACAACAGAAAGAAAGAAAGCATTTATTCGCAGAATAAACTGGACACAAACATTTATAATGTTATATTATCCCGACTGTTTCAAATAATAAAACTGCACCAGTACTTGTAAAGGAATATTTAATTACAATCCACTTGTAAATGTAACAATAGTTTGCCAATCTGGCTTAAAGAATCACGAATACACTTTATAATACCACTTCTATCGTTTCTCGTGTCTCAGCAGCTAATGCCTCTCCATTTTTTTCGAAAAAAGACATCAACTAGCAACTACCACCACTCTGACCGTTATTTTTCGTTGGCTGTGTTGCCAGATTATTAAAAGTTCGTAAGTTAAATTAATAACGATCAGAGTGTTGGGGTTTATAAAACTAATTGTAATAAATTATTAAAATTTATAAACATGTGTAAATTGTTTTTATTTTTAAACCTTACACTCGACCGTCCTGACACCGTGTATGTCCTCATACACGCATCAGGTGATAACCTTACACTAGGCCTTGATAAAGGTAAAGATAATTCATAAAAACTAATTTGCTTAAGCCAAATACATAACTATTATTTTTATCAATAATATATTGTGATTACTACCAATTCATTTTTAAGTTAATATAATACTTTACAACTACTTTCACAGAGGAAAATTGACAATTAATATTAATCAATTTCAATTAAACATTAAACTCATCCTCAAGGATGTCTCTGCACCGCAACTAAACTAGTCAATTCTTAGCTTCCGTAATAAAAATGATTGCATTGATCCAATCAATAACTTAACTACTGTATCAACCGGACCAATTACTTCTGAGTTATAATACTTATCACTTCTCAAAGGCTTCATAGTAAAACAACCAAACCAATCAATTCTTGGCTGTGATACTTGTATCGATGTTGCCTTGAACCAATCACTTCTCAAGGACTTCGTAGTAAAACAACCAAACCAATCAATTCTTGGCTGTGATACTTGTATCGATGTTGCCTTGAACCAATCACTTCTCAAGGGCTTCTTTGTACCATAACTAAACCAATCAATTCTTAGTTGAGGTACTTAAGCATATTATACAGCCTTGAACCAATCAATTCTCAAGGACTTACTATGCTGTTAACTTTGTCTGGTCAAGGTGCGAACCAATCAATTCTCGCCTTTGACCTGCAAACAAACAATGTCTCTCTGTAGTTTATATTATTATTTATTTATTTAGTTATAAATAAATAATTATTTAAAGTCCATCTCATATCATCACAACATTTATGTAATATAATTAACTATAACATATAATCATCACTCTAAAGGTCGCTTGTATCACTCCCAGAGTCAGTTTCGTCGTTATTGACCGACAGCGCAGCAATATGTATCCAAGGTCGCATACGATCTGCAGCGACAGTGGTCCTACGCTTCTTTTTCATTCCCTCAAAGCCGGGTATAGGTGTGATCCGATATCGATCATTTCCCAAAATTTTCACTACTTTAAAAGGCCCTTCATAAGATGGCATAAGTTTTGTACTTTTGCCGTCGTTATTAAACGATGCCTTTGATATCTTTACTAAATCCCCTTTTTTGTAAATATGCGCTGGCTTTCTCCCCGTATCGTAATACTTTTTTTGTCTTTCTTGTTCCTTGTCAATCCTCATCTTAACGTTCTGTCTAATAGTATTTAAATCATAATTTCCCCTAGGTAAAGTCCTAATTTCGTTCATAACCGGATTTAATTCACTGCTCATTCCTATACCAAACATAACCTCTGCAGGCGCCTTGCCAGTAGTCTTTTGTACTGTATTATTAAGACCCCACTGAATAGTTCCTAGCTTCTTATCCCAATCCTTTTCGTCATCTCCGAGGTTCAATGCGGTCAGAGAGTTGAGGATTGTGCGATTATATCGCTCAACTTGACCATTTGACCTCGGACTCGCCACTGAATTCAAAACGTGCCTAATTCCTTTGTCAAGACAAAATCTTTTAAATTGATGTGACGTAAAACAACTACCACGATCAGTAATCAGCCTATCTGGATTACGGAAAATATAGAAGACGTCTTCTAGCGCGTTAATAACATTCTGAGTATTGGTATTCCTCACCGATTTTATAAAAACAAACTTGGTAAAAGAATCTATAATCACCAAAATATGAGTATGTCCCCGCTTAGACTTCACGAAAGGCCCAACATGATCAATGTGAAGAGTATGGAAAGGTAGCTCTACCTTTGGTATGGGATGTAGTAGCCCCTCGCGTGTATTTGATGACTTTTTGGCATAAGCGCACTTAATGCACGCCTCAACATATTTCTTAACGAAACGAGTCATCTTTGGAAACCAATAATTATTTTTTATTTTCTCTAAAGTCTTCTCGAGCCCTAGATGACCCATTTCATCGTGACACATCCTACATAACTGCCAGCGAGCGCCCTTAGGTACAACCCATCGAGTACTGGTTTTATCTTCTAAATACCTAAACAGTTTGTTGTCACGCAAGACAAACATATCTTTAATATATTGCAACTCTTTCTCGTCCACATTGTTGGATAGAATATCCCGAATCCTACACAATTCCGTATCACCTAATTGGAGAGTTAAGAGCCAGTCATCATCAGTGATACTCAATACGGCTGGTATTTGTTCACAACACTGATCCTTCTCAAAAGGCGTTGGATTACGCGATAAAGCGTCAACATGTGCCATTTTGATACCTGCCCTATATTCAACAGAGCAATCAAATTCCTGTAGTAACAGCCACCACCTAGCGATACGCGGAATTAAATCTCGCTTTTGAAAAGTACAGCGTAATGCACTACAGTCTGTCACGACCTTAAATGGCTTCCCCAACAAGTAAATTCTGAATTTCTTAAGAGAGCATATGACGGCCAACGTCTCAAGCTCATAAGAATGGAAATTCTTTTCTTCTGGGGAAGTCTGTCGACTGTAGTACGCAACGGGCTGAAAATTATCACTACCTTGTGACTTTTGTAACAAAATGCTCCCTACGCCGATTTTACTCGCGTCAGTGTGAAGCTCTAGATCCGCATAAGGATCGTAAATAGCTAATACTGGTCTTTCTGTAAGACTCTTCTTTAGGTCAAGGAATGCTTGTTCCTGTGCATCTGCCCATTCCCAAGCAGTGTCCTTCTTTAACAGTTTGCTAAGAGGATGCGCAATTATGGCAAATCTGTTAACAAACTTGCGAAAATAGCTCACTAACCCTAGAAACTGTCTAACACAGTGAACATTTACTGGGCGCGGAAAATCAATCACACTTTGTATCTTCGTACTACCTGGCATAACACCTGCACTACTTACTTCATATCCAAGATAATCAATCTTGTTTTGCAGGAAACAACACTTGGTCAAGTTCAGTGACAAGTTTGAGTTTTCGATCAACCTCATTATGTCCTCAAATCTGTCCAAACACTGCTCTGAAGTTTGACCATATATCAACAAATCGTCAATATATACCAAAGCCTTACTGTAACGATCGGAACCAAGAATACCGTTCATCATGCGTTGAAAAACAGCAGGCGCATTTGCTAACCCAAACGGCATCCGATTAAATTCGTATTGACCGTCCGGGGTGACAAATGCAGTGTAACGCTTGCTGTTTTCTGCGATGGGTACTTGGTAGTATCCGGACCTAAGGTCTAACGTGATGAACCACGCTTGACCAGTCAACCTCGCGATTTCGTCTTCAATGATCGGCATCGGATACCTCTCTTTAATGGTTACAGAATTTAACATTCTGTAGTCCACACAGAGTCTAGTGTTGCCGTCTTTCTTACGAACCAAAATTATGGGGCTGGCGTAATCGGATACGGAATCTCGAATTATGCCAGCTTCTAACATTTCTCTTATCATGTCACGCACCTTTTCCCTTTCGTTATGAGAGAGCCTGTATGGCCGATACACTATAGGTCGTTGACTGCTTAATTCTATGTTCATTTCTGTAACATCACTGCATCCCAACTCGTTTAGGGAAGAGGCGAAACAATGTCTAAAGCGATTTAAGATGTTAAGCAATCTACGTCTATCATCATCGGTCGCTGCTTCTCCGAGTTGGAGCTGATCTTCTATTATTTTATCACTGTTAACCCTATTGACGCGATCGATCATCTGTCCCGAAATAATTTGGCTAAGCTTATTTACCACCTTAATCCTTTCGGCTCGACACATAATAGAGTTTTGCTGTAGTAAGCATGGCACATTATAGGGCGTTATAGTTATATACATTTCACCCCTTTTTACTGTATAGACCCCTCCACAAATAAAGAATTGATCGTTCGGCCTACCTACTAGTTTACTAGTCAACATCACTTCACCATTGTAAGTTGACTCTGTTAATACCCTAACACTAGCTGTTCCGTGAAGCTGAAAGTGGTTATTGAACCTTCCTTTCAAAAGTGGTTCTTCGGGAATAAACAAGTCTGATTGTGGCAACTCGGTCCCTACGTCCAAGAACTGCAAGCTAGTGGCGTCCTTATAAACTATTATGTGCGGCTGTTCGGTGAATGTTTGGCCTATTAGCATCGACTTGTCTAATAGGTGGTCATCTACAACCCTACATAATACTCTAGCACTGACACCATCAATTACCAGGTCAAGAGCAACACTACCCGGCGACTGCACTAAATCGTTACCAAAACCTTTCATGATTGTGGGCACATTGTCATGCGAGTCACCGATCTGTTTTGCAGTGGAATTCTTTATTAAGGTGATCTCGCTTCCAAAATCAACGAAAGCTTCAAAGACAACACCCTTGATCGTAACTTTCTTGGTAAATTTTGAATTTGGATTGGAACTAAAAATGCACATAGTTTTCTTGACGGAGTCTGAAGTCTTTACGTTCCCTGGTTTTCTAAAACAATTTTCTGTTGTATGTCCAATTTTATTGCATATATTGCACTTTATCAAAGGTTTTGGACACTGAAGATAAGGATGCCCATTTTCTCTACAATTAAAACAAAAGACACCCTGATTGGAGAAACTTTTAAATTTTGTCCCCAAACTATGGCCACTAGTACCATCCGTACTATCTAACCTGCTTCTATTCCTAAAGTGAAAAGATTGTTGCAAAGTAATAGAATCCCTGTTACTCATCAGAAACTGCAATAGTTGTTCTGGCTGAGAACAGCGTACCGCCAATGCACTAGATCTCGTGGTTCTATCGCTGATACCGTGAATGATACAATCGACAGCGCGTCTGCCAGTAATTTCACACAAATTCAATAAAGCTAATTTCTCATAATAATATGTCTCAATAGGTTCATTATATTTACTCTTTCGTTTGAGCATATCCTCCAAGCATTGGCCATAATTATGTTCGTGAGGAAAAGCACTCGTTAATTTTTCCTGCCATTCCTGCCAAGTGAACATGATTGTATCTAAACTTTCAAACCAAGTTTTGGCCAAACCTTGAAGTTTTTGCAGCGAAAAATGGATAGTAGTCCTATCATCCCAACCATACACAGAAGCGCACTCATTAACCTTTTTCAACCATATGTCTATTCGTTGATTCTTAACAGAAGGATCAAATATTGGAAGAATGTTCTTGTGGTCTATATTTTTGGTTGATTGCGCGATCTGTGGTATTGGTTGTGAATCTAGGCCATGTTTTATAGACTTAATAATTTTTACAATATCATTAGTGGAAAAAGAAGGACTACGTGACCTGGTACGTTCTGCACGGTGTTGCCGTTTTGATCCTCGATGTTGCCTTGCTGTAGAGTGGCGACTCTCAGACCCAGTATTGATCAGCCGAAGAGCAGATCCTTCCCGTTCCCGCAGAATGTCACGTTCCTTTTGTAGCTCGTGCTCCAGCCTTTGGTTCCGTTTTCGCTCGAAATCCAGCTCCTTTACACGGCTCCGCTCGCGACGGCTCCGTTCGTGATGGCTCCGCTCGCGACGGCTGCGACTGCGCGTGCGAGAGCGGCTGGGACCAGTTTCGTTTCGGTGGCGCGTACGGCTACGCGAAGGAGTTTCCAGTCTATGCTTTTCATTCTCTCTATCCATGTTCTAGAACTCGAACAAACAAAATATAAATGTTAATTGAATGTGGGTACATAAAAATAAAAATTGAAACCCTCACAGAGTATGCTTGTTCGTTAGATTTCCTCATTCAATTATCTAACGGTTTCCTAATTATGAAGAAACTGTTTTTGCACCATTTAGAACATCATATTATACCTAGTCTAAATTTCATTTTGTTAAGCATCATTTATATTATATAATGAAAGAAAAATAACTGAGGTTTGAATATTCTATACAGCATTAATTATTATAACATAATACATAACAATTTAAGAAAAATATGTACTTCGAAATTTATAAAACGTTTGCTACTTAGTTGTGTAAGTTTACACCAATCAAAGTAGTCATTTAAAATGTATAATGGGTATGTTACTTACGTGGGGCAATCCCGCTTCTGAGATGTTATATTATCCCGACTGTTTCAAATAATAAAACTGCACCAGTACTTGTAAAGGAATATTTAATTACAATCCACTTGTAAATGTAACAATAGTTTGCCAATCTGGCTTAAAGAATCACGAATACACTTTATAATACCACTTCTATCGTTTCTCGTGTCTCAGCAGCTAATGCCTCTCCATTTTTTTCGAAAAAAGACATCAACTAGCAACTACCACCACTCTGACCGTTATTTTTCGTTGGCTGTGTTGCCAGATTATTAAAAGTTCGTAAGTTAAATTAATAACGATCAGAGTGTTGGGGTTTATAAAACTAATTGTAATAAATTATTAAAATTTATAAACATGTGTAAATTGTTTTTATTTTTAAACCTTACAATAATAAGATACAAAAGAAGGGTACGAGCAACGTGCATCTAGCTGATACTACGTCTACGTCTAGAAGGAACAGATAATATTACAAGGAACTGCATTCTGCCCCCATCACCTTAATAAGATGTTTATTGACAACATTCATTACTAGGATAACCCTCAAAATCATAACGGCGACACCAACAGATAAAACAAAACCAGACCCAATACCTTCTATTGCTAGCATGATCATAAAATTGCTGCTCAAAATACGAAACGCAATAACTACAAGTGATAAACTATTACATCACCGGCACGAATGTTTCCTGTCTGGTACACGATAAGGATTCCATGGAACCGCTGTGATCCTGAGCCGTAAGGTCATTGTCAGATAGCCGATCTGATACGAGATAAAAAGATGGAACGGTTTTGGAGTTTAGATGATGAGGTTTATGATACTTTTACATATATTTTGAGGTATATGTCTCGAGTAGAAGAGTATATACCCTTCCTAGGTAGGTTCAGCCACTAAGAAGACCTGCATAATATCTTCTATATCAAGAGGGTTTCGGAAAAGAAGTTGGGTTCGTTTTTGATTCTGCGGACCTGCGTCTCCGCAGTTCATTTCATTGTTTGATTTACCATTGCGATAAAGAATCCTGAAGACTATCGACCGATCAATAGCAAAATGGACCATATAGTTTGTTCGACAAGCTTTCAAATGATTGATTAATTCTTACTATTGATTCGGACTTAAGGATTGGGATCATTTATCGAACCTAAAATGGGATAAGATTTGTTTATTAAAATATCATAAGACTTCTTCCCTTATAAAAAACCGCTGAAGACGGCAAATATAACATTTCCTGTACAACCAATACCCCGTTTCCGAAGCAGATAACGTCCAATTATAATAAGGAAGTAGGGGTCAACTCCACCTGCATTCACCAACCCCATCATGTAGATTTTTAATACATTTGATGGTAAAACCTGTTGCTAGTTCGAAATGGGGTTAATTTATATTTGCAAGTTTTAGTAGCAAATGATTATATGCATGGAATTTATATTTATTGCTGACCCATGACCATCATATATTTTAGTCGCATAGAATCGTATTCATTCTGCTGCTATATACACGGCCATTTTGACATTGCATTACTAAATGAAACCACATACTTATCTACTTGAACATACAGTTTACAACAAGTCACTCGAACTACAGATTTAATATAAAAAGTGTAAGTTTCGAGCAAAATAAATGTAAATAAAGAGTGTTTTTCGTTTTACACGCCCTAATCTATACTAATATTATAAAGTTGAAGAGTTTGTTTGTTTGTTTGTTTGTTTGAACGCGCTAATCTCAGGAGCTACTGGTGCGAATTGAAAAATTCTTTTTGTGTCGAATAGACCATTTATCGAGGAAGGTTATAGGCTATATAACATCACGATGCAACTATTAGGAGCGAAGAAATAATGGAAAATGTGAAAAATGCGGGGAAAATTATTCATCCTTGAGGGCTTCCATTGCGTGCGCTGCGAAAACGGTTCAAGATACCAAAAATATATGTATGAAAGAATTATTCCTCTTGAAATGATCTAAAAAAAAGTCCGCGACAGTATATGTCTATCTTTTAAAATAAACTCTCTAGAACCGTTTTTATGGTAATCAAATTTGGTCGAAATTAATGCATTATTTGTTAAGAGTTGTATCAACGTCATAATATCTATCTTTATACAAATAAATGTGTTGGATAGAGTGATTCAACGGGAAGGTTTTTATGTATGTACTTTTAGCCCGGAAAACTTATTAACGCGGGCGAAGCCGTGGGCAAAAGCTAGTGCTTGATATTGGTCACAGCGGCAACATCACAGTTTCTGTCAAACTTGCGCACACGGCGGCGCCATATTCGCACTAAATTACAATATGAGAAAAATCTACCTCGGTGGTGTAGTTGTATTACGGTACGACTGCAATCATGAGGTATTGGGTTCGATTCCCGGGTCGGGCAAAGTGATATTGGGTTTTAAATTCAGTATCAGGATGTCTGTAATTTGTGCACGATATGGCGATAGGCTCGCCCCCTATCACATCATGGGTCGGAATACGCACGGAGAAAAGTGCGTGCACTGGTTACGCCTCCGCCTACCCTTTTGGGGATAAAAGGTGTGTGTGTGTGATAAAAAAACTGAAAGTAAAACGGTTTTTTTTATGAAAATACTAGCTTTTGCCCGCGGCTCCGCCCGCTTTAAAAAGTTTTCCGGGATAAAAGTCCCGCTTTATATTTTCCCGGGATAAAAAGTAGCCTACGTGTTAATCCAGGACATGATCTACCCGTGTGCCAAATTTCATCGAAATCCGTTCAGTAGTTTTTGCGTGAAAGAGGAACAAACATCCATACATCCATACAATCTTACAAACTTTCGCCTTTATAATATTAGTAGGATTCTTTATTCTCGGATGACTTATGGCACATTGTTGGGAAGGTAAAAATGAGTATATGCGCAATGTCAAAATGACCATGTACATAAACAAATATCTGCCGTGTATGTATATATTTACTATGCTGCTTCAATTAGGAAAACAGTCACTGCAATTTTAGTTATTTATAATTTTTATTCATTTACTTTAACAATTTGTTATGCAATATATTATAAATATATAACCTGCGATATCACAATCTCTACTCATTTTTCGAAACAAATAAAGTCATATATATGCAGATTTAACATATTATTTATGTAATAACGACATGAATGACTCGTTCCATGACTTCAGTATTGTTATTTAATTTGTTTTTATGATTAGCTTTTGCTCACGGCTTCACCCACGTGAATATGTTTCTCCTGGATAATCCCGCTATAAAAATAGCTATCTGTTATTCTCCAAATTTCATTCAGATGCGTTCAGCCGTTCTGGCGTGACTGCGTAACAAACATCCAAACTTTGGCATTTGTATTACTATAGATGCAATGCAATAAGCCCTATTATATACTACCCACTGCTGAGCACGAGCCTCCTCTACTACTGAGAGGGGTTAGGCCTTAGCCCACCACGTTGGCCTAGTGCGGGTTGGCAAACTTCACACATCCTCGAAATTCTTATGAAGAATTCTAACGTCGCTCGGATTATGCTATACTCCCGAGTGACAACATTGGGCCGTAAGATCAGTAAAACCATCATAACCGTTCCACTGCCCCCCCGCCGTGGAGGTAGCGATAACGCGTTTTTGCCCCGCGAAAAAAGGTATGTAGGTTTCCTCACGATTTTTCCTTCACCATTAAAGCGAACGATAATTGATAAACAATACACACATAACTTCGAAAAGTCACGAGTTGTGTGCTTTGGGTTTTGAACCTCCGGATGTGTCTCGGCAGACCGTTCCATTCCCAAGTAGATGTAACTTGTAAAAGAAGTGAACCCCAATTGCAAACTCTTTAACCAATAGGAAGTTACTTTACGCTCAAGTGCTTGCGCTCAAGCGATTACTTTTCATCCCAGTACAGGACGTTAAAACACCCGTATCTGCGAGCAAAAACTAGTATTATATAAGTTCAGCTTATTATTTTTAGAGAACATAGCAAAGCCAATGCAAAAGCAACGATGAAGATATTAATTTTTATATTGCAGCGAAACAGACAATACATCTCTCATTAATTGCAAATATCAGAAAAAAAAAATAACCATAAAATAAAATAGAATATGTAACACCTTTTGCCAACAATTTTGGAGTGCAATAAATTGAATACTTAACAACTTATTTAAAAGTTTTAAAAACCTAATTCAGAATAACATCGACATTCAATTAATCTTGTAGTTTATACTTTAGACGTATATATTAGCGTTTTGTATTAGATTATTTTAAATACACATAAAATATAGTAGTTTATCGAAACACGTGCCATCACGCTCTGCAAATAACTTAGATAACGTGGGTCGTGTGGCAAATTAAGCTCCAAAATAAATCCTAATAACCACTGCTATTGAAAAAAAAATCAGCAAGTGCAAGTCGACGTGTAGCGATTGTTCCGTTGCCTAAATCGTTTTTGACTATTAGAACTTACACACACACACGCACACACACACACACACACACAGCACGCGCTCTTTTTATCTATGATGGGGTAGGCCACGGAGGAATTGTCTATATCCCTGTTCTGTGGGGTAGGCAGAGATGCAACTAGAGCGTCCAATTTATGTCATGTGTATTCCCTCCCGTGATCGAGTCGATTAGCGTGTCTATTACAATATCGGACACTAATTTTTGACTGGGCTGACACTGAGCATCCAAAATCACTACATATTATTTATAGAACTGAATAAGAAGACGAGCAGGCAGCTTGCCTGATGGTAAGCAATACAACTGCACATAAAAAGTACCAACACATAAACTTTTATTAAAATTCAAAGCTTTCAATTGCGTCCATCAATCCGAGAAAGATGTCAAGTCTCATAAAGACCAGTAATTAAATCCTTAAATTAAGTAATAAAGAAAGAAACTACTACACTACACTTAAAAAAATATTAAAATCTACATTTATTCAAGAAAGACTACAAACCAAAAATAATAGTTTCCTACATTCAATACATGAAAGAAAGACATTAATTACAGACGAAATTGCCAATTTCCTTACATGACCCAAGGGGTTCCCTAAGGAAGTGTGCTGTTAGCCGACGCGGCACGCGTGCTTCCCGTCCCGACGCGACCCTTGCGACACACTTAGCACTTTGGGGAACTCGTTTCGTGTCAAGTTTACTGACTTCGGTATTTCACAATTGATATAGCTGTGTTGTTGATTATGTAACTAGCTAGCTTTTGCTCGTGACTTTGACGTAGTGCGTACGCAGATAAATGTAGTGATATATGTAATATATATCCAGGATTTGGTCTATCTATGTGCCAATTTCATCCAAATCCATTCAGCGGTTAATGCGCTTGTCACTAGCAAGCGTCTTTACAAACTTTTGTCATTTATAATATTAGTAGGGTTGAAGAAGATAGAATTGTAATTGTAACAAGCACAATACAGAGCTATGCAGTGTTTTATAAACCTGTGTAGTTATGTTTTGCTGTATGTTTATCAGACACACTCGTCTTATTTAGTTTTAAAAATACAGTTATTTATAAAAATAGCTCCGGAAATGACACATTCTAACCTTATCATTACATACTGACTTTTAACTTATTCTTCGGTCTTCCACGAACGGAAGCAATTTATTACCATCAAAATTAATTAAAGACTTGTATTTTTTTCTCTTCGAAAACGTACCAAATTTTCCGCGAAGGTAAACCCTGATAACCTACCACCACCATGTCGGTATATCCAGGGGGTTTGTATACATAGTTCAATCTCGTGAACATACATACATACATAAACTCAAGTCTTCCTCCCATTGAGGTAGGCAGAGACTATGGAGCGCCAAGTGCTACGGTCTAAGCATACCTCTTCCGCTTCTTCCACAGTCATTAGTCTCTTCATACATGCTCGTCGGTTACGAGAACTCCTTATTCGACCCTTCCTTCTCGTGGACGTAAGGCAAACCATTAAAAATAAATGATCAAGTCAAATCAGTAAGCACAAGACAAGGCAATTTGGAGGTATCTCGTTTCCGAGCCCATATTGTGATATTTTCGTACTCTGATATTGAGATGTTTTCGTTAAGTAATATCCTTATTCAGTAATACCTGTAATATCCTTAACAGTGTTTGTATTAAGCTAAGAAAATAGACAATGCAGTACCTAGTCTCTTGCACTGTACCTACAAATTACAAAAAGGACCACCCGTAATTGCTTTCAAAACTAAATTCATTCATCTCGTCGATATACGTTATCGAATGACCCAAATACACTCATGAAATAACACCGCTGTGATAAAGTTAATTAAATTGATAGGCAGATGATTTAATACGCGAATGAGTTAATATATTGTATGAACGCGAATGACTTAGTATGAAAATGTATACTCGTAAAATGACCGTGTTTACAGGGCTCTGGTCCCAATAACGGAGACTAGCATAATATCTCTAAAATCTATAGTAATATTTATAAAGCTGAAGATTTTGTTTGGTTGAACGCGCTAATCTCAGTAATTACTGAACCGATTTTGAATATTCTTTCACTAATAGGAAGCTACTTTACTCCTGAATGGTGTATGCTACTTTTTATCCCAGGAGAATATTTTTATCCCGGAAATCTTTAACACGGGCGCGAGCAATACTAGTAACAGAATAAACGTAACACGGCCGTGATAAAATATTAATTTTATCTTACCAATATATACATATTTTTGCGAGTTTGTGTAGATTATTTCGTCTTGTTTAGAGTAATCGCCGTAACAGATAAGTGGATTGAGATGACTGGAACCTGAATTACACACATTATGCTACATTCCCGAAAAACACAGATGAATCTATGTCCAAAAGGTCTTTCAAGCGAGTGAAGTCTTTACCTACACATTGTCTTTTATTACGAATCATAAGATACATGGCACCTACTTTTCACCATGCGTGCTTCGTCCCATGATGTGATAAGGATCAAGCCTATCGCCATATCAGGCACAAATTCGAGACTCTACTGCTACTACGTAGAAAAATCGTATTATATTAATTGCTTCTGAATGACGAGACGAGCATGCCACTCGTCTGATGGTTGGCGCATTGATCGTCAATAAACAGTAACAGCAACACCATACAAAACTTTTAATTAAAAAGTACTGCGTGACACTCCATTGCGCTCGTCACCCTGAGATTATAGGTGTTAAGTCTCGTAATACCCAGTAATTACGCACAATACCCTTCAAACCGGAACACAACAGTGTAAGCACTTACTACTTGGCGGTAGAAAAAGATATTGCGGTGGTACCCACCCAGACGTCTTCGCATACGAGAGACCCACCACCTGTTAATATGACTGACCGACCCGGGAATTGAACCAGAGACCTCAGAGAGATGTACCGCGCACACAATACAACTACGATATCGAAGCATTCTTTACCAAGAACAAACACATCTACATGCAATGCTATACCGCGTTACTGGCAAGGCGATGCTAATCGTTAGTGTAAACGCTTCGTATACTCAGATACTGTTACTTATGGGCGTGTGAAATAGTTTGGACTGTACCGTTGATACATGCATCACGCTTTTTGCCCTTTTTATGGGTAGGCAGAGGTGTAACACAGACATAAAAAGATGGATCAAAGTTTTAAGGGGACGAGTCTTTCTGTCTACAGGAAACAATTCCAGACTCCGGGCTGGTAGTAAAAAAACATTCCACCGTAATTATAGTAGGTTAGCTAGGCTAGGGCCTGTAGTATCCTCACCGGTGAGGATCGCGACGCGTTCCTCCCATTAATTTTAATAAAAATGATTCATCATTTCTTTATCTCCTCTTTTTATTTTATTTTTACTGTATAAAAATGTATGTAGTTATACAAGTGATTTTTTAATAATAATTAATTAAATGTATCTTGACTTCTCATAAGTGCAACTATGTTCGCCTACGTGATGAATAAAGTATTTTTTTTATTGATCTAAGCTGATTAATTTGGTAATGTACTTGAATAATTTGTAAAGGAATAAGCCCTAGAAATTCCTTCACCAATCTGTCATACTCATAGAGTTAAGTCTAATTTAGACGGTTCAACTATTGCTTGCAATTATTGCTTAACAAGCTAGCAAACACGCAATTGTGTATTGCTTAAAAATAACCCACAGGAACATGCGCAATGGCGAGGCAATTATTACACAGTCAGGCTTTATTGTGTACTACGTACAGATTAGAATTTAAAAAATAAATCTACATAATATCAAATGTTTCAATGTCCCCCTAAATAGGAGCCAGACGCATACAAACACCAGCCAATCTCTGAATAACAAAACATTATGACCGGGGAACCCGACACCGGAATCGAACACAAGCCGTGCCCCGGTGGCCGAGTAACATTATACCACTTAGCCGCATGGAATTAATGCATCCTTCGACATTATGGGTTCTTTGTGGGAAAATAAAATTTACAAAGTACATTGTTTTTAACCCCCGACAAAAAAGAGGGGTGTTATAAGTTTAGGGTGTGTATCTGTGTATCTGTGTATCTGTGTATCTGTGTATCTGTATGTCTGTCTGTGGCATCGTAGCTCTCAAACGAATGGACCGATTTGGACGCGGTTTTTTTTATATGAAAGCTGATGTAACTGCGATGGTTCTTAGCTATAATTTATGAAGATCGGTTCAGCCGTTTGAGGATTATCAGCTCATTTCCAACTTAAAAAATCCGATTGACTTTAAATTTGGTGTACTGTGACATTCAATATATTTGTAAACATGAGCTGATGCTGCAGCATCAAGTAGTCTGCGGGATACCCAACTCCTTAGCAACTTATAGCAGATATAGTGTGTTTGGGCTCATAAGGATGGGCTCAACGAGTAGGTGATAGATAGTTAATTATCAAGGCCCCATGATGGAGAATAGAGTAATTTAAAAAGTTTGAAATAAAAATTAAATTAAAATTTAAATAACCCCCGACACAAAAAATCTCCAAAAAGTAAAATAATAATAGTGTCTTTGTCGTTTAAGTACCTACTAATATTTTGACACAAGCGTCCTCACGTCGGGGGACCGAACTCCGGACCAGGGAGATGAAAATACTTCTTTAGCGGTCCCCCGACGCGACGACGGTTGGGTCAAAATATGACTAGGTACTTAAACGACAAAGACACTATTATTATTTTACTTTTTGGAGATTTTTTGTGTCGGGGGTTATTTAAATTTTAATTTAATTTTTATTTACGCTGAAGTTTCTTACATTTACTAACTTATTCATCATCATTATATCACATGATGTCCACTGCTGAACATAGGCCTCCCTTGAAGATTTCCAGACGGATCTGTCAAAAGTGGCCTGTGTCAAAGGTATTAGGGGTATTTCCGTTCACCAAAAACAATTCCAACTCCAAGCTGATAATAGAAAAACTCTATACCAATTTTAATGGATGCAAGCAGATTTATTGCGTCGAATGGCTAGGTGATTAATAAATAAGCTATAGGAATCCCTTTACTGATCTATCAGACTCATAGAATTAATTCTCATTCGGACGGTTCAATTATTGCTAGCAATAATCGTACGTAATTATTGCGTCACTTTACACTGGTTACACTTACCCCGTTGGAACATACGCAATGTAAAATGTAAACAAATGCATATTGTAATAACTTTGAAAGCATATTATTATATAGTATAGTATTACTATCCATCACCTACTCGTTGAGAACGTCTTTATGAACCCAAACACGCTATATCTGCTATAATTTACTAAGGAATTGGGTTACCGCAGACTACTTGACGCTCCAGCATCAGCTCATATTTAAAAATATTTCCAAAGTCACAGTACACCAAATTTAAAACATTCGGACTTTTTAAGTTGGAAATGAACTGATAATCATCAAACGCCTGAACAGATTTTCATAAATTATAGCTAAGAACCATCGCGATCACATCAGCTTTCAAACAAAAAAACCGCCTCCAAACCGGTCCATTCATTTGAGAGCTACGATGCCACAGACACAGATACACCCTAAACTTATAACTCCCCTATTTTTTGTCGGGGTTTAAAAATGATTGCTGGTGGTGGGATATATTAATTTGTATCTGCCCAGATAGTGACCACCATATGTATGTGTCAATACCCGCCATAGTAATCCACGTAAGTGTCGCGTTCCGGGATCAGCCTGTGTATACTATGGTTCAAACAGGCTGGCATAATTGAGTCGACTGACGAGGGAGACTCATTGCTCGTCAGTCGACACTATCTGAGAGGCTACTGCGAAAAACGAAATCCGAAACGTCGGTCCGAAACGAAGAAACGACGAACTTCGGATTTAACCTTACTACCAAATTACTTCGGATCCGTCACCGTTACTTTCGGATCCAATTATTATTTTATTATTTTTATTTTTTTTATTATGATCCGAACGAAGAAACGACGTATTTTATGTCAAATTGGTTTTCAAAGCAGGGCCAACGAAAGTAAAAATGTCATTAGTGTCAAAACCCGAACATCGGATCCGTCTTCGAATCCGTCGTCGGATCCGTAACACTTCGTAGTAAGAAAACGTGCGATCCGTCACCCGAAACTACGGATATCGTTTTTCGCAATGTCCTCTCTGAACCCCTCTCCGATACCATCGGGTACAGTGGGATGACTGCCAGGTCAGTATAAAAAACATCTACATTAGCTATTTAATCCAATAACTGACGAATAAAATTTACTTAAAACCTGTGAATCGCACCCTAATGTTTTCAAATAAACATCAACAATGACAGCTCGCAAAACAACAATGACGTCACACCTCACAAAGCACAGGGCGCAAAGACAATGACTCGGCTTTATCATTACGACCTAAATGAATGATTGTCTATGATTGTATGACCCAGTATTTCATTTTAAATTGTACGTACGAGTGATTCTTTTATTGTATAATCACCCCTTTGGCTTAGCTGAAGTTGAGAGTTTCTCATGGATGGCAGAGTTTGTCAACATTTGTGGTATTTTAAAAATTAATGATGGATCAACTTGATTGTTGAAGTGAAATTAGACATCGTTAAAATAACTTTATGCAGAACGTTTTATCTTCAAATGTTTTTGTGATATAAAATATTATACATTAATAGCCCTCATGAATATCTCTTTAAAATACTAAAAGCTTATGAAAATTTTGGAACATTTGCAAAACACAGAGATTAAAACGCATAATATTACAAAAATGTTGACAAACTCTGAAGTCTATGACTCGATAGGTAACAAAGGAAACAGGTTCACTATCCCTTTGAGCATAGACAAGGGATACAACAATAGATAAGGGAGATTTGAGTGTTACATTGCAGTTCCCACGAAGTTTATTTATGGCTTATATTTTGAGGACCTCGATCTGGGATTAGATTCCCATAATGGGATAAGATCCAAGGTATAAAAAGATAATTTATCCAATACCCAGTCCCAGAAACAGAGTTAATGTCACTTATCGGGGTTACGTTTTAGTTAGTGACAAAACGACAAAAAGTTTTAAGCTTCTGGCCAGGTGTAAAAACTACGACGATCTTAAAAACAAAACCTCTTATCATAGTTGATAAGACAATTCGACAGACGGCGAGCAGCGACGACCAAAAACTGCACACATGTTAAATATCATCGCACATGGCCGTACGGTTTGTTGCTTTTGCCTTTAAAAACAATCGGAAGTCTTCACACGTTTGTTGAAAGATTTGGTGATAAAGATACGAGTGTTTTATGACAACTTTAATATAAAACTATTGCATGCTAGTCCAATTTTTCCATAATACGTTAATTCCCCACGAGTAATGATTATATGTTTTGAACTCTTATCTAATTTATGAATAACTAGCTTTTGCCCGCGGCTCCGCCCGCGTGAATGAGTTTTTCCAGGATAAAAGTCCCGTTTTATATTTTCCCGGGATAAAAAGTAGCCTATGTGTTAATCCAGGACATGATCTACCCGTGTGCAAAATTTCATCGAAATCCGTTCAGTAGTTTTAGCGTGAAAGAGTAACAAACATCCATACATCCAAACATCCATACATTCTTACAAACTTTCGCCTTTATAATGTTAGTAGGATATTATACTGCCCACTGCTGAGCACAGGCCACCTCTACTACTGAGAGCGTTCAGGCCTTAGTCCAACACGCTGGCCTAGTGCGGATTCACTTCAACATATCTTTGAAATTGTTTTTGGAAAATTCTCAGGATGTAAGGTTTCATGTTTTTTTTTTTCGCCATTAAAGCGAACGATAATTGATAAACAATACACAAGTAACTTAAAAAGTTAGAAATTTGTACTGCGGACATTCTCGACGGACCGTTCCATTCCAACCTAGGCCATCGAGCACTCAATTTACGATTAAATTAGAATTGTCATCAATAATTAAAGATTTCCGCTTTTTGTATGGGTACTGGGCCTCAAAATATAACCAGGCTCCAACTTTAGGGATATTAAAGGGACAAAGTATGGATTTTGAGTCCATTAAAAGAATATCTTTAGACACCTCCGTTTACAACTAACTTTTTTAAAAGAGTTCATATTAAGTGTCGTTTATAAGCAAAATAAAATACGTAAATCTTTTTTTTTTATCGGTGGCTCGACAAAATGGTTCACTGCATCTGATGGTAAATGAAGTGAAGCCCAAAAATAATGTCGACCGGCAAGGGATAAACAGTTATGCCGGCCTGCACGATTGCTTCTTCACGCTCCGCTTGAAGGACCCTAAGTCATAGGAAGGAGTGAACATGTACGCTGGTAAACTGTTCCAGAGCTCAATGGTGCGGCAGAAGTATGAATTACCGAACCTTTTGGTTCGAGCCGGTATGGAAGAGACCACTAAGCTGTTGTTCCGCAAGCCAGCACGCGTTTAGGTAATCTCAACATCGGAGGTCTTTAAAATTAAACGATTTAATGTTAAAGGATAGTTTTTAAGAGTTCTATCCAAATATATATAAACTATCTTGGTGGTAATTTTAGGCCCGTTATTGGACATATCCTTTACGTTATTATTACAACTCTATCTATACAATAAGACCTGCTTCATCCCCATTAACCACATTGACCGTACCACAAATATACGCATTGTCTAATAGTTTCAAAACATCGTTTTATAACATTTGGCCAAAGGGCGAGCGACATCTGCCGTGCGATGACTATCGATGCTTACAATGCGATCAGTACCCCTAACAGAAGTTTACGCATTATCGTATAGTATTCGTATCGCATTAGACGATACCATGTGCAAAAAAAACACGTGTTGCTATTTTCCATACACTGACACGAGCTTCTCCATGGTTATTCGATTTACTATTCGCTAACACGCGCGTAATGTGCACGCTCTCGTATTTGAGTTCCAAATACGCTCAATGGGGCGCTGTTCAAATGTCCATAGAGAAATTTACTCAGTCAAAACGTAATGACGTGCTTGACTATGCGATAGCGCGTAAATTCGTGCTAAGAGAACTAATATACAATGAGTGCTAATGTATGTAGAGTAAGGTTCGACATAAGACATTATTCTAGTATTATACTTGGCTATTAGTCAAGTTAATATATATACATTTTCTGGGCAAAGCTATTATAGACTTTGCGTTCTTTATTAACAAAGTAGACGGTGAATTGTCCAAATAACGCAAATATTCGCATATACACGGCAAACGTGGTGCCATCATTACTAATGGGTACTAATTGTCTAAGTTTGGATATTTGTGACATTTAGCCAATCCAACATCAACATAAAAGACACAAAGTCGATATTGCTTCGTTCAAATGCTGAAAATATTTTGACAAATGCACAAAGAAAGTTCTGTTGATTCTGATAAGACACGAAAATGGCACCTTTTATATCAGAAAGTACACAATGAGACTATTGTTTCGATAAAAGATCTTCCACGTGAGGAACAACTTGTACTAATATAAACACTATGTTCTGCATTAATCGAGACTGAATAGATGCCTAGCACATAGTCATTTGTATAAAAAAACATAAACTTAACAAAAATCTTTTCTTAAAGTCACCTGGCAACCCCAAGATTAATGTCTGAACAATAAACACCCGCGCACATGGCTTGACATTTCCACCCCTAACCTTTTTTCGCTTCCTCCCTTATAATTACTGGCCAGCACGCGCGAAAGGTGTTTAGAGAAAGCGATAAAGTTTTTTCTTTTTTTTTTCCAATGACAATATTTCTAAAAAGGTTGTATCATACTTTTGAAATGTAGTTGATAATGATAACATGACGATCAAAATGTTTTATTTCGTTTGAAAGGGCACGCCTACCTTCAACAACAAAATATTAAAATAGCCTAGATCTTACTCCTTTATAAAGAAACTGTTGCAAGTAGAACGTTTTGGGACATCACACAGACATTAATGGATTTGACATCACATTTAAAGTTTTAACGTAGTTGATACTTGTTACATAATCCGTATTACTCAAACCAATAACGCATTAAACGTGTCTTCAAAAATACATTTAAATTAAGTATCTAGAAATATTTCAAGAAAAAAAAAATTATTTTCAAATTGTTCTATTTTTAACAAATTGGTACAAACGTGACACACATCTTGACTTATGCGAAACATATTGTTGCCAGAGGGGCCCCTGGAGGAAGACTGTGTTTAGTATGAGGTCATTGTTCTAGGCGCCGGAGTTACTAAAACGACACAATTTGTATAACCATTACTGGAATGTATCCGCACATAAATCTCAATTGTTTATAGAATGAAAAACAAAGAATACGGTCTTATATCTAAATCTATACATATGATTAAGCACTAGAACCCGGTGTATGCTGTACATTTAAAGAAAAATAATAAGAAACTAAAGGGGGGGGGGGGCGACTAAAGAAGAGTAATACAACACAGATCACTGATTTTAGAATTCTTTTCTGTTTGTTTCTTAGCGCACATCTCCAAACTACTAAACAAGTTTCTATGAAATTCGTATGAAGATAGTTTGACACCCTGGGAAGGGCATAGGCTACTTTTATCTCAGAAAAACTCATTCACGCGGGCGACGCCGCGAGCATAAACTAGTTTTAAATGCGAGTTCAAGACTACAATTTCACAATGTAACAAAAACAATGTCGAAATCGATTTAGATTGAATTCAAAATTATAAAATTTTAGCCATATCCTACTAATATTATAAAGGCGAAAGTATGTATGGATGTATAGATGTTTGTTACTCTTTCACGCAAAAACTACTGAACGGATTTCAATGAAATTTGGCACACGGGTAGATCATGTCCTGGGTTAACACATAGTTTACTTTTTTCCAATGAAAAACAATAAAAACCGGGACTTTTATCCCGGAAAAACTTTTTAACGCGGGTGGAGCCACGGGCAAAATCTAGCTCTCAATACAAAAACCAGTAACGACAAAAAATATAATTTTAAATATGGAATACTCAAAATAAAAATACAAGCTGGCCAATTCGATAAGGGCATAATGAGAAAATTATAAAAATCCGCACAGACGAGTCAACGACCCAACGGGTGTAGTGATGGGAATTCTTTAAGAATGCGGTCCCGGACCGTCGGGTGCCGCAAAATGTCTCGCGGGACTGAATTGCGAATGCGCAGGTGATACCCCACATGGTCCCAACCCCGGCCACGTGTCAAAATCGATTCTAGAAATTTTGATTTTTTTATTCAATCGGCGAGTGCAGTCAAAGAACTGTATCTTTTCTATATTCATTCGATTTTCAAGTGTTTAATATTAATTTTGTAATTAAGTTTTTTTCTACTTAATTCATTAGATGAATGTGCCGAATTTCGATAAAAATTTTATTGTTTTGATAGTTAAGATTTATTAAGGTTGTTAAGCTTCGAATTATGTTGAATGCACACCTGCTCTATTTAGAAGTGATAAACATGTGTTTAGTTCCCTCTTTAATTAACCTTTCCCTTTATAAATAATGCAAATATATTTGAAATATTTATCCAGACAGCGTCATAAATAATGTTGGATTATGCGTGTCATTTCATAGCATTCGAAGATACAAAAATGTCATACTTTATCCTGAATTCTGACGTTTAAGACGTTCATTTATCTACAATTAAAGACAATAATGGAACAAGGTATGCAATTAAGATGTGAATTCATGATATTAAAATCTTTATATGGAAAATGAAGGAATCATCAATTAATTTAAAACGACATTCATTGTGAAGATTATTTAATAATTTAAGAATTTGTATCGAAAGCTTCAAGTTATTACACAATTCATCAGAATCTTTGCCTTCAAACCTATATAGATTTTCAAGAATTCAGAAATTAATTGAGATATATAAAAATGTTAATAACGCGGAAAACCAAACTAACAATACGTATAGTTTCATGTCCAATCATAACTGCACAATTATTCTAAAAATTCCCGATCAAACCGACAATTTGCCGTATAAAATATAAAAAGACAATCATTGTTATCGATTTGTGTGCGCGTGCGACGACATCTGCACCCCCCACGCGGCGGCGCAGCTGCGCGATGACGTCACGAGCGGAGCGTAACAACCCTAGCTCATCCACACATAACATTCTAATAGGCGACAAAGGGTATTCATTTAGAATGTTAGCAACCCTAGCTTATCCACCCACACACGTGTGAATAGAATATAAAGTGTTTAATGTAACATTTCGTAGCAACCCTAGGTCATACAAGCACATATGTGCAAATGTAGAACCCTTTCTAGCAAGCAATTAGCAAGCACCCTGTGCTTGCTAATTTAGAATTTGATAGCAAGCCTAACTCATACAGCCACAACAGACTAACTACGCTACTATTCGAATGACACACTTGAAAATCGAGTACAAAAAACCAATCGATAAGTAAATTTACGATCCCAATCGCTATCTAAATAGTTATATATACATAAATTTATGAATAATTGTAATGCACGTGCAAAATTGTAGACCACGATACTCAGTTAATTTATTTTAAGCATGTTAAATTCAATTTTTTTTTTTTTTCTTTTACCTTATTTTTTTTTCATATAAGTTATTTAGATTTGTAGTGCTATCTGAACACAAACTGTATTCTCGCAGGATGATTTCCTCGATACAGGCTTGCCTAGTGAGGAAATCGAAGGAAATAGTTCGCAGATACATTGTGATCAGCAAAAACATTGTTTTAAGTTTAATTTAATTTGTATGTGATGTTATATGTTTTTTGCTGTAATAAACAATTATTATTATTATTATTATTATCTTCGAATGATCACACGTTTGTAAACGAGCTATCGACGCGCTTCAAACGCAAACAAAACGCGCAGTAATGGCAATGCAATAGGAATTGTGTCTTCTTCAGCGACTATATAACCCCGTCTTCTTTAAATTAACATGTTTTAAGAGGGGAGTATTTCGCACAGAAGTTAGTCAATTTTATTTTTTAGGCAGTTATTTAATTCTTTGATGTGATATTTTTTTTTTTATAAAATAATATAAATTTATTCGACTTCGTCGGTGGCGTAGTTGTATTACGGTACGATTGCAGTGCTGAAGTCTCAGGTTTGATCCCCGGGTCGGGCAGTTATATTGGGTTTTTCTACATCATCAGCCAGGACTCTGGAATTTGTGCCCGATATGGCGGTAGGCTCGCCCCCTATCACATCATGGGACGGAATACGCACGACGAAAAGTGGGTGCACTAGTTGCGCCTCTGCCTACCCCTTCGGGGATAAAAGGCGTGAGTATGCATAAATTTATTCAATAAAAAAAACTGACGCCTTAAATGGCTACTGATTTTTTATGTTGGGCGACATCTCGTGCGGCAGATTAAAACTGTATACAAGAATACCTTGCAGAAGAGATATTTGTGGTTCTCACTCTAGATGAATTTTCTCTAATTGAAGCACTCGCGGTTACGAGCTGAATGCCTCAGTAGTTATTTTAACTTTCTCTTCACATAAGTGATTGTGACCTCCACTTTTAGTTCGAACTTGGAACTTAAAATCGACTCTCTATGACTATTAACCCGCCCAAAGCCGTACATATTACCTTTAAAATCCGACGGGATCGGTCGTACCGGTTAGAAAATTATCTACGAATTTTGTTTTGGAAACGAATCCGTTTTGGGTTACAAAATTTCACCTGCACACGGTGTTACCGCACAAAGGAATAGAAAATAGGTTAATTGGGCCAGGTGCTCATTTTTTCAAAATATTTATGTCAGTTAATTTTCTTTCGTATTTTTTTTTTCTAATTTAATTAGGTTTGTTTGAGGTGTTCTGTTTTATTGTGTAGCTTTTCGAGTTTTGAAATTGCATTTTAATTTTTACTTACGTGTGTTTGCGGCTTCTTCGGCATAAAAAAATATTTCCGGGTTAAAAGTCCCGCTTTATATTTTCCCGGGATAAAAAGAAGGCTATGCCATTCCCAAGGTCTTAAACTGTCTCCATACATAATTTAATTCAAATCCGCTCGGTAGCTTTCGAGTTTATCGCATACAGAGCCGGTCGGCAACTTTGTTTTTTACTAGGAAAGGATAAGGAAGGATTATAATGTAATGTAAGGATTCCATGGCAAGTCACTTGGCTAACAGTAATGAACTTTAAGCGGAAGAATATCAGATTTTTTAATCATATTGGGCATACTGTACTAGGGGTGTAATATTTTTTTTTTGTTAGCCTCTTATACGAAGTGATAGTGATTACTGATTAATTAAGTCATAATAAAATGGTACAAATTTTCATTTAATAAAAGTCTTAAAAAGTCTCATTCAATTTACTTCATTCTATAATTTCTATTCCTCTTATACAAATTACCAAAACTCAATTAAGATGTGAAAGGGTAATGCACTCACAGTTAGCATAACAAAGAACCCTCTTAGAAGGGTTGAATGTGCAGATCAGACAAAAGAAATATAATAATGGACTTTGGTAAAGCAATTTTTCATGTTTATCTTTGACATTAGACGTGAAATATATATCACACACTCACGTCCTTTATCCCCGAAGGGGTAGGCAAAGGCGCAAATAGTGCACCCACTTTTCGCAGTTATTCCGTCCCATGATGTGATAAGGGGCGAGCCTACCGCCATATCGGGCACAAATTCCAGACTCCGAGCTGATACTGAATAAAAAAAAAATATCACTGCCCGACCCGGGGATCGAACCCGAGACCTCACCATTGCAGTCGTACCGTAATACAACTACGCCACCGAGGCAGTCAATATATAGATATTAAAATAATTTTAATACTTAATATAAATAAGTTACGGCAGTTTTCGTACACAGACTCACGCCCTTTCATTCCTGAAGGGGTAGGCAAAGGCGCAAATAGTGCACCCACTTTTCGCAGTTATTCCGTCCCATGATGTGATAAGGGGCGAGCCTACCGCCATATCGGGCACAAATTCCAGACTCCGAGCTGATACTGAATAAAAAAAAAATATCACTGCCCGACCCGGGGATCGAACCCGAGACCTCACCATTGCAGTCGTACCGTAATACAACTACGACACCGAGGCAGTCAATATATAGATATTAAAATAATTTTAATACTTAATATAAATAAGTTACGGCAGTTTTCGTACACAGACTCACGCCCTTTCATTCCTGAAGGGGTAGGCAGAGGCGTAACTAGTGCACCCAATTTTCGCCGTGCGTATTCCGTCCCATGCTGTGATAGGGGGCGAGCCTATTGCCACATCGGGTACAAATTCCAGACTCCAGGCTTATACTGAGCCCTACGGATTTAGTTGCAGATTCCACCGATTTTCAAAGATTCTTCAGAATAAACGATTGATAAAAATACCTATCACCTGTCCTTTCAATAGGTAAAAACACCTTTACTCGGACACATGTCAAAATGCATCAGTGATGACCCACAAGATGTCATTTGGGGTCAAAATCCGCCATGGGAACGACATACACAGCAAAATCCACGACTGAATTACAAATTAAGACAGGGTATTATCATACACCGTGCATCGTCTGGCCCCTTTTGTCCCCTGCGCCCCTGGTCTCGATTCGTGGGAACACTCGTACCTGTATAGGGTAGATTTTCCCCTTAATTACACCATAAATTATAATCAGTATATGCATGTATTTGATGCAATGGAAAAATTTATGGTTTATTAAAAATATATGTTAGTTTAGGTGTGTCAATTATTGTGATTAGTTGGGGCGTTATAAAAATATAGCTGTATAGATATGTGTATCTAAAAAATATATGTGCAAATATTAAGCTGAAGTTATTTATATACGCTTTATACATTCATTTAAAGGCGAACCATTCTCTACTAGTAATCCTGGGGTAATGCGGAGAGAGAAACTTAGTAGCTGCACGAAGCTGATTTTATACATATTTTTTTTATCGGTGGCTCGACTAAATGACTTCACTGCACCTGATAGTTATTAATGATTCACTACGCTGTACGCGAATCTAGGACTACTGCTACAGCTTCAAATATGATTTCACTGATAAGAGTACACCTAAATTATCCCCAATTGGTGTGTTTTGACCCAAAAAAAGCACTTTTACGCAGATGGGACAGCAAGCAAAACCTTAATTTAAATTATCGTATGTAGATGTGCGTTTATTTTCGAAATTAGCAACTAATTACGAAATTCACCAATTTTTGTACACCTTGTTACATAAAACTAATCCAATGCGGGTTACTTAGTTCCCACACTTGCGTTCGGCCATGCGTGCGACGCGGCCCACATGTCCGAAGAATCGCAATGTCACGTCATCCATTGCAGTGTCAATCATTGGCGCATTTACCCCAATTTAATAAAAAATGTATCACGTTTGTATTTGATGCTTTTATAAATTACAATTGCAATATTCTTCGAACTGAAGTTGGAATGTTGACACTAGATAGAGTTAGGACATTTAGGTAGAGGTACTCAGCGGCAAATATAAATAAAACTAAAGTATCTTTCTGGTCGAATATTACAAACGTGAAATCTTTTCACAACTAATTTATAATTTACTAGCTTTTGCCCGCGGCTCCGCCCGCTTTAGAAAGTTTTTCCGGGATAAAAGTCCCGCTTTATATTTTCCCGGGATAAAAAGTGGCCTATGTGTTAATCCAGGACATGATCTACCCGTGTGCCAAATTTCATCGAAATCCGTTCAGTAGTTTTTGCGTGAAAGAGGAACAAACATCCTTACATCCAAACATCTAAACATCCAAACATCCAAACATCCATACATTCTTACAAACTTTCGCCTTTATAATATTAGTAGGATGTACAGAATTAAAAAAAATATTTTAAATAGAATCACAATACATGAGAATAATAAAAAATTACTTATACATTTACGAACGTTTTATATTTGCAATCTAACCCATCCTAACCTAGCTCATGCAGATCCTGCGCTCTGACCGTGTAACTCGTGCGTTATGCCCCGTAACGGTTGTTAACCATCAAGTAATTAATGGAGGATATGTTAGTTTACACGCCTACGTAACTTTGAATATTTAATTTCAATGTTCATTGTTTTTTAAACAATTTAATAATCTGTTAACTGTTTCATCAGATAAAAATAAATAGCTTTTTTAACATATCCTACGAACCGTATGAAGAAGTTTTTTTCGAAATGGTGAAAGCCGCATCAAAATCAATCAAGCAGTTCAGTAATACCCATCTAAATAACGGCAATTACAGATTAAAGATAAATCGTCCTGCAAGTGCTAATCTAAATACCCAGGAAAAACAATAATACTAAATCTATGAAACAAGTTAAAAAAAATCAAATTACGTGGTCAAACAATGAATGCGAGAGCCGTAAAATCGATTCTGAAGCCAAACGGCACATGCTGGCCGGAAATTATAGAACCTGTTTGGTGTTAAGGACCGGTATGGTATTAAAAAAAACTTATTGTATCATAGGAGTATGCAGAGACGGTATTTATTTACGACTTTACAAAATATCCCAGTATCAGACTCAAATTCCGGACATGCAGAGTCAGTTTCAATACAAAAAGCATTATTTTATGTTAATTTATACCCAGTGGGATATAAAGAATCTAATTTAATTTGGGTATAATTTACACCAATAAAAAGCACTCAGGAGTAATGTAGCTTCTTATTAGTGAAAGAACTATCAAAATCAGTTCAGTAGTTCGCGAGATAAACGCGTTCCACCTAACAAACTCTTCAGCTTTATAATATTAGTACAATAGATATATTATTATAGATTTACTCAAACCACATACATCTTTTTTAACAGATTAAACCCCCCACAGAGTTACATACATCAACTTACTATGCTACTAATATTATAAATTTATAGGAATGTTTAGACGGATTTACCGGCGAAAGGTTTTGGATACTCACAAATAGACCAAGTGATGAATAAAAAAAATATTGAAAGATATATAGCCTATAACCATCGCGCAATAAATACGAATCGATCACTTCGATTGTTTAAATCGGTTCAATGGGAGCGACGCTAGAGTGGAATATAAAATGGATACATACATACATAGGGTGTTAAACTCTAACCCTTCCTGGCTTCGCCGTAGTCGGGTAAAAATTGGGTGTATTTTCCAAAAAAAAACTAAAGAGTGGTACAATCACCCAATTTGGTGCTAGTACACTTTCCCGACGTAAGACGCCCATTTTCCATATCCAAGCCGGTGCGTCATTTCGGAGATGTACAAAGGAAACAGCAGATGGCTCTTATTCTCTACTTTAGTTGTAAGTTGCATGTTGCTGACAGACGACGTGCAATTTATAACCTCAAGATGGTCGAGCATACACTTTTTCGACTGTACTTTTATATCACGAAAGTAGTTTTACACATGAGCTAATGCGATCAAATCTAGTCTAGACTACATTTTAATAGTTATAAGGTCCAGTATAGCCTGCAGTGCTAAGAACAGCTGAACCTAGCCCTCATATTAACAACACTGAGTTACCAAACATACGGGCGATTATTTTGTACTACCCGCATTTCGTTTTTACAAGTGCGGTTAGATGTTACTTCTTATGTTTTTTTTTCTGGTTCCTTTTACTTATTCTTGAGGATGAGGGTATTTAAATGGACTGATAAAACGATAGATAATTTAAATAATTATTAACATTTCTGTGCGATGACTGCCTTGATGGCGCAGTTGTATTGCGGTACGACTGCAATGCTGGGGTCTAGGATTCGTTCCCCGGGTCGGCAAATTAATGGGTATTGAATTATTCTATACAGTTATCAGTCCGAAGTCGGGAATTTGTGCCCGATATGGCGATAGACTCGCCCCCTTTCACATCATGAGACTGAATACGCACGGCGAAAAGTGGGTGCACTTGCTGCGCCTCTGCCTACCCCTTCGGGGACAAAAGGCGTGCGTGATGTATTAACATTTTTAGATGTGGCTGGTACAGGGCATTCGCCTGTTAAGTAAATGCTCATAAAAACATAACCAGGCCCCCTAGAATGTAGCAAAAGAAACATAACACGAACTACAGTGTCTTCTGATTGCGATGATCATGACTGCCTCGGTGGTGTAGTTTTATTACATTACGACTGCAGTGCTGAGTTCTCGGGTTGGATTCCCGGGTCGGGCAGAGTGATAATGTGTTTTCCTACCCAGTATCAGCTCGGAGTCTGGAAATTCTCGGTAAATGGTAAATGGTCCGACCCCTATTACACGGGACCTAACATAGCTGGCGAAATGTGGGTGTTATACACCCCTGCCAACCCTTGAAAAGGGAAAAAGGCGTGATGCTATGCATTTGATTGCTCGAAAGACCAACGTGAGAGAAACATCTCTCACGTTGCCACAGACAAGTCTCACAGTGATATACCATATTCTAATATATTATAGATGCTACCACGCTCGCCAATTTCATTGCATAGAAGTCATTAAAAGCAATATCCTCGGCGGCATGATTGTGGCCAATTATTAAAGGATACAATTTCAACATGCCTTGCTGGTTATTTTCCTTGGACTTTACTTTAAGTGAATTCAGTTTAGCATGTTGGTATAAAAATTATTTTAATGATCATATTATGTGGATAACGAATGTTCTCGTTATGTGATAAATAACTATTCACTGCAACAAGCAAATATAAGTTATTATAATGCAATTCAACCGCTTAAAACACAAGTTAGTAATGTTCATATTTCTTCCTCACACAGCTGCAAGCAATGTGAATAAAAACCAATTAGCCCGCGATTCCTATATTAATAGCACGGAACTATAAGTGCGGAATTTCAGTCTCGTAAAAACAAAACAGTTGCATCGTTTGCAAAATGCAACAACTACCCACCCTGTGTCAATATTCATCATATAACTACATATCATATTACTGGTAGTAGGTTTCTCCTATGTAAGAGTCCGTCTGGGTGGGTACCACCGCAATGTCTATATTCTACCGCCAAGCAGTAGTGTGCATGCACTATTGTGTTTCGGTTTGAAGGGTATTGTAGCCAGTGTAACTACTGGACTTATGAGATTTAACATCTTATGTCTCAGGATGACGAGCGCAGTAGAATGCCACACAGTACTTTGTAACTCAAGGTGCTGGATGATGTTGCTACTGTTTATGGGTGGTCGTATTGCTTACTATCAGGCAAACGGCATGCTCGTCTCGTCATTCAATGCCATAAAAAATAGATATATACAATACTCAAAATGTGTTAATAAGACGATTATTTTATTTAAGTGTATCGATAATAAAAACTTGTAAGATTTAAAACCGAGACATTTGATTGCCATTGGCTTACAAAAAGAAAGAGGAACAAACAGATCTAAAACAACGTAACTTGAGATTTAACTGCCTCGATGGCGTGTTTGTACCTTAGACTAACAATTTGTACTTATTAATTGTTTCTCATTGGCGAGTAAGACAGCTACTTCAGTCGCCCTAAAAATTCAGCGATTTTCAGTATGCCGTGTCAGGATAGATCTATTGTCGATCTTGGTTTACGAGAGTAACAATATCAGAGCAGTAGCAGCCTCATATTTCTACAAAACTAAATAAACTCAACGTCTCTTTTTACGCAAAAAAACATCTAAAATTTCATTATGTCATATCCTATTGATTCCCAGCATTTTTCAACGTAGAACGGAATGCATTGCATACCGCGTTACGGGCTTCTTCGAAAGCTGACTCAGTATAGCAAAAACTTCATTTGAATGTAACTTTACTATCTACAATGCATATGTAATTTTTAACGCAGCTTGAGACTGCGCACGCGCCTGCAAAGGCAAAGGGGACGGAACCGGAGGTGTACACGGGACCCAATGCCCCTTGTATCACAAAAAACCTGTATTTATTGAATAAAAATAAATGAGATCGCAGAATATTCTATAAACAAGGGTAATGCAAACCAAAACTGCAATACGTAGATTAAAATTGCATTACAATTCGTTATCATGAACCATCAATGTCAAAAATATCTTAGCTTTTATGTCAACCCGGTATATTACACAGCTTGAACTGTACGTACGCGCAAGAGTGTTAGGAAACAAATTAGTTATTTTTAACGACACTTTGAGTACATAATGTTCATACGTCAGTCAATATCAAGGAAACAAGATTGACGCAATCCAGGTTGTTTTGAATGTAGGCGATTATTAATATTTCAATAAGATTATCAAGCAATTATATCCTTTAAGATATTATTTTATATACCAATAATATATATACAGTCCTGAATAAACTCGCTTCCTTATCCCCTAGCCCAAGAATAGATGATTTATTTTAAGTCCCGGTTTAATTTCCCCGGGATTAAAATTAGCCTATGTGTTAATCCAGGACATGGCCCACCCGTGTGCCAAATTTCATCGAAATCCGTTCAGTAGTTTTTTCGTGAAAGAAGAACAAACACCCATACATTCTTACAAACTTTCGCCTTTATAATATTAGTAGAATTTGTCACACAATATAATATTGTCATGGTCACGGCAGGTATAAATAGCGTTCATTTTAGGTTATGAGTGTTAAGGTTTATGATTCGTGAACATGGAAAGCTTATATGATGTATTATGACTGTAGCGACCAGTGAGTGCAGAGTTCTGAGCGTCAATACTACTTTTAATAAGCCAGAGTAGTGCTTATAATAATATGAACGATTTGTTCGTTTCAACATTCTTTATGCAATATCGTAACAATCCAATCGAATCGAAAACGACCTTCTTTTTTTAGTCTCGGTTAAAGGATTTATACTAAAACGTCCATTTCAATATAAAGATTACAAGCCAATTGTTTATTTCTTCGAAATTTTATATGTACCAAAAAACAAAATTGAATGAAAGTGCCTATCCTTAACGAATATTTAATTTCGCATGTGTCTAACAATTGTCAACGCATACACGGTGACGTACTTAGAAAAATAATGGGGCCCAAATTTTTTCATGTTATTGTTTCATACCTTGTTTAATGAGTATAAATAAGAACATAATTATGTTTGTTACATTCTGCATAAAGTTTAATATGTTAGTCTGCCGTCACACTCGTGCAGTACTATATGTACTTTGAAGAAGTTTTTCAAAGTAATGAATTTCTTGAGAAAACTGTAAGCACATAAGGTATGCATATTTAAGTCAACCAAATCACCAGCTAATAAATAAAATAATCTTTAGAAGTTATCTTCGTTGGAAATATTACACTAAGCTTTGTACTTATAACCATTACTGAATTACGAATAGTGTAGGTATTATGTACATGGCTCACCTCAAAAGTATATTAAAACTAGCTTTTGCCCGCGGCTCCGCCCGCCTTAAAAAGTTTTTCCGGGGTAAAAGTCCCGCTTTATGTTTTCCCGGGATAAAAAGTAGCCTATGTGTTAATCCAGGACATGACCTACCTGTGTGCCGAATTTCATCGAAATCCGTTCAGTAGTTTTTGCGTGAAAGAGGAACAAACATCCATACATCCAAACATCCATACATTCTTACAAACTTTCGCCTTTATAATATTAGTAGGATATTATTTTACGCAAACCATATACACTTATTTTACGGGCACTTGTGGGGTAACAAATCTGGACAAGTCGAAGTTAGTTTTTTACGGGAAAAATGACAGCCCCTAACTAGAACTGATTTCAAATTATTGATCGATACATCTCTAACTCAAATTTAAAAACATTTTTAACATGCCCAAAACACGTAAACCCCAATTTAAAAGATCTTGATGAACTTCGACATATCTTACTTATTCATGACAAGAAAAAAATCTATCGCAAAAGGAACTAGGCACCATTGTACCCACTTGGCGAATAATAGCCCGTGCTCCCCTAAGTTATACAATTTCAAAACAGCTGGTCCATTGAAAGGTTAAAAAAAAAGTCGCCTTGTCGAAGTTTTATTATTTTCAAAAAGTGACAGTCAGCTGTTACATCTTGTAAGGATGGACAGATTTTAATGTCTTCAAAGGACTGTAAGTAAAATATATCACCTTTTTATGAGCAAGTGCGTCAGCTGTTATAGCCTGAACACCCACAATGCCAAAGGAGTGTCTAGTTCCGAACGAATAAAATGGTGATTTTAGGAATTTGTAATACCTCCGGCAATCCGTAAATGTCCAAGCTAACGACTTTAGGCCGGTTTTTTCTAGTAAGTATCCAAACAGAACTATTACAGAAAACATAGACGATTACACAACGTAAATTAGGATCTAACAGTTAATCTTCATATTGCATTTGAGGGCAGTGTCTTGGGTGTTTTGTAAGTCAAAGTTCTGGATGAAAGTGCTAATTATGAAACAAATTGGACATTGAAACCGCGAAGCTCAGCTATATGAACGACTCATTAAAATGATAGCTTTTCTGATAAGGAAATGAAATTTCAATAGAGTCTTTGAAATGAATTAAGATAATATGACGTTTTTTTAATAAACAATTTTTACTGGTGATAGGTCTCTTATATGTAAGAGTCCGTCTGGGTGGGTACCACCGCAATGTCTGTTTCTACCACCAAGCAGCAGTGTGCATGCATTGTTGTGTTTCGGTTTGAAGGACACTGTAGCCAGTGTAACTACTAGATTGCTTACCATCACGCGAACGGCATGCTCATCTCGTCATTTAATACAATAAAAAAAGCTAAAGTAAGAGCCATTAGTATTGACAAAACACAAACTTCGCTAAAATAAAAGCCATAAGTGTCACGAGACAAACGACATAATTTTGATAAAAGTAACAATAACTTTGACTATTACTTTTAACGCAGAAACTATCCGTAACTCGTTAGTAATTCTGAACTAACGCCGTATCAGTATATTATACTGTTAGTAAAGGTGTACGTACTTTTTGTATTGGCATGTCATAAATTACCTTTATGATCAAAATGGATTTGAATAAGTGGTAGTAATTAATGAAATGCCACCGTCACACGGTACAGTGGGTAAAATTATGGAACAAGGCGTTTGTCGTAGGCTATCGTGTGAAAGTCGCGTCCCTTCTTCCTATTACATAATTATAATAGAGATGGGTTGGGTAGCGATATCGATAATACCGATAATGGGTTATGAGAAGTGGCGTGCTTCGCGTAGGTCAGCAACGACTTACAGGTTTTTTTTGTAGGCAAATGAGCTGCTGAACGCTTAACGAAGATTACAGTCAGCAGCATAAATATCTGTACAAAATCAAAATTTGAAATCGCCTATATACGCGTTAAGTGAAACTGAAAAAAAATTTTCTTCGTATGAACTAAAGCAAATCTCTTTTATTTTATTTTTGTGAAGGGAAAAAAAGAGATTAATAAGAACACAAAAGTATGTAGGCAATTTGAAATTTTGAATTTGTTCAGCTGCTTATGCTGGTGACTATACATTCATATTTTTATATATTTGGCAACTTTAATTTACTCGCAACTTCGCCTGTCTTAAAGTTCAAGTAATTTTTGTTTTATATATTCTTGTCTTCTCAATATTTGAGGATATCTTTGTTGTTCCTATCGTATGAATTTGTAAAAGAATTACAAAACATTCTCAAAAGTTCATTATCCACAAAAAATACGGAATGAATATTATAATCATAACCAAACAAAATTACTAATTAAGTGTCACTATAAAAGTATTATTCTAAGTATGGATATTATCGATAGCAAGGGTCATCCCTACGGCGCACCTTGGCTACCATCTGCCGGCACACGTGAGCCAATTAAATACAACGGGGGTGGCAGCCCCCATGGACGTTTACCTTAGGGTTGCACTGGTCAATGCACTCATGTTGAAGGAAAACAAAGTACATGCACTCCTTTTGAAGACGAAGGAAAACAAAATACAAAACACCACGCCAGTATCCCTTAGCGATAGGCAGAGACTATTGATCTCACGATTCTGAGATAATTTCGCTTCTTCAATTTACATTTTACTTATACAATAATCTTCATGATACTTATAAATTTGATCTAGATACTACCTATGCCTCGGTGGCGTAATTGTATTGAGGTACGACAGTAGTGCTGAGGTCTCAGGTTCGATCCCAGGTCGGGCAAAAGTGATATTGGGTTTTATTACTCAGTATAAATATATTTCTACTCAATAAATGATTTCTATTTCTATTAGGCCGGAGTCTGGCATTTGTACCTGACATGGCGATAGGCTCGCCCCTTATCACATAATGAAACGAAATACGCACGGCGAAAAGTAGGTGCACTAGGAGTGCTTCTGTCTACCCTTTCGGAGATAAAAAGAGCGCGAGTATGTATTTTTTTTTATTCTAAACGGGCTCACGTTTGTCCGCTATCCGCCTGGTGTTAAGCGATGATGCGGCCTAAGATGAAGCACGCTTGCCCAGAAGAAACCGATTCACTCGCGACTTGAAGATTCCCAAATCTATGCGGAAATAGACACGACGGTAGCGAATTCCACAATTTGGCTGTCCGGACAATAAAGGTGGAAGCAAAGCGCTTAGTGCGAGCCCTTGGAGCTTAGTCCATGTAACAATGACGCTATGTATATAATTTTATAATTCATTGAGGTATCAGGTTTCACGCCCGCCCACGCTCCGCGGGACCTTGGTATTAGTAATTCAAGGTCCCAGAAAGCATGCGGACGACTCGTCTCGACGTCAATTCAGAATATATTATGAATTGAATTATTACTTCCTTGGGTTTTCCTATGACATAGTTTGGACTATTGATCTCGGCTTTGAGATGTGCACCTCAAGTCTTTGGTTTGATTCTCAGGTGAAGCAAGACCGTGTTGAATTTAGACATGATTTGGATTTTTCATAAGGGGATAGCAGTGTGTTTCCACATATGGAATAAAGGTGGTGGTGGAACAAGAGAACTGTGTAAGGGATTCAGTCAGAGTGTAACTTTACATGCAATAATATTAATATACGTAGATTTAAATATAGTTTTTTTTTTATGTTACATACGTTTATTGAAAACGCCGCCGATTATTATTCTATTAATTTTATTCCTCTCCATGCATGGTTGTCTGGAAGAGATCGCTCTTAGCGATAAGACCGCCAATTTGTAACACCTAACTTAGTTTATATGACCTGTCCTGTATGTTGTGGTGTAACAATAAAGTGTTATATTATTATTATTATTATTATAGCACCTTTAGAACGAAAACGACACAATTCAAAAAATAGAAAATTGAGTTGTTAATTTTAGAGGACTAAAAACTAGTCCCTGATTTATAAAAATATAATAAAAAAGGGAACGATAGAACAGCTTTGTCCTTTTCCTGCTTGTGTATGGCTGTGTTTGAACTGTTATTGTATTGCGAACTTTGTTTTAACTAATTTTATGACGATGACTCAATTTTCTGTCTTTTTGAATTGTGTCGCTTTCATCCTAAAGGTGCGATATGTTACGTGATGGTAAGTGGTCTCTCGTATTCCATAACACCAACTAACATGGGTACCTAGTAACTAAATAGTTTATCCTGTTTCCTCTTAGAATAGGTACTACTCACTACTTCTAATAGATTTGAAAGTTGGTAATCACATAGTATGTATCAGAGATCATACCTTTTAAAGAGGCAACTCTAAACCTCTCTGTTTAAAAACTGCCGCAGGAAAACGTAGAGATAATGGTGTATAGTGCCCGAGTTGGACTTAGAAGTTAGAACACACACACCAAACACTCTCCATTTAAATCAAGCCTGGCGTTCTTGATGCTGTTTTTAGGCAGAGATCATTATCAAGGCCTTCTAGCTCACCTGCCTAGCCTATAAAAATTAGACGAAGCGGTCCCATCTTGCGTAATATTTATATGAATGATACGAGTTCATACAAAACTCTTGAATGTCAAAAGACCATCGATCAGGTTCTTGCTAATGATAAATCGATAACCGGTACCTCTGTACTGATGATTAATGATTTGGTATGATAACGCATTATTTGTATCGTCGGATGATGTTTTGTGAATGACTTCCAAGATATACGATTATGTTTACTGGTGGTAGGTCTCTTATATGTAAGAGTCCGTCTGGGTGGGTACCACCGCAATGTCTGTTTCTACTACCAAGCAGCAGTGTGCATGCATTGTTGTGTTTCGGTTTGAAGGACACTGTAGCCAGTGTAATTACTAGATATAATGAGACTTAACATCTTATGTCTCAGGATGACGAGCGCAGTGGAATGACACACAGTACTTTGTTACTCAAGGTGCTGGATGGTGTTACTACTGTTTATGGGTGGTCGTATCGCTTACCATCAGGCGTACGGCATGCTCGTCTCGTCATTCAATGTCATAAAAAAGCGTGTTAGGTCCATTAAGCTCTACTTGACTGCCTCGGTGGCGTAGTGGTATTGCGTACGTATTACGAGTACGATTTGCGCGCTGAGGTCCTGGGTTCGAATCCCGGGTCGAGCCAAAAAAATTGTGACTGGGTTTTTCCATCTTAAAATTTACTCAGTCGCAGCTCGGAGTCAGGAAGTTGGCGGTGTGATACCCCCGTGCCTCGGAAAGCACGTAAAGCCGTTGGTCCTGCGCCTGATCTCTCTCCGGTCATGTCGGATTGCCGTCTCACCGGACTATGAGAGTGAAGGAATAGCGAGTGCACCTGTGTATTGCGCACACACTTGTGCACTATAATATCTCCTGCGTACCTGGCTGATCTCCGTTGAGATTGGCCGCCGTGGCCGAAATTGGCTAGGAGGATTTCAAGCTCTACTGTTTTTACATATTTCACCTCATTTTCCTGCTCCAACCCCACTTTTCATACAAATGAATACTACAATGTCCTTCAAACTGGAACACAATGCGTACACAATGTTACTTGCGGGAAAAAATACAACTTGGGACAGTTTTATATACCATTTTCCTGCCGTAACCCCACTCCAATGTGGGGTCGGCGCAACACGTGCTTTTAAGGTAGCAGAATGGATATAGCCTTATATATTATCACTGGCCTGAGATCAAACCTCACATAGCGTCTTAGTAAAACTCGAATGCTGCCCAACCCACCACGATTCCAGGACCTCCGTGCGGAGTGAACTACTCCAGTACTAGAAACGTATCCTACGGATCCTACTGGGGCCGCGTACTGATTCTGTTCGCCCGACATTGGCGTGAAGATCTAGTCTAGATTCAGACGATCGTCGAGGCGGGTTTCCTATCATGGGCTACATCAGAAAACGCACACGAAGTTGGACCCACAAAGCCAGGGGAGTGGCGCTTAGTTTCTGGGACGATTAAGGGTGTGAGGAAGAGTACTAAACCCACTACCACATAATTTTTTTTTTCTTTAAAGCTTTTATAATTGCATTTGTCTAAATCTATAAACGTGACAGAGAAACGAATCCTATATGCTACGTTGGAGTAAGCGGGCGAAACAAATAATTTTTGTTGTAGGTAAACAAAAATATTTTAAAGTATGCATGTTTAGGGTTGCCTCTTGCCAGTGTCAGGTTAAGGACATGTGTTTTTTGTCCAGCTATAAGTAAGAGATGCCAGCAGGCCCGGTTTTCCTCAGACTTATCTCCGACGATCGCTCGGTATTTATTTCCTGTATTTTTTTTAATATACAGCCTTGAGACTTGTGCCTGGCTGATCTGTCTCGTGAACCCAGTTTTAGGATTTTAATACATACCTACTTTCAACATCACACAGACATGCCTATAAAGTTTGCCATTTAACTTCAAACTAACAATAACATTTCTAAAATACCCTACAAAATTTTTATTACAATTTGATAGGAACGCCTAAAGAAAAACTTAATAAATTAATTTTGCCATTGACAGCCCTACTAACCCGTTTTGGCATAGTGCAGTTAAAACTCAACTCTCAAATACGGGACTCCATCTAGAAAATAAACATGGCGGTTGATTTACTCACTTTTTCCGACGACCAGAGTTCAAACTGTTTTCATCTGGTAGGTTGAATGCGTCGCCAAAAATCCGATAGTGAAAATCGTCATCTTCATTATGATATTGCATCTCTTACACACTAAATTTTCTTTGTAGACCAATAATTACCACATTTATAATTTAACTTTAAAATCATCGTTAATAAATATACAATATTCACTTTGATTTTGACATTATAAACTCCATTTGCCGCGAAAACAATTGGCTGTTTTGTTGTTTTTTTAATTTCGAGGAGGCAACGTCGCGAGGAATCTCGGCTGTTACGCGCGCGGAGCCGGACTGGCTGAACGGAGCGATGTGCACGCCGCGAGCGCGGGAACCGGCATGCGTGGGGTTGCTAGCCCGGAGCCCCATTGTACTTATTTTGCAGTAAGTTTTAATAAAATTATTGCATAAATGAACTACTCGGTCCTTTGTAGTAAATGGGTTATCGTGTTGTAAAAATAGGCTGTTTCAAAATATATTTCTCTTTAATTCTTTCTATTGAAATGAGATGAGAGGTAATTCATATTTAGTCTAATAAAATATGACACTTTCTTTACATTCCTTAAAATATGTATTTTAATGAATGTTTTTTTACTGTTGATAGGTCTCTCATTAATTATGTAACAGACCGTCTCGGTGGGTACCACCGCAATGCCTATTTCTACCACCAAGCAGCAGTGTGCATGCACTGTTGTGTTTCGGTTTGAAGGACATTGTAGCCGGTGTAACTACTGAACATAATGAAACTTAACATCTTATGTCTCAGGATGACGAGCGCAGTGGAATGCCACACAGTGCTTTGTTTTTGGCGATCGTATCGCTTTCCATTTGGAGAACGGCATGCTTGTCTCGTCATTCAATGCCATAAAAAAAATTGCGTATTATAATTTCTGATAATATATATATTCTGTGTTGTATAACGTATAATATGTCTGCTATGCGTAGTAAATTTTGATACAATAATATAACTTAAAAATCTCGAACAATCATCCCTTATCAGTAATATTTAAAGAATATCTTTCATTATATCAGAAATACCCTAACAGAATTACCCGACGATCGGGGAAATTTATCTCTTCTGCTAACCCCACGCATGTTTGTTCCTTTCGTACAACCCGGGGCCTGACTTGTAATGACCATGGAATTCCATACTTAAGTCCAATTTATTGTAGGGATGCGAGATTTTAAAACATTCTACTTCTCCTATAAACATGCATTCGAAATATAAAATTTTAAATTTATTCCGTTTTAAGTTCTATTTATTTTTTATCATAAAATGATGATAAAACGCCGGTTCGGCGGCCATGTTTGCTAAGTATCAGCTGATCGCGCGAATCGGTGAGGTTATGCGAAAATAACCAGAAACATTTTTATTTATAGCTTGCTCGTTCGAGTCTGAATAGTTAATACCAATTGTTTCCACTAAATTATTTGTACTTACAAACATGAAAACGTTTTTTTTATATTTTACATAATATCACATACACAATGACAAAATGTGAGCTTTATTATTTATACCACAAAATTTCGAATGATCACGTGTTGTGACTAACATATCCTAACTTCATTGGACAATATAGGTTGATTAAATTTAATTCCCGTTTGCCATTCATTAACTCTATAGCCTTGAAAATTTTAGCCGTAAGTTAGTCTTCAATGTCAACTTCACTTGAAAGTTGACCTTCTACGTTAAATAAGTACATTAGGTAGCTGAAGTATTTATTTTTATCCCTGAACGGCAAGGGCGGATCCAGGGGGGGGGGGGTCATGGGGGTCATGACCCCCCCCCCCCCCTGGGCTGAGTCCAGAACCTAGGTGGACCACTAATTAAAATTATTAAACATTATGTTTTTATATATTTTTTGTCACAATATAGATTTTATTTAAGTACTTTAATAAATATTTAATTAATTTATTCATATAAAAGTCTTAGTCCTGACTGACGGATCAACGCACAGCCTAAGCCGCTGAACGTAGAGACCTGAAACTTGGAGGGTGTGTTCCTTGTATGACGTAGGCTTCTGATAAGAAAGGATTTTCCGATATTCTACCCCTAAGGGGATGAAAAAGGGGGCAAAGTTTGTATGGGGCAACGCGATTCCTTGGTCCAATCTAATTCAAATTTAGCATAAACTTTTTTAATACAATTGATGGGGTTGATCCCTAATGGGGTTAAAAAGGCGAAGAAAGTTATTTTGGCATTGATTTGCTTCGAAGTATCGGTAAGATATCAATACTCCTTATATACTCTAGTAAACAAGTTGAAAAACGTGAAAAATAGAGATAAAGGTCCTAAAAATATGAGCGATGGCTCATTCGATTCTTAATCACCTCAAGAAAAACGTTTTTGAAGGATTTTGGTGCAGGTTAAAAATTGCAATTGTTATTAACAAAATAAGATGAAAAAAAGAATGATATTTCGTTTTTTGTTAATAACTCGAAAAACATTAACATTTAAGCAATTTTGAAAAAAGCTCGTTAAAGAGGAGGAAATTTCCAATAAAAAAGTCTTAACTCCCGGTATTCTATCTCCATTATTTATAATTTTAATTAGACGTTGAAAATAGGGCTCCGCGCGGCAATTACGGCATGCGCGCGCTGCCGCTAAAGAGAGTTCAGCAATAAAAATAATTTATTTATAACTTAAAATGTGATTTTAAAAATTTGTAAAAATTCCAGTATCTTCTTAACACTTGAAAGAATCGAGCCCTGAAGAAAAAAAGTTTAATCACCATTTTTCAAAAAGTTATTCAATTGTTAACTAACGAATTTTTTCCCAATCTCCATTGGCATAAACAATGTGATGAAAGGTATAAATAATTGGCCTATTAATTTTAAACTTCGTGGAGCCCTTTTGATACATGTACTTTATAAGATCCTGCGGTAAATTTTCATTAAAGTTTATTAATTAGTTAATTATGATTTTTTATAACTATTGAAAAAGTACAAAATTTATAAAATTAAGTAGTTTTAAAAAATCATAATTAACAAATTAATAAACTTAAATGAAAATTTACCACAGGATCTTATAAAGTACATATATCAAAAGGGCTCCACGAAGTTTAAAATTTATAGGCCAATTATTTATACCTTTCATCACATTGTTTATGCCAATGGAGATTGGGAAAAAATTGGTTAGTTAACAATTGAATAACTTTTTGAAAAATGGTTATTAAACTTTTTTTTCTTCAGGGCTCGATTCTTTCAAGTGTTAAGAAGATACTAGAATTTTTAAAAATTTTTAAAATCACATTTTATGTTATAAATAAATTATTTTTATTGCTAAGCTCTCTTTAGTGGCAGCGCGCGCATGCCGTAATTGCCGCGTGGAGCCCTATTTTCAACGTCTAATTAAAATTATAAATAATGGAGATAGAATTCCGGGAGCAAGGACTTTTGTATTGGAAATTTCCTCCTCTTTAACGAACTTTTTTCAAAATTGCTTAAATGTTAATATTTTACGAGTTATTAACAAAAAACGAAATATCATTTTTTTTTCATCTTATTTTGTTAATAACAATTGCAATTTTTAACCTGCACCAAAATCCTTCAAAAACATTTATGGACCTACTTACGCAAACGGGAACCAACCCAAAAGCCCATAAATTTGACTTGGTCATAAAAGAATGGTCACAATTAATAGAAGATTTATTATTTTCATATAGAGTTAATTGTCCAAATACCTCTGTTGGTACTTTATAAAATGCCAATCATTTTATATCAACCAACTAGTTGCAAAACAAAAATATTCTAGTTTTTACATCAACTATTAGAAAATATTTTGTTGTGGGTCGGGTCCCGTTTGCATAAGTAAGTCCAATTTTTTCTAGAGGTGATTACGAATCGAATGAGCCATCGCTCATATTTTTAGGACCTTTATCTCTATTTTTCACGTTTTTCAACTTGTTTACTAGAGTAATAGGTCGGATAGTGTGTAGGGAAGAGAACAAAAAATCGGTTGCATCAAATAACCGATTTTTGAATGCAATTGATTTTATATTCAAGGATTTTGTTATCGTATGTAAATAGTGTTAGATTATTATCAAATCTTACACATTACAATCAAGAGGTTTTTTTTATTATAATAGTTTTTGTTAGTCGTTCATTTTGATTTACCGATAGAATTTCACGATTATCCTTTCATAACATTTAAATTGGTTATTGAACATTACAAAGAAATAATGTGTGTACTGAAACACAAATCACAAATTTAGTGGTACAGTTTAAATTATTTACTTTGGAGATCTTCATTTTCTGTCTTCTATATCTAAATTTAAATATCTAACTCATTGTTCAAATATGTTTGTAAAACATAATTTTTAAATATACAGCTGTGTTTTATTTGCATCCAAAGTTTAGTTTTTTTTAAGTAATCGTTTACGTTTCGTTACCAAGCGATTTAAAACTTTCGAAACATTACGCTCATAAACTGAAAAATACAACACTATAAAAGCGTCGCGTTGATATAAGAGTCAAGATGTTATTATTTATTTCAGTATATTTTTACAATTTTAAATCAAATATGTTAAATAAGTATGATACTATTTCTTATAATGTATGGAAAACACGATAAATATTTGTAATTTTGCCCACGGCTTCGCCCGCGTTAATAAGTTTTTCCGGGCTAAAAGTACATAAAACCCTTCCCGTTGAATCACTCTATCCAACACATTTATTTGGATAAAGATTAATATTATGACGTTGATACAACTCTTAACAAATAATGCATTAATTTCGACCAAATTTGATTACCATAAAAATGGTTCTAGTGAGTTAATCTTAAAAGATAGACATATACTGTCTGGGACATTTTTTTAGATCATTTTAAGAGGAATAATTCTTTCATACATATATTTTTGGTATCTTGAACCGTTTTCACAGCGCACGCAATGGAAGCCCTCAAGGATGATATAATTAGACAACAAGAATAATTTTCCCCGTTTTTTTCACATTTTCCATTATTTCTTCGCTCCTAATAGTTGCATCGTGATGTTATATAGCCTAAAGCCTTCCTCGATAAATGATCTATTCAACACAAAAATATTTTTTCAATTTGAACTAGTAGTTCCTGAGATTAGCGCGTTCAAACAAACAAACAAACTCTTCAGCTTTATAATATATATATATATAATACCTACTTTTTACTTTTCAAAATTAAATTATAACTTCTTGTGACTTGACCACGACTATGTGACCCCCCCCTGGCGCCAAAGCTGGATCCGCCCTTGCTGAACGGGTAGGCAAAGGCGCAACTATAGGCCGCACCAGATAGCTTGGCAATAAAGCACATTGTCCTTTATTCGTTTAGTCAGGTATGACAAACGTTTGGCGCAGGGTAAAAATAATTATGTATACACACATTTTAAAAGGAACGTTACAATTGACAATTGATTGATGCAACTGTCGGAGTCAACTATCGCAAAAATGTTCATGATTATTTGATTCTATCACATGATACATACATACATACATATACACTCACGCCTGTTATCCCCGAAGGGGTAGGCAGAGGCGCAACTAGTGCACCCACTTTTCGCCATTATTCCGTCCCATGATGTGATAGGGGGCGAGCCTATCGCCATATCGGGCACAAATTCCAGACTCCGAGCTGATACTGTATAGAAAAACTCAATATCACTTTGCCCGACCCGGGGATCGAACCCGAGACCTCAGCTTTGCAGTCGTACTGTAATACAACTACGCCACCGAGGCAGTCATCACATAATATACACAAAAATGAGGTCCTGTCATCAAAATGAAGTCCTTATATACAGATATAACAATATAACTCTTAAGCTAAGTGTAGGGCCGTATTAAAAGATGCAAACTCAATTTCGCATTAAAGTACGATATCAGCTGAGAGGCTGTCAAATTAAGGTCAGCATCTCAAGGTAGTCGCTATTTAATCAACCCATATTAACTATCAGCTCAAATGACATCTTAAGTTTTTTATTATTAATTGATATGGTGTCCCCGCATACGTGATGATTCTGCCAATGTCGGACATATTAAGTTACAATATGTGTCGGAGTTTGACAGCTAAGTTTTATTTATGTAATAGCGCTTACTCAGCTGGGAAGAAGCTCTTATACGGCAGCTTACGCTTGATTCATTAAATATTATATTTTGTTTTACTTTATTTGGGTGGCAAACAAAAATAGGAACTAAATACAACAAGCCAATCACGAGCCACCACAGATAGATTGTAACAGATAAATTACAAATTCTTTAGTCTAATTACTTTAACAGTACTTAAGTATCTTAAGTATCTTAGATTAAGTTGAATACATGCTTTAACATTCAGTGACTAAAAAGAAGATAGGAATGAAGAATATTTTTACGACGCGAAAAACGGGATGGAATATTTAAATTTATTTTAGTCAGAAGTTCTTGAGAATCGACCGAAGACTGAGCAATCTTCATTAAAAAAGAGATATCGGTCATGTTTCTGCGCAGTGACAATGGCAATAGGTGGAATCGCACACACCGTTTTTCATACTCGACTTTAGGAATTTTGAACAAAAAGCCTAGATACCTTGTAAATTTCTTTTGTATCTTTTCAATTCTGGTCGAGTGAATGTTGTAGAGGATTCCAAACTTGAATTGCGTATTCGAGATGACTCCTAACATAAGCACAGTAGGTACAGGATTTTTAACGTCTTCATCTGTTTAAATGACTTTGCGCAACGGAAAATAAAACCAAGAGCACGAGTCGCCTTCCCGATTACTTGCTCAATGTGATGGGCAATTAATGTTAACCGACTCTCCACTATGACACCCAAATTCCGCCTGAAAGAAGTTCTAGATATTGGTTCACTATTGATACAGTAATCATGGCCGAACAGATGATTTTTATAGGTGAAACTCATCACCAGAGTTAAATAGTTCAATACATTAAATGTCTACTTGAGATTTTAATCAAACGTGATATTGGTTTATTAATATGTACTGCCCTATGACTTGCAAGTTCTTGCAGCAATATACTGCCCATGAACTTCCAGATTTACACCAGCGGCAATATTTCAACAATTCTATACACATTCGCCGCTAGTTCTGCAAGCTACAAAAATTGCAGAATTCTGCTTGCTGTGACAGTTCAGACGATGATGATAATCGCTTGCCATAACTTCTGTAAGTATTCTTGCTAACTCTTTCTAACCTAAACTCCGCTTTACAATAGATTAGTCCCTTATTACATGGAACATAAGATAGCAAGTGTGTTACCTAAAAAAATCTACTTAAATCAAACACATCAATTGGTTGTAAAGTTTAGCAATATACAAGCATGTTGCGCGTCATGTGCTGTACACAATTCATTTGTACCACGAAAGTTCTTACAAGTCCACATTTAGACATATGCCGAGGGCCCGACAGCCGGTCTGGGCACATAATACCAGTTCCGTATCGATCATTATCACATTTTTTTAAACTTACCCATTCGACAAGGCAAGGCGGTGTGCTTTGGTGCGGGATTTTTATTTAACATATTGGATAACATGAATAATTTCAGTGTTAATTAAAGTTGATTCTTGTAATAATAACGTAAGAGTTGATTTTCAAGCATTTTTTTTTTCGGCTAAAAGTTTTAATAAATTTTTCAATACGAATCACTTGCTCGGTTATTTGGTAGTTTTTATTTACATGCAATGCCACATTAATATCTACGTTTACTTGTATATGTTTTTTTTTATAAAAAAAGAAAATAAACGATCAATCTTAAAATAGAAATGTGTTTATGGTTTTGCAAAAAATTTACTAATTTCCTTATTTTTTTCACATATATTACACAGATTGCCATGAATAATGAATTTTCAAGACAAACCGGCCAGTAACAAAAATACTCACTCAGTTTTGACGATGTAGTAATCTTCTTCGGCCTCTGTGGAGAGCTTTGCTTGCAGCATTTTGAGTCGCTCCATCTGCTTTTGTAGGTAGGACTTTGTTCTGCCTTCCTCCATGCTGCAAGACGAAAATCCATTTATCACAGGGTTTCTCCAAGTTATATGTAACCTAGAATACGATACTAGGACGTAGGAAACTATAATAGTATGAATTAGTTTAACCCCTGGAATGCCGGGCTCAGTTTGCGTAAAAGACGCGTGCGTGCCGCCATACATTTGAAAAAATCGGATTTTGAGTGTAAAGGATGTTCTAATTTATACACCATAAAATTCTTTTAGTACGAATTTTGAAATTATTTATTTACTTATTTATTATGGATCAATGGTCACTAAAATATTCAGAAACATTGTGAGATTTGGCATAGACGGCCGCCATTTTGAATTTCGTTGTTTTGTGGCCGATTGACCTCAAAATCGAAATCTGGGTATATCTTTGGTTACAAAAAACGGACCCAATGCTTGAATTGAGAAAAATGGCCGCCATTTTGAATTTCTTTGTTTTAAGGCCAATCGACCTCAAAATCGATATATGGGCAGGTCTTTAGGTACAAAAGACGGATCCAATGCTTGGATTGAGAAAAATGGCCGCCATTTTGAATTTCTTTGTTTTAAGGCCAATCGACTTCAAAATCGATATCTGGGCAGGCCTGTAAGTAGAAAAGACGGATCCAATGTTAAAATTGAAAAAAGTGGCCGCCATTTTGAGTTTCTTTGTTTTATGGCCAGTCAACCTCAAAATCGATATCTGGGCGGGCCTGTAGGTACAAAAGACGGATCGAATGTTAGAATTGAAAAAAGTGGCCGCCATTTTGAATTTCTTTGTTTTAAGGCCAATCGACCTCAAAATCGATATCTGGGCAGGCCTTTAGGTATAAAAGACGGATCCAATGTCAGAATTGAAAAAAGTGGCCGCCATTTTGAATTTCTTTGTTTTAAGGCCAATCGACCTCAAAATCGATATTTGGGCAGGCCTTTAGGTATAAAAGACGGATCCAATGTCAGAATTGAAAAAAGTGGCTGCCATTTTGAATTTCTTTGTTTTAAGGCCAATCGACCTCAAAATCGATATCTGGGCAGGCCTTTAGGTACAAAAGACGGATCCAATGTCAGAATTGAAAAAAGTGGCCGCCATTTTGAATTTCTTTGTTTTAAGGCCAATCGACCTCAAAATCGATATCTGGGCAGGCCTGTAGGTACAAAAGACGGATCGAATGTTAGAATTTAAAAAAGTGGCCGCCATTTTGAATTTCTTTGTTTTAAGGCCAATCAACCTCAAAATCGATATCTGGGCAGGCCTTTAGGTATAAAAGACGGATCCAATGTCAGAATTGAAAAAAGTGGCCGCCATTTTGAATTTCTTTGTTTTAAGGCCAATCGACCTCAAAATCGATATTTGGGCAGGCCTTTAGGTATAAAAGACGGATCCAATGTCAGAATTGAAAAAGTGGCCGCCATTTTGAATTTCTTTGTTTTAAGGCCAATCGACCTCAAAATCGAGATCTGGGCAGGCCTTTAGGTACCGAAGACGGATCCAATGTTAGAATTGAAAAAAGTGGCCGCCATTTTGAATTTCTTTGTTTTAAGGCCAATCGACCTCAAAATCGATATTTGGGCAGGCCTTTAGGTATAAAAGACGGATCCAATGTCAGAATTGAAAAAGTGGCCGCCATTTTGAATTTCTTTGTTTTAAGGCCAATCGACCTCAAAATCGATATCTGGGCAGGCCTTTAGGTATAAAAGACAGATCCAATGTCAGAATTGAAAAAAGTGGCCGCCATTTTGAATTTCTTTGTTTTAAGGCCAATCGACCTCAAAATCGATATTTGGGCAGGCCTTTAGGTATAAAAGACGGATCCAATGTCAGAATTGAAAAAAGTGGCCGCCATTTTGAATTTCTTTGTTTTAAGGCCAATCGACCTCAAAATCGATATCTGGGCAGGCCTGTAGGTTCAAAAGACGGATCCAATGTTATAATTGAAAAAGTGGCCGCCATTTTGAATTTCTTTGTTTTAAGGCCAATCGACCTCAAAATCGATGTTTGGGCATGGCTTTAGGTACAAAAGACGGGTCCATTGTCAGAATTGAAAAAAGTGGCCGCCATTTTGAATTTCTTTGTTTTAAGGCCAATCGACCTCAAAATCAATTTCTCGGCATATCTGTAGTTACCAAAAACGGATCCAATGTCGGAATTGAAAAAAGAGGCCACCACTTAGGACTTCTTTATTTTAAGCTAAATTACGTCAAAATCGATACTTGGCGATAGTAAAAAACAGATCTAATGTTAGACTCAATAAAAGTGGTCGCCATTTTAAACTTCTTTGTTTTTAAGACTGATTAGATTTAAGTTAGATATTTGGGCTTGTATTTAGCCAAATAGAATAAATCGAGGTGTAATATATGTATGTACGCGCGTGAGAAGTTATACTTCTTTGGCATCATTAACCTTTATAGTTTGGGAAAATTGCAGTCTTGGCTTCGGCCTTTGAATTTTGAAAAAGTCCTTGGGTGTGGTAAAACAACAACAGACAAGGCTGCAAGGCTAAGCGCCTTTGTCTTCTCCTTTTACTAAACAATAAATTATTATTAGAATCTGTAACGGTTTTGATTTAAATAAAAATATGTACCACTGACTTAACAGAAATACTTTCATACAAAATATCACCAAGCGAACGACCGGCACGAAGGCAATGACCAACTAACTCGAACTGTCAAACGTTCTATGCTTTTATAGCAAAAATTGTAGATCATGTCATTAATACCCGCACAAAAAATATTTTTGCCCTAACATTATATTGAATGAACTACTCCTAGCCAGTTTCGGCCACGGCGGCTAATCTCAACGGTGATCAGCCAGGTACGCAGGATATATTATAGTGCACAAGTGTGTGCGCAATACACAGGTGCACTCACTATTCCTTCACTCTCATAGTCCGGTGAGACGGCAATCCGACATGACCGGAGAGAGATCAGGCGCAGGACCAACGGCTTTACGTGCTTTCCGAGGCACGGGGGTATCACACCGCCAACTTCCTGACTCCGAGCTGCGACTGAGTAAATTTTAAGATGGAAAAACCCAGTCACAATTTTTTTTGGCTCGACCCGGGATTCGAACCCAGGACCTCAGCGCGCAAATCGTACTCGTAATGCGTACGCAATACCACTACGCCACCGAGGCAGACATTATATAATATAATTATTAAATATAGAATTTAGAGAATAATAAATATATATGACATAATTTGTACTTAATATTAGAAGATTCTTAATTTAAAATATTTATTATTGATTATTTATTATTTAAAAAATAATTTTTTTTTATAATTAATTTAAAAAAAAGACAACCAATAATATCACTTAAGACGAGGCTATATGGGCTTGAACCCTTTGCCTTCCCTATAAGGGGAAAATTATAATAAAAAAACAACCGTGAGAATTTTTGTGTCACACATGCGCGCGCATCGTAAAATTTCACTCCCATAAATTTTTCATAACGCGCTTAAGGTATAACTTCAAAAAAAAAAGATACAGTAATTGAATGGCCACCCACCAGGGCATAACGATGTAGCGGAAGAAAAATATTATAGTAAGATAATTTCTACTACGCGGCTAATTATGCTTATAGCTATTGTTGAATTGCTAACGACCCCCGGATTTTTAACCGATTTTGATGCTTTCACAGAAGAATTTACTTTATTACCTGTTTGCTACCACGGGCCACTTCTTAAATTCGAAGACAAATTCCTTTTTTTGCGACATAACAAAGCTGCAATGTCGTTATTGAAGAGAATTGAATAAGCTTTGATGGTGATATTATTTAAAAGTGATATAATTAAAACCTACTATAGTTTGTGGCCATGTCCAGCGGATTTTGATTTAAAAACCAATGGCCCTTAAAACAAGAACATTTAACATGGAATGCAGTTATTAAAATTCCAACCTCGATTAATTAGTTTTGGCTAAAAGACAAGCCCAAATATCTATCTTAAATCCAATCAGTCTTAAAACAAAGAAGTACAAAATGGCGACCACTTTTCTTAAGTCTAACATTAGATCTGACTTTTACTATCAATGGCATGCCAAGTATCGATTTTGAGGTCAATTGGCCTTAAAACAAAGAAATTCAAAATGGCGGCCAATTTTTTCCATTCTAATGTTCGATCCGTCTTTTGTACCTACAGGCCTGCCCAGATATCGATTTTGAGGTCGATTGGCCTTAAAACAAAGAAATTCAAAATGGTGGCCACTTTTTTCAATTCTGACATGGGATCCGTCTTTTGTACCTAAAGGCTTGCCCAGATATCGATTTTGAGGTCGATTGGCCTTAAAACAAAGAAATTCAAAATGGCGGCCACTTTTTTCAATTCTAACATTGGATCCAACTTTTGTACCTACAGGCCTGCCCAGATATCGATTTTGAGGTCGATTGGCCATAAAACAAAGAAATTCAAAATGGCGGCCACTTTTTTCAATTCTAACATTAGATCCGTCTTCATTACCTAAAGGCTTGCCCAGATATCGATTTTGAGGTCGATTGGCCTTAAAACAAAGAAATTCAAAATGGCGGCCACTTTTTTCAATTATAACATTGGATCCAACTTTTGTACCTACAGGCCTGCCCAGATATCGATTTTGAGGTCGATTGGCCATAAAACAAAGAAATTCAAAATGGCGGCCACTTTTTTCAATTCTAACATTGGATCCGTCTTTTATACCTAAAGGCCTGCTCAGATATCGATTTTGAGGTCGATTGGCCTTAAAACAAAGAAATTCAAAATGGCGGCCACTTTTTTCAATTCTAACATTGGATCCGTCTTCGGTACCTAAAGACCTGCCCAGATATCGATTTTGAGGTCGATTGGCCTTAAAACAAAGAAATTCAAAATGGCGGCCACTTTTTTCAATTATAACATTGGATCCAACTTTTGTACCTACAGGCCTGCCTAGATATCGATTTTGAGGTCGATTGGCCTTAAAACAAAGAAATTCAAAATGGCGGCCACTTTTTTCAATTCTAACATTGGATCCGTCTTTTATACCTAAAGGCCTGCTCAGATATCGATTTTGAGGTCGATTGGCCTTAAAACAAATAAATTCAAAATGGCGGCCACTTTTTTCAATTCTAACATTGGATCCGTCTTCGGTACCTAAAGGCCTGCCCAGATCTCGATTTTGAGGTCGATTGGCCTTAAAACAAAGAAATTCAAAATGGCGGCCACTTTTTTCAATTCTAACATTGGATCCGTCTTTTCTACCTACAGGCTTACTCAGATATCGATTTTGAGGCCAATCGGCCTCAAAACAAAGAAATTCAAAATGGCGGCCGCTTTTCTCAATTCTAATATATAATTAAGATTTGCATCCAATGGAAACCCAAAAATAACCTAAAAAGAAACAACCTGTAGATGTTCAGTTTTCATACATTTTGCAGAAATCGGCCCGAGCGTGGATCCACGCTCCGGCAGAGTTTGAACACTTTTTTTGAGCGTGGATCCACGCTCCCGGCACGCGAGGGCTTAATAGCTTGAGTTTTTATAGACAATACGATCAAAAGGTAAGTGAATTACTTAGTGACCTACAGCTAGGAGTTTTTTTTTTAGATTAAGCTTAAGAAAGTTTAGATGAGCTCCTTTTCTTTTCATAGTAAGCCGTCGCTATCGAGGCGCAATCGAGAATGGAAGATTTGACGGTATCGCGGTTCGTACGAAACGCAACATGACTATTTCTAACGTATTTTGACTCAGTTACAAAGGCCAAATCATTTTGACGAGTACAGAATAACGTGTGCATTCACGTCTTATAATAAAACCAACGTGGACACAGATGATGCATGTCGGCATAATTCTGTAAAGCGTTGACTATCGCACCTCATTTGTCTATAATTTATATTATTAAGACATCTCTCACACACATCCTACTAATATTATAAAGGCGAAAGTTTGTAAGAATGTATGGATGTTTGGATGTATGGATGTTTGTTACTCTTTCACGCAAAAACTACTGAACGGATTTCGATGAAATTTGGCACACGGGTAGATCATGTCCTGGATTAACACATAGGCTTTTTATCCCGGGAAAATATAAAGCGGGACTTTTATCCCGGAAAAACCTTTTAAAACGGGCGGAGCCGCGGGCAAAATCTAGTATATTATATAAGTAGAATATGATACGAACATCTATTTTTATGAACAAGCCATCAAAGCTGAGGTCCTTCTAACTTATTCTTTAAAATAAAGTGTATGTTTGTCTTTTAACTCATCAACGAAACAACGAAAGGACATGACATGTAAATAAAGACCAATGAGGCTAGAAAGTGAAAAGAAAACAGGATGCGTCTCCGCTTCGTTTTATTGTGATTGGTTGAGAGACTGACGTATCGGTATTTTGATGTTTGTGATTGATCGAGAGACCGATACGTCAGTCTCACAACCAATCACAATAAAACGAAGCGGAGACGCATCATGTTTTTTTTTCACGTCCTAGGTCCACAGAGTGACATAAATTTTCATATTATACCAGCTTTTGCCCGCGGCTCCGCCAGCCTGAAAAAGATTTTCTGGAATATAAGTCCCGCTGTATATTTTCCCGGAATCTTAAAAAGTATATGCTGCCTATATCACTCAGGAGTAATATAGCTTCTTATACATAAGTGAAAGAATTTTCAAAATCGGCTCAGTAGTTCCTGAGATTAGCGCGTTCAATCAAACAAACTTTTCCTCTTTATAATATTAGTATAGAAGTATCGATTTAATACATTATCCTCGAAGCGATTTTATATTTACGCAAACAAACCAGCGAGCAAAACGTAGTAGATTACATTTTTATAAACAACGTGAATTACTTCGTTTTTAACAGCATCAATCATCTTTGAGCATGTAGAACTAATGACGGCAGATCAAATAGAGAGCCTTGGAGACATTCGTGATAGATAATAAAGAAAACAAGTATTTTAAACCTGATGATTGACCGCAAGGTTAAGGCACGGGTTAAAAAATACGTAATCGCACGCCTGTATTCCGATGTATAGAGGAGAGAGGGCACAACTATTGGACACATAAGAAAAAAATCTTTTTTCGGTTTTCAACACGTGTTGTATAATGTACTAGGTGATGCTCGCGGCTCCGCCTGCGTGAAAATGTTTTCCCGGGATAAAAAGTAGCCTATAGCACTCACGAGTAATATAGCTTCCTATCAGTGAAAGAATTTTCAAAATCGGTTTAGTACTTGAGATTAGCGCGTTCAACCAAACGAACAAACTCTTCAGCTTTATAATATTAATATAGAATAATAAAAGAATAAATAAAGGCTGTAACAGTGATGTAGTGTTAGGAGAAACATAAAAAATATTTTACATTTACAAGTTTTTTTTATTGTTTTAATTACTTTTGTCCAAATTTGCCCCTGTCCTAGCTGCCTCATTCTCCCCTAAATGATGGAAGCAGACAAAGAAAGCATCAGTATGTAGGCAGTGGGCATTGGTCGGTTTCATGTTTATTGAATTAGGTATTCTTCTACGATCTTCGCTCAGTTAATTCTTTGGAGACGTCGCAACGAACTGTTTCGAGTATGCTGCAGAAAAAGCTTACTTTTCAGACATTCAACAGTATAGTTAACTTTGTTACTTTACGACCGGACTGATATACCTTTAATTTTTTTGGACAGGACATCGCTTAAGTCCGTTCGTTCAAAATTTTGTGTCCTTTTTTCCGGCGGCCTTTTCTTAGTTCACAAATGCGTTTTTAGCAAAAGCCTTATGTCGATGATGGCATTCGACACAGAGCCTATGGCGCCTGCCTAAGGGCCTTCGGCGGGCTCCCAAGAACCAGGCGCACCGGCTAACTGCCCACTCTAAAACCGGCACTGCCTCCCACGTCATAATACGACTTGTGATGTTAGTAGGTACCGGTTCAATAATATAGTACATGATGCAGAAATAAGGTAGGTAAGTATAAATAGGTGGACGATACTACGATAGCCTAGTTGGGAATGGAACGGTCAAACCCAAGGCACACACCTCTGACTTTTCGAAGTTATGTGTGTATTGTTTATCAATTATCGTTCGCTTTAACGGTGAAGGAAAACATCGTGAGGAAACCTACATGCCTGAGAATTCTCCATAAGAATTTCGAGGGTATGTGAAGTCTGCCAATCCGCGCAAGGCCAGCGTGGTAGACTAAGGCCTAAAACCCTCTCAGTAGTAGAGGAGGCCCGTGCTCAGCAGTGGGCAATATATAATACAGGGATGGTATTATTATTAAGTATAAATAGCGTAGGATAGGCACATGGCTTCCCACCTCGATAAGTATGCATATAAGAACAGACCAAGACCTATTTGGGGTAACTTGACACACTGTAGGTATTAAGCTCTGATGTTGCGAGTATCTAAAACAATTTCTAACCACCCCAAAACTGATGTCAACAGCTATGATGCGCTTCAAGCGCTAAATGAGATTTCCCGTGGGCCATAAGTATTCTTGTGTTTAGGGTTGCCAGACGTCCGGATAAAGCCGGACATAGTTATGATTTTTAATGCGTGTCCGGCCAAATGAAACGGTGTAAGACTTGTCCGGCTTTTGTTAGGCTTTTACATTTGATACCAGTGACTTTCAGGGGTGCGGCTAAATGCGTAAAATTAAACTTCACCTGGACATAGACTTGGGGCTAAAAAAATAAGTCACCGGAAAAAAAGAGGCACGAGAAAGTCGTATTAATACTAAGACACAAATTCCTTTTTACTCAAATGTCCGGCCAAACCGGGTGGTGTGTCCGGCAACCGCCACGCCGGCTATTAGGTTTGACGACCTGGCAACCCTACTCGTGTTAGCTCAAAGCTAAAAGCGAAAGCTGATTTTCCTGGTATTATGGGCGTATAGGTGGGGTACCTACTTCCTACCCATACTTACTTATCAGTAGTCCCATACGTTACTGCGTGAAGTTACTGCTAGCCTTGTAGAAAACACTATTAAGTACTTAAATAATATAGATTACCTAACTAGGAAGTACTCGCAGCAATTTATAAGTAGATACTTATTGCGCGAGAATTTCTGGATGGGTTTACATTAGCGCCCAATGTTAGCAATGTTTCAATAGTACTAATTTTCTGCAAGTCCTGAAAGTCTCAAAATTTGCCGATGCCAGCTTGCCGCTATTGAGTACACGGTTGCTGTTTTTTTGCTAATCTAAACTTCGCTATAATATTTTATTCTAAGTACCACAGAACAGAGATAGAGACTAAGTACTTATTCTCGAACGTTTTAAAAATACGCGAGCAAAGTCACGACCAATGACTAGTGTCTAGGAATACGCGTCAAAAATGCATGAACCGGAAAAATCAACACGACGCTCCGCAACCTCATTCAAGTGTATCTAAGTTTACCTTGATAGCGATAACAAACACTTCGCCATACATTGTACATCCAATAAGAATCTGAATGACAAAAAATGGCCGACCATTGCATAATCTTTGCATTATGGGATTCATAATGAGTATTTTGTCGTAAACAACTTATTGATGAACCAATGTTATGGGTTTGTTTGCAAAAAAAACACATTGATCTACATCAAAAAGGATGTTTAACACCAATGAGATTACGAGAAACGACATTCGAAATAAGAATCCGTTAATATTCGAAGATCAAATTCGAAAAAACGTTATGGTCAAAGTTTTGTCAAGTATGGGTAAACACAACATTAATTCGCATTTTGACACATATAACCCTACCACTATTACAATATTAACCATGATATTCAACAATGTGAGGTATGTGGGGAAAATAAACGTTCCAAAAAGCACTCTGTGAATGCAAAGTATCTCAAAGACGATTGTATTGATCGACCACATACCTTGAAGGTTCATTATTCGCCATAAATTCTTCCTTTCAACGTGATCCCAAATCGAAAATACACGCGTAATTAAAATCATAAACGATAAATATACTGTATCAGTGAATAAAATAATTAGGATTGCACAAAAATTGAATAAAATAAATAAAAACTTTTGAAGTCATAACCACAATTCGTTAGTATTCGTTACAATCAAAATGGTATATTTTGTCTTTATTTATCCTAGTGGAATTTTTACAAGGTAGAAAGGGACAAAAGTATTACTGTAAATAGAAATCAGTCTACACGCAGTGTGGGGTAGCGCCATCTTTTCGAGAATTACGCTGTTCCTACATTTTGTTTATGGTGGGTAATGTTATAGTGTTGCCATAAAAATAATATCGATAAATCGACTATTTCTTGCACATAAATTATGTTGACAATATAAAGACAAAGTTCATAATATTTAATGCCATAATTATATAACGTTCCCATTATCGTTTTTGCATCGATGATCAATATGCAATATAAACGTACAATGTATAGTTTGGCTATACTAAAAAGGGCGGCAATTAAAAAAAAACGTACAAGTGCGAGTTGAACTCACGTACCAAGGGTCATGTACAAACATGTACGTAAGATCTTTGAGTACTTAGCAATGCCAAGGAGATGGGATGACCAGGCGAACCCTTCGTTGGTCATATTATATGCCCAGCTGGTTATAAACTTTTAGCGGTGCTCCACAGAAATTGTGATTTTTGTTGTGTTATTGTGTAAAAAGTGACCTTATATTCAGCATTGCACGTGTGGATTTTTTTGCTAAATGTGTGCTATCCGTGTCTACCTCGCCCCCCGTCACGATTGGCAGGAAACTTTTTTGCGCTTTATTGCTATATCGTGTCCATTGGTAAATTAGTGTAAGCGTAAGATACATAAGTATACAAGTTCAATAGTTCGCCGAAATTATATTCGCCAAAATTTATTAACGAACTAATCAAAATAAAACAGTCAAATTGATTTAAAAAAGGACCGACATTGGATAAATTATTACTTACTGGTCATAGATTTACATGCCCTAATCTAAAATATACAAAAGTATTGCCATTAAAGTTTGGATTGGGTAAGTTTTGATCTCGGTTTTAGTCGAAACTGACAAAAGAACGAAATTCGGTCGTAAATAAAGGCTTCAGTTGGACACTAAAAATAACAATTATCTGCTGCAATTATACAGGATACAGATTTAATTAATAGAATAGTTGAAGGCGTTCAATCAGACCGTGATACTCTTAGGACAAATAAAAAAAAAACTACACCTTAATTTTTAATCAAAATATTGTACATTTCGAAGACACACAAGGCCAGTGAGCTAAAAATAAGGTGATCAAGGTGCGAAGGTAGCTCGAGTGGCCCCCTTTGATCGACGGCTGTGACGCAACGCCACTCTATGACCGCACCGGTCGGCCCTTGAGTGCAACAGCAAATAAGGCAACTGCGTAGGGGGCGTGGCCTATGCCACGCCCCCTACATTTTTTTTTTTCTCGTGATGGAGGGCCCCTTGCATAGGCAAGACGTTTGACGATTCCTGTTTAATAAACCCGTAACCTGATAACAATGTTATTGACTTAATTACCGCTGACAGCATATTTCAAATTTCAATACATTTTGGAACATCTTTTAAGTTATTTAGAGAAATCCTTTTTTTTTTATCGTACGCGTTACGAGTATGACTTGCGCGCTGAGGTCCTGAGTTCTAATCCCGGGTCGAACAAAAAAAACTGTGTGACTGGGTTTTTGCATCAAAATTACTCAATCGCAGCTTGGAGTTAGGAAGTTGGTGGTGTGATTCCCCTGTGCCTCAGAAAGCACGTAAATCCGTTTGTCCTGCGCCTGATCTCTCTTCGGTCATGTCGGATTGCCATCTCACCGGACTATGAGAGTGAAGGGATAGCGAGTGCACCTCTGCATTGCACACTCTTGTGCACTATAATATCTCTGCGTACTTGGCTGATCTCCGTTGAGATTGGCCGCCGTAACTGAAACTGGCTAGAAGAATTACGTTTTTTATTTACGTAAGTTGGAAAAAATATATTTTACGAAGTCAGGAAAGGGAAAAAGGGCCTCAAGATAATGCTTAGGAGTCCCGGCATCCTTAAACCGGCGCTGATTGTATATAGTAGCGCAGTTGTAAATTTATGCTGGTGACTGAACGTTCATATTTTTATACATTTGGCAACTTTAATTTACTCGCAACTCCGCCTGTCTTCAAGTTTTATAAGATAAAAAAAGATTAGTGAGAACATATTAAAAGTATGTACGCAATTTGAAATTTTGAATTTGTCTAACTACTTATGCTGGTGACTGTATGCGAACGTTTACGTGTGTAGCTCGGTTTTGGTTGTAATTTCGACGAGATTTTTGCTGAAACCGTTCATTGTATGCAGGGTATTGTATGCTAAACTGAATCTCGACAAAATGAAACTTCGGTCAAACACTTATTATTTTATAATATACCTACCTAGCTGGGCACAGTTATGATTTAAGAAGATAGTAATATTGAAACGAAGTTCTTAATAGCGCGTTGCGAAGGGGGGGTAGACGTAAAAATTAAGACCAAAAGTTGTAACGACACTTTTTTTATACTTGCCCTGTGAAACCAGCCAGTAACAATAAAGAACTGGCCGTAAAAGTGACGTTCGAAATTTAAAGACAATTTAAATGCTTTTTTAGGTAGTTTTTTTTCGTTAGTTTTATGTTAATTTTAATGCCAATGCTTGATTATAATATTGTAGGTGATGATCGTGATTCGATGACATATCTATTGTGTAAATAGAAGTAAATGTCTTCATTGATGTGGTAACGTTTTAATGAAATGTATAATTAACGACTTGGATTGCACTGATTTTACCGAATCGCGCAACGCTAACGTGTCACGTTGGGTGTATAAAATGTTATCGCAAACGAGACCTGGAATGGTGTTTTGTCGGAAACCATTTTTAATTAGTTTACTATTTACTGCTTCTATAACGGATTGAAACAAGAAATTTTTCTTTATAACATATGAAAATGACTGCTATGAATCTACCACACTATATTAAGCTATATTTAAGTGTAGTATGTTATTTAATCTTTTACAGTAACCCTTTTTACAGTAATCACTCGTTTTATACAATACACCTACCCTATAACTTGTATAAGTTAAACTTTGAGCTTGTATGTAACTTAGGGAATAATACGGCGTAACGTGGTATTCATGTAGATATGTAGATATGATATGTAGAACAATTTAAAAAAGTACTCATAATATGTAAGGGAATATTAACCCCTGGAATGCCGGGCTCAGTTTGCGTAAAAAACGCTTGCGTGCCGCCCATACATTTGAAAAAATCGGATTTTAGGTGTAAAGGATGTTCCAATTTATACACCATAAAATTCTTTTAGTACGAATTTTGAAATTATTTATTTACTTATTTATTATGGATCAATGATCATTAAAATATTTAGAAACATTGTGAGATTTGGCATAGACGGCCGCCATTTTGAATTTCTTCGTTTTAAGGCCAATTGACTTCAAAATCGATATCTGGGCAGGCCTGTAGGTACAAAATACGGATCCAATGTTAGAGTTGAAAAAAGTGGCCGCCATTTTGAATTTCTTTGTTTTAAGGCCAATCGGCCTCAAAATCGATATCTGGGCAGGCCTTTAGGTACAGAAGACGGATCCAATGTTAGAGTTGAAAAAAGTGGCCGCCATTTTGAATTTCTTTGTTTTAAGGCCAATCGACCTCAAAATCGATATCTGGGCAAGCCTTTAGGTACAGAAGACGGATCCAATGTTAGAATTGAAAAAAGTGGCCGCCATTTTGAATTTCTTTGTTTTAAGGCCAATCGATCTCAAAATCGATATCTGGGCAAGCCTTTAGGTACAGAAGACGGATCCAATGTTAGAATTGAAAAAAGTGACCGCCATTTTGAATTTCTTTGTTTTAAGGCCAATCGACCTCAAAATCGATATCTGGGCATGCCTTTAGGTACAGAAGACGGATCCAATGTTGGAATTGAAAAAAGTGGCCGCCATTTTGAATTTCTTTGTTTTAAGGCCAATCGACCTCAAAATCGATATCTGGGCAAGCCTTTAGGTACAGAAGACGGATCCAATGTTAGAATTGAAAAAAGTGGCCGCCATTTTGAATTTCTTTGTTTTAAGGCCAATCGACCTCAAAATCGATATCTGGGCAAGGCTGTATGTACAAAAGACGGATCCAATGTTAGAATTGAAAAAGTGGCCGCCATTTTGAATTTCTTTGTTTTAAGACCAATCGACCTCAAAATTGATATCTGGGCAGGCCTTTAAGTACAAAAGACGGATCCAATGTTAGAATTGAAAAAAGTGGCTGCCATTTTGAATTTCTTCGTTTTAAGGCCAATTGACCTCAAAATCGATACTTGGGCATGCCATCGTTTTGTTTTAACACTAATGGGATTTAAGATAGATATTTGGGCTTGTCTTTAGCCAAACAGAATAAATCGAGGTTGTAATTTTGCTAATTTAACAATTTAAATACGCAATCACATCAAAATTAGATACTTTTAAAAATGAATAAGGTAATCAACCTGAGTAGCCTTTTAAGTCTGGTGATGGGGGGTAAATAAAGAAAAATATAATAAGATAATTTCTACTACGCGGCTAATTATTCTTATAGCAATCGTTGAATTGTTCACGACTCCCTGATTTTTAACCGATTTTGATGCTTTCACAGAAGAATTTACTTTATTTGCTGTTTGCTGCCACGGGACACTTTTTTCTTCTTAAATTCTTTATTTTGCGACATAACAAAGCTGCGTTATTGAAGAGAATTGAATAAGTATTGATGGTGGCCATAATATTTAAAAAATCTATAATTAAAACCTACTATAGTTTGTGGCCATGTCCAGCGGATTTAGATTTTAAAACCAATAGCCCTTAAAACAAGAACATTTAACATGGAATGCAGTTCTTAAAATTCCAACCTCGAGTTATCCTATTTGGCTAAAGACAAGCCCAAATATCTATCTTTCCTCTCGCGGAAGGAGAGTGCCGAGAGGGATCGCCAGCGCAGTCGTGATCCCTCCCGCCGCCAGACGAGACGTAGGAGGCGTCGGGTGGACGACTGACCGACATCTCCCGCCCTGTGGATTGGGGGCGTTGGAAAATTCCCCCACGGTATCCCCTGCCTGTCGTAAAAGGCGACTAATAGGGGCCTCCGGGAGTCACGGGTGGGTGGGAGGCGCCATCCATCTATTAGTCTAGCCAACTTCTGTGACCCCCGTGATGGACGGCAGCGTGCCTCACGCTGCCTCGGACGCCAAGGGCGTCCTTCGGTGTACGGGGGCTTCTGAGCCCCCGCAACAACAGGAGACGGGCCGCAGCAGCGGTACGCGCAGGGGTGGTTGCGGATGACAACTTAGACGTGAGTTGGAGGAAGCCCGCAGCCGTCCCTAATGCGACGAAGATGGCCACCGCTGAACAAAAATATCTATCTTAAATACAATCAGTCTTAAAACAAAGAAGTTCAAAATGGCGACCACTTTTCATAAGTCAAGCATTAAATAATTATAACTTTTACTATCAATGCCATGCCCAGTATCGATTTTGAGGTCAATTGGCCTTAAAACAAAGAAATTCAAAATGGCGACCATTTTTCAATTCTGCCCTTTGTACCTAAAGCCATGCCCAGATATCGATTTTGAGGTCGATTGGCCTTAAAACAAAGAAATTCAAAATGGCGGCCACTTTTTTCCATTCTAACATTGGATTCGTCTTCTGTACCTAAAGGCCTACCCAGATATCGATTTTGAGGTCGATTGGCCTTAAAACAAAGAAATTCAAAATGGCGGCCACTTTTTCAATTCTAACATTGGAACCATCTTCTGTACTTAATGGCTTGCCCAGATATCGATTTTGAGGTCGATTGGCCTTAAAACAAAGAAATTCAAAATGGCGGCCACTTTTTTCAATTCTAACATTGGATCCGTCTTCTGTACCTAAAGGCTTACCCAGATATCGATTTTGAGGTCGATTGGCCTTAAAACAAAGAAATTCAAAATGGCGGCCACTTTTTTCAATTCTAACATTGGATCCGCCTTCTGTACCTAAAGGCTTGCCCAGATATCGATTTTGAAGTCGATTGGTCTTAAAACAAAGAAATTCAAAATGGCGGCCACTTTTTCAATTCTAACATTGGATCCGTCTTTTTTACATACAGCCTTGCCCAGATATCGATTTTGAGGTCGATTGGCCTTAAAACAAAGAAATTCAAAATGGCGGCCACTTTTTTCAATTCTAACATTGGATCCGTCTTCTGTACCTAAAGGCTTGCCCAGATATCGATTTTGAGGTCGATTGGCCTTAAAACAAAGAAATTCAAAATGGCGGCCACTTTTTTCAATTCTAACATTGGATCCGTCTTCTGTACCTAAAGGCTTGCCCAGATATCGATTTTGAGGTCGATTGGCCTTAAAGCAAAGAAATTCAAAATGGCGGCCACTTTTTTCAATTCTAACATTGGAACCATCTTCTGTACCTAAAGGCCTGCCCAGATATTGATTTTGAGGTCGATTGGCCTTAAAACAAAGAAATTCAAAATGGCGGCCACTTTTTTCAATTCTAACATTGGATCCGTCTTCTGTACCTAAAGGCTTGCCCAGATATCGATTTTGAGGTCGATTGGCCTTAAAACAAAGAAATTCAAAATGGCGGCCACTTTTTTCAACTCTAACATTGGATCCGTCTTCTGTACCTAAAGGCCTGCCCAGATATCGATTTTGAGGCCGATTGGCCTTAAAACAAAGAAATTCAAAATGGCGGCCACTTTTTTCAACTCTAACATTGGATCCGTATTTTGTACCTACAGGCCTGCCCAGATATCGATTTTGAAGTCAATTGGCCTTAAAACGAAGAAATTCAAAATGGCGGCCACTTTTCTCAATTCTCATATATGATTAAGATTTGCATCCAATGGAAACAAAAAATAAGCTAAAAAGAAACCACCTGTAGATGTTCAGTTTTCATACATTTTGCAGAAATCGGCCCGAGCGTGGATCCACGCTCCCGGCAGAGTTTGAACACTTTTTTTGAGCGTGGATCCACGCTCCCGGCACGCGAGGGCTTAATTGAATGAGTGCGTCTCGATTAGGTCGAATTACACGGCCGGAACGTACGTAACGGCCAATCGCTTTAAGTTAGCTATTAAAAACAAAAATAAGTACTACTAATAATAAAATACGAAACGTACGTAGATTTTAATAAGATTAATTGTTAAAATGAGGTTATAGTGAAAATTTAGTAAGAGTAAACAATAATCCAGCAGAATCAACAACAATATATATCTAATACTACCATTCATGCAATTTTTTTAAGACATTTAAATAAAATAGAATCCCAAACATGTTTCCTACTTCAGTTACCACAAGCCAATTATTACTAAAATTGAGCCTACTGATTAAGTTTATATTACATTATGTTTGTTAATAAACAAAAATATGTATTATAACTTAAAAGAAATAAAATTTTATTACAATTCCTTCACTAATTAATCGAAAGGAACTTCGTTCCATCCGGGTGTCCCTTGACACCTCTCAAGTTTTTTTTTAGTATAGTGCGTTTCAAATTTAAATTACGATGGCGTTATGTTGACAGCAAGGTATATCTAATGCTGCTACATCACACAAAATTTGTTACCTTGAAATAAAGGAAATTTAGTTTTTTCTTGTTTAGTAACAAAACACAAATATTTTCAAATCTAATTTTAAAATACATAAGATAACTATGCACTCACTTTTTAAATAATGTGTTATTAAAATCATTGAATTCTGCTGCAAGTACGTAATAATTAAACAGCTTTGTAGTTTCCAATAAATAATTATATTTTTCTAAGATAGATGGTGCAGCAGCATTATATTTATTCAGCAGCTAAATTAACTTTAATATGTTTATCTATTAAACCATTATACATTTATAGATTTAGGATTATACATAAAACAAGACGAATATTTCTTGATCATAATGGAATGACATTAGTTTTTTAATGAGTCATGGAGGTAAGTAATTATTAAAAAGCAATTATAATACAGCACAGCACAGCACAAAAAACACAAAACATATCAATAAGCATGTAAAACATTGTATAATTACTCTATACAATTATTGTTTATTATTTTTTGTAGTATTTTATTCAAGGAAATACATTGATCCTCTGGCAACCCTATTTTTTAAAACAGAAATGGCGAAATACGAAATTCTTCATAATGTCCACCATCTTGATAGACAGGGTGCCAATTCACGCCATCTGTAAAAAGATTTGAAACGCACTATGAGTACCAACTGTAGCTAGAAAGTTAGTTATTTCATATTTGTAAGTTTTCATATCAAGCAACATTACGTAGCTAGATTGCTTATGGTATCGAAGATTCATAACAAATTGCGGAATGCGGGAAAGTTTGTTTACATATTTTTGATTGTAGTTGCTAACGTTATATTTTTATTAATTTCAGTTTTACGTGTTCACTATGAAATTTCGTGCAGTAATGGTAGATGCGGGGCCGATGCGAGAGTTTGCAAGTAAGTACGTCTAAAAAAATCACAATACAAAATGCTATAACCAAAATTCATTTCAATGGAAAAGAATTTCGTTTATCTTCTGTTCTTTGCATACTAACTTGCTAATATAAATTTTGTTTATAGAAACCCATACTTTTAAAGGACTATCTTGAATTTCATTGACATAATATACTATGTGTACGGTAATGTTGGTCTTGTGAAGACCTCTAGCGTAACGTATACGTAATAACGTATTTACGTTTAATACTTGTCTAGACATTGGATGCTGGTTTTCTGCTCAATCTCAATCCGGAGTCTGGTATTGTGAGTCTCATATTGGGATCTCACATAGCTAGCAAAATGAGGATGTGATAACATCAAGGGCGGATCCAGCTTTGACGCCAGGGGGGGGTCACATAGTCGTGGTCAAGTCACAAGAAGTTATAATTTAATTTTGAAAAGTAAAAAGTAGGTATTCTATTAATAAATGTAATTACTGTAGGTACTTAAAAATACCTACCTATATTTAAATAACATTTTTTTTAAGTCTTCTCCCGAAACGCGTTAATGTTTCCGTATTATTAAAATGCTCTTTGTTAATGCGTTCGTTCTTTTAAACGTTCCATCAGAGGTTAGTTCTAGTCAGACATTAGGCATAATGCTCTTTGCATTAGGCGTTAGTCGAAAAAAAGGGCGCACAAGTGTCACACGAAATTTGACATACGTAATATGAATGGTAGCGGCCGTAGCGGTGGCGCGACAAAATTCTTTTCGATGCGTTCGTTCCCGAATAATACGTTTGCCATCAAAGTATTATATTAAACTAGCTTTTGCCCGCGGCTCCGCCCGCATTAAAAAGTTTTCCGGGATAAAAGTCCCGGTTTATATTTTCCCGGGATAAAAAGTAGCCTATGTGTTAATCCAGAACATGATCTACGCGTGTGCCAAATTTCATCGAAATCCGTTCAGCAGTTTTTGCGTGAAAGAGGAACAAACCTCCTTACATCCATACATCTAAACATCCAAACATCCATACATTCTTACAAACTTTCGCCTTTATAATATTAGTAGGACTAGCTTTTGGTCGCAGCACCGCCCGCGTGAAAAAGATTTTCCTGTATAAAAGTCCCGCTTTATATTTTCAGGGAATAAAAAATAGCCTATGTATTAATCCAGGACATGATCTACTCACGTGCCAAATTTCATTGAAATGAGTTCAGTAATTTAGGAGATGTGCAGTAAGAAAAAAACAGAAAAACACACAGACAGACAGAAAAGAATTACAATAATCACTGCTTTGTGTTCCATTACTCTTCTGTAGTCACTGCCTTTCTTTTTTATCACATTTCTTTAAATGTACGGACATACTGATTCTACTGCTTTATTAAATACACTTAGTATAGTACTATACAATCTTAGCTGGCTGGTATGACAATTCAAATTTTTCGCGACGCGAAAGCTTTGTGAGAACGTCTAACCAAAAATTCTAAAGTCGGCTACATAATTACAAATATTTATCATGTTTTCTATACATTATAAGAGATAGTATCATACTTATTTAACATATTTGATTTAAAATTGTATAAATATACTGAAATAAAGAATAACATCTTGACTCTTATATCAATGCTTTTACAGTGTTGTATTTTTCAGTTTATGAGCGTAATGTTTCGAAAGTTTTAAATCGCTTGGTAACGAAACGTAAACGATTACTTTAAAAATCTAAACTTTGGATGCAAAGAAAACACAGCTGTATATTTAAAAAATATGTTGTAAGTATGTTTTACAAACATATTTGAACAATGAGTTAGATACTTAAATTTAGATATAGAAGACTGAAAATGAAGATCTCCAAAGTAAATAATTTACTGTACCACTAAATTTGTGATTTATGTTTCAGTACACACATTATTTCTATGTAATGTCCAATAACCAATTTAAATGTTATGAAAGAATAATCGTGAAATTCTATCGATAAATCAAAATGAACGACTAACAAAAACTATTATAATAAAAAAACCTCTTGATTGTAATGTGTAAGATTTGATAATAATCTAACTCTATTTACATACGATAACAAAATCCTTGAATATAAAATCAATTATTTGTTGCAACCGATTTTTTGTTCTCTTCCCTACGCACTATCCGACCTATAAGGAGTATTGATATCTTACTGATACTTCGAAGCAAATCAATGCCAAAATAACTTTCTACGCCCTTTTTAGTCTAATCAACAAGTTCAAAAACGTGAAAAATAGAGATAAATGGCCTAAAAATATGAGCGATGGCTCATTCGATTCGTAATCACCTCTAGAAAAATGTTTTTGAAGGATTTTGGTGCAGGTTAAAAATTGCAATTGTTATTAACAAAATACGATGAAAAAAAAGATATTTCGTTTTTTGTTAATAACTCGAAAAATATTAACATTTAAGCAATTTTGATAAAAGCTCGCTAAAGAGGAGGAAATTTCCAATAAAAAAATCCTTACTCCTGGAATTCTATCTCCATTATTTATAATTTTAAATAGACTTTGAAAATAAGGTTCCGCGCGGCAGTTACGGCATGCGCGCGCTGCCGCTAAAGAGAGTTCAGCAATAAAAATTATTTATTTATAATATAAAATGTGATTTTAAAATATTGAAAAAATTCTTGTACTTTCTTAACACTTGAAAGAATCGAGCCCTGAAGAAAAAAAAGTTTAATCACCATTTTTCAAAAATTTATTCAATTGTTAACTAACCAATTTTTTCCCAATCTCCATTGGCATTAACAATGTGATGAAAGGTGTAAATAATTTGCCTATAAATTTTAAACTTCGTGGAGCCCTTTTGATATTTGTACTTTATAAGATCCTGGGGTAAATTTTCATTAAAGTTTATTAATTTGTTAGTTATGATTTTTTATAACTACTTAATTTTATAAATTTTGTAATTTTTCAATAGTTATAAAAAATTATAATTAATAAATTAATAAACTTCAATGAAAATTTACCGCAGGATCTTATAAAGTACATATATCAAAAGGGCTCCACGAAGTTTAAAATTTATAGGCCAAATATTTATACCTTTCATCACATTGTTTATGCCAATGGAGATTGGGAAAAAAATGGTTAGTTAAAAATTGAATAAATTTTTGAAAAATGGTGATTAAACTTTTTTCTTCAGGGCTCGATTCTTTCAAGTGTTAAGAAGATACAAGAATTTTTTCAAATTTTTAAAATCACATTTTATCTTATAAGTAAATTATTTTTATTGCTGAACTCTCTTTAGCGGCAGCGCGCGCATGCCGTAACTGCCGCGCGGAGCCCTATTTTCGACGTCTTATTAAAATTATAAATAATGGAGATAGAATTCCAGGAGTCAGGACTTTTTTATTGGAAATTTCCTCCTCTTTAGCGAGCTTTTTTCAAAATTGCTTAAATGTTAATATTTTTCGAGTTATTAACAAAAAACGAAATATCATTTTTTTTTCATCTTATTTTGTTAATAACAATTGCAATTTTTAGCCTGCACCAAAACCCTTCAAAAACATTTTTCTAGAGGTGATTACGAATCGAATGAGCCATCTCTCATATTTTTAGGCCCTTTATCTCTATTTTTCACGTTTTTTAATTTATTGATTAGACTATTTAACCCCATTAGGGAAGAAATTTTAATAAAATACGAAACATGTCTTCCATCAATGGTGTAAAAAAGTTTACGCTAAATTTGAATTAGATTGGACCAAGGAATCGCGTTGCCTCATACAAACTTTGCCCCCCTTTTTCATCTCCTTAGGGGTAGAATTTCGGAAAATCCTTTCTTATCGGAAGCCTACGTCATACAAGGAACACACCCTACAAATTTCAGGTCTCTACGATCAGCGGCTTAGGCTGTGCGTTGATCCGTCAGTCAGTCAGGACTAAGCCTTTTATATGAATAGATTAATTAAATATTTAAAATACTTAAATAAAATCTATATTGTGACAAAAAATATATAAAAACATAATGTTTAATAATTTTAATTAGTGGTCCACCTAGGTTCTGGACTCCGTCCAGGGGGGGGTCATGACCCCCATGACCCCCCCCCTGGATCCGCCCTTGGATAACATCTATGAATATTGGATTGACAGTGAAAATGGACTGATTAGAATACCATGTTTTATGACATTCTTCCTGCTGAATTTCCCCGCCCTATAAACATTAATTGTCTAGTAATTAGTGATTTCCCCCAACATTGCAGATTACTTTCTAAATTTATTAAAAATAATAATCTTTATCTTTAATTTCTACAATTCTAATTTATATGCGTTTTGCTGGATAGCAAAACGCTCTCTACGCTCCTGCCATATATGTTTGATTTTAAATTTGTGTAGTGGTTTATTTATTTATTTGTATGGACAACAAAACAGATAACAATCGAATACATTGTGAGATACATGAACATAAAGTGTTATTCTAGATTGCAATCCTAACTATGTTGACACATCATTTTTACTATTAGATCTAAACAGCTAAGCACTCAGCAGCAGGTGTGTGAATATAAAGAAGAAAAAATATCAATAATCAGAAACTATAATGACTAATGTAAGACAAACAATATGGGAGTTGTATCTGACTTTGGTGCTGAGAATATGTGTTTGACTGATCGTCGGAAAGGACTATACTTTGGAGTGTGTATATCAAGTGTGGAATGTTTTATAGATAATTCATTATACAGGCGTGACATTCTTGTAAGAGGATTATAATAAGATGTATTCTCTTTGCCATAACTAATGTCAAATGTTTTAGATACATTGCTCTTTGCTACCATTATTTCTTGGTTATCCTCGGGTCGAAAGTTATTCTAAAAAAGTTATGATATTATTTTAACATCTACCCACTTGACAGTGGCAAAATCACCGATGAAACGGTGGAGCCATTTTTAAAAAGAAGAAGAAGATATGCTTACATATAAGTTATTGTGGTTGGTTTAACCTTTCCATTAACTCATAGTTAGTGGTTGAGATAATTTGAGTGGCCATTATTCTTACAAATCTTTTGTCTTGTGTGCTTGTATTTTATAATGTGTTCCAAATCTATCCAGCGGATGCTGCTTTTAACAAACATTCAAACATCTGCAAACTTTTAATACTTATGAAACATCTTTGTGTTTTTTTTAATGGCATCGAATGACGAGACGAGCATGCCGTTCGCCTGATGGTAAGCGATACGACCACCCATAAACAGTAGAAACATCATCCAGCACCTACAGTTACAAAGTACTGTGTGGCATTCTACTGCGCTCGTCATCCTGAGATATAAGATGTTAAGTCTCATTACATCCTATAGTTATACTAGCTACAATACCCTTCAAACCCAAATACAACAGTGCATGCACACTGCTGCTTGGCGGTAGAAATAGACATTGCGGTGGTACCAACCCAGACGGACTCTTACATATGAGAGTCCTACCACCAGTAAGTCCTACCACCTGTGTTTGGTGACATGTCAATTCAATGTCAAGCAATGTCTTGTTATATTCTTAGTGTTGGTGGTGTTGCTATTGGATATGCCACCTACCTACTGCACTCATCATTCACTCGATAAATATATAATTATGTATATAATATATTACTGCCTAGGTGGCATGGTTGTATTGCATGTGTGGTACGACCACTGCTCGGATTCGAATCCCAGGTCATGCAAAGTGATATTGAGTTTTTGTACTCAGTATCCGCCTGAAGTCTGGAATTTAGAGTTGATATGCTGATAAGCTCACCATATACCACATCATGGGACAGACCACATGGTGGAAAGGGATGGCGTTAATTGCACCTCTGTTTACCACTTCGGGGATGAAAACTGTGATGCATTTTGTTATGTAACATGTATTATTATCCATTCCAGATATAGTAACAATAATATCAAAGCTGTCGAAGGAATGCATTCTGCGAGTGGCAGCAGATACACTGTACTTTATTGTAAGTGATGACAACAGTGGGCCAGCGCCACCTGTGCTGTGGTGTGAAATACCGCAGGCCATGTTCTTCTCTGAGTACCAGATGGTTGGCTTGGATGATGAACACAAGGATATTTATTTGGGACTGTCTTCAGGTACTATTTAACAGTAATTCTGAATTAATGTCTAAAGATATTGTTAATGTCTAGTACATTTACTTATGATTTGACTTACCTGGGACATCATATTTAACTGATAATATGGAGGCAATTATACTTAAATAGCTTTTATTGATGATTATAATTATCAAATAAATTTTATATAAAATGTTGTTTAATAGCCGATATGTAAACTTTTCAGGCAATTTATCAAGATCATTGGTTACGTTGAAAACTGCTAAATCATTGAAAATGAAACTGACTAAGAAACAGTGTCCTTGCCTAACATTGGAAATTGAGATGGTGAGTGGGGAATACTGTTTAAAATAGTCTATGCTTTAAGGTAATCTTACTCATATTATAAATGCGAAAGTTTGTGAAAATGTTTGGATGTTTTCATGTTAGGAGTAAACGCAGAAACAACAATGGATGAAATTGGCACAAAGGTAGATCATGTCCTGGATTAACACATAGGCTACTTTTTATCCCGATAATTGGCTTCTATGGGAAATAATGGATTAGAAATAGTTGGTGCTGGCGTCATAGTGTTCTAGGGGCTTTAGTAGCGGGTAAGGTTTTTCACGCGGGCGAAGCGGCGAGCAACACCTAGTTAAGGTATAAATCTGAAATGAAGAGCATATTGTTAGTAATGGGTGTCTATAACTACTCTGGGAAACATTTTTTTTTATTGCATTGATTGATGAGACGAGCATGCCGTTCACCTGAAGGTAAGCAATACATCCACCCATAAACAGAAGCAACACCATCCAGCACCTTGAGTTACAAAGTACTGTGTGGCATTCCACTGTGCTCGTCATCCTGACACACAAGATGTTAAGTCTCATTATGTAGTCTCTCAAGTCTCATGTCTCTCAAGTAGCTACACTGGCTACTATGCCCTTCAAACCGAAACAACAGTGCATGTACACTGCTGCTTGCTTGGCACATATACCTTGATAGTGAGTGAGACGATGATAAATGATTCCGTGGATGTTTTTTTATCTCTTGCCAGGTGACATTTTCTTTGAGCTTCACTTCACTTAACATCAGGTGTAGTGGAGCCACTTCGATGTGCTACGAAAAAAAATTAAATAATAACTTTGAATATTTGCATTTTGGTACAGCATTATAAATATTAATTAAATAAAATTATTAAAACGAATACTGATAAACTAAGTTCTCAGGTTCCCTCTCCAGGTTGGGCAAACAATATTAAGTTTTTCTTTTCATTATCATCCCAAAGTTTAGTAACATAGTTGTTGAGGTTTATTTAGAGCAGTGGAATCAAAATATATGAATATTTCATAAAATCACCTTTAATAAACTGTATTTGGAATTATTACAAGTAATTACAAGATAAGATACGTCTGAGTACAAAAATATCGACGGAACCAGAGAGGGAAGAGGGAAGTGTCAAAATTAGTACACAGTAATTATTTTTATAAGTTAGGGTTGCCAATAATTTAAATATTTTTATTTATTAATTCAACAATAGTAATACTTACTATAGTGCACTTTAATAATAGGTTGTATGTAATAGTATGTTGTTTAATAATATGTTTCTTATTGCAATTAAGCGAGACAACCAAACACCATTCAGAACTTTAAATTACAAAGTATTGTGATGTTAAATCTCATAATGTAACTAAGCTGGCCTGTGTTACTGTATCGTTGAAAAGGAAAGGGGTTGTCCATTAATCACATGATGTTTGAAGCAACTTATCCCCCCTTGGTGATATTTTTGGTGTTGTTTGACGAATCCCCCCCTCCGTTCGAGCCTCACGTGATTAATGGACGACCCCAAAGGTGTAATGTTGTGTATTTCCAGCCTTCCTCAACGTCACAGCAAACACGTAATGTGACACACGACATACCGGTTGTAGTGATACCAAGGAAGATGTGGTCAGAGTTCAATGAACCGAACACACCGGAACCGGATGTAAGTAACCTGTTTTTAGGGTTCCGTACCTTAAAAAGAAAAAAGCAACCCTTATAGGATCTAGGACTGCCTCTGTGGCGTTGTTGTATTACGGTACGACTGCAATGCTGAGGTCTCGGGATCGATCCCCGGGTCGGGCAAAGTGATATTGGATTTTCTATTCAGTATCAGTCCGGAGTTTGGAATTTGTGCCCGATGTGGTTATAGGCTCTTCTCCTATCCAAGTCTTGGATAGACACAATTCACACGGCGAAAAGTGGTTGCAATAGTTGTACCTCTGTCTACACCTTCGGGGATAAAAGGCGTTAGTGTGTGTATGTGTAAATAAATAATATTCTATTAATCACGTATTGTAATTAATAATCTTGATCACTTAATTAATATAATATAACCTTGTATATTTTTTCTAATTTCACATATTATATACCTACCTCAGATATCAATAGAACTACCCGCATTAAAGCAACTACGTACCACAATAGACAGAATGAGGACAATGGCGTCAGAAGTTATAATATGGGCATCGGCAGCCGGTCGGCTTACCCTGCAAATAAAGACCGATATGGCCAAAGTGTCCACCAGGTTCAAGGACTTGAGGATTGAGGCATTTGGAGGTGGGTTCTATAATTTTATTATAGACTAGCTTATGCTCGCGGCTTCGCCCGCACAAAAGGTTTTTTCGGAGATAAAAGTCCCTCTATACATTTTCCCGGACCGAATTGTGAATCTAAACCATTCTCGAATCCACCTGAAGATACACAAAAAAATCATTAAAATCGGTCCAGCCGTTTAGGAGCAGTTCAGTGACATACACACGCACAGAAGAATTATATATATAACTAACTTTTGCCCGCGGCTCCGCCCGCGTTAGTAAGTTTTTCCGGGATAAAAGTACACATAAACCTTCCTCTTAAATCACTTAAAAAAAACCGCATCAAAATCCGTTGCCTAGTTGTAAAGATATAAGACAGAGAGCAGGAAGCGACTTTGTTGTATACTATGTAGTGATTATTATGATGAAGATTGTAAAATTATGTTGGTTAAATTAGAAAATCAAATTTAATTAAGTCTCAGGATTATAATAAAACAATTTATTACTACAAGCTTTGTATATGAGTAGATATTTTGTAATTATTGAATGGAAAGCTTATTGAAAACTACCTTCTAGTTAGATTTTATTACTAAATTACAAAAAGTTCATTTTATCTAAAAGAGTTACTTTGGAATTTATTCGACGATTATTTACCGAGCTCTATTGTTAGTATATTTCATTTCCTTGCTAATTTAATTCCCCACTAATATTATAAACTAGCTTTCGCCCGCGTAAAAGGGTTTTCCGGGATAAAAGTCCTGCTTTTTATTTTAGTCTATGTTTTAATCCAGGACATGATCTACCCGTGTGCCAAATTTCATTGAAATCCGTTCAGTAGTTTCGGAGATGTGCAGTAACAAACTTAACAGACAGACAAGAATTATAAAAATCGCTGATTTGTGTCCATTACTCTACTTTAGTCACGCCCTTTCTTTTTTATAACATTTCTTTAAATGTAAAGTCAGCAGCATAAGTAGATGAACAAAATTAAAATTTCAAATTGCCTACATACTTTTGTGTTCTTACTGATCTTTTTTGTCTTCACATAAAAAAAATAAAAGAGATTTGCTTTATTTCATACGAAGAAAAAAAGAAATTCAGTTTAACTTAACGCGTATATAGGAGATTTGAAATTTTGGTTTTGTACAGATATTTATGCTCGTGACTGTACAGACACACTGGTTCTACTGCTTTATTATATGTATAGATGCAAGCACGTAAAGCCGTTGGTCCTGCGCCTGATCTCTCTCCGTCCATGTCTGCCGTCTCACCGGAATATGAGAGTGAAGGAATAGCGAGTGCACCTGTGTATTGCGCACACACTTGTGCACTATAATATCTCCTGCGTACCTGGCTGATCTCTGTTGAGATTGGCCGCCGTGGCCGAAACTGGCTAGGAGGATTTCATTTCATAGATGTGCAAACATGTGTGCTACCATGTTACTGAAAACTGTTTATTGTCATTACAGGTCCAATAGACCATTCGGATTCTGAAACAGAGAGCCAAGCCAACGAGGACATGTCAAGGATATGTTACTGTCGAGTGGACGCCAAGAAACTGTCCATGTTCCTCAGCGCTGATCAAGTGACTCATAACAGGACCGTGTGTAGTGTAGTTCACAAGAAACTGGTGATATTGTGTTTGCAGACGGAGGAGAATGTGCGATTACAGTGTTTTATAAGTGGTATTGTTTATTGACTGCCTCGGTGGCGTAGTTGTATTACAGTACGACTGCAAAGCTGAGGTCTCGGGTTCGATCCCCGGGTCAGGCAAAGTGATATTCAGTTTTTCTATTCAGTATCAGCCCGGAGTCTGGGATTTATGCCCGATATGGCGATAGGCTCACCCCCTATCACATCATGGGACGGAATAATGGCGAAAAGTGGGTGCACTAGTTGCGCCTCTGTCTACTCCTTCGGGGATAACAGGCGTGAGTATGTGTGTTGTTTATTGAGGATTTATTCTGAAATGTTGATGTGACTCAATGGATGGGACTTGATATTAGAATATGTCAATAGCTTTTATTAATAAATGTATAATTAATCAAAGGAGAGTTTATGGATATTGGCTATAAAAACATGTGGTGATCAAGTGACTCACTAGGAGACATCGATCCGTGATTTTTATCAGGGTTCGAAAAAATCCTATTTTTATGATAAAAATAAAAAATCCTATTTTTTTATACATATCCGATATCCAGGCTAAGAAAAAGAAGCTAATTTCATTCTGTAAATGGATTAAGCACATAAAAATGTGAGAGCAATTTTTAAAATAATATGTCATTAAGTAGTGAGTAAGTGTCAAATTACCACATGTTTAATTAAAAATAGTAATAAAAGAATCTGTTTATTTGGGAAATATTTTTTATGAACTCTTAAAAAATCAAGTACATATCTATTTTTTAACCGACTTCAAAAAGGAGTTTCTGTATTCGATCCGTATGTATGTATGTTTGTATGTAAATTTGTATGGCCGCGAGTTTCTCAAAAACTACTGATCCGATTTGGATGTGGTTTTCGATATTCAAATGTATAGTTTTCAAGAAAGTTAGGGGGAAATTAGGCATCGACTCCAAATATACGTATACAAAGCGAATATAAAGTTGAATTATTTTTTTGTTTGCAGTGGTTTTGAAATCGGTTTATTTTTTGTTAAAAAGTTTTTATATAATAATCTTAATTTGTTTGTGGGATAAATCAAGTCATTTTAATAATAATTTGTATTTATAAAAAGTAATCATTCAGGGTCAGGCCTTAAGCATAGATCTATGAGTGGGATATCATCATCTGGCTCCCACTCCCAGTCACCCTCTGTTTCTTCTATGATGACCTCATTCACACTGGGATTCCAAACCCAATCCTACTATCCTACTAATATTATAAAGGCGAAAGTTTGTAAGTGTGTATGGATGTCTGGATGTATGGAGGTTTGTTACTCTTTCACGCAAAAACTACTGAACGGATTTCGATGAAATTTGGCACACGGGTAGATCATGTCCTGGATTAACACATAGTCCACATTTTATCCCGGGAAAATAAAAAGCGGAACTTTTATCCCGGAAAAACTTTGTAACGCGGGCGGAGCCGCGGGCAAAATCTAGTATTGTATAACAGAGCTGCATCGGTACTGTGAATGCCCCTTTCAGACTGGTTCAGTCTTGAAGATATAGCCACGTAGCCACTAAAATATTACGTCCGAGTTCTGACTGAATAGAATGAAGTGAAAAACAATAATGATTCAACGCTCTACTGAAAAGCTAACATTTTGCATATACGACTTTGTTCTACGGAACCGTCGATATATTCTGGTGGTAGGTCTCATATGTAAGAGTTTGTCTGGGTGGGTACCACCCTTAGAGTAAGTATAACTACTATAGAGCGCGTGTAGACAAGTGGGAACAATAGGCACGGGTGGGAACATCGTCCTGCGCCGGCCGCAAGCTCTTGTAGTCACTCGAGTAGGAACGGTGTGAGCACACGCGAGTGAGATCTATGCGAATATTTGATTATTAATACTGCAAAATGGTTAAATGTTCTGTGGAATCTTGTAAAAACGACACTCGGAAACACACTTAACAGAATTCTAATATCACGTTTCACAGGCAAGCCATATTTCAGTATATTTTTAGGTAAAATTTAAATCACGCGTCGCGGTATGACACGTGCACGGGAGGCGACAGTGTTGCCAGATGTTTGACGGTTGAAGTCGCCTAAAGTCGTGAAAATTCGAAGTAGCCTAAAGTCGCCCATATGTGTAGGGACGCGGAGAGCAAAAAAAAAAAGGTCCCCAGTTTTCAATAATTGTATGTAAGGGGGATCTTAAATATCCTCAAATGCGACAATAACAATGCATAAAACACGAACTTTCCCAAGTAGCCTAAATTGGCGACTAATCACCATTCGCGTAGCCTAAACGGCGACCAGTCGCCATTCCCAATTCTGGTCGCCCCGACACTCTTCAAGATAGCCTAAATGGCGAAAAGTCGCCTAATCTGGAAGCACTGGGAGGCGAACACTTGTACTCCCCGCACTGCCCCGCGTCCCGCTTTTTCGATAGTGATGTTACGCGTCGATACCAGGATCGATGTAATATTTTCATATTATAGCATACGTATTTATTACTATCGAAGGCGATGCTTAATATATTGTAGCTTAGGTAACTGTTTTTGTCTGTGTGTGATTTAATAATTGCGTTTCTGTTTAAGATATGAGAGAAATAATTACTGTTCCTAAAAAATTACCGATTACGATGAGATTTTTAAGCTATTGCATAGCTTCTATAGCGGGCCTTGACAGTATAAGTTAGCAAACATTAAGATATTTTTTTTGTCATTTTTTTAAACATTGGTAATAAATATTTCAAAAACTAGATGTGACTATTTTAGGCTTGGGGAGACTAGCTAAGAAATCCATGGTGCGATGCTCGGTTTATATCCATTGGTTCAATTATAATGGATATCCATTAATATTCTTGGTTCTTATTGCTTGTAAAAACTGCTCTTGAGGTACCGTGTTTATAAATCATTCCACATGGCACTACACTAATTCGCAACATAGCTTTTATCTATATTAACGCAATACGCTTCAAATTACAAGGCCAAAATTTTGTAGAACCACAATTTTTTAACAACAATATGTACCGCGCCGCCGGACCTGTACTTATCGATAACTGTTGCGTTGGTGCTGCTCGCGTGCCCATCCCTAGCAGTCGCCAACATTTCTATATAAGTAGCTGTAGTTCACCTGCCTACGCTGGGTAGTGGGCGCACGGTGCGATATTAGCGCTCTATAGGTACTTATACATACTCTAAGGTACCACCGCAATGTCTATTTCTACCGCCAAGCAGGAGTGTGCATGCTGTGTTTTGGTTTGAAGGACATTGTAGCCAGTGTTACTACTGGACATAATGAGACAGAAAACCAAGTGCATACTTTTAAGTAAATAAAAGACATAAATAAAGTAATTTGTATTTTATTACAAAAATACATAAAGACATTATTTATGATAACACAACTTTACATTTTATATTCATTTTTAAAATATTACGTTTATTATAATTATAGTAATGTCATACAACAAAATATTGCTTATAATAGTTATAAAATCAGAACAGAACATAGTTATTTAATGACATACAAGTTTTATAATAGTTTCAGTACGTGCACGCAGAATGTAGGTAGCTACTTCATATGTAGAGTTCCTACTACGTGTTATACTTGTTTGTGCGAAATAAAACATTTATTATTATTTTATGAGTCAATGTAGATATGCTATAGGCTCTTTCCAGCATCTGTATTGGCAGATAGTTGATGGAGATTGGCAGATAGTTGATAGAGATTGCCAGTGACTGGCATGTGTGATATGGTACCTATGTATTTACATATGAAATTGGGTTTTTGTATATTGCATAATTTTCCATATTACTTTTATGGAAATACCGCTTATTCCCCTATTTCCCCGGTGACTGTGTCATCATCTTGCATCAACCAATCACAGGAATATTGTAACAATGTAACTGATTCAACTTTAGCCCATCCTCCAGTTTCTTTAGTAATTTTTCCTGCCCTATCTTTAATATACATCAATGTTAACTGCTTCAATGAATCAGCATGATGTCTATCGGCTAGTTGTAATGTATCTATGGCATTCTCAGCAGTGAGCCTTTCATATAATTTTGGTGTACACAATCTTTTCAGTCCGTCAAGTTGGTAATAATCAGCAGCTTCCATCAGCTTGTCTGGTATCTCGTCAGCTTTCGGGGCTTTGTTGCTGTATATAAACATCAGTACCTCCTTTAACACATCTGCCTCAAATGGGGACTCAACTATATTTGTGTATGTCTCAGTAGTGTCATGTGCAAAATGTGCTTTAAGAACTGTGCTCCTGCTTGCCAAAATATTCTTGTGGACTTTGAACTCTGTGCCTTCTGCAGACTTTATAGCTACATCAGAGAATAGTGGATCTAAGAACAATTGCTGAAGGTTATTGCTAAACTGGTCTAAATTGTTGGTTTGGATGTCATTGAAAGACACATAGAACTTAAATCTAATAACGAAAGCAATATCACCATAACGGTTATAGTAGTAACATTCCTTATGCCCTGTGCGTAGGCAGATAGTCTTGCCGTCATAAAATATTGTGGTCATATAGTGCCACTTGTTTGCTGGTATCCTATGCTCATTCTGCTCCGATACAACTTTGCTCTCGTCAGAATCCAAGCTCACTATATAGCTGAGAACCGCGGGCGTGAGTGCAAAATAATATATTTTAATATCTCTGGTGCGGCCATTCCATTGTATTTTTAATCGAAGTCTTGTCTCCGGATGTTTCAAATTTCGTATAATATCGGATTCCTCAGAATAAAAATTTATATTAATTTCGTTTTTCTCTAGGTATGCAAAGCTATGCAAAGTCCATTTAATAATATCTGTCCAATATTCCTCATTGTTAATCTGTGTTCTGCTATATTCAAAAGAGTGTCTTATATCGGACATTTTTGTGTCACTACTTAAAAACTTGGTTTATGCCAATTTCACGCACTATTCATGCACTTCACGGGTTTTTTAATACATCAATGACTTCACGTCTAACACTGACTTTATTATACTAGTACGCAGTATAATAGACGTCAGTGACGACTAATAAGTAATACTTACGTAGTATTGTTATATCCACAGAACAGAGATAGAGATAGAACTATAATGTGGGCGTAACCTTTCATCCTCTAGTTAGCAAGGCAGCACTAACTCCCGTTTGAGCGGTCTCAGTCGTCATTGCGCATTGTCAAAGCTTTAATAACTAGAAAAAATAGTTAAAAATATTAAAATGTCCTATTGTGCTATTCTGGGATGCAGAAATCATAGCTATAGCAAAAATGTGTCCCACAGAGGTATTTCATACCGTCGGTATGTAATATTTTCTGGTTTATTGCTATTTAGCTGAAAAATGTATATTGATTTTCTATGTCAAATATGGCACAAAAATTACAATTTAAAGTGTTTCTTATTTCTTTCATCATATGGTTAATTTTCGAAAACGAAAATCAGTTGTTCTAGAATGATTTGTCACCAATTCACAGTGTCACCGCTACTCAATTAGTGCATGCATGGTCGATAAAATGTTATCGGTAATTATTAATTTTTCACTAAAGCGCTATGTTGTAACTTAAAAATTTTCAAACCCCATACTCTAATTATTTTCTTAAAACATGAACGGATTGAAGACTGTATGGTTGTGTACCTTGGCCTACAGGTCGTGTGTTGTAAAACAAGTGCGAGTAGTGTTGTCAGTTTTCCAGCTGCTTGTTTTGTTTGTATACAATAATAAATGCTACATACGTATTAAAAACTATGATTGCGTATGCAGTATTTGTAATAAAATTACTTTGATTTAAAACGTAAATTTGAGAATTGTGAGTGGTCTGGTTCTAATTTTGGTTATATCAATTTCAGTTCATCTCTGGTTGGGATTGCAACCCTACCGGTGAACGACATCTCTTTGACCTCTTGAGCGGCAGCACCAAGCGTGTGAGCACGTAATTTCGTCGCCGGCTCGTATGTGCCCATAAATTACGAAGGCTTGGCCAAGGGCCCCGCGGAGTGTTCGCCATGATCAGCTGTACCTGTAGCCGCTTAGCCGTCCTATACGTATCAGTGACCCCGTGACGGCGAAGAGCGTTTTGTTCTAGTGCACGATGAACATATCAGGAATTCTCCGTGGAAGTTGACAGGAGAATACTCGCCGGCCTGCCGATTTTGCGGGTTCTCTATTCATTCCCGGAAGTTTTCCCTCAGGCGGTTTTCTTTTACATACAATTTTCATTCACTTTGTCTATCGCGGGTAGAGTTAAAACTGCCTGCATCACCAGAGAGTAGGCTATCTTCCCCAGCTGCATGAAGCCTCAGTGATTCCTGACTCTGCATTAGAGGATCGACGACACACTCCTATTGATATTTTTCAAAATTAAACAACAAAAGTATTTAAATTACGAAAAAAGTATGTAACAAAACCGGGTTCCGGGTAATGAGGTAAGATGCGAGAACTTACCTTATTAGCCGGAACCCGGTTTTGTTGTATTTCTGTCTTGAGCTAAGTTTAGCCGATAAGTAAATAAATATAATATCAATTTCAAAGGTGTGTATTGTTTTATTTAACCTAATGTTATAAGAGCAGATACATATATAGCTAACGATATTATACAGAAAAATATAAAAAGTTTAACTGAATACAAGTTTAACCTTTGCTCATCCTCACACTTCCTGAGGTGAAGCACGCGTGCTGACTGCTGGCTTGCGAAATCATTGCTTAGTGATTTCTTCTATCTCAGCCCGTAACAAAAAGTTAAGAAGTTCGTAATTGTGCTATTAAACTGTGGAACAAACTTCAATGTCTTTTGTCCGGCCTGCTAGGCCGGCATAATTGTGCCAACCGTTAAAAAATATTTTCTTCCCTTACCGGTTGACAGTAGACGATAGCCTAGTTGGGAATGGAACGGTCTGCCGAGACAATGTCCGGAGGTTCGAAACCCAAGGCACACACCTCTGACTTTTCAAAGTTACGTGTGTATTATTTATCAATTATAGTTCACTTTAACGGTGATGGAAAACATCGTGAGGAAACCTGCTAACCTGAGAATCCTCAATAAGAATTTCAAGGGTGTGTGAAGTCTGCCAACCCGCAGTAGGCAGGCGTGGTGGACTAAGGTCTTAAATCCTCTCAAGAGTAGAGGAGGCCCGTGCTCAGCAATGAGCAGTATATAATACAGGGCTGGTATTATTACTGGTTGACATTTTCCTTAAACTTTACTCTATTTAACTCCGGCAGTGAAATTACTATAATATGTATAAATACTCATTATAATTTATTGCAAACTAGCTATACTGTAATACTGTATAGGTAATATATTATGTAATTTAACATACATGTTTGCAGAATTGAAATTTTAAATTAAGAATTTGAACTCTATACCTAAAAATAAATTTTAATTTCATCATCGTCATCATCATCAGCCCGTTGCAGTCCACTGCTGGACATAGGCCTCTCCCAAGATACGCCACAGAGCCCGGTCTGCTGCTTTATGCATCTAGTTGCTGCCGGCCCTCTTGTGCAAGTCATCCCGCCATCTGGCTAGAGGGCGTCCCACGCTACGTTTACAAAGATGCGGTCTCCACTCCAGAACACGCTTACTCCAGCGGTTATCTGTTCTGCGACATATGTGGCCAGCCCATTGCCACTTTAACCTACTAGGTAACTCTCAGAGCTATGTCGGTCACTTTGGTTCTCTGACGGATCACTTCGTTCCGAATTTTGTCCTTCAGAGAGACTCCGAGCATAGCTCTTTCCATAGCATGTTGAGCGACTTTAAGCTTGTGGATTAGCCCCACAGTCAGTGTCCACGTCTCGGCTCCGTACGTCATTACGGGGAGGACGCACTGGTTGAAAACTTTCGTCTTCAGGCTCTGTGGTATATCCGACGAAAATATGTGGTACACTTCCTAATTAATTATTAATTTACTGAGTGAAAATTTTATTCAAGATATTTCCAACATCTTTTCCGGCGCTTATCAAAATAATATTATATATTTTTGTAATAAGTCAATTTCATTAATTAATGTTATTTATAATTTTTTGTCATAAAATAAAAAACATCGATAGGTTTACAAAAAGGTATCATATGGGTGCAACACTATTAACGCATGCTTAGCGTACTGGGTGTCAATCAATAACTTTTCTTAAAACGACAGCCATAGAGATCTTATGAATGCCATCGCCATTATACTTCGGCTTCGTCCTCGAGATTAGCATGAAGAGAAGTTATAGAACACATGTAGTACGTGTACTTAGTACGCCTTTGCACTTTATTTGAGACTTATTTTTTTTTTTATACTTTGGTCACACCCAACCTGTCAAGAGAGATTCATTCGCGTTTTAGTGCGTCGCCGTATTGCACGTTAAATTAAAGTTATTCTTAATCTATTGCTCATCATGGATTTTTAGTGTAATAGAATAGAAGAACATGGAAATTACTTCTATTTGGTACAGAAAATAGAAGATTACCTAAGTGATGAACATTGTTCCCGTTCTCCGAGACTACCGACATAATGAAAAATACCACACAGGTAAAACGGTTAGTACCAAAACCTTATGCTTCTTATTGTGTACCGGGCCAGAATAATGTTGAGGACAGTTACTTTGCGTCTGTCTCCTATTTACATCGATAATATTAATATGGTCCCTGAGCAATTTATTTTGCTATGTCGGTGTAATAATTACGACTGTTTCCTTCTTACCATGGTACAATTTAAATTTATCAGAAGGCTAAAGCTTCTGAGGGACATTGCCCTAATTACACATTTTTTCAATCTACCGTCGTTATGCTAAATTCTGTTACCCGGGTCTGCGTGCTACACATGGCGGTTGTCACTACCCGAAATTGATGCTTGCGATCAGTATTGTACGACTGGTTCTTATGTATAATGTTATGTAACAGTATGTTAGTACCACCAGTGGCGGCCTTAGGTAGTGGAAAATACCCTTCTTCGGCAATCGGGAAAAAAGGCCTTGTTAACATCTGCCGGCCAGAGCCTTACAATATTTAGGGCCGCTATTATCTACCAGTAGATAACGAGCACCGCTTGAAAAATATCAGCGCAAACGGCGCAGTGGATTGACGACTCCTGACAACGTGGCGCGATGCACCACTGCACCACGTCGCCATGTGCTGGATATTACGAAATATCAATTTAATAGCATAAAAGACAATTATGTCTGGTCATGATTTAGCAACGTCTTAAATGCTTAATGACCTACAACAGCACAGTATGTGTTAAATGATAAGGAGTCGATCTAAGAACGGAAAATCCTGCAGCAACGAGGTACTGCCATTTGAATTCACCGAGAACGGCACGGAACAGGATTAGTTGCAGGTAGGTGATCTGAGTTAAAAATCGTAGTCGCTCGCAATCATAAATGATCACAGAATTATACATATACTAAGGTTTTTTGGCCTTATGTCTTGTGTCTTGGGTATGACTGAATATGTCACTATTTTGATGGTATAAAATCACTGTTTCAAAATGCAAGAATTAAATAGTAACCTGCCTAAACCAACATGGATAAATTAGGCGAATAGATTAGAATATTTTAAAATAAAATGACACAGATCCCAGAAACGTGACTATAATTTAGTCCAACCGGAACTTAGGCGTTCCGCATTTTACTCTTTGTATTTAATTGTTTCATTGTATACTTACTTTGATCTGTGGGTTGTCTATAAAGAACATAGAATTTTATTATAATTTAAATCAAATCAAAGAGCCTTTTATTCAAATTGACTCAAAATGATCATGTAAATCGTTATTTATCTACCATCATGTCTCAGAAGCGGAAAAAGAGTTTCCCTCAGAAATATTATGATCTGTCTATATTGTTTGATTGCCTTAAGGGACTCGTTACAATTTTTTAGACTCAGAATATTTATTAAGTCTTTCACATGCACAGTTACCGAAAAGAAACACCTTTTAATATGTGAAAACATTGGTATTTTACATTAAAAATAATCGACAATGGTGTTAGCGGTAACGGGCCGGGCGAGTAATGGCGCGCGCATGGCGACGGCGGAAGTTCCCGCCGCTCCCAACTGGCGAACGCGTGGCGCTGGCGAGCTCGGGGCTCGCCACAACTGCGTGTGATTGGTTGATTTGGAAACTGTTTTTTGACCGGATGTTATAAGTCTAATTTCTTCCTGGCAAAATTAATTTGCCTGCTAAATATCAATACACTCGCTTACAATGACTCTAACATAGCTGGCGAATTGTGGTGTAAATATATTAACACTTGTGCCTACACCTTAAATAGGAAAAGGCGTGATAATATTATGTTTACATGTACACCATTATTATTGTTAATAGCTTTTGCTCATGATTGCGCCCGCGTTGACATTCCTTCCTGGGATAAAGAACAGCCAGTAGCACTCAAAGATTAACTATTGAAATGTTTTTTCAAAATAGGTTACTTAATTTTTGAGTTTATTTATTACAAACAAATATGAAAAGAACAAATCTTTTCTCGTTATTATTTTAGTGACGTATTCTTGTTTGTAACATACAGTCTTGTGATAATTTTCAAATATCATTAATTAGTCGTCAACTCAATATTTATTAACATATACCTACAATTGATTCTAAGATAAAATATAATAATAATATAGTACTTACATTTATATTATAGCTTCTCCCTCTCTTTCAAATTTTGCCGTGCCCGACAGGGACATTATGTACCTGACTATATCGTTAAAATGTAACACATTTTTAACCGACTTTCAAAAAAGGAGGAGGTTCTCAATTCGTGTGTTTGTATTTTTTTGTAACCAATAATTGTGGCAAATAATTGAAAATTGAAATTGAGACGATGCTATCGATCATCGGTAGCGCCTCAAAATTTGTTCAGATGCCTGAACAAAGGGGGGGGGGGGCTGCATGCAGGTGACTCGCAGCTAGTGGAGAGTAAAAGTATGAAGAAAGCAGCGCATAATATTATTTATAGTTATTAGCTACCGTGAGGGACGAGTACACTGGTTGCGCCTCTGTTCCCCTTTAGGGATAAAATCTCTGAGTCTATGTATGTATTTATTTTACGAATTCTACAAAACCTACTCTATGTATAGGCGTAACTAACGCAGTCAGAAGGTTGACTGTCGCTATGATGATATTTTATAATATTTAACGCTTTAACTATTTTTAATAAAGCGTTATAAAGTACTCCGGTTTTACTCTTGAGATCTAAGCTTCCGTGGTGTTTTCCTTCTTGGAAACGTTCACTAACAGTAACAATAATTCTGTCATATTCTCGCAGTCGGCAAGTGTCAATTTATTTGTCACGGAAAGAATTTTGTTGGGTCGGTTATATAAAATGACACATTGCTCAATTTTTTGATCCAACTACTCCAATAAGTAGCATTCGCTACGAGTTCCACACATCAAAATGTGGTCTTTATATAAAGGTTGAAATGTCTATTTCCTAATATAAAAATTTGCCTAGGAGTTAATCTTCAACTTGGTATGTTTGTGGCAGAGTAGGTATCATCTATTCAGATGATACTCCAATTCCATTTCAAGTTTTAATATTCTAATATTGATAAATAATATAATTTGATGACAGATCTAAGATGTCTGTTTTGAGAAAATATCTTTGTTTTGTTGATTGTAATTATTAATTAATAATGTTACCGTGAAGGAAAACACGGAGAGGAGGCTTGCATGCTTTAGAATTATCCATGAGGGTCTCGCGAATATGCGGAGTCTGCCAACTCACGGTAGGCGAGTGTGGTGGACTGGGACCTGGACCCTCTCAGTTCAAGGGGAGGACCGTGCTCGACTGTGGGTGATATATAATACAGGGCTGATTGCATCGCATTGTTACCGTTAATTAAGTTTGTTTTTCCAGTTAATATGATTTTTGACACAAATATTACGAAGAAGAAGCGTAAGACTTTGAAAGAAGTGTAGACCACCTCCAAGTTAGTTACTGCAATCACATGCTGCCATGCTGGTCAAGACAAACTAATAAAAGGATTTTTAAGGGAAGTATATTCAATCGATGCTATCGAAATATGATATACCTAGATGATATTAGATCATACAACAGGGAACATTTCCCTTATGCCAAGGCTATTGTTTAATTATTTTTAAGTGCCTATACTATAGCGGCTATATATAGCCACCATCCAAAATAACCATTTGTTGAAGGAAATTAGAATTTTCTTAGATTTTTTATAGTTTACTCGGAATTTGCTCAAATAATCGCTAATATAGTATTGATAATATAATATCTTTTATGACAAAATGAATTCATAAAAATTAAGTTTCTTTATTTATGTTGCCAGAAAGCCCCATATAACAGTATGGTCACATTCCATAACTTTTTAGCGAATGTGGAATAGATATAACTCTATTAGATGTCTAGTGCTCACAGCACGAGGCACGTTGCCACGGGCTCCACCGCGTACCTATAGGTACTTATGGCATTAAACTGCATTCGATCTACCAAACTGCAGTTTGGATCATAAATTATTAATTTTGACTTATCCTGGAGATTCGGTAATGAGACCTTAAGAATCTAGTTGGGAATGACGAATTTTTTTGTTAATTCAATGATAACCAATTAGAAATTTTATATTGATATCCTATCAAAAAGCTTATTGCTAAGTACAAGCTTATAAAGTTTTTTGATTAGCTAATTGTAATTACTACTGCAATTGAAATTATACAAATATTTCACTACTTATTCTCTAAAAGTCTACATGTGTTCTATAACTTCTCTTCATGCTAATCTCGAGGACGAAGCCGAAGTATAATTAATGATTAAACGAACTTACCTGTACGTGAAGTTCTATCATAATTATACGAAGGCTTCGTCCGAGGAGATTAGCATCCCTCCCCCCCGTGACTTGCGTTAACCCTAGTAAGTTGTGAAATATTGGTATATGGAACTCTCTCTCTAAACTAAATGAATCTCTCTTGACAGGTTGGTCGTGACCAAAATATAAAAAAAAAAATAAGTCTCAAATAAAGTGCAAAGGCGTACTAAGTACACGTACTACATGTGTTCTATAACTTCTCTTCATGCTAATCTCCTCGGACGAAGCCTTCGTATAATTATGATAGAACTTCACGTACAGGTAAGTTCGTTTAATCATTAATTATATGCCATCTAGCGTGGAGTAGCAGAATGAAATCGAATTAAAATCAAAATTCAGGCTGAAGGAATAATATCGTATGAATTTATGTGAATATTTAAAATATGAAGTTTATGCAATGGCATTAAGGTTAAATTTAATGCAAATGATTTTGTATTATACGTTTTATGTTTATTGCTGATTTTGGCCAATCATAATGAAAAGATGATAGTATGTGAATATACCCATGTGTGAGTTTGGCGACACTGGTTTTCTTAGTAAATTGATGCTAAACAAGAATTTTATACCCATATATAAACTTCTTGATGCTAAACGATCTCCATTCTATCTTTACTTCGTGGTTATATCCTTGTTGCAAAGAGTATTATATACATTGGGAACCTTGTTGTAATAGTAATCTATGCCTTGTTGCTTTTCCTGACCACAGGCAAGTTACGCAAAGAGTATTATATACATTATACACGGTACTTTCCACTTTTCATGCACGGTAAGGGTTGCCAATGATAAATTTTGGTTAGAGCACAGTAGTGTTGGGTAAGACACGACATAAAAAAGAGTTTGTAAGAGTAGCTTCTTTTTGCACTTAGCCAGTACAATGTCCCACTTCAAATGAGGCGAGGCGTAATGAAGTTCGGTGATACGTTTGAAGTACCTAACGAGTACAAATATGATATATTTTCATTGAAGAATGACGTACCTATTGTTGTAATTTTTTGCATGCCTCTCGCTCCCTCTCTATCCCCGTCATAGTTTTATTGAGATAAGCGCCCATTACACGCTCACACAAACTGCATTCAATTCTATTACTCACGATTGACGGGTGATTGATGAAAACAAAGTGACATTACACTATCACTCAAAATGGTCTTCAGTCATACTCAAGATTTTACGGAGAACACACGTTTTCACGCGTTTTGGTATGAAAACTCATAAAATAAATTGAAATTTAGAGAAAGGGTAGCAAGAAAACATTGGGTAAAATATTGATTGGGAAAAAGACAGTTTTATAGCCATACTTTTGTTTTACCCAGCTTTTATTAGCGGCTACGCCCGTTTGATTTTTTTTCCGGGATAAAACTCCCACTATATATTTTCCAGGGATAAAGGTAGCCTACCTATGTGTTAATCTGAACTATAATCTATCTTTTTGCCTACTTTCAATTGATCCGGATGTTCAGCCGTTCTGATGTGATTGAGGAAAAAAAGCATCGAAATTTTCGCATTGATAATATTAGAATCTATAGATTAATTTAGTCTGAAATACGAGATACAAAAGAAGATAAAGACTATGACAACTATTTTCTTTCTAATTTTATTAGATAAAATTATTTTCTCGGGTTAAAAAGTAACCTATAGCACTGAGGATTAATGTATCTTCCTATTAGTGAAATAATTTACAAAATCAAACAATTAATATTTCCTCTTTATAACATTAGTAGGTATAGACTAACTATTAAATATGCGTGGTATACCACAACTCAGCGATTGTTTTAAAACTTAAAATATTTTTTTCTGCGACTGTTGCATAAAGCATAATGTTAGTTCGGAGAAGGTAATTGGCCACGCGGGTGCGCCAGCGCCTCTCCGACTCAACTCAATATGTCCCACTCCACCGCTGTGCGCGCTCTGACTGACGTTTGCCGGACGAAATGCCATTAGACGATCGCGCAAAAGTCATGATTGATAACCATCAACGTTGCGCGACGCGCAAACCAAAAGATCCAGTGGGGCTAGGACGTGAAACGAAAAACAAGATGCGTCTCCGCTTCGTTTTATTGTGACTGGTTGAGTGACTGTATCGGTATTTTGATGTTTGTGATTGATCGAGAGACCGATATGTCAGTCTCTCAACTAATCACAATAAAACGAAACGGAGACGCATCGTGTTTTTTTTTCACGTCCTAGCCCCACAGATATTCGTCAATCACCGTCACTCAACTGTCAATCACCACATTAGACGATAGGTTATTCGTCACTCACAGACGTGACTGTGGTAAAACTGACAGCAAAACGTACTGTCTAATGGGCGCAATAGATAGTGAATAACGCGACTTCGCGACTACCGCGACATGAAATTTGAAGTAGTACAATAAAAAATGTTGAGCCGCTCTTACATTTTGACGTCATGTACGGGACAAATGTACCGCCTCTTGTATGTCCTACCCAACATTAGAGCACAGAATAAACCACAGACGTATAGGGAACGTGCACGTCGTAAGCAGGGGGGGTCAAGTTAGTTGAAATCGTTTGACGATACCTACAGGGGCAAGGCCTGTGTGGCCGTACACAATTTATCATTATGATAGACCTAAATTTCGGTCTCGCAACATATATTTTTTAAGCTGGCAATGATAGACAAAATGAAGTGTTGTTATAAAAAATATATTCCCCCAATTAATAGGTTTATGTTTATACATTTTCAAATGTTTGTTTCTATGAATTAATATTTTTCATTATTATTATTCTTGGAATAATAAAACATTAATAATTTATTTATATATCGCGGCGGCGATATCGACAACAGCATTCAATCGTGAATGATACCGTGATTGCAAAAAAATGCGATGTTAGTACATGTTGAATTAACCGCATCGTATTTTTTTGTAATGTCCAGAAAGGATTTTTGTTTTGTTGTTAATGTCCCTACTGCCAGTAGCCTGACGCGAGTCGGCTTTTCTAGCCACACAGGTCTTTAGGGTGGACGCAGAAGGCGCTCGCAACCCTTTGAACTAAGTGACCATGCTGAGGGCGACCCACTAACGGGTTACGAACCTCGGCTCAGGACGGCCACTGAGAAAGGATGAGACACAGAGCCGGATTAAGACAACTTGATGCCCTAAGCAATTCACGCCTATGGGGCCCCCCCTACCATAAGTAAACTAACATCAGTCTTTAATCGCGCGGATTTTCAAACGGCTTTACTTTTATGTGCTAGCATTTTTTTTGTGCTGTTTCTGGTGCCCCCCAAGTCGTGATGCCCTAAGCAATTGCTTAATTTGCTTATGGGATAATCCGGCACTGTCTATGCCTAGTTGATAAATAAAATAATAGTTATTATAATATAATCAGATTCACAGTTGTATTTCATTATTATAACTTTTTCGTTATTTTTACTCTTAAAAAACACTCTGACATCAAGGGAAAATTCTGAACGTTAGAACCAAGAACTATATTATAATCTTCTTGGTGGTTAGAACACTTAAAGTATTGCCATGTGAAAAGTCTGCAAATAAATTTAGTATCAACTTTCATTAGCCAGATTCGTAACAAGAAGATTATAATATATCTACTGGAGACCGCAGTACACACATTTTTTTGAAGACAGAAAAATTACCTTTTGAGTTGTCTTCTATCTCACTCACTCTTTAAACTATGTTGCCATAGTTTACTGATTATTTCCTCAACCAGCTAATAGTATTAATACCGTTATTGCCGTCTCAATCATATATAATAGAATATTTCCAATATATCTTATATAATGATAAAGTACTATTTTTATTTCAGAATTATTCTTGTTGAATAAGATATCCTTAAGGTTTTTTATCCTTATTAACATTTTAGTTTAACAAAATTTCCTCATTTAATTGGTAATTGCGAATACATACTTCGGCAACACTGTTATAAAATGTTAAGTTCGAATTCAATATAGTTGTCAAAAAAATGTTCACTTCGAAATTTTCTCCGTAGGTAATTATCTACAATAATAAGTGTGTTTTAGTGATATTTTGATGTGAATTGTGTAGTTCACGGTTGCAGAAATATTTGGTATCCATCATTTAGTGTGAAATTCTACAGGTAAGTTCATTGTAATCAATATTGTGTAAATATTATAATTTTATCAATATTCATACGAATCGTAATGAAATACGTGAATGAAATCCTCCTAGCCAGTTTCGGCCACGGCGGCCAATCTCAACGGAGATCAGCCAGGTACGCAGGTACGTGAATATTTTATAAATGAACTGTAGAAAAACCTCGCTTAATGTGATTTGCTTTATATATGACTACTTTTTTCATATGAACGTAATGTAAAATGTGATTTTTTGTATTGTAAATAGTGTATGTAAACAATAGGTTAGGGTGACCATGGTGTAAGCTTTGGTTGACCGGTTTGACGATGGTGCTAGAGTATTTGTAATACTGGCGGTCTTACTAATAAATATTATAAAGCTTATTAATCTTTAAATAATCATCGTAAATAAAAACTGAGGATCAACAGTTACAATCGAGTTCTCAATGTATCCAGCATTGATATAATCGAGTTTGTATTTATTTCTCTTTACAGATTTCTTAAAGACCTAGATAAGCAAAAACGTGGTTAAATATAATACTATTAAAAGGTCAATTTGATGCCTGCAAGAATTACTAGTCTACATTTAAAGACAAGAATATTATGATTCTGAATGTGATAATGTGTCTTCTACTTCCCGGAATATGACAGCAGATGTCAAAAATAATTATTTATCACCAGAAACTGATGCTGTAAGTATATTATTTTTTATCATTTCACTGGTCTAATTATGATCCACTTAGACTTTATTATTTACTAGCTTGTGCCCGCGGCTCCGCCCGTGTGAATGCGTTTTTCCGGGATAAAAGTTCCGCTTTATATTTTCCCGGGATAAAAAGTAGCACATGTATTAATCCAGGACACAATCCACATGTGCTAAATTTCATCGAAATCTGTTCAGTAGTTTTTGCGTGAAAGAGGAACAAACATCCGTACATTCTTACAAACTTTCGCGTTTATAATATTAGTAGGATAGGGCATTAAGCTTGCGACCTACCAAATTTTATAACGGCGGTGAGTTGGGTGATATCTGAGTGTACTAAATGGCATCTCTGCCTCTGTCTAAAATGTATAGGTACTTAAATATATTATTATTGATTGATATTTACTTTTTACATTACATGTCAGCGAAATGAATATGAACCACCATTGAAACGTCAAGACTTGAAAGATTTCAATATATCAGTAAATGTGAAGACATCCCGAGAAATAAATTTAAAGAAATAAAAGAAAGTATTGCAGCAGAGGATGAAGAGATAAAAGAAGAAAATTAATAACAAGTTATTTCTTACTTTGCAGTCTGAAATTGAAAATGTTTTGCAGTGAAATTTTGCTAACATTTGAGATTTTTTCAAAAAGTATATTCCAAATAGTAAGCAAAGACAAATGACATATAGTGATGACATAAAGACTTTTGCTTTAACGTTACACTTTTAGTCGCCGAAAACATTTTTGTTTTTATAAAATTAAAGATTTATTTGCCGAAAGAAAGCACATCATGGTGGTCTTTAGCAAACTTTAATTGTTTTGTTGGCTTCTTGACAGAAGTTTTAGAATATTGAAAAATAAATTTAAGGACGAAACCTCACCTGCAGAATGTAGCGTTAATTTTTGATTCCATGGCTCTCAAACAAGAATTTATTTTTTACTGTAATTTATAAAACATCTACGTGTTTATTACTTTTGCTAAAAATATCTACACAACTTTGTTTACAATCAACTTACCTATGGAATTTCACACTAGATGTTGGATTTCAAATAATTCTGCAACTATGAATTACACAACTCATAGTAGAATATCTCTAAAACACAATATGTATTATAGTGGATAGTTACAGAAAAAAAGTTCGCAGAATAGTCGCAAAAATTGTAAAATCACACAAAATAGATATTCGTAATATTTCAAAATTACTCACTGAAAATTAGGTTATTAATTTCCTAAATGTGTATTATTTTTTCATGTATGATTGTTTACTTTTATGAGTATGTTTTTAATTTTTTTTGTTATGTTTAAATTTAACAATAACCGTATTTTTATTTTTTAAATATCCCAATGTTTTTCTGTCTAACCTTACAGTCTCCATATTTGGTTATAAAGGCCGGCAAACAACGTGAACATATCCAGTCGCGGGGGAAAGTAAAACAAATCTAAAGAAAGGGGAAAGTAAAACAAATATAATGCGAGGCTGTGTGCCGAGCAAAAAAAAAAGCACGCGGGGCCCCGTGCGAAGCAAATCATTTTTTTTAACAGCTTTGTAGGTAAGGTGCCAAAAAACGGTCCCCCAAGGCGCTGCAAGATGCCCCTGTAACTGCAAGGCCCCAGGCGGTTGCCTGGTTCGCCCCCCTCCTCCAAGGCCGCCACTGAATACACCACCGCGTGGTGAGGTATTTTTTTATGTAAGTGGAACTAGTAGTTCCAAACTACACTTACCAAAAAAGTATGTAAATATGCCAATTTTGTTTGGAATAAACTTTCTAACTCAAATTATATTTTTTAAATATCAACTATTATTAGCCGCTGTAGTTGGTTTTCATAATTAATTTAAACTGCATTACTTTATAGAGATAAAAATAAATATTATGGTGCGATATCATATTATTACCCACTCACACACTCACGCCTCTTATCCCCGAAGGGGTAGACAGAGGCGCAATTAGTCCTCCCACTTTTTCGCCATTATTCCGTTCCATGATGTGATAGGGGGCGAGCCTATCGCCTTATCGTATACAAATTCCAGACTCCGAGCTGATACTGAATAGAAAAAAATCACTTTGCCCGACCCGACCGACCCGGGGATCGAACCCGAGACCTCAGCATTGCAGTCGTACCATAATACAACTACGCCATCGAGGCGGCCATATCATATCATACCATATTATTATGGACAGTAAATTATGTTATGTCCTGGTTTTGAAAATAAACCTTTGTCACTCTAATGAAAGAGACAGCAGATAGCTGTGACGTCACATTTTATTCTTCAGTTTGTTAAACGGAATGCAGAATCCATGTGGGTATAAAATTCTTGACTCTAAGCGATACGACCACCTCAGAATAAAAACTAAAGCATTATTCTATGACGACCACCCATAAACATTTTTTTTAATTTTCCCTTTATTTTGGGAAGGCAGAAGGTTCAAGCCCCTACAGCCTCGTCATAAGTAGTATTCACATAATATGGAAGTCCGTGCATAGTGTAGTGTGTTACATTATTATTATTACTGGTTACCCAAATACTTTCTTAAATTGATAATGTGTATTTATTTTGTAACTGTTTGCTATTCCAATTAAAAGAAAAAAAATGACCGTCGCGTCGAATTAAAAATTCGAGTATATAAAAACTTTGATATTGGCAACCCTGGTTTTGTACGGAAAGCGGGAAATACCTATCAAAGAGTATTATATACATATAACTATTATCCAGCGTTAATTTTTTTCATCGTCGCAGAGTAATACTTCGTTGGACGTGTTTTCGGCTACAAATATATAATTGAATTTGTTTGTTCTTCATAAATATTTGTCGTAAATAATATTGTGTGAAATTAAAATAAACTAAACGAAACTTCCAGGTTCTGTACTGTGCAAAAATATGTCCGATATAAAACACGTAATAAAATATAGCAGGATACAGACGAATGATGAGGAATATTGGATAGATACAATAAATTGGACAATACGAGACTTTCCCAAACTAGTGGCAAGAAAGGTAAATATAAATCTGTATTCCGAGGAATCCGAGATCTGGAATTTGAAACTTCCCGAGACGAGATTTCGATTAAAAATCAAGTGGAGTGGCCGCACCAAGCTTATGAAAATATATTATTTATTACTAACGCCTGCGTCTCTGAGCTATGTAGTTTACTTGAATTCTAAACTTATAGCAGAGCAGAGTAAATCTAGTATTCTGGCGCACAAATGGATATACCTAGCACCTATATTTGAGAAAGATATTATTAAGAGCTCTAATTGTATGTTTGAGAATGTACAGCCCAGTAAGAGTGACTTATATATTATATTTAAGTTTAATGTTTCATTCAATGACATCCAAATTAACCATTTAGATAAATTGAGCGATGACTTAGGGCAGTTGTTTTGTGATGGATTATTCTCTGATGTGATTATAAAGTCTGTAGAAGGAGTCGAGTATGACGTCCATAAGGCTGTATTAGCAAGCAGAAGCATAGTTCTTAAAGCACATTTTGCACATGACACTACTGAGACATACACAAATATAGTTGAGTCCCCATTTGAGGCAGATGTGTTAAAGGAGGTACTGATGTTTATATACAGCAACAAAGCCCCGAAAGCTGGCGAGATACCAGACAAGCTGATGGAAGCTGCTGATTATTACCAACTTGACGGACTGAAAAGATTGTGTACACAAAAATTATATGAAAGGCTCACTGCTGAGAATGCCATAGATACACTACAACTAGCCGATAGACATCATGCTGATTCATTGAAGCAGTTAACACTGCTGTACATTAAGGATAGGGCAGGAAAAACTCTAAAAAAAACAGGAGGATGGGCTAAAGTTGAATCAGTTACATTGTTAAAATATACCTGTGATTGGTTGATGCAAGATGATGATACAGACACCGAGGAAGTAAAGGAATAAAAGCTAATTTCGTTCAAGTTAATTAAATGGGAAATTCATAAAAATGAAAGTTCATACATGAATATAAGACACATTATATCCTTTGCATGATTATCAAAGGAATAATATTAAAAAAAATAAAAGAATTTTTGGTAGTTTACACACAAGTCTACCAGTCCAGTGTGGACGTGCAGCATCCATATCACACAAGCCAGTTTTTGGCAATTTCCATCAACAATCTACCAGTACAGTTCTGTCATTGACAATTATTGTAATAAAAAAAATACTTTATTTTCATTTTTTATTTATTTTCCTTTATTATTATTTTTGCTGGTAAATTATTTAGATCATTAAATATTTGTTAACTAAAGTTGGCACATATTCCCGATACACACACTAACACACTAGGGCTTAGAATAATAACTATTCTATGCTCTATGGCAGTAGTTCCCAAACTTGTCTCGTGGACCACTTTCAAAATTTTACTGGTGTCGGTGGACCCCCTGCTGCTACATTTCTACCACATTCTTAAAGTCGCCAAAAAATAAAAATTGTGTCGCTTCTGAGTTCTGTCCCTATATTCCGATAGGTAAAATAAAAACGAAAAATGGTACATTTTATAACATTTTATTAAAAGAATAGAATTACAAGAAAAAATTAGTATGGTAATATGGGTTCAGGTTATAATTTTAATTAACGGGAAGGATGTATTTGACGAAGTGATGGCAAACGATCAATGTTTGGCTTTATTTTTGTGAGCAATAATCGCAAATTCCCCCGCTCTGTGATGTTTAATTTGCTCCTTTTTCTTGGTAAGAGGTTTCTAATGGCACTACAACTCCTTTCGACAAGGTATGACGAGGGAAAAGCTATTAAAAATTTCCTTGCGATTTCCCACAGTCCAGGATATTTTTCGGGTATTTCTGCTTGCAGCCAAAATGTTTGGTAGCCTTTTCTAAATTTCACCTTCAGCTCTTCATTGGTGCTTAGCTCGAGCAGCTCCTCTTGTAATACAACATTGGCCACTTCCGTTTCATCAAATTCAAATGGATTTATGATCCATGGTGGTATATCCATCGTCAGCATATCTTCAAACCTGGTTTTGAAGTCATCATGCAGGGCACTTAAATGTTGACTGTAGGTATGGATATCCTCATCAATACATTCTACCTGCGACAAGTTTGGAAATTGAGAGAATTCGCGCCGACTAATGTTTTGCTTCATAAATTTCAATTTCCCAAGAAAAGCCGAAATTATCCCCTTTGTTTTTATTAAATTCAGGCTGTCCCATTGTAACTGCAAGTTGATATCAATATTTTTTTTAAACAAATCTGTCAAATACGCAATGTCTGCTTTAAATTTGATCAAGTTATCTTTTAAATCTGGATCTCTACTTTCTAGGAACTCTAATACGGAATCGAAAACATCAGTAAAATCTCGTTAAGCATGCACCTTTCGACAACCAGCGTACTTCAGTATGTAAGAGCAGTCGTTGGAAGTCTTCATCATTTTCATCGCACAATTGAGCAAATAAACGCGTATTCAATGCATTGCTTCTGATTTTGTTGACAGCTTTTATTACAAAATGAAGAGATCGGTTCAACCTGTCACTTAAATGTTTTGCCACAAGATATTGTCGGTGGATTACGCAATGAATAGCTGTAAGTCCTGGTATAATTCTTTTGAGATGACTTATAAACGTAGTTCTTCTGAGTAGTCTGTGCTTATAAACCCACGATATCGCTGACCATTGCAGGAGCTCCGTCTGTTGCCACTGAAATAATGTTTGTTTATGGAATCGATTTTCCGTAAAAAAATTACTAAGAACATTAAATTTAATATTGATTCGCCTTTAGTGTCAGTCTCCAAAGTTCTGGCAAATAGCAATTCTTCGTGAATTTCTTCCTTCATAATAAATCGGACATATGCCAATAATAATGCTTCATTACCGGGTAACGTTGACTCGTCCAGTTGTATAGAAAAATGAGTTTTTTGCAGATGATCGCACAAAAAACTTTCGATATCAGAGCTCATTTCATCAATGCGTCTTTGAACAGTATTGTTACTTAATGGAATTCTTTTAGTACGTCAAGTGAGATTTGTGCAAAACAGTTTTTAATACCTTTTGGGATCGCTTGATATCGGATACGCCACAACCTCTTCAACAGCGGGTAAAATTAATTGTTCTCCGATAGTGTGCGGTTTTCCAGATTTTGCTATAAGTAATGAGATATTGTAAGATGCCCGCAAGCCGTCATCGTTATTTTGAGATGTTGAAGCGAACATACTGTGCATGGTGGGTCTCTTTTCATATTTTTCCTTCAATATTTGAAAATATTTTAAATCTTTACCTATTTTATCAGTATGACACTTTTTTAGATGATCTTCGAGCTTTGATGGTTTCATAGAGTCATTGTTCAAAACTTTGTTGCATAATAGGCACATGGGCAATTGTTTGTCTGCCTCTGATGGAACGAAACCATATTTCAAATAATCAACACTATATTGTTGACATTTTTTCTTTGCTGTAGCCATGTTTCGTGTCAATTACCTTAATGTACCTGTAAAAAAAATTGCTTAAGTAACAAGTTTTTTTCTGAATATAGGTATCACACCGCAGCTTTTGTCAGCACGCGGAAATAGAATTACGGCTTGTAAAGGGGCCAACTAATAACCGCTAAGACAAATACAGACGTTTTCACAAAACGGTAGGTATCAATTTTAAAGTATCTAAATTACCACTAATTTTTAATAATACAAATAAAAATTGGTGTACTCAGTATCGAATACTGATCATATTTGGGTAGGAAAAAATAAAAGTCGAAATCCCAAAATTGTCCATAAAAACGATAACTAACATTTCATCAAATCAATGAGTTCACGCGCTCCGTGTATTTGCGTATTTTTTGTCTGCGGCTTCATTGTTAAAACGTGACTTAGGTATACTGTATTATAAAATAGTAGTTATTTGCATGAAAAACTACAAAATTAATTGCTATTGCTTATTCAGCCTGTTTAGAGAGGTAGTGCTTCTCTACCTCTCTAAACAGGCCGAAATTCCGGAAACAAATGAATGAGTTTGCTTTTTTTTTTTTTTTTTTTTTTTTTTTTTTTTTTTTTTTTTTTTTTTTTTTTACGCGGACCTATCGGCCAGTAGCCTGACGCGAGTCGGCTTTTCTGGCCACACCGGACTTTAGGGTGAACGCAGAAGGCGCTCGCAACCCTTTAATTTAGGTGACCATGCTGAGGGCAACCCACTAACGGGTTACGAACCTCGGCTCAGGACGGCCACTGGGAGAGGATGAGACATCAACGATTAGTGGGGAAGATTGGTGTTTAACCTAATCCTATTCGTTTATTTCGTCGGCACGCGGGCCGGAACTGTTAGGGGGGTCGGGGGGGCAACGGGGAGCGCGGCGAGGTCCTCGACGGCGAGGACGGAACTGCGGTCTTGTGGAGTGTTGGAGTTTCAAGAACTCGTTCTTACGGCGGATGGCCAGAGTGATATCGTCCTCTGGATCTGTTAAAACTGAACGCGGCCGTCTCCATTTGGCGCGGTCGAATGGAGTGTAAATCGACGCTTTGCGGACTAACGTATTTGGGTGTTTTACCGCCCAATCGAAATAGCGTTTGCTGGTCGTTTGCATAAAATGCCAGATGGTCGGCATGTTGGTGTCCACGTGGAGGTTGCGATTGCGAACGTACCACGGGGCACCAAGAGCGTGTCTAAGAAATTTGTTTTGCAACACCTGCATACGCTTAAGACGAGCAGGCGGTATATGGGCGAACACGGGCGACGCGTACGTCATTATCGGCCTAATACACGTGGTAAAGATCCTAATCTTGTTGCGGATGGACATTTTACTGTTTCTATTTATGAGCCAATGTAGTTGACTCATCGCGAATGCGGCTCGCGCGCGTACCGCATTTACGTGTGGGATGAAGGTCAACCTCTGATCAAGGGTCACTCCTAAATATTTGGCTTTGTCCTTCCAGGGGATAACCTGGTCGGACATGCGGACTGAGTAGTGAGGCACATGGACTTTCCTTTTCAAAGTGAACAGGATAGCCTGGCTCTTTGTGGGGTTGACGGTGATTCGCCATTTGCGGAACCACTCACCGAGCTTGTCGGCGGCGGCCTGCAAAGTGCGCACCACATCGTCGGGGTCTCTACGTGAGGCGTAGATTGCGGTGTCATCCGCGAAGAGCGCCAGATGGGCGTTTTTAGGTTGAGGGATATCGCTAGTGTACAGCGAGAAAAGAAAGGGGGAAAGAGCAGAGCCTTGCGGGACTCCGGCCGTAATAGTGTGTCGGGAAGAGAGAGTTCCCTCCACGCGATATTTGAAACCGCGATTCGACAAAAAATCTCGTATGATGTGCACGAGCTGGGTGGGCACGTTGAGCGTGTACAGCTTGAAAAGCAAGCCGTTGTGCCACACCCTGTCGAATGCTTTTTCAATATCGAAGAAAAGAGCACCGGTGGGCATGCCGCGTTGGAATTTGTCGTAAACGTGCTCCGTGATGCGGAGCACCTGATTTACGCAACTGTGCTTAGCACGAAAACCAAACTGTTCCGGAGGGATGAGATTATTGTTGTGGGCGACTATTTTGAGGCGGTCGAGGACGATCCGCTCGTAAATTTTGCCTAGCGTACTGAGCAGGCTGATAGGCCTATAAGAGGACGGTTCTGATGCGGGTTTTCCCGGCTTGTGAATACCTATCACAACTGCCTCCTTCCAGACCTCTGGGAAAAGACAGTTTTGAAACGCGGCGTTATATATGGACGTTAGTATTTGAACTAGATGCTCCGGAAGCATCTTAATCATACGGGTAGGGATCCTGTCGCCCCCGGGGGCTTTCCTACGTTTGAGTGCCTTGATCAGAGCGATGACTTCTTCGATCGTCACCGGTGCAAGGGGATCGGGCGGCGGCGGGTCGACGTCCGGGTCGACGTTGATGTTATCGTTTTCGTTTATGGGTCGCGAAATAGAGATCGGCGGTGGCCGGACCGCGTTCCTACTTTCGACGAAAGAGTTAACCGCAACAAGATCATCGTGGTCTACTGGTATTGATGTGAGGGAACATTGAGACTCCAGGCTGTCGGCCAGTAGTTCCGCTTTCTCGTCGTCATCAAACGCCGGGCGTTGATTCGGACGATTGAGCGGAGGCATGGAGGCCACATCGTTTCTCCTGAAGGAACGACACAGCTGCCAGAAGGCCTGATGTGTCGGGTCGAGTTCGGCTAGGCGAGTTTCCCATCTCGAATCGACGACCTCTTTTATGCGACGCTTAACCTCACGTTGGAGGTAGCGCGCAAGATGTCGTCGTTCCGGGATGGGACTCGTCGCGCAGGCTCTGAGCGTAGCGTTACGCAACCTCACCCACCACCGAACGTCGTCGGGAATTTGCCAGTGACTGTGAACAGTCTCTGGCACCTTCTTGGAGCTTTCGCTCAAGACGTTCTGGAGGTGGTTCGTGAAGGAGCGTATCGCGCCTGTCGTCTCTTCAGGAGTCACGATGTTGGTCGGAATCGCGGAGAGATCTGGGGATGAGGTGTCCGCGAGTTTGGTGCCAAGGAGGCGCCAATTCGTTTTCACCTTCATCGGAACATTAGGACCTGTGTCTGTTGGGCCGTGTTGGGGGGCTAAGTCTAGGATCACAGGTCTGTGGTCAGAGTCTAACTCTTGTAGCACCTGCATGGAACGTACGCGTAGGCTTACGTTCCTTACGAGCGCTATGTCGAGTATGTCGGGTCTGTAGTTGTCGTTTTTACTATAGTGGGTTGGTTCAGAAGGAACCAATATACTCATGTCTATGGTTTCAAGACAACTCTCTAGCGCGGTGCCTCTAGCGTTGGTGTAGTGACAGCCCCAGAGAGTGTTCTTGGCGTTGAGGTCTCCCGCCAAAATGACGGAATCCCCCATCGCAAATAGAGTATTTAGATCGTGGGAGTGAAGCTCCTTAGTGGGCGAGAGGTAGGCCGATATGATAGTGATCGGCGGATGTCCTGTCATGGCTAGCCTACAGACTGAAGCCTCAATGTTCCTCAAGTTAGCAGGTGGGTCAAGGGGTATACAATGCAGGGACCTTTTGAAATAAATGAGAGTGCCTCCAAAAGGGCCACTGGTACGATCATTACGTACCAGATTGAAATTGGGGATGTTGGGATTGCGGTGAGCTGGTTTGAGAAACGTTTCCTGGATGAGGAAAACGTCTAATTTGTTTTCGCGGACAAAATCAGAAATTTCGGCTCGTTGGCCTCTAATACCGTCAATGTTGAGAAACCCCACTCTGAGGGAGCGGGGTTTGGTCCGCTTGGAGGGATTAAGGATTGATTGCGCCATTTATGATGACGAGAAAAGGACGCCTACGGTGATCTGGTACCTCCGCGTCTGGATGCGGAGGATTTCGTTGACCAGATCAACGTCGGGGCGATCGAGGGTTGCACTACGGGCCACAAGGTCGGCCATCTGAGCTGTGAGAGTCATCAGCTCAGGCGAGTTCAGAAGGAACTCGACTTTTGCGTTATGCGCAGAGGATGATGTAGGGGGGGCGGGTGAGGTCGTCGCCACCGGTTTTTTCGGCTTGGCCACCTGCGGGGCAGGAGCCGTGGAGGCCGAAGGGATGGGTTTGGGAGCGGGATTGGCTTTGGTTGTGGTTGGGGCCGGGGTGGCGGGAATGACTCCGCCACGGGCCTGGAGACGTGGGTCGATGCGGGGCGTGGTAGGGAACCATGCATTTTGGACCGGCGTAGGTGCCAGTCTGAAGTTGGTCTGGGGTGCCTGAGGGGCGGGTGCCTTAGGAGCTTTAGGAGCTCTCAGGGTCTTTTTGGGGGCTTTGGGGCATCCGCGGTAATTGGCGGGGTGGCCCGATTGCCGGCAGTTTGTGCACGAAGGCGGCTCCGTGCATTGGGAACGGTCCTTAGGACGAGGGCACGCAGATGTGCCGTGTTCGCCGAGGCACTTAACGCACCTGGCGGGGAGGCGGCAGCCACGAGAGCTGTGGCCGTACTTTTGGCAGTTGTGACACTGCCCTATTTGGCCCTTCTTGTGAGGGGACTCGACGGTGAAGCCGCCTAGCCCCGAAATGTCCCTAATTTCGTAAAGACGTTTAACGTCCGCGGGGGTCTCGAGGATGGCTAACACCATCTCGTATTCAGCGCCAGGCTGAGAAGCGCGGGATTGGCGGTGCATACGGTGCACCTCTAAGGCGTTGATGCCTTTGGCCTGGAGGCCTTCTTTGACCTCGTTGGTCGACATTTGGGTCGGAATGCCACGGATGACGTAGCGAAAGCGACGTTCATCCGGGAGAGAAAAGGTATAATAGTGATATTTCCTCGAATCGAGGTACTTGGTGAGTGCTCTATGATCCGAGATAGAGCCGGGCTGAAGGGAGAGGAGCTGTTGGCTCCCGTTCCACGAGTTCGTGGGAATAGAAATGTGCTGGCTTTCCAGCTCTTTGAAAAGGGCCTGCATGGTTTTGCCCGGTGGAAGTTGCATATTCACCCGTGGAGGTTTTTTAGGCCCCCTGGGTGTTTGCGGCTGGGATGGGTTGGAGAGTGGTGGCGACGACGTTGACGCCGAAGCGAGGGGCGCTGAAGGCGCGGAAGGCACTGAAGGCGCGGGTGCTAAGGGAGAAGGAGGTGCGGAGGGCGCTGAAGGCGCGGGAGCGTTGGTGCTCCTTTGTTTTTTCTTCCTTCCACGCTTCACAGTCGTGAAGCCTTCGTCATCGGGTTCCGATGCCGAGGATTCCGCCTGCGAATCGTCGGAGGAAGAAGGAACAGGACGCTTTAGGGACCCCGTGGTGGTAGTCTCCATTTCGACTTCGGACTCTCCAGAGCCGCTCAAGGTCTCGATCGCTACGGACGCGCTCGTGGCCTCGGACGACTCCGAGGAGCTCGACGCCTGTGCTAATTCTTGGGCGAGGGAGATGATGGCCTTTCGGAACCCTTGGTCCGATCGGATCATTTCCCTCACCATGGTCATCATTTCCGACTGCGAGACCGAGACTACACTGTAGTCGGGGTCCGCCATGTCGGCGGCTGATGCCAAGCCGATAGGCTTCATGTTTAGGGGGGGCGCGTGTGTGTTCACTACCCGAGTGCGATCCGCCTGGGAAAGAACACACAAGAAACCAGGCGGCTATCGCACTAACGCTCGGTCGCGGATCGCGAAACGCGGAATAAGGTACGCGGTGACTAAGTCCCCGGGTGGGTGTGCCCGGGGGTGAGTGCGTGTGTGGCCCTCCTCGCCGGGTATAGGCGAGGGGGGGTGTACTTAAATTAGGGTGTGCCCTAAGCTTGTATCCCTTTTGCCAGTCTTATTGTGCAAAAGGGTTCCTAACAGTCCGTGTACCGTAAGCGGTATTGGCCGGAGGCCGCACGCTCAACCGATACACGGGATGGAATTAAGGAAAGGGTAGGGTTGGGAAGGTGATATACGGGGGAGACTGCGGTGTGCCTCCGCAGCCTCCTGATCCGTACCCGTCGGCTTTGCCTTGCCCTGAGGGAGCGCAGCGCGTGGCCGGGGCCGCGACTCGGCTTGTTAGCACCGTTAGGTTTCCGCCGAGCCAATACCCTGAAGGGGCCAAACGTCGATTAGAAACAAATTGGGCTAAACCCTGTCCTGAAAAGGACGCGGCTTGGCCCGAAATAGGCTAACAAAATAGCAAAAGGTTGCCCCTTTGCTACCTGTTTGGCCTTGGCTGCAGCGAGGTCGCTGCGAACAGTCCGAGCAGGTACTCGGAGGGAGCAATGTGTGTCAGAGCTTGCGCTACGACAACGACACGTCCGTCCGAGACGACTGCTCAGAGCGGAATGCGGTCAATGAGTTTGCCTTTGGCATCAAGTATTTATAGTGGTGATTAAGTTCATGTCTGAACAAGCAAAGCATTGTCGGGCGAATAATTGAAAGTCTGTACATGTACACGAAATTGTACGTCATATCGAATACGCAAGTTTGGACAAGTAACAGTCGCTTGCCTTGTTAAAATATTATCTGCTTAGTTAGGTACCTAAAACAATGTAGGTAGGCTCTTATAAAACTATGCTTACATTTTTGCTCTTTACTATCAGAAGCAGATAATTTTTCGTGAACCCCCATTAACATCTTATAGACCCAGATTTTTTGTTCACGCCTACGTAGACCCCCAGCAAGTCTCCCCTGGACCACTTTGGGAATCACTGCTCTAGGGTATCATACTCATTTTTGTTTTTACTTTCATCAATAATTATTTACGTCATATAAATTCCAACATAGAAAGAATGATTAAACACTGGTAGAAAATCGAGTTACAAGGCTTTGAACTTCGATAGAAGAGGTAAGTGTAAAAAAAACAGAAAAGAGGCGCAATAACTAGGGCTGCCATCCGTCCGGATTTCCCCGGATTTGTCCTAGTTTGAAGGGCGTCCGGGGGCCGTCCGGCCGGGGTTTTAAAAATTGTCCGGGCAAAACCCGGACACTTTTGTTGTAAGGGGAAATCCATTTTTTATAGATGAGCGACAAATTGAAATAAATCTTAGTTAAAACTTCATGCATTTCCCCGCATTCAAGAAGGAACGGCAAAATATTTTTTCAGAGGTGTCCGGGGAAATACCCATATTTCGCCCAAATGTCCGGGATTTTTGCAGTGTTTATCCGGCGTCGGCAATTTAGATGATGGCAGCCCTAGCAATAACCACATATGACTTCATCGGGTGTTACGACTATAGTCTTATTCTGAGGTTACGACGCGACGCGTGCCAAAGACAGAAGAAGCGATAACCTTATACGCGCACACTCGTGCACATTTGAAGTAAGTATGAATTACTGCCTCATTTCTAAACCAACCCATAAAAAAAAAGAAGGGCTTCTTTTGTATGCTATTTACCGTTTTATTTATACCTACTAATATAAAGAGGAAAGATTCATTTTATCCCTGGAAAATATTTTTATAGATTTTTATACCGAAAAAACTTTCACGCAGACGGGGCCGCGAGCAAAAATCTATTGTAGAACAATGTACAAAATCAAACCTAAGATGATCCCCGCTTCTATAAAAAAAATTGAAGAATGTTTATTCACATGTACTTACCTACTACACACTCAAGTGCGTGTTTTACAGGTAACCAAAACTACATAATACACATTGAGTTTAATTCAATGTTTAATGTCTTCGGTTTAATTAAAACATTGTTTTTCCTTTGTGTGACATAATATAGCAAATCACTTTATATTTTATGAAGAAAAAAATGTTGGTAAGAACACACACACACACACACGCCTTTTAATCCCCGAAGGGGTAGGCAGAGGCGCAACTAGTGCACTGACTTTTCGCCGTTATTCCGTTCCATGATGTGATAGGGGGCGAGCCTATCGCCATATCGGGCACAAATTCCAGACTCCCGAGTGTTGGTAAGAACACGGAAGTATATAGACGATTTAAAGTTTATCGATCTATATGTATAAAATGTAGGAATCTGTTGTGTCTGCCTCGGTGGCGTAGTTGTAATATGGTACGACTGCAATTCTGAGGTCGGGTTCGATTCACGGGTCGAGCAAAGTGGTATTGGGTTTTTAATGTTCAGTATCAGCCCGGAGTCTGGAAATTGTGCCCGATATGGCAATAGGCTCATCCCCCTATCACATCATGGGACGGAATAGGCACGGCGAAAAGTGGGTGCACTAGTTGCGCCTCTGCCTACCCCTCCGGGGATAAAAGGCGTGAGTGTACTTGTGAATACTTGTAATTGGCCTTCATAAGGCTATCCTATGTTAGCTGTAAGTTTTCCAAATAAATGTCAAATTTTACATAATCTTTGAACACATATCTGAGGTGCCTTTATTGCCGTTTAAAAAATTAACTTAATGCAAATGGGTTTAGAAGAAACACTTTATTAAATCACAGACAAATCAATAATAAATGGTATATTTAAATGATTTAGTTGTAAGTGAGTTGGAAGGATCTCTCATTGTCCCTGCGCAGTGTATCATGTGTTGCCTTCAGTTGATCGAGCTTAGTTGAAATTTGGGCAATGGAATTGTCTATCCATTGCATTGAAGACATGTGGGCGTTGAGAATGCGGCCAATTTGGACGATCTGGAAATTAATAATAATTACATTGAGACTCCGGCAGTCTTAAGACACACGGCTGAGAGGAATGTCCGCAGGTTCAAAACCCAACCGCACCTCTGACTTCTCTCAAGTTAAGTGAGTATTCTTTGTGAATTATCCCTCACTTTAAATGTGAAGGAAAACATCGTGGGGAAATCTGCATAGCTGAGAAGTTCTCTAAAAAGAATTTCGAAGGTATGTGAAGTCTGACAACCCGCACTAGGCCAGCGTGGTGGACTAAGGCCTAACCCCTCTCAGTAGTAGAGGAGGCCTGTGCCCAGCAGTGGGACAGTATATAATACAGAGCTGGTATGGTAAGACACACAGGCAATGCAATTATTGTTGGCAATAATTGTTTTTTGAATGTCTGACAAGAAGCTCGTCTATATTGAACCTCCTTTGTAGCATTTATTATGATTGTAACCTGTTTTGTGTGTAAATAAAAACAAATAAATATCAACACAACGTAATTTTGTAGGTAAAGCCACTTTCATTGAGCGACCCATTACATACATAACAGCCGTGATTCATTTTGGTCTAACGTCACGTCTTATTTGGCAGTGGTGGTTAATACTTTTCTAGATACCACCACAGTGTCTATTTCTACTACCAAGCAGCAGTGTGTATGTTTTGGTTTAAATGACATTGTGGCCAACATAATTACCGGGTATATGAGACTTAACATCTATGTCTCAGGGTGACCAGCAGTGGAGTGCCACGCAGTACTTTAAAAGTTCTGGATGGTGTTGCTACTGTTTATGGTTGTATCGCTTCCCACCAGACGAGCGATATGCTCGTCTCGTCATTCAGAAGCAATAAAAAATGTAATAAGAGCCAAGGATTAGATCACTTACAGGATCACTACTGTCTTGACTTCTGTTGGTCTCGTTCAAATGTTCGATAACTTCTTTCAAGTCCTCCGACATCTGCCTCAGTTGTGTGTCTAAATTTTCCGCCAGCGAATACCTGAGAAAAGAAAGCATTTTAAAACTACTGCACAACAATACCTATACTGCTAAGAGCAAAATCACTATGTCAAGGAGCGCTAGTTTCGAGAAAATTGTAGTTTTGCAAATATAATTTCCTTTTCACTTTTTATGATTTGTGGTAAAACTTAGGGACCAAATGGTCCCTCAATTTTACCTCAGTCCCTCATGAAAATTCATGAGGTATTTTGGTACATGCTATAGAAAACATACCGCTATCTGGCTATATTGGTCATTGGATGTGCACTTTTTAAGCTATATGATGCTATAAAAATCAAGTTTACGATATTACTTGAGCTTAGCACTGCAATATAGGTCCTTTGATTTTTATAAAGAGACAAGCAAGCCGCTCACCTGATAACTTTCCTTACACAATAGCATCATAATCCAATGGAATGGTCTGCATGGCAGTCCACTAAGCTTGTCACCCTCAGACATTGGCCGTTAGTCTTATAATGACCAGAAGGTAATGCATAGTAATTACACTGGCTATGTCTCAGTGTGAAGAGCGCAGTGCAGTGACACATATAGCTTTGTAAATCATCTTTTTGGACTGTGTTGCCACTGTTTAGGCTACCATGAGGCTTGCTCGTCACATTTTGTAATAAAAAACTAGCTATACATAGGTGATTCTGGAATGCAACTCACATGGACCAATATATTACATCTTATTTTCGAAGGTCGCTATTCAGGTAGATACAGACTGACTGCCTCGGTGGCGTAGTTGTATTACAGTACGACTGCAGTGCTGAGGTCTCGGGTTCGATCCCCGGGTCGGGCAAAGTGATATTGACTTTTTCTATTCAGTATCAGCTTGGAGTCTGGAATTTGTGCCCGGCATGGCGATAGGCTCATCCCCTATCACATCATGGGACGGAATACCGGCGAAAAGTGGGTGCACTAGTTGCGCCTCTGCCTACCCCTTCGGGGATAACAGGCGTGAGTGTGTCTGCAGTGTCAAGTAGTATGCTCACATGTGTTCCCGCTCAGGATCCCGGAAACGGTCCATATTCTCCTCCAAGAGTTGCTTCTCCATGGGCGTGAGGATGTCTTCCAGCTCCTTCTGCTGAGCCAACACGAAGTCCAACTCATGCTCTAAAGACTGTTGCTCGTTCTTAACCGTCTCCACTGCATCATTCAGTTCCACAATCTGGAATAGATAAATTTATTTAATACATCTGGAAATCTTTGGGGGAGGCCTGTGTTCAGCAGTGGACGTCATATGGGTGATGATGATGATGATGATTGTAATCAGGGTATCACATGTTTAATTAAAAATAGTAATAAAAGAATTAGTGTTCATTTGGGAAATATTTTTTTAATCAACACTTAGAAAATCAAGTACGTATTCTTTTAATAATCTTAATTTGTTTGTGGGATAAATCAACAAATTTTTATAATATAATAATTAGAAAAACAATAATGAGTCAACGTTTATCAAATATTTCGATTGTCACGCTTGCGGGGATTCCCTAGAAAGTGAGAATTATTAACGCTAGGAGCACCAGGGAATCCCCATTTTTGTTACCTCGTAAAATAAACCTTGTACAATATGAAGTTAAGGTTTGAATTTCAATAAAAAGTTATCCGTGCTTAGTTAAATGAGGTTGCCATTTTAGGAAACAATCTAAATTATGCTGAATTGTAGTTTTTCGCTACGTGTTGCCAGGGTAAACTTTAATCTTTAAATTTTAAACAAGACAGGAAAAAATCAATTCTTATATATCAAAATAAAAATCAATTGATATATATCCGCTGATATATATCATCGAACCCTGATTGTAATGCATACCATCTGGTGGTAGGTATCTAGTATGCAAGGGGCTGTTTGAGTGGGTACCACCGCAATGTCTATTTCAACCGCCAAGCATCAGTGCATGCACTGCTGTTTTCCGGTTTGAAAGACATTCTAGCCAGCTAAATACTGGGCATTATAGACTTCCTATGTCTCAGGCTGATGAGCACAGTGGAGTGCCACAAAGTACTTTGTTTATGGTCGTAAATCAAATCATTTATTAAACCGTCAAGCCCCGCTCGGTGACATAATACATTGGCCCGGTATGACAGCTGTGAACAAGCGAAAATCGACCTTATAAGCACCCACATCGACCTTATGTGGGTGCGTATAAGGTCAATTTCCCTTGTTGACAGATCACGTACCGGGCCAATGTAACCGAGCCGGGTTTGAGCGGTGAAGTAATTAGGCCCCTAAAGGCACTTTGACACGTCATTTTTTACAATATTTTTTATCAACTAAAAGATTCTACCGGTGCTTCGGAAAAGCCCACTGACCTGAGAAGAAGCACCACGAAACTCAGCGTAGGTCTTTTGTTACCTTATTTTTTTTTAAATAGAATGTATTTTATAAGTAACAATACAAATTTAATTTTAAATGTGGATATTGAATGCGAAATTAACGGAGAGTACCGAAGTCAAGCAACCACCTACATGTTTAATTTTAAGTATCGCTTACCATCAGGCGAACGGCATGTTCGTCTCGTCATTCAATGGCATAAAAAAATGTGGTTACCAACCCACCTGGACGGAGTCTTGGATATGAGAGACCTACTACCAGTTGCGTCGTTATAATAGTTTTCTATGGGCTTAGAACGTGAGAAAAAAAACACGACTCCATATTATAGTTTTACTAGCTTTTGCCCGCGGCTCCGCCCGCATTAAAAAGTTTTTCCGGGATAAAAGTCCCGGTTTATATTTGCCCGGGATAAAAAGTTGCCTATGTGTTAATCCAGGACATGATCTACCCGTGTGCCAAATTTCATCGAAATCCTTTCAGTAGGTTTTGCCTGAAAGAGGAACAAACATCCATACATACTTACAAACTTTCGCCTTTATAATATTAGTAAGATTGTGATTGGTAGAGAGACTAACACGTCGAGGTATTCGCCTCTCGATCAATCACAAACATTAAAATGAAACGACATTGTCTTGAGAGTTCTTTTTGCCACATTCAGCCCACTGCATAATAGGGCAGTTGACTACTATTTTTAAATGCAATTATGAAAAATTTATGCTGTCCAAAATACAATGTAAAAAGAATTTTCAAAAAATTAGAAGAAGAAAGAAAGAAAGAAAATATTTATTTGTAACAAGCATTATTACAACATAATTAAGTACTAAGAATTCTTAAATTAATTTTGCTCGTCACAAAAACGACCCCAACTCAGCATAAGCTGGTAAAAACCAGCGCTGGTCTTCCGTTGGGCCGTTTTGTGATGTCACGGGCGAAATTAGGGCAATAGTAAGTTATAAAGCTTTGAAATTTGGTGGAAGGGGCAGCTGTCAAATAACAGCAATACTGGGCTGTGACGTCACCAAGCGCCGTCGGCCATAACGCTGCGTGCGTGCAAAAGAGATAGCGCGATATCTCCGCCATGCCCCCACCTTTGCTCACAAGAATATTTAAAAAATGCATGCTTTATGTTTCAATCGATTTTGATGCTGATTTCACACAAGAATTTATTTTTCGTATTAATTTCCGTTACATATAAAACTCATATTATAAACGCGAAAGTTTATATGGATGTATGGATGCCTGGATGTTTTACTATTACACGCAAAAACTACTGAACGGATTTCGATGAAATTTGGCACACGGGTAGATAATGTCCTGGATTAACACATAGGCTATTTTTTATCCCGGGAAAAGTAATTGACGCGGGCTGAGCCGCGGGCAAAATCTAGTATAAAATAATGTACAAAATCAATCATAGGAAACTACCCTATTGTGCATTGACGAAAATGTCTCTCACAGGCTTGTCGGATTACAAAGGGTGCCAGTTTACCTTCTCTCCGTTGGCTATGAGCAGTGTGTCCCACGCGTTGATCTGCGTGGCCTGGTTGATGAACGTCCTCTCTTGTTCCTCCAACTCCAGGGTCCATTTGTTGATGTTCTCCTCGAGTTGAGCGAACGTTATGGACGCTATCGGCTGAGGTGGGTTTAGTGCTGACGTTCTGTAAGTACAAATTACGATTTTATTTAATAACTCGCTTTTGCCCGCGGCTCCGCCCGCGTTAAAAATTTTTTTCTGGGATAAAAGTCCCGGTTTATATTTTCCCGGGATAAAAAAATCTTATGTGTTAATCCAGGACATGATCTACCCGTGTGCCAAATTTCATCGAAATCCGTTCAGTAGTTTTTGCGTGAAACAGTAACAAACATCCATACATACTTCCAAACTTTCGCCTTTACAATATTAGTAGGATATCTTATAATATAATAATAATATCTTGACTGCGTCGGTGGCGTAGTTGTATTATGGTACGACTGCAATGCTGAAGTCTCGGGTTCGATCCTCGGGTCGGCAAAGTGATACTGAGTTTTTCTATTCAATATCAGCTCGGAGTCTGGAATCTGTGCCCGACATGGCGATAGGCTCGCCCCCTATCACATCATGGGACGGAATAACGGCGAAAAGTGGGTGCCCTAGCTGCGCCTCTGCCTACCTCTTCGGGGATAATAGGCGTGAGTGTGTGTATTTAATAATATCTTACTAATATAAATGCGAAAGTTTGTGAAAATGTTTGGATGTTTGTTAGAAGTAAACGCAAAAATTTTATCCAAATTCGTTCAGCTTTGAACGAATTTGGATAAAATTTGGCACACAGATAGACCATGTTCTGAATTTAATATAGGCTACTTTTATGTCAGGTAATATTGATATTGGATAATGCTCAGTATCAATCCGGAGGCTGGAATTTGTGTCCGTTATGGCGATAGACTCGTCCCCTATCACATCACACTCACGCGTTTTATCCCTGAAGGGGTAGGCAGAGGCGCAACTACCCACACACTTTTCGACGTGCGTATTCCGTCCCAATAGGGGGGCGAATCTATCGCCATATCAGGCACAAATTCCAGACTCCTATCTGATACTGAAAAGAAAAACCCAATACCACTTTTTGACCCGGGGATCGAACCCCGAGACCATATCAGTCGTACCGTAATACAACTGCCACCGAGGCAGTTGGTAAATGTCACACCTTCAGGATGATAACGACAATTCAAAAAGATAGAAAATTGAGTTATCGTCACAAAATTACTTATAACGAAGTTCTCAATACAATAATAGTTCAAACACAGCCATATTCAAACAGGAAAAGGACAAAGCTGTTATATCGATCACTTTTTAATTATATTTTTATAAATAAGGGACTAGTTTTTAGTCATTTAAAAATGACAACTCAATTTTCTATTTTTTGAATTGTGTCGTTTTCGTACAAAAGATGCGATGTATCAATTTTATTCACAACTAGCTTTTGCCCACGGCTTCGCCCGCGTTAATAAGTTTTTCTGGGCTAAAAGTACATACATAAAAACCTTCCCGTTGCATCACTCTATCCAATACATTTATTTGGATAAAGATTAATATTATGACGTTGATACAACTCTTAACAAATAATGCATTAATTTCGACCAAATTTGATTACCATAAAAACGGTTCTAGAGAGTTAATCTTAAAAGATAGACATATACTGTCGCGGACTTTTTTTTAGATAATTTCAAGAGGAATAATTCTTTCATACATATATTTTTGGTATCTTGAACCGTTTTCGCAGCGCACGCAATGGAAGCCCTCAAGGATGAATAATTTTCCCCGCATTTTTCACATTTTCCATTATTTCTTCGCTCCTAATAGTTGCATCGTGATGTTATATAGCCTATAGCCTTCCTCGATAAATGGTCTATTCAACACAAAAAGAATTTTTCAATTCGAACCAGTAGTTCCTGAGATTAGCGCGTTCAAACAAACAAACAAACAAACAAACTCTTCAGCTTTATAATATTAGTATAGATACGTACGTGGTGGTGGTGAGTGATGGTATGGTGGTGGCGGTGGTTTTACCGAGAGCTGTGATACCGGAAGGGGCCGTGGTAGAAGCTGCAAACCAAAAACAACTATCATACTAAGCTTAGGGCTAATTTCACCGCTTGTTGATATATAGCATAGTTGTGAGAGGAACGAATGTCCGCAGGTTCAAAACCCAAGGGCACACACCTCTGACTCTTCTGAAAAGTTGTGTATATTCTTTGTATACCGGGTGGAAGGGAAACGCTCTCGGAAACGAATACAGGTGATAGTATTGGTGATTTCTGACGTGATGGCACTAAAAAAATCGCGATCGCATTGTTACAATTTTAGTAGGATTTTCTCAAATTTCTGTACAGCTTCACGTATGGATAGATAAATCAAACTATTATTCTGAAAAACGTAGTAAAAAAGGTCAATATTTCAAAAAAATCGTAATGAAACACGTACATCAGCTGACGGGTTAACGACCGCGGGCCGGTCCCGGCGCAGCGCGACGGCCGCCCAGTTCTTTGTACGCTTTACATTGCGCGCGCATGAATTACGGAAATACTAAAATCGTAAGTATTATCGCTTAGCTTTGCAAATGAATATAGTTTTTCGTTAATGTTATGTTTCTTCTCTCTTACCGTTTCGGTATAGAGAGCGTTTCCCTTCCACCCGGTATTATCGCTGTAACGGTGAAGGAAAACATCGTGAGGAAACATGTATATCTGAGAAGTTATCTATAAGAATTTCGAAGGTATGTGAAATCTGACAACCCGCACTAGGCCAGCGTGGTGGAAGGCCTAAATTAGGTCTTTCAATCCCGCAGCCTACCTTAAATTTCGTTTATTGACATACAATAAAAACAAACAATGTTTACAAAACTAATTAAGCTTTAATGGCTCTAGGGTCAGTATGCAATAAAAATGCTTGCGAAGAAAACAATATGTTCAATGTGTCGTTTCCAATATGCCAAATCAGTCCCGTAAATCCCGCGGGATCCCGCAACAAATAGGACCGGGGAATAACGCGGGATCCCGGAATACCGGGATCTCTGGTTTGCATGCTCTCATGGCTAAACCAATGAACCGATTATAATGAAGTTTGGCATGGAGTAACCTTGGATCCCAAGGGACAAAGGTTAAATTTTTATACTTAAATTTTACGCGGGCGAATACGCGGGCAAAAGCTTGTACGATCTAACAGCTGTTTTGCTCTCTTGATATAAATAATTTCCATATTTTGAATAGCAAAATAATGAAATGACAATAGGAATGTCTAAAATGACAAAATGTATTTCGTTGTGAAATTATTTGATTAATGTTTTATTAGTGATAAATACTTTTTATATTTTTTATTATCAATACTAATATTATAAAGCTGATGAGTTTGTTTCGTTGAACGCGCGAATCTCAGAAACTACTGAACCGATTTTGAAAATTCTTTCACTAATAGGAAGATACTTTACTCCTGAATGCTATAGGCTACTTTTTATCCCTGAAAAACTTTTTCACGATAGCGCAGCCGAGAACATCGCCTAGTGTGAAATAGTTTGGAATCTAAACTAATATTATAAAGAGGAAAGATTTGTATGTTTGTAACAAATAAGCGCAAAAACTACAGGATCGATTTAAAAAATTCTTTCACCATTAGAATGCTACATTCCCTGACTAACATAGGCTTTTTTATCTCGGGAGAATATAAAGCGGGACTTTTATCCCGGAATAACTTTTTCACCCGGGCGGAGCCTTGGGCTTAGAACCTGTGGACATTCGTCTCGGCAGTACATTCTACTCCCAACTATGTTATCGCTGCTTACTTTGTAATATTAGAAGTATAGATAAATTCTATTTACATACCTATTGAGGACGCAGCTGTTGTGGTAGATTTGACACCAAAACCAAGCCCAGTAGACGCACTGCTCGAAAAACTAAGCCCAGTTTGAGTCGATGGTGCCGACGTGGTACCAAAATTAATCCCCGCCGCGGGCTGACTGGTAGCCGCCGAGCTTACTCCAAAACCGAGTCCTGTTGACGTCGTCGAGGTCCCAAAACCTACCCCGGTCGAAGTTTGGGCTGTAGTCGCAGCGGCAAAACTAATCCCAGTAGAAGTTTGAGCTGTGGTCGCGGCGGCAAAACTCAGCCCAGTGGAAGTTGGAGCTGCGGTCGTAGCGGCAAAACTAAGCCCAGTACTTTGAGCCGTGGTGGCCGGATAACTGGGAACTGAGGTTGGTGTCGTCCCAAAACCCAGGCTCGTTGTAGTCGGTGTGGTGGTTTTGGCAAAGCTGAAAGACCCGGGCTGACTCGCTGAACTGAACGCAAGTCCGGCGGATGTTTGGCCTGTGGCCCCGCCGAAGTTTAGCGTTGGTTGGCTTAGTTGATTGGTGGTCGCCACGCCGAATGCAGGTGCCGGCGTCGGTTGAGCCGTGGACGTGCCAAAACTAAGCCCAGGTTGGGGCTGAGTGGTGGCGAGGTTGAGACCAGTGGCGGCCGACGTTGGCGCCGCGCCGCCGAAACCGAAACCAGATTGGGTTGTCGCGGTTCCTGTACAAATAAATGTTATATTACTTATAATAATTACGAAACATTGCGAAGATGTATGGTAGCAGCAAGCTCAAAATAGATTTTTATGGAAATTCGCACATACCATGTTCTTGATTAACTATTTATCTCGGAAAAGTACATACAACGCGAATTTTATCGCGAGAAAGTTTTTTTAAAGTGTCAGTTGCGAGAAGTTTTAATTTGAGACACCTTTAGACCTAAATAAACATATGAAAGTTAAATAACGATAAGGGAATAAGTAAGAAAGACGAAAAACTCTGCCCACATCCCTGCGTTCTTGGCGTTAATCTTATCTATTTGGATTCAAACTTAATCGAACCTCATACTTTTTAATTCAAGAGAGATAAGGAGACCAAATCCAGAAATTCCGTAACGAAAAAATAACCTAACATCCCTCACTCCGACCGACACAGTGGGGATATTTTATTTTCAACTCTATCACATCCGTGTAGAGTGTAAAATTCCATAAGTAAATTTAATATAGCAGTCTTGTAAGAATACAATATGTAAGAGGATATGAGCTGAATGTTAAACGATTAAAGGTCGAAATTACCGTCTATTTAAAAATTGTTCCAGTCAGTGAAACGTATCGAAATGTCAAACGTGATTCTAAGTTTGAATTTCTAAAAAGTTTTTATTTTATATCTGTTCAAAGAGGTTGTAAATATTAGAATTGCCTGCTTACAGTTTCGGCGTTAGGGCACGAGTGAAATTTGGACAATAGAAAAAAAAAATATAATTACATAAATTGATAAAAAATGCTATGCAATAGCTTTACCGCGGCAGTCTCCGAGTGCCACACGTCTTTTTTTTCCTTCTTATTGCGTTGTATAACGAGACGAGCATGCCGTTCGCCTGATGGTAAGCGATACGACCACCCATAAACAGTAGTAACACCATCCAGCACCTTGAGTTACAAATACTGTGTGGCATTCTACTGTTACACTAGTTACACTGGCTACAACGTCCTTCAAACCGAAACACAACAGTGCATGCACACTGCTGCTTGACGGTAGAAAGACATTACGGTGGTACACAACCAGACAGACTCTTACATATGAGAGACCTACCACCAGTAAAATTGCTGTGCCTCCATTAGCCTTAATAAGTGGAGCGACGTCAAGATAGACTATAGATTCATTCAGCTATATCAAAATTAAGCCTTTGAGCTTAAATTAAATTTATATCACCAATTAACGTCAATGTACGAAGCGACCTAGTCATGTTTTACGACTAAGCTCATTAAATTTATATTTGTTATATGAGTTATATTTGTTGTTGTGTTTTCTAGCTTATGCATGTACCTAAATTAATTATAGGTCGTTTGGTATTGTGTTTTATAGCTATAACCGACCTATCAACTATGTATATATCAACCTATCTGTGTGTAGTTGGCCTTCATAAGTCTTTTCTATATTATTTTACGCTTTGTTATGTTAGCTGTAAGTTTTCCAAATAAATGAAAATAAAAATAAATAAAAGAAATACCTAAAGCGAGTGCGGTTGGTTGGTTGGTCGCAGCGCCGAAAGCGGGTGTGGTTGCAGTTTGGGGCGAACCGAAACCAAGCCCAGCCCCAGCGGTGGACGTCGCGCCGAAACCGGCCTGACTGCTCGGCTGAGCCGTGGTCTGCGGCCCGAGACCGAATGCCGACTGAGCTGGGGTACCGAATGCTGGAGCTGCGGAAAATAATGAAAGGTAAAAACAAACTACCTAGATTGCGAAAATGTACCAATCAGAATGAAGCAGGTACATGGTACAGGTTAACATGCTTACAGGTGCCTCATTTTGGTTTGGTCAAATGATCCAAAATTGGCTATAGATTTCACTTGAAGTAAATTCGACTGACCATAGATTGAAATTAATGGGTAAATTTGGATAAAGTAAAATAAAGCATGTCAAGTGTAAAGGACATGTCAAAAAATGGGCCTAAAATTTAAACGAAGGTACTTTATATATATTTGGATAGTACTCACAAAAACTCTAGGTCTTTGCAATAAATCATAAAATTTTAAAGTCCTCTGATGTTGATATTTATGTAATTTTATTTGGCTTCAAAACTACACTTAATGTGAAAATTAAAAAAAATAGTTATAAATGGAGGGGTCTAAAAGTATTTTTTTAATGGATACAAGATCTAAATTTCTGGCCATTTAATATTCATAAAGTTTGAGCTTGTTTAAACTTTGAGGCCCACACAAAAAGCGGACATCTTTGCCAATCTACTTTATGGCACTTAGTGGTATAAAAAACCGACTACCCTCATTAAATACCTGCATTAGCAGTAGTAGTTGCACCAGTACCAAATGCAGGAGCTTGCTGATTGTTTCCGAAACTGAAAGCTCCCGGCTTCGCGCCAAAGCCGCTGGACCCGAAACTTAAAGTGGACGAAGTGGTTGTACCAAACGCTGACCTGGTTGTTTGGGGAGCGGTTGATGTTGTACCCTGTAATCAAATGTATTTTTTTTACTAAGACATAGTAGTATTGCAGTATAAAGACAGATCTCCAGTTCGATTCTCGGATCGGGTAGTCATAGATCTTAGGTTTTTTGCTCAGTATTACAAATTTTACGTTCGGTATTTTGAGATACTTGTATAATTCTTGAGGCTGCACAAAATGCCTTGAAGAGTTTGAAGTTCCCGTACACAGACTTTTTCAATAAAGGCATTAAAAAATTACTATTGCACTGGGAGAGATGAACCAATAGCATGGATGCATATGTTTATTGAAAAAAATAACAACTACTTTTTAATAAAATACTAAATTTCTGTATACTAAACGGCAATTTCATAATGTTGTTAAAATATTAATATAAAAAATTACCACACACAATATTATTGGAATGGAGAGAAAATAAAATTAGTTGGGACGAATACACATTAGCGTGGGTTAAGTGCCAGAGGATTATTACCAATGGGGTCAACCCCACAGAAGTGGGATAAAGAACAAGTGATTACCATTGGGGCCGACCCCACCTGAGTGGAGCAAGGGATAGATGATTACCGTTTGAGCTTGCTGGGGTGCTGAGAACCCCGATGAAGGTGTGTTGAAACTGAATGCTGACGTAGTCGTAGCTGGCTTGCCAAACGAGAACCCACCAGCCGGAGATCCAAATGTAGGGGCAGCTGCGGACAAAACATAGTGTTATGGCATAAAATGTTAGATCATAGATACATCACAAAAGTTCTGTAAGTGTTGGTACTGTTTATGGGCGGTCGTATCGCTTACAATTTGGTGGTGGTACATTTACTTGTGGTAGGTCTCTCATATGTAAGAGTCCGTCTGGGTGGGTACCACCGCAATGTTTATTTCTATGGACAAGCAGCAGTGTGCATGCACTGTTGTTTCACTTTGAATGACATTGTATACAGCATAACTACTGGACATAATGAGAATTAACATCTTGTGTGTCAGGATGACGAGCACGGTGGAATGCCACACAGTAATTTGTAACTCAAGGTGCTGGATGGTGTTGCTTCTGTTTATGGGTGGTCGTATCGCTTACAATCAGCCGAGCGGCATGCTCGTCTCGTCATTCAGACGCAATAAAAAAACAGGTAGACCACTTTGAGTATCATACTGCTATATTATAATGTGGGGGTGTTACCTTGTATGGCGGGACTGCCGAAGGCCGGCGGGGCCTGGGCCTGCGTCGTGGCGCCAAACGACAGGTTTTGTGGCTGGGCATTCTGCAAAAGTACCAAATAATTATTAATATCCTCAGGTTCTGTAATAAACTAATGTGATGGATATAACACTATTTTATGGATTTTATCACAGTTTTCTAATATATTACAGTTTCTCTCGATGTTTCGAAAACTTTGTAGCTGTCATGTTCACGTGGCAGACTGAGGTGTTGGTTGGCTGTCTTCAAAACGTCAGAAGTAAAGATAAATGTAGTGGCAACGATAGCCTAGTTGGGAGTGGAACGGACTGCCGAGACGAAGGTCCGCAGGTTCAAAACCCAAGGGCACTCACCTCTGACTTTTCTAAAAATGTATATGGGTATTCTTTGTGAATTATCGTTCACTTTAACGGTGAAGGAAAACATCGTGAGGAAACCTGCATACCTGAGAAGTTATTTGAATTTCGAAGGTATGTGAAGTCTGCCACCCTGCACTAGGCCAGCGTGGTGGACTAAGGCCTTAACCCACTCAGTAGCAGAGGCCCGTGCCCAGCAGTGGGCAGTATATAATACACGGCTGGTATGGTAAATATAAATAAAAAAAACGCGATAAAATCCATGAAATAGTGTTGTTTCAAAGTCTAGCATTCACGTAAATATAAGCAATAATGGAGAGTAAGCCTGTGTTGTGTTATTTGTAGTAGTTGAGTTAAGGCTCTCATCACACTGGCGAATTAAAAGCGAATTCGTCTAGTTTAACTGTTAATTTTATTTGACTGAATGGGTGTTGCTTATGGCGGCGCACATGACATCTCTCAGATAAAAGTACCTTAAAGTTAATCCATAATTTGGTTATAAATGTAAAATTTTATCTATATACATTGTTTTTGATTGTTGGGTATGTTGAATCATTAAAACAACATAATACAAATAAACCATTTCCAAATAACACACCTGATTAGCGGGCTGTCCGAAACCAGGACTGCCAACTGTCTGATTGGGTGGTGAGCTGAAACCACCAAAGCTCAACGGTTTGCTAGCACCAAACAGTGAAACCGATGTGGTTGTGGCAGGCGATGTGACTATAAACAGACATTTTTATTAAAATATTGTTCCCTAAATAGATTATTATGTGAAGAAAAACCTTTGTAAATCTTTTACATGAAGGAGGGTATTAAAATTTTACGAATTAGTTTCAACCAGTAGGCGATCACTAGTATTAAATTATTATTTTAATTGCCTAAAATGTAAACAAACTTTACTAATAACAAACAGTCAACACCTTTAATACATCTATAATTTAATTAAATTGCTCAGTGACATAGTTGTATTACAGTATGACTGCAATGCTGGGGTCTCAGGTTTGATTCCCAGGTCGGGCAGAATGATATTGGGTTTTTCTAACCCGTATCAGTCTGAAGTCTGGAATTTGTGCCCGATATGGCGATAAACTCGCCCCCTATCACATCAAGGGATGGAATATGACGGCGAAATTTGGGTGCACTATTTGCACATTAGTTACACATTTGGTTACCCCTTCCTGGATAAAAGGCGTGAATTTATGTATCTAGTAACTGGTTTGTAGGGGGACATAAAAAATTATCATTTTCTATGAATATATAATAAAAATAAAAATTACACAGTACAAAGTGTGCCTAATTCACAATGGCATTCCACCAACAAAATGGGAACAGATTTTACATCCAGTGAGCCAGAGTATTGAATTGTCAAGCCTTTCAGGACATGCTTACAATTTTGCATTTTTACTAGTGAGCCTTTTTCTCTTATTATTTATTTAAACATAATCATGAATCATAAAGTGATTTTAATAGTGTAATTGTTATGATGTTCCTCCTGAAATGGTTTGGTGTTTACATCCTCACAAATATATCCTAGAAAAATAAATACAATAAAAAATGCACATACATTCATGCTGATAATGAATTCAACACAAAATTACTAACACAAAGTGGTTACGGCAGTGGTTTTAGCTTCAAATGAAAATCCACCAGACGCAGAGCTTGTGCTAGAGAAATTGAAAGCTGGTTTGCTCACTGTAACATATTGCAGTTATTCAGGCTTTTTCTGAAAAGCTAGACTTAGGACATGGTGAAATTCTTACGATGTGGGTTATTATAAGCATTACATTCCAAGATGAGTTAGATTTGATTTTACAGTAGACCTGTGGTAATTCTGCCCCTGTTTAATTTGAACCTTATAATACAAGTATGACAGACATCTTTGCCATTGCTTAATTATGTTGTACATAAAGTTATAATCTAACTTTTTTAATAAGTAATTTGTCAGATTACAAGGTACTCCATTAAAAAAAAAACTCCAGACTACAAGGGTTTATGTCAATACCCAGTACCCTGTAGTCCAACAAATTACGACAATCCGACACTTTATTGCAAAACATTTGTCAGATTAAAATGGGTCTACTGTATTTAAATGAAGACTAAGCTACTTATAAAACTGTGTTTCTATTGTGCAAGTACTTCCATGTACGTTTGACGTCACACTTGCATGAAGTTTAAAACTGTTTGCATTAACCTTGTAGCTTGCATGCAGGAATATGGTTTCTGCATGCCTGTGATTTTACAGCTATCTCATTCCTCAGTCTATGAGAGGCTCTGTCCAAAAGACAACTCCTACAAGGGCGGCAGCTGTATGCATGTGCATGCACACCCCACTTCTTTCAATATAAGGGGAAGAGAGTCCACTAATTTAGTTACATTACAGGCTTTACGATGTCCATGAAAGTAACTATGGCATGCCAAGATATAAAAACTTTATTAATAATATGTTAATCATTTACGCTGGTGATTGGCAAAATCATGCATTTATTGGGCAAGGCAAGTGTTTTAGAGCTATCCCATTAGTTGAAACAATGTCTGATACTGGTAAACTTTGAGATCTTTGCTCAATAAGAAATAGCAACACAAAAGACATCTCCACACACTTAGTATATTTTTTGGACTTTACTTGGTGTTAGTGAAGTGAACCCCAAGGGAAATGTTGACCAGTAAAAGATATATTTTTTGGCAAACTTATGCTGTCTTGCCTTAAGCTAAGCTAGAGATGTTTTAAAGAGTATGATTATCCGACTTACCTGCATTTGCACCTCCGAATAGTGATTTATTTGCATCCCCACCTCCAAATGAGAATCCTGCAAGTTTGTTATTAGGATGAAACAATGTTATTTACACATTTAATAATTTATATACTGTTTAATATGATTTTGGTTCATTTATGAAGAATTCAAAGTTTATATTACGATATATAATAAGTATATACTGTGTTCTTTCTTTTATAAACGAATAATAGCATTGAATTGGCGGCTAAGTCTTGCAGGTTATGTTCTGTTATTTGTAACTTGTTCATGTATTTTACCAAACTATTAAAGAAATAAAACTTTTATAGATATTTAAAGTAACTTAATGAGATAATTCTAATATTTTAGAAAGAAAATCATTAAACATACCTGTGGAAGGGGTAGTTGTGCCGAAAGTTCCCGCCGATGTTGTCGGGCTTCCAAAATCAAAACTCATCGCTTATGATGTTCAGAAGATTAAATATGTAAACAATAAAATTAAAACATTCAATAATCTTTCGGTAAATTACGATAAATACAAGTTTTCCGTTACATCAATAAACTTAAACAAGCAATCAATAACAATCGCGCATATTATTCGGTATTGTCAGTGATAAAAAGCTAAACGTCAAAACTCAAAAATGTTTCAGATGCGTTCAAATTATAAATCATGTGATATAATTTACTTCTTGTTCAACAGTCAACATACATTATTTTTATGAATTTAGTATCTGTAGATTGATTTTATACTCCTTTTATGAATTCTAGATTAGAATATTATTATAGAAGTCTATAACACCTTAGTTAGTTACTGTTGATATTATAGTTGCATTATTTTGTAAGCTTTCGGCCGCTTTTATAATTCCCGTTTTATGATACAATCATAGAGGAGAGTAATATACTGGGAACTAATACTGGGAAGATACAATATTAATACCATACGACATGATGTCCTGAAATGGGATTGGGAATACCTACTTTAGTGCGTTTCAACTATAAGTTCCGATGGCGTTATGTAGGCAGCAAGGTATATGGCAGTGCTGATACATCACAGTTCACACAAAATGTGTTTGTTACCTTGAAATAAAGTTTTTTTTTAATGGGGACATGTTTTGTTTAGTAACAAATGTTAGGTATACCACGTTTGGTATTCTTTTTTGTTAAGTAGCGTACCGGATATAGAGAACTGTGATTGTTGTTATAATTCTCCTACGCTATTTTAATAATTATTGTAATTGCATGTATAATTTTTGATTAATTTAGATAATATTTACACAACATAATTTATAATGGGAGCTACAATGGCGCCACCGGATATTGTGATAGTAGCTGATTTCAGAGCAGTGGGGAACAAGAGTAGGGACATTTAAATATGACAGACGCCACTTCAGCGGGGCAGTAGCACAGAACACTATTACTCTAGGAGAAGAATGACAACGTCATATAAAAAAATTGTCACTATAAGAGGCCGGTGGTGCCACCTATTGCAGGCCCCCAGAAACTAATGAGCGCCAAATTCAAACCTTGACATGCTTTTTGAAATCAGTTGGAATAAATTGTAAGGGATAATTATAAACCAGTAAGAAATTTAAGTTATGTTAGTATAAAGCATAATCTATGTAGTTATGGTTTATTAACAAAACTTAAGTTTCTTACTAGTTTATTAATGAGAAAAACAAAAATAATTAGGCTTTAACTTTATTCATGAACTTTGCTGTCTCTTTAAACACGTATCACAGTGTTTAATAAACAAAAAAAAAAAACTTGAGAGGTGTCAAGGGACACCCGGATGGAACGAAGTTGTTTTCGATTAATTAGTGAAGATATTGTAATAAAATTTTATTTCTTTTAAGTTATAATAATAATTGTATTTTTCATTAAAACGTTTCCACATCAATGAAAACATTAACTTTTACCTACACAATAGATATGTCATCGAATCACGATCATCACCTAAGCAAGCATTGACATTAAAATTAACATACAACTAACGAAAAAAAAAACTACTCTAAAAAGCATGAATTGAAATAAAGACAATTTAAATCTTAGAGTTAGTTTAACTACGTATACATACTCTAAGATTTAAATTGTCTTTTTTTATTTAAATTTCGAATGTCACTTTTACGGCCAGTTCTTTATTGTTACTGACTGGTTTCACAGGGCAAGTATAAAAGTGTCGTGACAACTTTTCGTAAGATTTTTTTCCGTCTAGCCCCCTTTCACAAGGTGCGATAAGGAACTTCGTTCCAAAATTACAATAAATGTTGCATTAAAAGAAATAGAACTTTATATGCTGACGAATTTTATCTATTGATTTTTTGACCACACCTGTTGTGTAAAATGGTCAGCTAAGTTATAAACATAGTCTATAGTTTCTATATTATTTTATAATATATTAATACAGTATAAACAAAATATTGAAACTTCAATATTTAAAAATCGATCGCAAAAAAACTTTTTAACAAAAAATTAAACCGCCTAGCCTTCAAAAACGACAAAAAATCTAAAAACCCAAATATAATTTAATGGTGAATAAATTATACTTATATATTGGTAACCAATTCTGGAGTCAGTGCCTATTTTTTGTTAAAAAGTTTTTATTTGTTGCTTTTTTGTGTTAGTAATAAATACACCGCCTCGACGGTGTAGTTGTATTGCACATGTGGTATGATTATCGCGCTGACGTGTTACGCCTCTGCATACCCCTGAAAACGTAAAAGGCGTGATGTTATTTACGCAAAAACACTAAATAATAAATGACTTCATAGGATTTGCGAAAAAAACGATGTGTGGGCCTATAAAATTTGAGCGTTGCCCTCGATTTCCCCAGGATCCAATCATCAGATCCTGACTTGGTGATTATGGGACCATTTCAGAAGTACCTCCTTTTGAACAAAAAAAGAATTATGAAAATCGGGCAACAGTTAGCGGAGTAATCGCGTAACATAAACAAAAAAAAACATACCGTCGAATTGATAACCTCCTCCATTTTTTGAAGTCGGTTAAAAACATATGCTGGTTAGGGATATCGCTATTGAGAGCATCAAAAATGTTATCCATTTCTGATATCATATCAGCAGTCACAATTGCTTCAGCAGGTAGTCCTGTAAAAAGCATTAGGTACCTATGTAATATTTAATGATTAAACGAACTTACCTGTACGTGAAGTTCTATCATAATTATACGAAGGCTTCGTCCGAGGAGATTAGCATGAAGATAAGTTATAGAACACATGTAGTACGTGTACTTAGTACGCCTTTGCACTTTATTTGAGACTTATTTTTTTTTATACTTTGGTCACACCCAACCTGTCAAGAGAGATTCATTTAGTTTAGAGAGAGAGTTCCATATACCAATATTTCACAACTTACTAGGGTTAACGCAAGTCACGGGAGGGAGGGATGCTAATCTCCTCGGACGAAGCCTTCGTATAATTATGATAGAACTTCACGTACAGGTAAGTTCGTTTAATCATTAATTATACTTCGGCTTCGTCCTCGAGATTAGCATGAAGATAAGTTATAGAACACATGTAGACTTTTAGAGAATAAGTAGTGAAATATTTGTATAATTTCAATTGCAGTAGTAATTACAATTAGCTAATCAAAAAACTTTATAAGGTTGTACTTAGCAATAAGCTTTTTGATAGGATATCAATATAAAATTTCTAATTGGTTATCATTGAATTAACAAAAAATTTCGTCATTCCCAACTAGATTCTTAAGGTCTCATTACCGAATCTCCAGGATAAGTCAAAATTAATAATTTATGATCCAAACTGCAGTTTGGTAGATCGAATGCAGTTTAATGCCATAAGTACCTATAGGTAAGCGGTGGAGCCCGTGGCAACGTGCCTCGTGCTGTGAGCACTAGACATCTAATAGAGTTATATCTATTCCACATTCGCTAAAAAGATATGGAATGTGACCATACTGTTATATGGGGCTTTCTGGCAACATAAATAAAGAAACTAAATTTTTATGAATTCATTTTGTCATAAAAGATATTATACTATATTATCAATACTATATTAGCGATTATTTGAGCAAATTTCGAGTAAACTATAAAAAATATTATATTATGCCTTCAGTAATAAGATCTGGTTCTAAGAAAATTCTAATTTCCTTCAACAAATGGTTATTTTGGATGGTGGCTATATATAGCCGCTATAGTATAGGCACTTAAAAATAATTAAACAATAGCCTTGGCATAAGGGAAATGTTCCCTGTTGTATGATCTAATATCATCTAGGTATATCATATTTCGATAGCATCGATTGAATATACTTCCCTTAAAAATCCTTTTATTGGTTTGTCTTCACCAGCATGGCAGCATGTGATTGCAGTAACTAACTTGGAGGTGGTCTACACTTCTTTCAAAGTCTTACGCTTCTTCTTCGTAATATTTGTGTCAAAAATCATATTAACTGGAAAAACAAACTTAATTAACGGTAACAATGCAATGCAATCAGCCCTGTATTATATATCACCCACAGCCGAGCACGGTCCTCCTCTTGAACTGAGAGGGTCCAGGTCCCAGTCCACCACACTCGCCTACCGTGAGTTGGCAGACTCCGCATATTCGCGAGATCCTCATGGAGAATTCTAAAGCATGTAGGCCTCCTCTCCATGTTTTCCTTCATGGTAACATTATTAATTAATAATTACAATCAACAAAACAAAGATATTTTCTTAAAACAGACATCTTAGATCTGTCATCAAATTATATTATTTATCAATATTAGAATATTAAAACTTGAAATGCAATTGGAGTATCATCTGATTAGATGATACCAACTCTGCCACAAACATACCAAGTTGAAGATTAACTCCTAGGCAAATTTTTATATTAGGAAATGGACATTTCAACCTTTATATAAAGACCACATTTTGATGTGTGGAACTCGTAACGAATGCTACTTATTGGAGTAGTTGGATCAAAAAATTGAGCAATGTGTCATTTTATATGACCGATCCAACATTTTTTTTTTTTTTTTTTTTTTTTTTTGTGACAAACAAAATTGACACTTGCCGACTGCGAGAATATGACAGAATTATTGTAACTGTTAGTGAAAGTTTCCAAGAAGGAAAACACCACGGAAGCTTAGATCTCAAGAGTAAAAACGGAGTACTTTATAACGCTTTATTAAAAATAGTTAAAGCGTTAAATATAAAATATCATCATAGCGACAGTCAACCTTCTGACTGCGTTAGTTACGCCTATACACAGAGTAGGTTTTGTAGAATTCGTAAAATAAATACATACATAGACTCAGAGATTTTATCCCTAAAGGGGAACAGAGGCGCAACTAGTGTACTCGTCCCTCACGGTAGCTAATAACTTGAAATAATATTATGCGCTGCTTTCTTCATCCTTGTACTCTCCGCTAGCTGCGACTCACCTTCATGCAGCCCCCCCCCCCCCCCCCTTTGTTCAGGCATCTGAACAAATTTTGAGGCGCTACCGATGATCGATAGCATCGTCTCAATTTCAATTTTCAATTATTTGCCACAATTATTGGTTACAAAAAAATACAAACACACGAATTGAGAACCTCCTCCTTTTTTGAAAGTCGGTTAAAAATGTGTTACATTTTAACAATATAGTCAGGTACATAATGTCCCTGTCGAGCACGGCAAAATTTGAAAGGGAGGGAGAAGCTATAATATAAATGTAAGTACTATATTATTATTATATTTTATCTTAGAATCAATTGTAGGTACATGTTAATAAATATTTAGTTGACGACTAATTAATGATATTTGAAAATTATCACAAGACTGTATGTTACAAACAAGAATACGTCACTAAAATAATAACGAGAAAAGATTTGTTCTTTTCATATTTGTTTGTAATAAATAAACTCAAAAATTAAGTAACCTATTTTGAAAAAACAGGTAGTTAAAATATCTTTGAGTGCTACTGGCTGTTCTTTATCCCAGGAAGGAATGTCAACGCGGGCGCAATCATGAGCAAAAGCTATTAACAATAATAATGGTGTACATGTAAACATAATATTATCACGCCTTTTCCTATTTAAGGTGTAGGCACAAGTTTAATATATTTACACCACAATTCGCCAGCTATGTTAGAGTCATTGTAAGCGAGTGTATTGATATTTAGCAGGCAAATTAATTTTGCCAGGAAGAAATTAGACTTATAACATCCGGTCAAAAAACAGTTTCCAAATCAACCAATCACACGCAGTTGTGGCGAGCCCCGAGCTCGCCAGCGCCACGCGTTCGCCAGTTGGGAGCGGCGGGAACTTCCGCCGTCGCCATGCGCGCGCCATTACTCGCCCGGCCCGTTACCGCTAACACCATTGTCGATTATTTTTAATGTAAAATACCAATGTTTTCACATATTAAAAGGTGTTTCTTTTCGGTAACTGTGCATGTGAAAGACTTAATAAATATTCTGAGTCTAAAAAATTGTAACGAGTCCCTTAAGGCAATCAAACAATATAGACAGATCATAATATTTCTGAGGGAAACTCTTTTTCCGCTTCTGAGACATGATGGTAGATAAATAACTATTTACATGATCATTTTGAGTCAATTTGAATAAAAGCCTCTTTGATTTGATTTAAATTATAATAAAATTCTATGTTCTTTATAGACAACCCACAGATCAAAGTAAGTATACAATGAAACAATTAAATACAAAGAGTAAAATGCGGAACGCCTAAGTTCCGGTTGGACTAAATTATAGTCACGTTTCTGGGATCTGTGTCATTTTATTTTAAAATATTCTAATCTATTCGCCTAATTTATCCATATTGGTTTAGGCAGGTTACTTTATGGAGGCTTAACTTTATAATAAGTACAGCATATTTTGCAGCTACCTCACTTCGGCGACGCGCCGTGACGGTTACTATTTAATTCTTGAATTTTGAAACAGTGATTTTATGCCATCAAAATAGTGACATATTCGGTCATACCCAAGACACAAGACATAAGGCCAAAAAACCTTAGTATATAATTCTGTGATCATTTATGATTGCGAGCGACTACGATTTTTTAACTCAGATCACTTACCTGCAATTTATCCTGTTCCGTGCCGTTCTCGGTGAATTCAAATGGCAGTACCTCGTTGCTGCTGGATTTTCCGTTCTTAGATCGACTCCTTATCATTTAACACATACTGTGCTGTTGTAGGTCATTAAGCATTTAAGACGTTGCTAAATCATGACCAGACATAATTGTCTTTTATGCTATTAAATTGATATTTCGTAATATCCAGCACATGGCGACGTGGTGCAGTGGTGCATCGCGCCACGTTGTCAGGAGTCGTCAATCCACTGCGCTGCTTGCGCTGATATTTTTCAAGCGGTGCTCGTTATCTACTGGTAGATAATAGCGGCCCTAAATATTGTAAGGCTCTGGCCGGCAGATGTTAGCAAGGCCTTTTTTCCCGATTGCCGAAGGAGGGTATTTTCCACTCCCTAAGGCCGCCACTGGTGGTACTAACATACTGTTACATAACATTATACATAAGAACCAGTCGTACAATACTGATCGCAAGCATCAATTTCGGGTAGTGACAACCGCCATGTGTAGCACGCAGACCCGGGTAACAGAATTTAGCATAACGACGGTAGATTGAAAAAATGTGTATTTAGGGCAATGCCCCTCAGAAACTTTAGCCTTCTGATAAATTTAAATTGTACCATGGTAAGAAGGAAACAGTCGTAATTATTACACCGACATAGCAAAATAAATTGCTCAGGGACCATATTAATATTATCGATGTAAATAGGAGACAGACGCAAAGTAACTGTCCTCAACATTATTCTGGCCCGGTACACAATAAGGTTTTGGTACTAACCGTTTTACCTGTGTGGTATTTTTCATTATGTCGGTAGTCTCGGCGAACGGGAACAATGTTGATCACTTAGGTAATCTTCTATTTTCTGTACCAAATAGAAGTAATTTCCATGTTCTTCTATTCTATTACACTTAAAATCCATGATGAGCAATAAATTAAGAATAACTTTAATTTAACGTGCAATACGGCGACGCACTAAAACGCGAATGAATCTCTCTTGACAGGTTGGGTGTGACCAAAGTATAAAAAAAAATAAGTCTCAAATAAAGTGCAAAGGCGTACTAAGTACACGTACTACATGTGTTCTATAACTTATCTTCATGCTAATCTCGAGGACGAAGCCGAAGTATAATCGTAAGAAGACAAATTAAACTAATTGGAACTCAAGAAAGTTATTAAAATTTGTGGATGAAATAAATGTAGCTTGATTATTTTATACATAATATTATATGCCATAAGTACATCATACTATTATATATTTTTTAAATAAAATTCTACTTCTTGCAATCTGCCTGTGTTTAAGCATTAAGCTAGAGGTTAAGGGATTTCTGATTGTCTTGCATGGATAAAGGCCAGCAGCTTTACCATTAATCTTTCCAAGAAATCATATTAAGTCATGGGGCGATTTCACTTAATACTTTAAAATTTATTTAATATAATGTTGGCCATATTACCTTTGCCAATTCTTGCATACATTCCAGTAGAAACTGTATGACTCAACACTTGATCCGCCAGTTGGACTTTCATATTTTGCTTCGTGTTAGGGTTCAGGTGTTCCTGTTTAAGCCGGGCTGCAAATGCATAGTTGGGATTAGTGATGTGATTAATGGTTAAAAATTATTAATGGTTAATAGTTAACCATTAAAAAAAAATAACGTGTTAAATTAATAGTTAAGTTATAACGGTCAAGAAGTAAGGAGTTACGTGAAAAGCATTAGCGATAACATGTTCAACACGTGTCTTGCGTCGTTTATTTTAATTATGTTAAATTTTTTAACATTGAACCAATAACCAACAGGTTAATTTTTTTTCACAATAACAGTCACATCGAAATAAACATTTTCTAATTATTACGTATTCATGAACATTTGTGTAAATGACGCTTGCGTGCCGTTCATACAATTGAAAAAATCTGCTTTGAGGTGTAATGACTGTTCAATTTTTTACACCTTAAAACTATGTAAGTATGTATCTTTATATTACTTATTTATTTATTTATTATAGACATTAGCACTATAGTATTCAGAACCAATGTTAGAATTGGTATACACGGCCGCCATTTTGAATTTCTATGTTTTAAGGCCAATTGACTTCAAAATCGGTATCTGGGTATAACTTTAATTACTAAAAACTGATCCAATCTCGGAATTGAAAAAAGTGGCCGCCATTTTGAATTCCTTTGTTTTAAGGCCAATTGACCTCAAATTCGACATCTGAGTATAACTTTAGTTACCAAAGAACATTCCAATGTCGGAATGGAAAAAGTGGCCGCCATTTTGAATTTCTTTGTTTTAAGGCCTATCGACTGTCCGAGGCAGCGTGTGTCACGCTGCCTCGGACACCAAAAGGCGGACACGGTACGGTGTTTCGGGGGCTTCTGAGCCCCCGCAACAGGAAAAGGACCGCAACAGCGGTACGTGCAGGGGCGGTTGCGGACGACAACTTAGACGTGAGTCGGAGGAAGCCCGCAGCCGTCCCTAATGCGCCGAAGATGGCCTTTTTAAAAAAAAAAAAAAAAAAAAGGCCTATTGACCTCAAAATCGATATCTGGGCAGGCCTGTAGGTATAAAAGACGGATCCAATGTTAGAATTGAAAAAAGTGGCCACCATTTTGAATTTCTTTGTTTTAAGGCCTATCGACCTCTAAATCGATATCTGGGCAGGCTTGTAGGTATAAAAAACGGATCCAATGTTAGAACTGAAAAAAGTGGCCGCCATTTTGAATTTCTTTGTTTTAAGGCCAATTGACCTCAAATTCGACATCTGAGTATAACTTTAGTTACCAAAGAACATTCTAATGTCGGAATGGAAAAAAGTGGCCGCCATTTTGAATTTCTTTGTTTTAAGGCCTATCGACCTCAAAATCGATATCTGGACAGGCCTGTAGGTACAAAAGACGGATCCAATATTAGAATTGAAAAAAGTGGCCGCCATTTTGAATTTCTTTGTTTTAAGGCCTATCGACCTCAAAATCGATATCTGGGCAGGCCTGTAGGTACAAAAGAGGGATCCAATGTTAGAATTGAAAAAAGTGGCCGCCATTTTGAATTTCTTTGTTTTAAGGCCAATCAACCTCAAAATCGATATTTGGTCATGGCTTAAGGTACAAAAGACGGATCCAATGTTAGAATTGAAAAAAGTGGCCACTATTTCGAATTTATTTGTTTTAAGAACAATTGACGTCAAAATTGATATTTGGGCATGCCATCGTTAGTAAAAAAACAGATCTAATGGTAGACTCAAGAAAAGTGGTCACCATTTTGAACTTCTTTGTTTTAAGACTGATTGGATTTAAGACAGATATTTGGGCTTGTCTTTAGCCAAATAGAATAAATCGAGGTTGTAATTTTACTAATTTAACAATTTAAATACGCAGTCACATCAAAATTAAATACTTTAAAAAATTAATAAGGTAATCAACGTGAGTAGCCTTTTAAGTCTGGTGAAGGGGGGTAAATAAAAAAAAGATACATTAATTGAATGGTCAACCAACAGGACATAACGATGTGGGGGAAGAAAAATATAGTAAGATAATTTCTACTACGCGGCTAATTATTCTTATAGCAATAGTTGAATTGTTAGCGACTCCCTGATTTTTAACCGATTTTGATGCTTTCACAGAAGAATTTACTTTATTTGCTGTTTGCTGCCACGGGCCACTTCTTTGTTCTTCAATTCTTTATTTTGCGACATAACAAACCTGCGATATCGTTATTGAAGAGAATTGAATAAGCATTGATGGTGGCCATATTATTTAAAAGTTCTATAACCTACTATAGTTTGTGGCCATGTCCAGCGGAGTTTGATTTTAAAACCAATAGCCCTTAAAACAAGAACATTTAACATGAAATGCAGTTCTTGAAATTCTAACCTCGATTTATTCTATTTGTCTAAAGACAAGCCCAAATATCTATCTTAAATCCAATCATTCTTAAAACAAAGAAGTTCAAAATGGCGACCACTTTTCTTAAGTCTAACATTAAATATGACTTTTACTATCAATGTCATGCCCAGTATCGATTTTGAGGTCAATTGGCCTTAAAACAAAGAAATTCAAAATGGCGGCCACTGTTTTCAATTCTAACATTGGATCCGTCTTTTGTACCTAAAGCCATGCCCAGACATCGATTTTGAGGTCGATTGGCCTTAAAACAAAGAAATTCAAAATGGCGGCCACTTTTTTTAATTCTAACATTGGATCCGTCTTTTGTACCTACAAGCCAGCCCAGATATCGATTTTGAGGTCGATTGGCCTTTAAACAAAGATATTCAAAATGGCGGCCACTTTTTTCAATTCTAACATTGGATCCGTCTTCTTTACCTAAAGGCTTGCCCAGATATCGATTTTGAGGTCGATTGGCCTTAAAACAAAGAAATTCAAAATGGCGGCCACTTTTTTCAATTCTAACATTGGATCCGTCTTCTGTACCTAAAGGCTTGCCCAGATATCGATTTTGAGGTCGATTGGCCTTAAAATAAAGAAATTCAAAATGGCGGCCACTGTTTTCAATTCTAACATTGGATCCGTCTTTTGTACATACAGCCTTGCCCAGACATCGATTTTGAGGTCGATTGGCCTTAAAACAAAGAAATTCAAAATGGCGGCCACTTTTTTCAATTCTAACATTGGATCCGTCTTTTGTACCTAAAGGCTTGCCCAGATATCGATTTTGAGGTCGATAGGCCTTAAAACAAAGAAATTCAAAATGGCGGCCACTTTTTTCAATTCTAACATTGGATCCGTCTTCTGTACCTAAAGGCTTGCCCAGATATCGATTTTGAGGTCGATTGGCCTTAAAACAAAGAAATTCAAAATGGCGGCCACTTTTTTCGATTCCGACATTGGATCAGTCTTTGGTAACTAAAGTTATATCCAGATACCGATTTTGAGGTCAATTGGCCTTAAAACAAAGAAATTCAAAATGGCGGCCACTTTTTTCAATTCTAACATTGGATCCGTCTTCTGTACCTAAAGGCTTGCCCAGATATCGATTTTGAGGTCGATTGGCCTTAAAACAAAGAAATTCAAAATGGCGGCCACTTTTTTCGATTCCGACATTGGATCAGTCTTTGGTAACTAAAGTTATATCCAGATACCGATTTTGAGGTCAATTGGCCTTAAAACAAAGAAATTCAAAATGGCGGCCACTTTTTTCAATCCTGACATTTGATCAGTCTTTGGTAATTAAAGTTATACCCACATGCCGATTTTAAGGTCAATTGACCTTAAAACAAAGAAATTCAAAATGGCGGCCACTTTTATCAATTCTGACGTTACCTAAATAAAATTATTTTCGCAATCATTGCAAGTGGCGATTTTATTGTTCACAAATCACGACACGGCATAATTTAAGTCTTAGCTAAAAAAAAATATAATTTTTGTGCTTATTAGTAGTATTAAATTTCGTTTAATAAATAACCTATAGAGGCGTTATTAGCATTTTTCTATGATTAACAGTTATCAAGTTTAGTTGAATGATAAATTAACAGATGGCATTAACTGCCTCCGCAGTCCGTTCATTAGTTTAAACGTTTAATGAATATTGCAATAGTAGTTAATAGAATTAACAGCTATTTTTTTATAATGAGTTAAATTAACAGTTATAACGTTTAATGATCACCTCTAGTTGGGATTTGCATTGTCTAATTCATAAAACTGGATAATATGGTTCCATTTGGCTATGCCTGCAACAGTAATGAATAATAGAATTAAAATATAGGTATTCATTTGAAATAAAAATTAAATTGTTTGTCTATGCATCTTTAAATCAAATAGGTCTTGATTAATTGTAATAAAATAGGTTACTAAGTTTTTATAGCTACTTAGACTTTATATTTAGTCTTTGCAAAAAAATCAATATCACAAGAACTCTAAAGGATTTCACATTATCATTTTGTTTATCACAATATATTAATCCATCACTATTACAAAAGTTAGCTATCACTTTGTCATTACACTCATTTGTTTAAAGTTTACCTTTTTCCAGTTCGCCCATCAGAAGATCCTCATATGTTGGCTACCCACACAATATGGTATTTCAGAAATAGATTTCTAAAGCACTTAATTAAATTAGGAGCATCAAATAATGTCACCACTTCATGGCCATTGCTCTTAAAATGTGGAACTCCGTTATATGGCGAAGATGCTTTAGCAGTATATATTTAAAAGAACTTTAAAATTTATCGGTGATTTCGCCAATGTCAAGTAGCAACAGCAGATAAAAAACAATAAATATAAATTCTTAGAAATAAAAAGTTGTCTCCATGTCTAAAAACGAAACACTTTTCTTATACACAACTTTTATAAATTTTTGAAGGGTAAACTGCAAACTATGTAATATTTAGGGTTACCCAACATCATTAAAGAAATTCTCAGGCAGGAAATGTTATACAGTAACATTTAATATAATTTGGGTGCTGATTGAATGATAAAGTATGAAATTTAAAATAAAATATTAATGTTATTATTATTCCAAGAATAATAATAATGAAAAATATTAATTCATAGAAACAAAAATTTGAAAATGTATAAACATAAACCTATTAATTGGGGGAATATATTTTTTATAACAACACTTCACTTTGTCTATCATTGCCAGCTTAAAAAATATATGATGCGAGACCGAAATGAGGTAAAAAACTGAAAGCTTGTGGTAGAGGGCGCCACTGTTGAGTGTTCCAAAGAACAGCCATTTTGTTTGTTTCTATTAATTTCGGCAGACCTTAATTTCTTATAAACGTTTAATCATGTATGCAACGTGGAGTGTAGTGCAGCTAAAAAAGGAACTAAGAAAACGGGGAGCTTCTGTTGTGGGTAAAAAGGCAGCTTTAATTCAAAGGTAATTAAGAACGGTCGTTCGTCGCACAGTGGAGTTTATTTTGACTTGTGTAATTATTTTCGTTTGTAAAACCCTATTTCATTATTGTAGATTAGAAGATTACGACAGGAATAATAAATTTGAAGTTGAACTTGAAGATCAAACAGAAGACAACATTCCTAATATTCCTGGTTTGGACAAATTTAGAGATGTTAATGCCAGTGCAAATCTTCCAGCTATCTCTAAATGCCACATACAAGAATTTGCAGGAAGGTAAATAAGCCTACTCAACAATGGTTTCTTCAATTTTATTACAATCTAAACTATAATTGACATAAATAAAACCTACTTAATATATTGTTACAGGTTTGGAGTACCGGCTAAAGGGAGACTACTGTATGAAAACAGATGCTTAGTTACTCTTCGTGTTGCATTCGAGGGTAACTATACGTACTTCCATGCCCAATGCAAAGCACAAATGAAGAAGCTGTTGTACATAGTTTTATTAAAAATTGAAAACAGCGGTATGATTGAGGAAAGTCATTGCGAATGTGCAGCTGGAAGTGGGTTGGAAGCACACTGTAAACATATCTTTACTGTTTTATACGGGCTAGAAGATATGGTTAGAACCAAAACAATAATAATGCATAAAGTATGTACTGAAGAATTAATGTTGTTTAAAAAACCAAAGAGAATATTTTATCATTCTCCTATTCAATCCAAAGATCTTTCAAAAAAAAAAAAACAGAATATCTCCAATCATATATTGCCCCATATTAGAAAATAATATAATGGATAATTACCAAGATTATGTAAAGAATCTTGCCATTGGGTTTGCAACTACGTATGGGTCTAAAATGCCATATTTGCAGCTCATAAAACCTGCTAATCCATATGCTATTGAAGGAGACCATGACTATTTACAAAAAAGTGCAAAGGACATGTTAAAAGAAAATTTATTATTAAATAATATTACTGAAAAACAAATAGAAGATGTGCAAGCTAACACAATATTGCAAGATGCATCTAAAGATTGGCATTTATATAGAAAAATTAGAATCACTGCTAGCAATTTTCATGCAGTTTGCCACAGTAGAGGTAACAGACTGGCATTATTAAATAATATTATGTACCCAAAAAAATTCTTTTCAAGGGCTACAACTCATGGAAAAGTTCATGAGTCTATCGCTATAGAAAAATATGAAAGTTACTTGGGTACAAAACTTAATAAATGTGGTTTGTGTATTTCTTTTACACATCCATTCCTTGCAGCATCACCAGATGGATTGCTCGGCACAGAAACTGTGATAGAGGTGAAGTGTCCATATGCATGTAGGTACTGTGTTATTTCACCAAATACAGTACCATACTTATATTATGATAGCAATGGTGAATTGAAATTAAAAAAGAAGCATTGTTATTATACACAAATACAGGGCCAATTATTTTGCACAAAAAGAAAATTTTGTAATTTAATTATATTCACATTTGTAGATATGAAAGTTGTATATATTGAAAGGGATGATTCTTTCATAAACAATATGGTTCCAATATTAACATCTTTTTATGAAGAATGTCTGGAGCCCGCAATTTATGATAAATATATATATAAACAGTATGATTCAATAATTAAACCAAGTTAAAATACAATTGGTGTTTTATTCATTGTTTCATGATACATTCTCTAAAATTACAACACATAAGGCACACAAAAAATATTTTAGATGCAATGGGTACAAAATTGTGGTGTAAATCTTCTTTTAAGATTTTGTAAGTCTTTGTTAAACCGATTAAGCGTTCTATGTGAACACGCTGGCTCGCTAGTTTTCTATCCCTCAACACTTTAACCCCAGGTATTTGAGCCTTTCCTCTTAAAAATGTGGGAATATTTAACATGACATTTTTACCAATAAACATATCCTGTATATTATATCCTCTATCTGCAAGGATACTGTCTCCTGGTTCACATAATTTCAATAAATTGCTTCTTTCCACTGTCTGCCGATCACTGATTGAGCCTGCATATGCTGGAGAGCAGTAAGACAGCAACCCTCCGGGTGTGGCTCCTACTAATACTTTTAAGGTATTGCCATGTTTGTAGCTGCTCCATGAAGCTTGTTGTGAGATAGGGTTACCAGGTTTTTGTATTCTTATTTCAGTCCCATCTATAATGACCCTAGTATTCTTGTCATATTGTCTAAAATGGTCAGGCATGTAATAAAAAACTAATTCTTTACTAGGCCAAATGTCTAACTTACTCCAAAGTTGGTCAATGTAATTTATCCAAGTTATAAATATGTTATATACTGTTGTTGGACTAATATCAAAAAATTGAGCTAGTTCCAGATTACATTTATTTTGTCTTAATTTCATCATGGTCAAGAAAAATTGATCTTCGAGACTTACATTTTGTATGTGACTGCCATAATAATTAATTAAGTGAGCCATTGGACTGAGTGTAGAAAAAACAAAATAAAATTTGGCATATGTTTCAAAACCTGTGTAAAAAGCAATAACAGTATCATTGTCTTTGTATCTTTGTACAGCTCCATATATAAATTGAAAATTCACTTGAGTACTTTTAGATAACCTAAATTGTACATTTTGTGAAAGATCAACAGGTGATGAGTCCATGGGTATTTCAATTTCATTTTCTACATGAATTTCCTCATCTTGTATTATTGTTTCATGTGTTATTTTTGTTTGTACTCCACTAGGTCCAGGTAATTGTCCATCAGAAGTAATTTCAAAGCAAAGCTTCTTCCTACTTCTCTCTGCATATCTTTTGGAACGCTCTTGCGCTGATGGATTAATAGGTATTTCCTTTGTGAAGGAAAAGATTGAGGGTACAGCAGTTTTTTTCAAAACTTTATGTAGAGATTCATCACCTAGAACATAAAAAAGTAAATTAACATGGTTGCTGTATCTACTTGAAGTAAACTTTAATGTCTCATGTTTATTCTGTGATATAAATAAATCGTCAATTAAAAACTGAATACATTATGATTCCAAGGTCTTCGGATCTCACCTGTATACGAATTTCTTCCGTAATAATCTTCAGGCTTAAAGTGGCTAGCACATATCCTGGAGTAATTAGTAGCCTTCCAATTTTTTCTTCGTAGGGCCCTTTCCCATAGTCTTCTTCGTTTTAAGTCTTTGGGGAACAAGTGGATTCCTGTATTTTTGCAATCAACAGCTGCACAAAGAGTCATATTATATCCGATTACGGTGTCTATTTATTAAACATTACGTGATGTTTACAAAAAATGTATGGAAATTGACAGTTAGCTGTCAAACTTATGGAACACTCAACAGCAGCGACATCTGAGGTGATAAATAGTCAGTTTTTTACCTCATTTAGGTCTTTCATAATAATTAATTGTGTACGGCCACACAGGCCTGGCCCCCTAGGTATCGACAAACGATATCAACTAAGTTGACCCCCCCCTGGGCAGTACTCAGTAGTGAACGGATAGGAAACATAGCAAGAAGTGGAAACTGGGTGGAGTGGAAAGTGCTGAAATATAAGAGTTAAAATACCAACAGTTGTGTGTATTTATTGTACCTGACCTAAGCCATTACAAAACACTGATATTTTCAAATCATATTTTAAAATATATAGGTAAGCGTAAACTATGTACCCACTTTATAAATAACTAGCTTTTGCCCGCGGCTCCGCCCGCTTTAAAAAGTTTTTCCGGGATAAAAGCCTCGCTTTATATTTTCCTGGGATAAAAAGTAGCCTATGTGTTAATCCAAGACATGATCTACCCGTGTGCCAAATTTCATCGAAATCCGTTCAGTAGTTTTTGCGTGAAAGAGGAACAAACATCCTTACATCCATACATCCAAACATCCAAACATCCATACATTCTTACAAACTTTCGCCTTTATAATATTAATAGCACTAGCTTTTGCCCGCGGCTCCACCCGCATTAAAAAGTTTTTCCGAGATAAAAGTCCCGGTTTATATTTTCCCGGGATAAAAAGTAGCCTATGTGTTAATCCAGGACATGATCTACCCGTGTGACAAATTTCATCGAAATCCGTTCAGTAGTTTTTGCGTGAAAGGGGAACAAACATCCATACATTCTTACAATCTTTCGCCTTTATAATATTAGTAGGATTATTTTTGATATGGTATTTTGTTCAGGGAAATACATTATCCTCTGGTAACCCTATTTTTTAAAACAGCTAGGCTACTCTCGACGCCAATACCGATCGATTGGATATTGTCCAATTGGATTTGTTATTCTTGAAAATCACACCAGCGCCACATTGGACCAATATTAGGTGGCTATTTAATGAACTAAACTCAATTGGGATTGACACTGGAAAATTCGCTAGCGGTACTCTTGACGTGATTTTGACATTTCAAATTGATATTAGATTGCGGTGTGATTGCGTTGTCAAAGAAAAAATTTCAATCAAAAAATATTAATTTTAATTTTATTGTATTAAATTTTCATTGGAAATTTTTAAGAATAATATATTGAAATGGTAACTTTGGTGTTCGCCTATAAGTTATTGCACAATACCCGATTACGGGAATTAAAAAGAAGGAAAAATGAGGGAAGAATGTCGAGGCCTTTCAAAACCTTATTATACCTATATATTTATACCTATAATACCTTATATTGTCCTTACCAGACGATGAATTTCGAGCAATTTCTCGAATAAAAAAACCTTTATTTGAAAATTTGTACATAGAGTTGAAACCATATCTACCCGTCCCCAAAAGAAAAAGTGAAATATTACCTAAATTTAAAGCTAGTACTTCTAGATCTATCTTTATCATAATCATTAACGTAACCTAAATATTTCAAATCAATAATCTGAGTAAAAAATGTTTCTCAAGTACCATTTGCTAAATTAAGGGCCACCTATACCCGAATGACGTCACGCGTTCGCTTCCCCTCAAGACTAGTCGTCACTACACTCTCCTCATACCTCCACATCTAATATTACGTCAAATTTGACCGCCATCTAGTGAAAATTAGGAAACAACTTTCAGCGACTATAGCGATTTCACACCATGAACCTAAGAATATTAGATGCGGCATAATATTTCATTTTAATTAAATACAAAATCAGAATGAATCGTTAATAACCTGATTTGATTGTTTAATTACTTGTGATTATTACATGATCTTTTTATTTGCGAATTCGACCTTGCTTAGGCGAAAAATATTGTTAACTTCGTTTCCAGCATTATAAAATATTTTTAGCGCGACCTGTAGGTACTTTGTCACTCTAATTACAATACTGTTGCGATGGTGCCTTATTATATATGGATATGTCAGAAATAGTGTTTTTCAGGAGAGCGAAATAAGATTCAAATCAATGTACAAGAAAATATATTTACTTAATAAAATAGCGAACGTTTACGAACTGTAAATGGAAGTACAAAACCGACACAAGAGCCACATGTGGATAAAAAAGAAAACTTTTACAACCTATAATTTAATAGTTATAATATGGTAAAAAATATAAAATATGGCTTCCAGTCGCTTATTTTTTAAATCAGCGTGGCAGAATATGCTTTATTTTTAGATGATATTTGGAGTTTTTGTATATAATTGAAGCAAAGTTATGAGGTTATGTTCCCTGAATTTTATATTTGTTTCTATTGAATATTAACTTCAAACCTTGTTTAATTTTACAAATTATTCAATGAGATATTTCTAAGTTATTTTGGACCTTATACTTATGTATGTTTTTATAGCTAGCACAAAAATGTTGCGTTACATTACTATTTTGAATAATCATAAAATGGTTTTGTAAGAATACTTTCTTCTTCTTCTTTTTAAAAATGGCTTCACCGTTTCCTATAGTGTTGCATGAGAGATGTCAAGTGGCGTCGTGTACAAAATGTATGAGAAATTAAATTATCTTCATAATTTTTACTTTCGTGAACTCTTCAAATCTTTTATAGTTATTCTGCTATTCGGGACTTAGACAAGTTATAAAGGGTTTAATTAACACGACTTTGTCATATCCTTACACTAGTTTTTGCCCGCGGCTTCGCCCGCATTAAAGAGGTTTCCTGTATAGAAATCACTTTATATACAAAAACTATAATTTTTTTAACAGTATTCGTTACACATACAGATCGAGAGATCTTGCAATATAGTCGGTCAGCGACACTTTGGTACGAAACGCTTTTCCGTCTAGTATAAGTAGTTCCCCGACTTTTGTCAGAAAGGCACTCGCGCTCACAATAGAACATACAAATTATTTCTCTACTATATTATGCATGTATTATACATATAAACCTTCCTCTGGAATCACTCTATATATAAAAAAAACGCATGAAAATCCGTTACGTAATTTTAAAGACCTAAGCATACATAGGGTCATAGGTGTTACAAATATTAATATTGTGTAAACTAAACGTAATTTTAAATGTCATTGTCAAAAGTGACGTTTCTCTCACTCTGTTCTGCCTCTTTCCCCGTCAACATGTAACATGTTGGATATTTAATTGTTTTTTCTAATATAAGCAAGTTAAATCCTCTGTGGCCGTAATTATTTCACCAACATAACCTACAATAGGGACAGACAGAGGAAAGCGACTTTGTTTTATACTGTTAAGATATTATAAAATAAAGTCCACCGCCACACACTAAACTGTAACCCCCGATTTTATAACATTAGTTTTTGAATCGTCTTCCATTACGGAAAAAAATTAAACACGAATTTACATGAAAAAATAAATATTTTGAAAACCAATAAAGTAATTATGCTGCATAGCCTTGTAAAGTATAGTAAAGGGGCTAAATATTAAATAAAAATAAGCAATAAAATAAGTGAATAGTCACCTAATAACATGGTATTACGATGAGGGGAAAGAAAAAAATATAGCAAGGTGACTCCTACTATGCGGCTACTTACACTTAAAGCAATATTTGAAATGTTAATTATTCCATATTTTTTTAAACAATTTTGATATTTTCACAGAAAAATTTATTTCATTTGCTGTTTGTCGCCACATGCCACTTCTTAAATATCTTTGCAAAATAAAGCTCCGATATAGTCATTGAATTGAATGAACATTGATTATGGCCATATTTTGAAGTTCTAAAATTTATGCCTATTACCTACTACAGTTTGTGGCCAGTCATGCCCAGCGGTTGTTCATTTTGAAGCCCTTAAAACAAGAAAAATCTAAATCGAGGCAGCTTTGTTATTATTTAACATTGGATATGCCTTTTGTACACAGAACAGTGTCCAGATATAAAATTTGAGGTCAATAGGCCTTAAAACAAAGAAATTAAATATCGCGGCCACTTTTTCCATCCTGACATTAGTTTCGTCTTTTGTAACCAAAGTTATACCAGATGTCGATTTTGAGGTCAATTAGCCTTAAAACAAAGAAATTCTAAATGGCGGCCACCTTATTAAATTCTGACATTGGTTCAGTCTTAGGCAACTTAAGTTATATCCAGATATCTATTTTAACGTCAATTGAGCTTATAACGAAGAAAGTCAAAATGGCGGCTACTTTTAAAATTCTAACATTACCTGCGTCAAGATCTTGTAATCAACGGCAAGCCTAAAGTAGCGAAAGAAAAACAATCTGTAAATGTTCAGTTTTTACACATTTTGCAGAAATAGGCTCGAGCTATATTAGGTATGTACACACTCTTGGCAGAGTATGAACACTTTTTTGAACGTAAATGTACGCTCCTTGCACGCCAGAGCGTAAATGACAAATGAAATAATTACCCTTTTAATAAATCATGTTTTTTTTTAAGAATATGCGGACTCAATACTCTTTTGCCGCGTCCATTATGTCATAGAGCCCAGACAGCGAAAACAGGAATTTCGTGGCATGACAATATGTCAATGTAAAACTAACTATAATTATTACTTATTATTCTACAAATAACCGAGAGAATCAATGTGGCAAAAATGTGGATAATATTATTTTAATACTTATTTCAGTCATTATTTTGTTCAAATAGAATATTTTATTGACGTAAACACGACAAAAAAATTGCGTACGTCCATTCCTTGGAACGGCGCTCGCCGTACTCCCCCTGTCGCCCGGCAGAGACCCGCTTCAATAGTCCGAGCGGAAACTCGAAAAATGTAAATAAATGACTTAAAATTATCGTAAATCAAAAAAACATTTCTGCAATATCGACAATAAATGTGTTCTCTATTAATAAATGTAAGTTTTATATTCATAAATACATTGATGGAAAAGTTGATACCCAATTTAAGTGAAAGTACTAGTTTTTTATTTCGTTTATATTTTTCTTAACAAATGATAAATTGAAAATCTAATTCTGCAAAATTAAAGTTAATGAATCAAATTATTATATATATTTTCCATGTCATGTTGTTCAGTCATTTTAAGGTACTAGTTAGGAATTGTAAAACATGTATTTTCGCAGATTTGGAAAGGAAGCCCCTTAAAGTTCGTATTTTAACGTTTAGATATTAGTAGCGTTGTCCTTTTACACCACCGGGAACTACCAGCGCCTTGTTGGAGGTACTAAGGGGCTCATTGTATCCCAATAGTCGGTATCTCGGTGTATAAAGCAGGTGGCGGCATGCGCACTTTTTAAAAGCCCTTTTGCCGTGCCCGGGTGGCTTTCCAAAAAATCTACTTAGGCTTCAATTTGCACGTAAGTTGGTCTAGATATTTTCATGTACATAAAAAACATTTTTAGGCTATATAGTACCGAATATCTTCGCCTTTCTAGATGTAAAAATTCACGCATAACGAATTTTAACAACCAAATACTGATTTTTCAGTATTTTGCGAATTTATTTACCTATTTTAAACCAAATAAAAACAAAATTAATTGGATGTCCGTTTCCAAAATAAAGTTATTTTCTAAAAATAAAATAAAAGACTTTATTCATCACGTAGGCGAACATAGTTGCACTTATGATATGTCAAGATACATTCAATTAATAATAATTATTACAAATAGTCACTTATATAACTAAAGTCATTTTTAAAGGGAGCTAAATCAATGAAAACTAAATATAGAGCTAAAAAAAAGAGTATTTTTATTAAAATTAATGGGAGGAACGCGTTGCGATCCTTACCGGTGAGGACAATACAAACCCTAACCTAGCTAACCTACCAGCCTTTCACTAGCTATCTTAGCGATGACTACCCGAAGAAGAAAGGCAGAAAGAAACTCAGGGCTTAATTTTTTGTCATCAATTTCACGATACAGGCCTAGCCTAATGTGAGACGTCTCTAACAAATCTAAACTGTTTAATAAGATTAAGATGTAAATGAAAAATAAATAAATAAATTATTGTCCATTGAATATTTATATAAATATTGTTTTTGCTTTTTTTTTCAAGTCTTTTGCATACAAAGTAAGATTAGTTATATAAGCAAATGCACACACATCGCCGTTAAATAAGGATAGAATCCAATTGAAGGAACTTTACAAACATAAAACACAATACCTTCATAATAAAATTAGAGACAACATCTTCTACGCTCGAAAATGGTTTTGTTATAAGTGAAAACAGAAACTTGTACAACTAATGCCAGTTTTGACCTCAAACTCCTGTTACAAGACTCTAAATCTTAACCAAAGCGCCAAATGATTATAAACACAACAACGTTGGCGCTTAAGTAAGCATACCTTGATTATTAAGAAACTTTATGTAGAATGTGTGGAATAAATAATGCTATATAAAATTGGGAGTAAAACAATAAAATCAAATATCACAAATAATTATTTTAGTTCCCGTAAATATTTGACGTTTTAAAAAGCAGTCCATGGCAAAGGACAAACAGCATACAGCCTCAATCTTTCAAATACATTCATTTTAATATATTTTTTATAATGAGACGTGCGTGAAAATATTACATATTGGAAGAGAAATGAATTTTACTTATGGATAAAGGATTTCAACCGGTAATTGCTAAGATTTTTGTCTTTAATGTTTGTTTTACTGATTTATTTGAAGCTTCGTCATCTCTAATGTCAGCTAACTTCATTTTTAACGACGAACCTGTTTCCCAATGACAATGCAATTCTAATTTTAATCCAATTACAATAAATTGCGTTTCAAGAGTACGAAATTATGTGACGTACAAATTGAGATTGGAATTGGATTGACATTGGTATTAGATTTATATTGTAGTCGGGAGTTACCCCACTGAAATGGTGAGAATTTCCTTCATAATGTCCACCATCTTGTCAGACAGGGGTGCCAATTCACGCCATCGGTAAAAAGATTTGAAACGCACTATCGTTACTAGTGATATTATAGTTGGATTATTTCGTAACTTTTCGGCCGCTTTTATAATTCCTGTTTTATGATACAATAATAATAACATACGACATGATTAAGATGTCATGAAATGGGATACCTACCTACTATCTGGCCATACCTATCGCTAACTTCCGGTAGAGGGTACTCTAGGTTATTCTTTAGGAAAAACCCGAAATGGTTGTGGGAGTTGTCAACAGATGGAGGTAGCGCAACTTAATTCCCTCTTGTCCTTCTCTTGTAAATACCTATGTCTGTGCTCTTTCTGTCTTAAGTTTAGTTACCACTTATAGCTTATAATTTTACCATCTTACTAATATCATAAATGTGAAAGTTTGTGAAAATGTTTGGATGATTGTTATAAGTAAACGCAGAAACAACAAAATGAATTTGGATGTATGGCACACGGGTAGATCATCATGTCCTAGATTAACACATAAACTACTTTTCATCCCGGTAATTTGCTCTCATGGGAAATAGTGGATATTTTTATTTTTCAAGTAGATGGAATACTAGTTGGCGTCGACGTCTGGCCGCTGGCGTCCTATAGGAGCCAGGAGGCCAGTGGTATTTGTTTAGAGACTTTTGAAGCGGGAAAGGATTCCCACGCGGGCGAGTCGCGCGCAATAACTAGTATTATTAGAATTCCCAACAACAGCATTGCATCGCATCGCATATCAAAAAAGAAAAAATTATAATCTCAGAATAATTGTTGATAATGAATTTGTTATTATATAAAGTTAAACTGACCACTTGAATATGTATCAGTTTCCGTAGTATTATAATGCTCTTTGTGTATACTGATACATATTTTTACTTACCTATTAGGTATAGTGCAACTAATTACAAAACTATTTTTTGTGTTTATTCATATTGGATTATGTTACAACATCCAAAGTAGATCTGTAGGTTGTTGTTTCACTTATTATAGCCAATGCTTAAAAGCATACAGACAGTAACTTATTGTCTTGTAATATAGTAGATTTCATCCAATTTTCACCGTGGCGGGCAGTAAGGCCACTTAACAGGCTACAGGCTGCTGTAAACGTCTGAATGTAGGGCTGGCCGAGTGCCAGACACTCGATTGCAAATCATCCTGCGTGTAAACTACATGTAAACATGGATTATGAAGAATGAAATTTCATATTTTAGCACTGCGGTGCTGGTTAGTATTATGTATTCATTATGTGGATTCTTATTTTGCATGTAGGCTAGAAACATATTTTCTATAGTGTTGCAACATTGAAATAAAATCGAAGTAAAATATTAAGAAAATGTTTCCTTTTTTATGCTTATTTAGGTACCTATTTGTAAAAAATATATATAATATATTGCTCATGTAATCACTGTTGTCTCCCCCGGGCCCTATGTGATCGAAAATAAGCAAAGCATGGTCCACCACCCACTTGGTGCTTACGTAATACTTGAACGGCCCCTTAATACTATTAGGTACCTATCAAATATTTTACAATAGCAAACAAGCAGTAACTAATGCACATAGTTATATTTGCATATCAAGGACCCATATCTTATTATGTTTTGGCCTGTTCAGCATTGTACCTTATGTGGCTGATGATGATATTCTTACACAAGCCATTAAAACACTCCAGCCGTCCTGATTCCAATGACGCAATGGAAGCCCTCAAGGATGAATATTTTTCCCCGTTTTTTTCACATTTTCCATTATTTCTTCGCTCCTAATAGTTGCATCGTGATGTTATATATCTATTCAACACAAAAAGAATTTTTCAATTCGAACCAGTAGTTCCTGAGATTAGCACGTTCAAACAAACAAACTCTTCAGCTTTATAATATTAGTATAGATTTGCGTTAAAAAATTGTGAGTCAACGTTGTCCGTCAGGCAGGCGTCCCCGCAACCAATTAAATTGCATTTTGTCTTCAATTTTTTACCCTCAAATTGCTTGTATAATTTTAAGTAAACTTATTGGTCGGAAGGCAGTATGGCGAGTTATTGACGGACAACCTCCACCAAGAACACACTATTTTCCTAACGCGAATGAACTTTAAAACTGCCAAATGTAAATCAAACTGCCACTCAAAATATATGCATATATTAAACGACGTTATATCTAGGCCTCGGCACAAAAGGTACGGGGTTCGAATCCGGCGTGAGGAGTAACCTCACGTTCACATTGGCTCGCCTCCATCGATTCCACATGACATAGTGGTCTTTCCATAGGAGGTAGACAGTCACTGAATAGCCACATAACACTATAGCCATGAAGAAATCCATGGCCGTCTCCGTTATTCGATGGGATATACCTGAAACACACTGTTATTGACTTTTGAAAAAAAAATACAATAATATGCGTTATTTAATGTATATTATTGTAATTTTGGAGTTAGTAAAATTACAGAAGTTCGTACTTTTCATCTTTTCGGGCGACTTTTTATGTCAATTTTTGTAACTTAAACAGTAATAAGATCACATAAAAATTATGGCTAGACAGACGGCCTATTAAACACACAATAATTAATACCTATCTAATAATATAATGGCACACACACTAAGTTTGTACCTACAGCTTAGCGTAGGTAAAAACGATTGGGATTGAACGAAGGTGTAAACGATTTATGGGTACGATTAGAATCGTATTGAGAAATCGTGTGGCTCTGTGACAGTGAAAACGATACATTCTGACGACGTAAAATGTGAATTTGTTATAAACATTGTACAAAACATATTTCATTGTTTTTCTATACACTACAAACTACAAGTTCCTTTTTACTTCTATTCGCAACGAAATTGCAACGACAAAGGGACACTATCCCGAAACTTTTTGACCGTAGCGTAATTTGTATTTTTTGCTTAAACTTTGATTTTGAACTAGAGCGACTGGCTATTATGTTGGGTCCATGTTATTTAGGTCCTTTGAAACTGTCGAATATTGAAATCTAGTTGCTTAGTGAGCACACATTTAGTCAAGTTGTTTCCGCTGCATTGCGCTTATCCTGAGACATTAGATGTTAACTCTCAATATGCCCTGTAATTAAAGTGGGCACATACGATGCGATTTGGTACAGCCGAACCATTAAAATGGTATGCCATCGAACCATATCGCATCGTGTGGGGCACGGTTCGATGGACATTATTATTATTATTGTTGGCACGGCTGGTTCGATGGCTTGTCCATCAAACTTGGTTGGATACAACTGGACGTCGCATGGTACGGTTCGATCGTATGGTGTGAAGACTGTACCGCGTGACGAATTGGTCGCATGATACCAAATCACATTGTATGTGGATACTATTACGCTGGCTTCAATTTCCTTCAAACCGAAATACAACAGTGCATGTACAGTACAGCATAAGTAACCGAATAAATTCAAAACTACAAATTGCCTTCATACTTTTGTGTACTTACTAATATTTATTTCTCTTCACAAAAATAAAGTAAAAGAGATTTATTTCAAGCGAAGAAAATAAAAATGTTTCAGTTTAACTTAACGCGTGTATAGGCGATTTGAAATTTTAATTTTGTTCAGATACTTATCCTGCCGACTGTACACTGCTGCTAGGTGGTAGAAAAAGTGAATGGACCTACCCACTCGTGCTCTCATATACGAGAAACTCACCATTAGTATTATATTAATTTACCTATATCTAATTTTGTACGTAATCTTCTTTCCCTTCTTAAAGCGGGGTTGGCGAAACTATTTTTTAAAACAGAAAGGATTTACCTAGTTTTTAAGACCGCTTGCCTGACAAAGATCCTCTTTGGGAAATCATTGCCGTGTAAATTGAGAAAATTCGATATAAAATGTCGCCCGACTTGGAATTCGAACTCTGGGCCTCCTAGTCAACAGTCCATGTACGCTGCCGCTTAACCGAGGATTTAAAAAACATCGAAAATAAAACTGTAAGCGCATCTACAACATTGGATAATCTATATTATATTAAGTATAAACTTTATATGCTTAATCATTTTTTAATGTCCCGTTTCCCACGAAATAATTATAATCATTGTTACCAGCAACAAAAATAATTATTCATATCCATGCATTGAAGCGGCGATAGCCTAGTTGTTGAGTGGAACGGACTGCAGAGACGAATGTCTGCAGGTTCAAAACCCAAGGGCACGCACTTCTGGCTTTTCTAAAGTTATGTGTGTATTCTTTGTGAATTATCGCTCGCTTTAACGGTGAAGGAAAACATCGTGAGTAAACCTGCATACCTGAGAAGTTCTCTGAATTTCGAAGGTATGTAAAGTCTGCCAACCCGCACTAGGCCAGCGTGGTGGACTAAAGCCTAAACCCTGTTAGTTGTAGAGGAGGCCTTCGCTCAGCAGTGGGCAGCCCTGTATTATGATACAGGGCTGGTATGGTGGTGACAATGCTTCCAATGCCTAATCTAAAAAAATAAACAATAAAAATAAACGAACCTTCGTCTTTCCTAGCACCGGTGTCTATCTTACCGAATTTGTTGCCCTCAATCACAAAGTATTGTGTGCCGACGATGCATACCGCCAGCAAGCCCGCAGTCACGGTCGATAGAAGCCAAAATATCAGACAATCCGACTGAAAATGGAAATATTCTACAATACTTTGTACAAAAACTTTTTTTGTAACATTTTTTATTACTGGCAAGTATTGGTCCGCTGCCCTTTGAAGGTGAAACCTAGATACAGCGTTCGCCAATATTTCATTCAATTCATGGATGGCCATTAAGTTGGGAGTTGATTAAGTACTTATTTTTTAGTACATTTTTCAAAAAATGTGTGCCATCCAGAATATAATGGAAAAAGAATTTTCGAAATCCACACTATACTAAATAAGTTATAAAGCTTTAAGCTTTGGAACAAAAGGTTGCTGTCGAATAACATTAATAGAAAACTGTGACATCACCTAGTGCCACCGGCCATAACGCTACCTGAGTGAGAAAGAGATAGCACGATAAACACGCGCCCACTTTCGCTCACAACAATATTTTAAATATGATTTCAGTTTTAATGCTGATTTCATTGTTTCACAGAAAATGGACGACAAGTGACAGCTTGTTGATCCGTTTCGTAATTTAAGTGAGATTTCCAGAGGCTCAAATACCTGTTCATGGTTGGTGGCATAGCATTGCATTGTTCGTTTGCTTATCTAGAAAAAAAAATTGTATAAAAGATGTCAAAATAAAAAAAACCTTACACCTTTGTACAAAATTAGCATACTTACAAGACTATTCTCCAGATATCTAGAGATTCAAGAAGCAACTTGCAAAGACGTTTTTAAAGTAGCAAGTATTTGTCAAAGGAAATACAAATAAAGCGGTGAATTCACTAGACAAGATCTTTTTAAAATTTTAAAATATCGTTTGAATAAGAGGGCACAAAAATATTTTTATTTACTTACAAGGGCTCTACCATTAATCATAATTTGTTTATTGACGTTTATTATTAAAAAAAAATCTACGCATTTTGATTGCTTTATAGATTAAATATTTTTGTATTAATATCTTTCACGTCGCCAAGGACTTACCACCGCCTCGTAACGTGTTATCACGTCTAAGGCCTATTTCACAACTTCAAAGTAAATCCTATTCGTCACACAAATGTATGAGCCGAACAAATACAAAAGTCACACACTAATCTATGTTTCAAAATAAATGGTAACAAAATGAGTACTTCTTCTAGCTATTTAATACGATAATTGTCGAATAACATGGAGTTGGAACTTGTGAAACTATATCCTAAAGAATCAAGGCTAGTCTACACCGACCTTTACTAGGACATCGACTACATGCAATGCTTTATCGTGGTCATATTTCATGATCTATGTTTAACTCGTGGCAATATTTCTCACAGGACGTGCTTCGCGACGTGTTCAGTTTATATTGACGGTTTGAAGCTAATTTTGACATCTAATTCTAAAGGAATTTCAGATTAGAGCATTAAGAGCTTGTGGTAATTTTATTTCATTAACTCAGAGTTTATTTGTCTATTAATTACACTTTATCTATAAATACTGTGCAATGTATAGTGTAAGTATTTGATTACAGATCTTGTGCCTACAAGGGAGGCAATTTTTAGTATTCCAAAATTGACAACTCAACTTCTGCGTACGTGTCATCACGTCACTGTGCTAAAATAAACCAAATACACTTAAGTAATAACTACATTTTTCAAATTGATGTACGTCACGCGGGCGCATGTCATCGGTAATTTAATAAGACGACAGAGCGAAGACGGAAATTCAATAAGTGCGTGTCGTGACGTCACCACGCGGCGCTGCGGTCAACGTCATGAGACGTCGTCCCCTGTTTGAGAAACACTGGAATTTTGCGTAAAGTAATTTGAGCCCTGTCAAGTGACGTTTGTGAACGATGGATTATGTTTGTCATGTGTGACGGGCTTTGGCACGTATTTTATGCTGGGTTAAGAATAAGACAGTTGTAAATCTTCTATGTGTTAGGAGAAATTGTTTGGGTAGGTGGTTAGGAGAAATTGTTTGGGTAGGTGGTAGTTGTCAGGGCCGGTTGCGGACGACAACTTAGACGTGAGTCGGAGGAAGCCCGCAGCCATCCCTAATGCGCCGAAGATGGCCACCGCGGAGTTTTGGTTGGTATGCCGTGCGGTGTACATAGGTAAGGGACTCGGCCCGGCTGTCGCCCGACGTTTTCCATCTCTCCGGGCGGCTCAACGTCGGGTCGTAAGGCACGGTGAACCCAACATAACCGCTCAGTCGTTCCCCTTGCACAAGGCGGTAGTAATCATTCACTTTCTCCGCGTCAAAAAAAAAGGTGGTACTTGTAAGGTAAGTTGGGGTTTGTCGTAGTCAGTATAAGCTTATACCAATGCGGCAGGGTGGTCTATGTATGTGCCCTGTGGTCTGGGGGCATCTAAAGAATTTCGCCACCGCATCCCCTGCCTGTCGTAAGAGGCGACTAAATGGGATAAGTGAGAGTCGGGGGGCGAGCAGTCGGGTCTGCTCGCTCAACTACTCTAACGTAAGCGACTACGAGGTAGACGACAATGCGGGTGGTCGGTATCCTGCAGTCGTAGACGCAAATGCGTGCTTTTGAGTTCGGAGGCTTCTCAGCCTCCTCATTTAGTGAGGGGCCGCAATGCGGCATCGCGCAGGGGCGGTTCCGTGCAGCTATCTTCGTGCAACAAGATACCCCGAAGCCGGCCCGTAAGCGCCGAAGAAGGCCACCGCGGGTTTTGGTTGGTATGCCGGTGTAGGGTGTACATAGTGTTAGGGACTCGGTCCAATGCTCGCTCGGATGAAGCTATACTCCCGAGTGTCGACATTGGGCCGTAAGACTGTGTGAAACCAACATAACCGTCCCACTCTCCCCCCAGTGGTAGTAGCGATAACGCGCTTTTCCCCCGCGATAAAAAAAGTAATCGTATGTATGAGAGAAGATTTAAAATTGCTTAAGAACCATTTAAGGTCCGTAACATATTTGTAGTGTTGTGAGTACTTGTGCGGTGACCATCTACCATCAGGTTTCTGCTAAATCGTTTTATTTTCCCTGATGTACTTATTATATATACATTTAGACGTCAACTATTTATCTTATTAAACTTTATACTACAGACTAGTTTACATGTTACATATTTATACCAAAAGTTACTTAAAATAATAGCGCTAAAATACATACCGGGTGGAAGGGAAACGCTCACTATACCGGAACGGTAAGAGAGAAGAACCATAACATTAACGAAAAACTATATTCATTTGCAAAGCTAAGCGATAATACTTACGATTTTAGTATTTCCGTAATTCATGCGCGCGCAATGTAAAGCGTACACAAAACTGGGTAGGGTACAAACTACAAAGCAAACGCCGACAAGGCGGCGGCCACCGCGCTGCGCCGGCCACGCGGTCGTTAACCCGTCAGCTGATGTACGTGTTTCATTACGATTTTTTTGAAATATTGACTATGTTTTACAGAATAATAGTTTGATTTATCTATCCATACGTGAAGCTGTACAGAAATTTGAGAAAATCCTACTAAAACTGTAACAATACGATCGCGATTTTTTTAGTGCCATCACGTCAGGAATCACCAATACTATCACCTGTATTCGTTTCCGAGAGCGTTTCCCTTCCACCCGGTATAATACACATTATTCAGTTATCACATTTTTACTTGTTCGCGATTAAAATCTAACCATTCAAGCGTAAAGTGCAATCCAATATCAATAAATACCGTGACAAAAAACACGCTCCGATCGTCACGGAAGACGGAACAAAGCTTGATATAAGTGGGAAATGCAATAACGCGGTATCACGACACAGTTGATTGTCACGGCTGCTGGGGCAGGGGGCGTGCAGCGAGGGGCGTCAAAAGTTTGAAAAGCGACAACTTAAATATTCTAATCGCGTATTACCGTACGATTACCGCATTATATCTTTAACCTAGTTGATGGATTTTGAAGCAGATTTCGGAGTCTTTTTATTACCGAATGTGATGATTGCCTGATGGTAAGCGCTATGTTACTATTCATGATCAGAATTCAGACCAGACTGACGCTGCTGTGACCATCATTCCGACACATTAGATGTTAAATTTCATAATGCTTGTTAATTACACTGGCTTAAGTTCTTCCAGTAGGCACGAAAGAAAAGAAACTCACATTCAAAGGAATATCTAGTGCAGTTTCTACAAAGACACAAAATAGAGACGCAGCACATAATTGTTGTACGGACGTGATAACACGTCGGCCACCGTTACGATTCACATAAAACGACACGGCCCATCGACGCATACTGGTGTCTCGAAATTATTGATTCTACGTGACGACCCGACGACATAACCCGTCACCTCTCGTCTGTTCGGCTTAACTCGGATATGTCATTAACCGTGTCACTGGCATGACGTTTTAAGACGTCGCGTCAGAGACGGGATTTATGAATTGTTTATTATGTTTATCAAAGTTGATTTACATCGTATGGAATATTGGTGTTACTAATGAGGTTGGATTGTTATTTCAATTATGGCAGATTCGCGCGAATTTAAAGTAAATAAAAATATTAAATTAACTACAGGTCAATTGGGGTGGTATAATCACAGTAAATCGATACTGACGACGTTCCGTTCCATGCGGCCAATAAGGTTAATCTCCTGAAAGGGTCGGTAGACGTGCGTCTACACCCCCCCCCCCACACACTCACGCCTGTTATCCCCGAAAGGGTAGGTAGAGGCGCAACTAGTGCACCCATTTTCGCCGTTATTCCGTCCCATGATGTGTTAGGGGCGAGCAGGGGCTGTTGCGGACGACAACTTAGACGTGAGTCGGAGGAAGCCCGCAGCCGTGCCTAATGCGCCGAAGATGGCCACAAAAAAAAATAAAAATTATGTGATAGGGGGCGAGCCTATCGCCATACCGTGCGTGCGTCTACACTTTTCCGGTACCTAATCTACAGTATATAAATAAACACATATATCTTGTATAGTAACAGTTTATAACAAAGTAAGAACAATACATACACGGCCATAAACAAAAGTTCAGGACACAAATGGGCTTTTAAAACCGCCTCGCCGATTCTGTACGGCCGAAAAAAATAGTTCTGGCACCGAAAAAAATGTATGAAGCGGCGGCAAAATGAGAAGACGGATTGTCCGGACTCCGGATTGTCCAACCGCCGGGTTCGTCGGACGCAGCAAATGGCGCAGCGTGGGGACAATATAAATGTAATGTGCTTTCACACGAAACCGCGAGTGATTTGGTTACCTTTCGTAAGTAAAAGGATTGGCATTACTGGCAACGATTTTGCATTTCTATATTTTAAATTCGGAACACGTTTGGATATCCGTTCCCACTCTTAATTTTTGATACCGAGAATAAACCAATAAAAATAAATAATTTGTAAGCTTATCAAAAACTCTTTATTCCAATTGGTCCGTTTTCGACATCGATAGAAAAAGAGCTATTATAATAAATGTGATAATTTTTTGTTTGGATGTCTATGATAAGTAAAAGCAGAAGCTGTTGAATGAATTCGAATGAAATTTGGCATACCGATAGACCGTGATCTATTACGTTATTTTCTTCTCAGCAAAGTATAAATAATCACAAAATTCAAAGAGCTTAAAAAGACGTATTATAATTACAAAAATATTGTTTGCATCACGATTTCGTGATACACGTTCCATGGTTATCATTAAAAAAACCATCACTTATTTACAAATGCTTTTTCAAGAATGCCCGCGTATGTACTAGTACGTTAAATAAATCATTCATTCAGTCCCACCTGCAAATGGTTCCTGTTTCGAGGGTTTCCGAACCACAGGCGCAGGGCTTGTACCACAGTGTACCGTGGCGTGCGTATCGCCGGATAACTGAAATAAAATACAGATAGATAGGTGACATGGATAGATCTATCAATATTCGTTATTGTTTTACTATTATAAACTGGATGTTGCTTGCGGCTTCTCCGACGAGGAAGACTTATCTACTCGTACGACGCAATACAGTATAGTATGCTATTAAAGAGGCAGTTTGTATATTTATCACGGTAATTTATTTTTTTTAACGACTAATCCCATCCTATAATCTACACCATTAACTATACTGTATCACTCATTAATCATCTATCATTAACTATAATCAGGTCTGTCTGGAAATCTTTAGGGGAGTCCTTGTTCAGCAATGGACATCATGGGGCTGATGATGATCATGATGATACCTGCTATACTATAATATGATATAATACTTTTATTACATCGGTATTTCATAAGCCAATTCGCGCCACTAAAAAAGGCGCCAAAAATATAACCTAAAAATTTAAAACTTCGATAAAAATTTCATTGAATAAAACTTAATATTCCAATTAAGTGACGAGCCCGCGTCGGAATAGATCGAATGAAAATTCTTTTACAAACTCGTCCGAATGAAATTAAATCGTTTAATTCGAACGTATCTTTATCTCGGAACGCGACTATTCAATAATTCATTATGCAATTTAAAAACTTATATTTTTCACTTTATGCGCGTTTCATTTGATTGAAATGGATATTGTTCGATATAATTTCGATGGTTTAAGAATTATATTATCCCTTTTTTTTAAACAGTTGTTTATCAATGTTATAACAGAGATTTGAGGTTGTAATACATAAATGAAGGAACACAAATGCCGTGGCCACATGAGACAGAATTTGACAAGTGAATTGAGTAAATCTACACTACACATTTTTTTTATGGATTTAGTAAAGTTAATACACTTTTAATAGTTTTATAACACTCTGAAAACACCCGATACTAAGCACAACCACTTTATGACAGAGGAAAAGTGCGGAATTTCAATTCCGACCTTGAAAAAATTCCATCTCTTTCTTTCATAAGCAATATCTCTATACATTAGTCCAATAGTATATTGTTTAGTCTGTCCACGTTGTAATACTATAGAAATTTAGAATATAATTTTACAGGTGCACGTCAGATTGCAGATAGAAAATTCGACGGCCCCTACGTATAAAAAGACATGTCGAAAATGGCATTTTTTTTTTATTGCATTTTATGCTTATATTTATCAATATGCATGTACCAATTTAATATTTTTTTAATTATTCAATTATTTCACGAGATACGTGAAGCGTATATGGTAATAAGTCCGACACATTTCACGGAACGTGTAGTATACACGGACAAGTCGTACTTAACGCGAAATACCATGTTTGAAAAGATAGTTGTCCGTTTACAATGTCACGGTTTTTGACGCAGGAGTAAAGGAAGCGACATGTTTTGTATAAGATGAATCTATAGCAAGACGCGGTGCAAACGAAGTGGCAAGTTGTTTATATTTTTTTTATTAAAAATAGGATTTAAGGATGGTATAGTAGATTTCCGTTTTTGGTCTGATAATTGTGCAGGCCAAAACCGTAACCGGATTGTTTTTTTTTATGTACACGTGGGCTTGCAAAACATTTAATAATAAAATATGCCACCGGTTTCTTGAAAAAGGACGTACACAAAATGAAGCAGACAGTGGCCATGCTTTGATTGGAAAAGCAATTAAAAATAAGCTTATATTTTATATCCCAGTCAAGTGGTACACCTTAGTAAGATGGGCTAAACAAAACAATCCTCCATACAAGGTTGTAGAAGTTAATCAGGACCTAGTGCTAGATTTCAAAGCTTGGTTACACACAAAAACCTGGATTAAAGATGCCAATGGTAATAAAATAAATTGGAATAAGATTCGAGAAGTAAAAATTCTAGCAAATGAACCTGATGAATTGCTTTTTAAATATGATTTATATGAAGAATTAAGTTAACTTGATAATGCCAAAAATATAAAATTACAAGACAAAGAAATAGAGTAGAGCAAGAAATAACGTTTCAAACTTTGTATAGAGAACCAATTCATTTAGCAGATTTAAAACATAAAGATTTAATTAATTTGTGAGGCACAATGATAATACATCAGAAATATCATAACTTATTTAAAAATATTAGTCACAGCAATAATGTTATGTTGATGATGAAGACTGATTTCAATATATTTTATATAATTACACTATTTTTTATATAATTAATAACTGATCACTGTATTGATCTTGATCCTTGATTGATTTAAGTTTCTTTTTCTGGTCTCATATCTATGAGACTGCTAAAAGTAAAATTGAGAGCTTTTTTTAACACCCTTTTGTTATTTCTATTGATTATTAAAAATGTTTATTTGTTTGTTGATTGGTTTGAATAGAAATCACTAAACAGTATTAAACAAAGTCGCTTGCCGCTGTCTGTCCCTATGTATGCTTAGATCTTTAGAACTACACAACGGATTTTGAAGCGGTTTTTTTTTAATAGATAGAGTGATTCAAGAGGAAGGTTTATGTTATGTATTATTTATCCCGGGGAAATATAAGGCGGGACTTTTGTCCCGGAAAAACTCATTCAAGCGGGCGTATCCGAGAGCAGAAGCCTTGTATAATTATAATTAGCATATTCCCTAGTTTTCCGAGTAACAGTAATAGTTTATTGAAAGTGAATTATAGTACCAAATAATCTATATTACGTCTATAAATATAAAACTTTATTGATTGTACCTACTGTGTTTTTAGAATATGAATACTTCAAGTATAAACCATTATTACCACATTATCGTTCTAAAGAGATAATATTCTGAATTTTGTTTTGTAACTCATAATATTTGTTATACATAATATATGTATATATAATTAATTAATTAAATATAATATTAAAAAATGTATTTTGTTTTCTAGCTTCATATTTCATTTATTTTTTAAACCACTTGTCTTTAGATACTGACGGTAAAGATTAAATACTTACCACGTAGAAAGGGTTATGTAACATTATTTTAATTATTTATCTTCTTCTGTAAATAAATTCCAACAAAATATTGCAATTTCTTACCTAGTTATTTGGTACAACGTAAATAATACATAACATTTTAAACATTTGTTAGAAATGAAGTATATTTAGTTTCCACGTACAAACGGACATAACAGACTTAACTCTCATGACGTATTCCTAAAAATTAACGTAGAAACGGTCAGCTATCAAGTTTTCCATGAAATTGCACATGTAATTTTTTTTCAATACTGCCAATAGAAGCTATAATAATTATATACTTTAATTCAAAAGTCATATTAGAGAAAAATATAACGATTTTTTTTTATCTTTAATTGAACCTTTAAATCGCTCTCCTGTAAATCATCGATTTAGACATGTCGCGATATACGTAGGGACCGTCGAAATGTAGGTAGTTCTTTGTTTTCAATGATTAACGTTAAGAAAAAAATACGCCATATTGATTTTTTCTGGTACATTCTACCTATGCAACACTGTGCAGCGCATCCCAAAACAACATGTATTTTACAAAAAAGTACTTAGTGTACACATGACTCGTATGAACGGACGAGCATACCTACTGCGAAATAAAGACTCCACTTCTCGTAGTCGGATAAAGTATCGCTAAAACTTTCGTAGGATATTAACCGCGCCAATTAATTCCGTTAAACATCCGCTATTTTCGGACAAGAGCGCATTGAAGTACGTTGAAGTTTCCACTCGAATGAGCAGCGTTAAAGTTTCGATCGCGTTGAAACTGAATCTATTTAGATTCAGTTTCAACTGCTTGAAGCTAAAGAGGTAATTTTGTTGTTTGTTAGTGGTCATAACATCACTGCCTCAGTAGTGTAGTTGCTTGCATGGTACGACTACCTTGCGGAGGTATCGGGTTTGATACCCTGGAGCAAGTGATACTATTTTTCTACTCAGAATCTCTAGGAACTGGGAATGATGTCTGGTAATTGGCAAAACTAAGTGAGCTAGCGATATATGGGTATGCTACTTTCTCCATTTTCGTTAGTCTGCCTACCACTAAAAAGAGACAAAAGCGTGATGGATGCAGTCTTTAAATGGAAACGCGGCTTTTTAACGTTGAAAGTTGACACCTTATGGTCTAATTTTTTTTTTAACAATGGCCATCTTCGGCGCATTAGGGACGGCTGCGGGCTTCCTCCGACTCACGTCTAAGTTGTCGTCCGCAACCGCCCCTGCGCATACCGCTGTTGCGGTCCTTTTCCTGTTGTTGCGGGGGCTCAGAAGCCTCCGTACACCGCAGGACGCCCTTTTGGCGTCCGAGACAGCGTGAGACACGCTGCCGTCCATCACGGGGGTCACCTTATGGTCTATAACATAAGGATTGTTTTACCTGAATCCACAGAGCTCACAGTGATTCCTGCCGACTTGATTCAACCATCGCTCCAAGCAACTCAAGTGGACATTTGCGAGAGATCCTTTGCAGTTACATGGCGATATTAGCCTGTAATCAACCATACTCTATAAAATACGTTGTATACAAATGACTGAGGAAATTAGCAAGCCATTCGCCTGATGATAAGCACAACAAAGTGTCTTCACTGAACCTGATATTAGGTGAAGTGAAGCCCAAAGAAAGTGTCGATCGGCAAGAGATAAACACATTCACAGACGACGCGCACAGTTATGCCGGCCTGCCGAAATTCTTCACACTCCGCACGCCTAGTGGACGAAAGCCTAGTTGGGAGTGGAACGGTCTGCCGCGACAATATTCGGAGGTTCAAAACCCAGGGGCACGCACCTCTGATTTTTCGAAGTTACGTGTGTATTGTTTATCAATTATCATTCGCTTTAACGTCGAAGGAAAACATCGTGAGGAAACCTACACTCCTGAGAATTCTCCATAAGAATTTCTAGGGTATGTTTTTTTTAATTTATTTTTTATTTATTCCAGCATAAAAGTAATGTACATAGTTGTTTTTTAAGTATCTCAAAAACCTTGTCCAGGTTTATCTGGATACTGCGACAATCGTAAAGAAGTCAATATCATGTATTACATAACACAACTTAAATACGTGTACAACAAAATATAAATAAAATAAAAAAAATAAACAGCGAGGTACAATAAACATACAATTAGAAAATAAAACATTACTGCGTAGGTACTGTGAAGACTGCCAACCCGCACTAGGCCAGCGTGGTGGACTAAGGCCTAATCCTTAGTAGTAAAGGAGGCCCGTGCTTAGCAATGGGCAGTATATAATACAGGGCTGATTGTATTGCATCACATTGTATTGCACTCCGCACGCCCATCTACTCATAAACAGGAACAACAATATTACAATATAATCACCCTGATATATTTTAGATTAAAAGTTTCCTAATGTCTAGTAATTAGACTGGCCGTATTAATACTTCAAATTTGAAAATAAGTAGTGAAGATGCTTCAATGGCTTTCTTGAATGTGTATATCTTGTTACAAACAGGTCGGCATAATTATATCAAGAGGTATAATCATCTGGGTCAGAAAGTAACTACAGTGTTTATCAAAGAAAGTAGATAAATCATGCACAATTCTAGCTACCGTTGACGAACGCGACAACACTCGTTAGTCTAAATTATAATCAGAGAGCACTGCACTTTTATCTAGTCCTAGAAAAATTCCACTACAAAAATCGCTTCAAGTTTCAATTATTTAGGCGACCATTAAAATAGCTTTGAGTTATGTTTTACGCCATGACATCTAGTTTGAAGAGATTTATTGGACCTGTTTTGTACAATATAAACCATAATGAATTATTTGAACGCATAAATCACAGCTTCATAACCCATATCGTTCTAAAAACACGAGATACAAACGAAAAACATCTCCGAACTTTAATTTGGATAAAAAAGCAAAAAAGAAATATAACCACAGTACGTTGAAAAAACACCGATAAAAATCTGCCACAAGCGAGAAAAGTTGCCTACCGCTCTCGGCCCCGGGTCATGCAGATACGACAAACGTTTGATCCAATACTGGAGATCGAATCTCGGTGGATCAAAGCTAAATCGGATCTTTCGGACAGAGTTGCAGACTTCTTACGATCCGCTACTCCTTTAGATACCTTCGATTCCATCTGAGGAGTGATTAATACTTCGTCAGGTATCGCTTCAGTCTGAGCATCATTGCTTGAATTCTGTTCTGTAACTTCATTTGTAATTGTTACAGCGTGGACATTAGGCGTTTCGATAATCACCTTGTTGCATTCTTTATTAAATTTGAAACATGAGGCCATGAATTTTTTCAGATCTATCAAAGTAGTAGGATCCGCCGCAGCTACATCTTTTTCTAAAATAGGAATTTTAAGTTCATTGAAGTTTAAGTTCACAATCCCTTGCGGTGCCTGATTAAGTGATTTTAAAGCGTCTGTTACATCTTTAGCTGTTATTAAATGTATACTGTGTTCCGACTTGGAGAGTCCTGACTTTGTTTTAGGACTTTGCACTGCTCCAGGCAGTGTGGGCACTGAGGGGCCAGCATTATCTTCCTGGTTTGTGCTGATTAGTTTTCTTTCTTCATTCGTCGATTCTTCTTGTACCTCTGATTGATTATCCATCAATTGGACATTGTTTATTATAATAAAATAAATCTTTTGTAATGCAGTGCTTGACAATGGAATTTTGACGTTTTTAGTTTTGATTTTGACAAGTTCGCGATGCAATGGCTTTGAGTTTGGTTGTAAAAAGTATTAAAGATATTACATGCCTTTTCCAAGAATGGTTATGCAATTAGTTCAATTACGATTCACTTGTTTCTCTTTGCTGTGCAATTATGAGTATTCATGATTTCAGTACCTAATAAATTATGATTTGCTTTTGATATATGAGGCTCGAATAGGCCGGCATAATAATATCGACTGGCGGCGGATTATAACCATTTCTTGTTCAGTCGATACTTCCGCTTACCATCAGGGTCACTTTACCATACAAAGGTGACCAAAATAACCTTTTTAAAATTGCAAACTCAAAACACCAACCACACGCAACGCCGCAAATAAAATGGCTGTGAGGCGAAACGGAACACGTGCCCAGTAATTACATATTAAGAGCGGCGCCGTCGAAAGTGCAACGGTGTGTGGAGGCGACACCGGCTATATGTCACACGGAGACAAGAAAAAGAGGTTTTACAGCAATGGTAGTCAAAAAGTATAGATTTGCCATATCTATACAATAACTGTCAATAGTTTGCTTGCTGAAAAAAGTACCTACATTGCAAAGAGGATTGTAGCGATCGTCTACTGCGTCGGGTGTGCGCACTGACTGAAATTTGTATTTCGGTGATATGGCAAATTCATATGCACACACACACTCACGCCTTTTATACCCGAAGGGGTAGGCAGAGGCGCAACTAGTACGGGTGTGCTTTTCGCCGTTATTCCGTCCTATGATGTGATATGGGGCGAGCCTATCGCCATATCGGGCACAAATTCCAGACTTCGAGCTGATATTGAATAGAAAAACTCAATATCACTTTGCCCGACCCGGGAATCGAACCCGAGACCTCAGCATTGCAGTTGTACCATAATACAACCACGCCACCGAGGCAGTCGGCTGCTGACTGTACCTATACATAAAGTATTTTCCTCAAGTATTAATATACCTGGGGAAAATCCTACTACAAATACAAATACAAATACAAAAACATTTATTCGCACAACACCATGACAAAAACAAATTACACGTAAATAAAACGGAATATATACAATAAGACAAAAACATTAAAACTTTAAACTAAAACAACACCAGTACACATAAGAAAAAAAAACATAAAAATAAAAACCAAGAAAGAAACGCAGTACTAGTGTATACCGTTCCGAACGTCATGGTGTGAGTGCGAAACGGGTCCCATTCAGCACAAGCCGCGAGCGAGATACTAATATTATAAAGGCGAAAGTTTGTAAGAATGTCTGGATGTTTGTTCCTCTTTCACGCAAAAACTACTGAACGGATTTCGATGAAATTTGGCACACGGGTAGATCATGTCCTGGATTAACACAAAGGCTACTTTTTATTACGGGGAAATATAAACCGGGACTTTTATCCCGGAAAAACTTTTTAATGCGGGCGGAGCCGCGGGCAAAAGCTAGTTCTTTATAAATCTTCCTAAGCATATTGCATGAGCGGAGGTGTATAAGATTTGACATAGTTAAAGTTCAATAATTGATGTATAATATGTGTATAAATACATTAAATTCGACGGTCGAATTTCGACCATTGGAAGATCACTAGTCGTAACAAATTAGTCCGCATTATTTTAAAATGAAGGTTTATAACCGTTAAAATTCTAGTACCAGCAACAAAAAAAGGGCTAGTATCAACAATCACGCATTCTGGCCACAGCTACAAGCGTTTAATAAATGAAATAAAAATTACAAACTGCCTCATTATTACACATGCCGTCCTCACGTGCCTGCAAACTCCGGCAACCTAATTAAAATATTTCGCCTATAAGCGAAAGGAGTACGCCGAAAAGATTGAAAACAAAATATACCGAAACACGGCCGAAACCTAAAATCAGGAACCGGAAGAATATAATTAAAGTATTTAATTATTCAAAATTAATTAGTGGATAGGCCTGGATGATTTTATGATGACCGACGTTTTAATATCGGACCAAAGCGGCATTGAAGATTGAAATACAAAGTAATTAGTTTTATTTCTGTACTAGTTTTTGACCGCGGCTGCGCCCGCGTGAATAAGTTTTCCCTGGACCAAAGTCTTTATCAAAGTTAATATTTTCAAAGTTTATATTTTCCCGGGATAAAAAATGTCTATGCGTTAATCCAGGACATGATCTACCCGTGTGCCAAATTTCATCAAAATCTGTTCAGTAGTTTTTACGTCACATAGGGCGGTATTAATAAATCAATCTCAAGTTTGAGTTACATCTCAAGCAAACATAATTCAATACATTATGATACACTTGAGATGTAATTCAAACTTGAGATTGATTTATTCATACCGCCCATAGTTACAAAAAAGATCAAGTACTTATTGTTTTTTTTTAATATAGGCAGTTGTCTAGATGTAGGCAACATTTTATTCCGAAAACAACTTTCAGTCGGACGCCTCGAGAAATTTACGTAGTTTCAACTAATGTAATAAAATTTGAGCTAAATATGGACCGAATGAACTTTGTTAATAACCAAGTTTGAAAGTCAAATTGAAATAAACAAGTGAAAGTGGAAATTCTAATTGTTTTAAACTAACTCTGCCTACTCTTTATTGATATATGTATAACCTATTTAATAAAAATCCCAAAAGTGCCGACAGCCTAGTTGGGAGTGGAACGGACTGCCGAGACAAACGTCCGCAGGTTCAAAACCCAAGGGCACGCACCTCTGACTTTTCTAAAGTTATGTTTGATTCATTGTGAATTATTTCTCGTTTTAACGGTGAAGGAAACATCATGTGGAAGCCTGCATACCTGAGAAGTTCTCTATTTAAGTATTTCAAAGGTATGTGAAGTCTACCAAGTCACATTAGGCCATCGTGATGGACTAAGGTAAGGTAGGTTTAAGCCCCCTCAGTAGCGTAGATTCGTGCCCAGCAGCGGGACAGTATATAATATAGGGCTTATATAATTATAAACTATTTATTTTCCAAACTGGCTAATCGTCTCGGTTTGCCTGGCTGTAATTTAACCGCCTATAGTAAGCTAAGTCGGTCTTGATTTATAAACAAAACTCAACTGTCAAAATTCGACGTAAGCTGCGACTAGAAATCATTTTAGATGTTGATATCCTCAGAATAATAACTAAAGCAATTATTATTCTGAGTTGATATCGGTCTATTAAATAGCGACGAACTTAATATGCTATCATAGAGCATTACAATACTACGGGAACTTGACAGCATCATAACTGATATGACTTCAGAGTGAAATTGACTTGCATTTATACCAAAGAGTTAGTTTATTTAAAGTCTATGATTTAAGGGGCCCATAATTCTCAGTATAATAATATAATGTTGTCTTTTTATTCCGGGGCATATAAGCTTTCACACTATTTGGTAGCAGAAATAGACAGTACGAAGATACGTTTTGCATACGAAATATGGATACATATATATTCACGCCTTTCAACCCCGAAGGGGTAGGGAGAGGCGCAACTACGGCACCTACTTTTCGCCATGCATATTCCGCCCCAGGATGTGACAGGGACGAGCCTATCACCATATCGGGTACACATTTCACACTCCGGGCTGATGCTGAGTAGAAAAATCCAATATTACTTTGCCTGACCTGGGGATCGAACCCGAGACCTCGACATTGCAGTCGTAGCGTAATACAACGCCATCGAGACGTTCTGCATAGCTCTATTTCAAATTATATTTGTGTAACGTTGTACCCAGTGTTGCCAACCCTACTGTTTTAACAGTAGATTTACTGTTTTTGCTTTTTCATCCCTGTTTTTTGTTTAGAGTCGAATTTTTACTGTTTTTTGTTTTAAAGATTTTTTACTGGTTTTTGGTTTTTACATGCATTTGCACTGTTTTTGTGCATAGGTTAGTAAATTAGTAGTACATAAAATGGTGCAGGACCTTGTTTTTTTTTTGGTCGCCACCCTATGGACTTGCCCTACTTCTCGGACGTTACTGAGGGAAGAATCGACATCGAGGATCTTTTTTTTTACTAGCTCCTCGGTCAAAATCCCCAATCTATTGTTTTTTTTATAACAGTTTATAATAGTCATCTGTTGTTTTTTGGTTTCTTGGAGTTGGCAACAGTAGTTGTACCCCAGTCGAGCCGGGCTGTACCACATATAAAGAGAATCTTGTACGCAATTTGATTAGTTACCATAATATTATAGATTTAATCAGATTAGAGGGCGTTGAAATTATAGACCTATGAATATTAATAGGTGTAATTAAACGCCATAGTTAAGATGATTTTCGCGTAAATTCGAATCAAAATGCCGCGGTGGTGTGGTATTGCGAGCACGGTACGACTTCCGCACTGAGGTCTCGGGTTCGAATCCCGGGAAGAGTAAAGTGAGATTGGATTTTCTGTTCAGTATCAGTTTGGGATATGGATATAATTTGCGTCCGATACGGTGTTAGGCTAACCTATCACATCATGGGATGGAATGCTCATGGCGAAAAGTGGATGCACTTGTTCCGCTTTTGCCTACCTTTTCGGGGATAAAGGTATTATGGGCGCTTTTTTAAGTTCGGCTATGTTTTTTAGGGGTAAAAAATATAATAATGTTTTAATCCAGGTAATAGTCTATTCACACACACACACGCCTGTTATCCCCGAAGGGGTAGGCAGAGGCGCAACTAGTGCACCCACTTTTCGCCGTTATTCCGTCCCATGATGTGATAGGGGGCGAGCCTATCGCCATATCGGGCACAAATTCCAGACTCCGGGCTGATACTGAATTGAAAAACTCAATATCACTTTGCCCGACCCGGGGATCGAACCCGAGACCTCAAGCTTTGCAGTCGTACTGTAATACAATTACGCCACCGAGGCAGTCGTCCAGTAATAGTCTATCTGAGTGCTAAAATACAAACTTTTATCTCCGGTAAGTTTTTGCGGGCGGCGCCGTGCGCGTCAACTAGTTTCATATTTGAATTATAAACACACGAGAAATTTACCATGATTTTATGGTCTACTTCGATAGGGCGGTAAATCACCCAAACACGCTTGTCCGCAAAGGGTCTTATACTCCATTCGATCGCGCCAGATGGAGACAACCGTGTCCAGTATTGTCCGATTGATCCAGAGGACGAAATCACTGGGCATTCGTAGAAAGATCGAGTTTCAAAAACTCACACACTCCACACGACCGCAGTTCCGTCCTCGCCGTCGAGGACCTCGCCGCGGTCCCCGTCGCCCCCCCGACCCCCCTAGCAGTTCCGGCCCGCGTGCCAATGACAATGATGCTAATGAATAGGATTAGGCCAAAACCAATCTTCCCCAATCGATGATGTCTCATCCTCTCTCAGTGGCCGTCCTGAGCCGAGGTTCGTGACCCGTTAGTGGGTCGCCCTCAGCATGGTCGCTTAAATTTAAAGAGTTGCGAGCGCCTTCTGCAGTCACCCAAAAGACTGGTGTTCTTTCATAAGCCGACCCTCGTCAGGCTAGAAAGAGTTTAGTTAGGAAAAAAAAAAGATTTTATGGGATAATTAAATAATTTACGCGTTTTAAAAAGACAAGCATATTAAATTAATTCATAACCGTAATCCGGATTAAGGCAACGCGCATATGGTTATCTTTTACCAGAAGTACGTCGATTGCTGAGGGATTAATTTCCTGTCTTCTTTGCAACGGAAAATATTAAAACAAAACAAAAAACCCGACTGCGTCAAAATCTGCCATCTTTGCAAAATTTATTGAAGAACTGAAAAGATATAAACAAGATTTTAATTTAAATATTTTATTTTGGTTTTGAATAAGTGTTCATAAACACTGTCGGAGGCATCTGCTCACTCCAAGATTTTGTTGCTTTACCTATATCACCAACCAAATTATGAGAAGTGAGCGTGTTATGCCTCCGACAGTGTTTGTGAACACTGTCAACTAAGATTATTCAAAACCAAAATAAAGTATTCAAATTAAAATCTTGTTTATATGTTTTCAGTTCTTCAATAAATGTTATAAAGATGGCAGATTTTGACGCAGTCGGGTTTTTTGTTTTGTTTTATTTCTGGTGTTTGTCATTTACCACTTTCCAAATTTAAATTTTTCATAACCTATTTATTACTGACTTAATTTTGATTTTTGATACTAATTATGACTGCGTATATTTCATATTTGAAAGGTAATACACATCAAGTACTCTATTTTACCAACAAAATAAAGCGCATTATGCAAAAACAAACCGTAAAGTCTTCGTAACAAAGTAAACTAAATGAAAACACTAAAAGCGTTGCCGTAAAATAGTTTTAATCATCATTTTTACTGCAATACAGTTTACTGAATCTTGCTTTTTAATTCCCTTTTTTCTTGGTAACATTGTTGTAAGCACCTGGAATCCTTTTAGTTTCGTTATTTTATTAGTTGTGTTTATTGTTAAAACGAGTTTTCGGGTAAATGATTTCGTTCTAAAGTAGTAGGTAAGTTAGAATCTTTCTGTACAAATTCGTTATTTGTCTATTATCGCGTGTATTCATTATTGTATTCTGATTTGATGTTATAATTTCTTTTTTTATTGCTTCTGATTGACGATACGAATATGCCGATCGCCTGATGGTAAGCGATACGATTTTAAACAGTAGCAACACCATACAGAACTTTTAATTACAAAGTACTGCGTGGAACTCTTCTGCGCTCGTCACTTAGAGACATTAGATGTTGAGCCTCATAATTCATAGTAATTAAGCTGGCTACAATGTCCTTCAAACCGAAACAACAGTGCTTGCACACTGCTGCTTGGCAGTAAAAATACATAATGTGGTGGTACCTATCTAGACGGTCTCTCGCATACGAGATCGCATAATAGCGAGTTTATCACCATTTATCGGACGCAATTCTAGACTCCGAGCTGATACTGACCAAAAGAACCCATTTTACCCAACTAGGCTCAATGCTACACAATACAATAACCAAGGCCTTCTTTCACGCAGTCGGGAAAACGATAATGACGGTATTATAATTCAGTAAGAGAGTTGGAGCGATAAAATTTTACGAACGTATCTTCGGTATATTCGGTACTAAGTAGGTACTAGTATGCGTACGTTATACTTAAATGCTGTGTGTTTTAGGAACAGGGTACACCGGGAGATATTTTTAGGCAAGATTTTTTTTTGTCTCGATCCCTGTAAGGTGAGAATCTTTTTGGGAGTACAATAAGTAATGTGCACCATTACCAAAAAGCATTATGAAACTTACAGTTCAAAGTTTAACTACTAATGAATCAAGAGTCAACTAATTTATCAATTGGCAGATGACGGCAGAGGGCAAAAAGAGTTCTAAAAAACCACTTATACCGGCAAGCGCGGTGTTGGACGCCCACTTACAATATGGACAGACGATTTGATGAAGATCGAAGATCGCGGATGCTGGCCGTTTTTGACAGGTCCGTCTGGAAATCTTTACGAGGCCTATGTTCAGTAGTGGAATTCATATTATGGCCGAGGATGATGAATCATCAGTTGTATAGTTTATCAATCATTCTGAAGAAATGGTGTTTCATAGTAATTGCATGAAAATATTTCGTAGCTTGGTTTCGTCGTTTGCGCCATCGTTATCCTAGGGCGGTATTGTAAATCAATCTCAAGTTTGAGTTACATCTCAAGTGTATCAAAATGTATTGAATTATGTCTACTAGAGATGTAACTCAAGATGTACTTGAGATTGATTTATTAATACCGCCCCTAGTCTGTGAAGAGTCTCAGTGTACTTTGAATTACATGAAGCTTATTTCTATCAGCCTATACAAAATAGCCTGAGGCGTTTGTTAATAATTACATAAAATATTATCATTGGATTTATTACCTCCGTTTCTGTCGTAAAATAATTTAATGTAGTTTTTGCTTCTATTCGTGTTATTCTCGTACGTTTGCGCGGTGCTTAACATATTACCTGTGTGTACCCGCCCTTATTCCAACTTGTACTTTCCACGTACCCCGAACTAACTCAAGCCAGCCGTTCAGTAACTCATAAATTCGCTTGGGGAGTATTTTATTTTTACTGCCATTTTTTTCTGTTCCAAATTCAAAAGGCTGGCAGTAAAACATGATGAGCTCGGATTCGTGATGTTAATATAAATATGGGGCTGAAGATAGTTGATGGTAAGTTAGTTTCTCAGTGAAAAATTTATTGGGGTTTTGTAGGGAAATTTTTGGGGAGATTATTTGATTGGACGGTAAGTGGCCATATTCCACATTGGCAGTTAATCAATTATGGAACTGAAAAGATTAGAAATAATGGGGGCTATTAGGGGTCTATTCATAGCAAGAATTTATTAAGTTGGGAGAATTTTGGGAGCAATAAGAGACTCTGGGTGTAGTGTCAGAATAGGACGGGCAAAAATACTCATAGATTTCATTAACTTTAGTAAGACGATAGACTTCATTATAATATTGTGGTACTACACACACACACTCACGCCTTTTATCCCCGAAGGGGTAGGCAGAGGCGTAACTAGTGCACCCACTTTTCGCTGTGCGTATTCCGTCCCATGATATGATGGGGGGCGAGCCTATCGCCATATCGGGCATAAATTCCAGACTCGGGGCTGATACTCACTTTAAAACCCAATATCACATTGCCCGACCTGGGGATCGAACCCAAGACCTGAGCATTGCAGGCGTACTGTAATAAAACTACGCTACCGAGGCAGCATTGTAGTACTAGAGTGTAGATAGTTAATTCCCTGCTTATCCTTTCAAATTTACAGCAAGCTTATGCCTGACGTCCAATACCCTAATTCCATTCCATTTTATAAACCAATTCATTTTTCAGTATTCAATAGGAATGATGTCATAAAAGAGTATCTAGACCAGACGTTGAATGTCTAAAGGTAAAGTTTGTTTACTAAAGTTTTGCTAGAAATGTAAACAACTACTTATTGAATGAAATCCTCTTAGCCAGTTTCGGCCACGTCGGCCAATCTCAACGGAGATCAGCCAGTTACGCAGGAGATATTATAGTGCACAAGTGTGTGCGCAATACACAGGTGCACTCGCTATTCCTTCACTCTTATAGTCCGGTGAGACGGCAATCCGATATAACCGGAGAGAGATCAGGTGCAGGCGCAGGCGCAGGCTTTACGTGCTTTCCGAGGCCCGGAGGTATCACACCGCCAACTTCCTGACTCCGAGCCGTGACTGAATAAATTTTTTTAAGAGGGATAAACCCAGTCACAAAGTTTTTTTGGCCCGACCCGGGATTCAAACCCAGGACCTCAGCGCGCAAATTGTACTCGTAACGCGTACGCAATACAACTACGCCACCGAGGCAGTCGACTACTTATTAAGTTGTATACGTCTATAATGGTTTGTACATACTAGGTTCTTAGTGTCTCGATCGTTTTTTTTTTATGTTAGAATGTTATTTTCCAGGATAGAGAACCTTTTAATGCAGGACATGGTCTGTGTGCTAAAAAAAAAGTTGAAATTTTGTATGTAAAATTGTGCTCTGTGTGAAAAAATAGATTTTTTTCGCTACAGTGGTTACAGAGTTTTTGTAACAGAAAGGCTTTTCTCGCAGGCAAAGCCGCTAGCAACGCCTAGTTTATAACATTACTGAGAATAACATACATATATATATACATATACACTCACACCTTTTATCCCCGAAGGGGTAGGCAGAGGCACAACTAGTGCACCCACTTTTCGCCATTATTTCGTTCCATGATGTGATAGGGGGCGAGCCTATCGCCATATCGGGCATAAATTCCAGACTCCGAGCTGATATTGAATAGAAAACTCAATATCACTTTGCCCGACCCGGGGATCGAACCCGAGACCTCAGCATTGCAGTCGTACTATAATACAACTACTCCACCGATGCAGTCTTAGGAGTACTGAAAATAAGATATCCATAATATACAGTTGTCTTAGGAGTATCGAATTAAAGTATACTAGAAAGTTTTGAATGCTTGTTTACATTTCTGGCACAAGTCTGTTTAACCAACTATAGGAAAGGAAGGTGGAGGTAACAATATTTCCTTGAACGTGCCACAATTAGGTAACAGCCGTTTTGGATCGGTTCCAGACCAACCGAAACGTATCAGGATAGTCTTTCTGTAATAACTTTCAATAGTTAATTTGCAGTTGATAAATGTGTTTTAAGGTATATACTTTACTATTTAGTATTTATGCATTTAAATAAGAAAATTGAGTGACGAGACGAGCATGCCGGTTGCCTGATGGTAAGCAATACGACTGCTCATAAGCAGAAGCAACACCATATAGAACTTTGAATTTCAAAACAATGCGAGGCACTAGTCCATAGGCGTGTATAGGACGGGGGAGGGAGGAAGGTACATACTCATCCCAGAATTGCGTGGTGACCACCCCAAGGATTTTGAAGCTGTCTACTACTACATTATTAACGAAGAAAATTTCAAGTCTGTAAGTAAGTAGACAGAAGTAATTATTGGTTTATTATTTTAGTCTGTCTCGGTGGCGTAGTTGTATTACAGTACGACTGCAAAGCTGAGGTCTCGGGTTCGATCCCCGGGTCGGGCAAAGTGATATTGAGTTTTTCTATTCAGTATCAGCTCGGAATTTGAATTGGAATTTGTGCCCGATATGGCGATAGGCTCGCCCCCTATCACATCATGGGACGGAATAATGGCGAAAAGTGGGTGCACTAGTTGCGCCTGTGCCTACCCCTTCGGGGATAACAGGCGTGAGTGTATGTGTGTATGTGTGTATTTTAGTCTAGAGCACTGCCCCCTCCCGCCCCTAGAAGATGACTCTAACGACGCCCATGGGCACTACACTCCACTCTTCACCCTGAGACATAAGGTGTTAAGTCTCATAATTTAGTAATTATGCTGGCTACAATGTCCTTCAAACAGGAACACAACAGTGTACTGCGATGGTACCTATTCAGACGGACCCTCGCGGCTTGCATATGAGAGACCTACACGCATTAAATATACTTACTCTTCATTCCATGTCAACAGTTCATTTGTAGTTGTAAAACATATAGAAGGTATCGACGATAAATTAATTTCTACTTATAAAAGAGAAAATTAAAACGAATTTTGATGTTTGTTACTCAATCATGCATGAATAGATTTGAGTGTTTGAAACCTGAATAGATCAGATCCTGGAAAAAAAACATAGGTACATATGTATTTAGGTAAATACCGTAACTAACGTAGGTGGACGATAACCTAGTTGGGAATGGAACGGTCTGCCGAGGCAATGTCTGGATGCTCAAAACCCAAGGCACACACCTCTGACTTTTCGATGTTACGTGTGTATTTTTTATCAGTTATATTATCGTTCACTTTAACGGTGAAGGAAAACATCGCGGGGAAACCTACATACCGGAGAATTCTCCAAAAGGATTTCGAGGGTATTTGACGTCTGCCAACCAGCAATAGGCCAGCGTGGTGGACTAAGCCCTTACCCCTCTCAGTAGTAGAGGAGGCCCGTGCCCAGCAGTGGGCAGTATATAATACAGGGCTGATTGCATTGCATTGCATTGAAAATACCGTATACATTATTATCGATGGACAATGTTTCCACAAGCGTACATAATCTAAACGTCTGAACCGATTTTCATGAGACTTTTATTACCATAAAGAAGCAGTCTTCTTTCTGCCAATAAGATTACTCTCTGGGAAGTCCCAGAGTGTAATCAAAGGTACATTTTCTACCGAAGAATTTTTACTCGCACAGAGCAGCGGGCAAAAGCTAGATAGTGCACACACTAGATAGTTTAAACGAGATCTACGTGGGTATTAAAGGCGGTCGCTTCGATGTTCTTACATAAATATTTATTGAGGTCCTTCAACTCGGCCGGACTAGTGCTATCACGTAGGGGCACCACGGTTTTGAGAATCTTTTGGATATTCCTATCAAAGTGGATATCATGAATTGATCTTTTTTCTCTTTATGGCATAAAAAAACATCCGTTGTTTGCCTTGTTAGCAAATTACCGGGATTTATTTATTTATTCACTAAAAGACACACCAACAGTTAGAAGACTAAACATTCATAATTGAAATTATACAATATTAAGGACAGTCTACTCACCAATTACAGGTGTGAAACAGCATTCGTATCGATAAAATAATTAAAATGGGTACCTAAATTTGATTTACAGGGATAAAAAGTACCCTACGTATTAATCCGGGACATGACCTATCCGTGTGCCAAATTTCATTCAAACCTTTTAGCTGTTCCTGCGTTTACTTCTAACAAACATACAAGCATCAAAATATCCAAAAAAAATCACAAACTTTCGTATTTATAATATTAGCAAAATAGAAGCAAATAAGTCGTATGATATTAAGTAACTTTAACTGCCCATAAAAACCCACAATACCAAAATAATCATTGATGAACCTATAAGGAAAGAATTAGGGCTTCAGGAGGGTGTTCGAGCATCTAAAAATCACGCTCAGGATATAAATGCAACAGTTGTGCTCCAATTTGAAGGAAATTATAGCCACTGGCCAGTGTAATCGTATTATAAAATATCTAACAGAGCCTGGTTGGGAAATGGATACTATTTTTCCAGAATAGTACAAGAACGAGGATAACCTCGCCACAACTGATATAAAACACCACATTTGATTACTTTCAGACTATCCCAACATATTTAAAACCCATGGCGATCCTCCCAAACGGCGATACTCGCAAGAGGCGCATAAAACTGAATAGGCCCGAATTGGCCACGCGTACCGGATACTACGGTATCACATCACAAATCGATACGCATTGTTCAACGTACTTTCATTTGATGGTGTGTGTTTACGGAAGTGTTTTTTTTATTTATTTTTTATTTACAGCAGACTGTTCTTGTCCTTATCACAATTATTATATTTGTTAGTAACTTCATAAAACTATGTTAGTAACATTATAAATAAATATGTAAGTAAGTATATATAGATAAGGGACAATCCTACATCAAGCCATTATGGTTTTATACGAGTTTTTTTTATTAACAAGCGATCGCCTGATAGTAAGCGACGACGCCTATAAACGGCTGATATCAATAACTCACTAACAGATAACAAACAGTTAAAATGCTTACTTGAAAGTCACCGTCGTAGTTTGTGGAACATTCTCGAAACATTCAGAATAGTCGCGAACTCTCTCGCAAATTAAAGTCGGTTATCGCGTTTCCACGACATTCTGAAGATTTCGAGATCTTTCGAGAATGTTCCATCGGCGAACCTTCCACAGCCGGATAGGCCCGCCTCTTGCCAATAGATAGCGCTGTTTATCGGCGAGTACTAGCACGCGTATTAAAAAATTGGGAAAGAAGCTGGTTACAATATGATCTTGAGCGCAAGTTAAAGATAAATGTACCCATTTTGACCTACCCGTGTGCCAAATGCATCATCCAAATCCGTTTACTGGTTTCTGCATTTACTTCTAACAAACATCAAAACATACAAACATCTACATATTTTCACAAACTTTCGAATTTATGAGTAAGACTAGCTTTTGCCCACGGCTTCGCCCGCGTTAATAAGTTTTTCCGGGCTAAAAGTACATACATAAAAACCTTCCCGTTGAATCACTCTATCCAACACATTTATTTGTATAAAGATTAATATTATGACGTTGATACAACTCTTAACAAATAATGCATTAATTTCGACCAAATTTGATTACCATAAAAACGGTTCTAGAGAGTTTATTTTAAAAGATAGACATATATTGTCGCGGACTTTTTTTTAGATCATTTCAAGAGGAATAATTCTTTCATACATATATTTTTGGTATCTTGAACCGTTTTCGCAGCGCACGCAATGGAAGCCCTCAAGGATGAATAATTTTCCCCGCATTTTTCACATTTTCCATTATTTCTTCGCTCCTAATAGTTGCATCGTGATGTTATATAGCCTATAGCCTTCCTCGATAAATGGTCTATTCAACACAAAACGAATTTTTCAATTCGCACCAGTAGTTCCTGAGATTAGCGCGTTCAAACAAACAAACAAACAAACAAACTCTTCAGCTTTATAATATTAGTATAGATAGTATAGATAAGATAATATGACAGATAGATTTTAACAATAAATATCTTCACCAAGTTTCATAAACTTCATCCAAATATATTTAGCTCTTTGGCTTTTATATTTAGTAAGATTAAAGCTCTATCGTGGCCAGCAACATTCATAAAACTTAAATTAACTGAAACGCGATTGTAAACGTTTATAACACGTACTAAAAGCAACGTAATGTGTTCTTAAACGATATCCCGGGAGTCACGTGTCCAGTTAACGTATTTAATGTCAGTGAAACAGTGTATACATATTTATGAGAAGTGATTTATGTAAGCCAATAAAGTTTTAAACTATGCAATTTAGTGACGAGATGAGCGTTTGCTCTTAAATTTCCTTGCTAACTTAGCTCGCTTAGCCACTTACCCTGTTTATGAACAGTAGCACTATCCAGAACTTTGAATCATGTACTGCATGACACTGTACTGCGCTTTTCACTGAAAAAGCCTTTCCCATTCCGTGAGTATCTCCCAAGAATGTGAGAAAAATATCAGATTTTTGACATGTTAACAATACCAGACCTGTATTATATACTGCCCACTGCTGGGCACGGGTCTCCTCAACTGAGAGGGTTTAGGCCTTAGTAGTTTAGCCTTAGCTGGCCTAGTGCAAGTTGGCCGACTTCACATACCTTCGAAATTCTTAAGGAGAATTCTCAGGATATTTTCCTACACCGTTAAAGCGAACGCTACTTGATAAAAAATATTTTGAAAAGTAAGAAATCGTCTCGGCAGACCGTTCTATTCCCCACTAGATTATAGTGCTGTATTTAAAATGTCATTTATAGGTATAAGACTTTTGACATTGTCTATTTCATTCACACTATTATATATACTAATATTATAAAGAGGAAAGATTTGATTGTGTTTTTGTTTTGTTTCAACAATATAAAGCTACATTACCAGCGAGTAACATAGGCTTTTTATCCCGGGGAAATATACAGCAGGACTTTTATCCCGGAAAAACTCATTCACGCGAGAGAAGCAGTTAGCAGAAGTCTAGTTCAAAATAAAGAAGCTAAAAAAATAACAACTCACTGACTATGTTATGGCACTAATCTGGAACCTATAAGAAATCTGGATGCGCTTGAATCAATCAATCAGCCTGTCGCCGTCGATTGTTGAACGTAGGCATCCCCAAGTGAGAGCCAACCATCCCGTTCTAGAGCAGTCCGTATATTAATACTTGCGCTTATTAATGCGTACTTTATTAGTTCTCGACTTGTTCTTTGGTTATAAAATGAACCATAAATAATTAGGATTTAATAAACACTGATAATTTATGCTTTGTATGTTCTCATTAGATAGGTAAACAAAAAGGCATTGTAAAGCAAAATGCCGAGCATTATTTAGTACAGTGTTTCCAAATATAATAAAAATAAGGGGTCTCTGGACAAAATATAACATACAGATACATGCAACTAAGCGTTTAAACAAAATGTATTCGATGAACAAAGGGCTTTCGCGGCGCTTTAACGGTGAAGGAAAACATCGTGAGGAAACCTGCATACCTGAGAAGTTCTCTGAATTTCGATGGTATGTGAAGTCTGCCAACCCGCACTAGGCCAGCGTGGTGGACTAAGGCCTGAAACCTCTCAGCTGTAGAGGAGGCCCGTGCTCAGCAGTGGACAGTATTACAGGGCTGATGTGGTATGGTATGGTATGGGAACAAAGGGCGTTTCTGAACTCAATTGTAATAGATTAACAAGCAATTACGTCATCGGGAAGTCGCTGTTTCTTGATAACTATTTGTGAGTCTGCGTTACGTTGAATCATTCAAAAGATATTACAACAAACAAAAATCGAAATGAACTTTTAAATTCACAAGATTCATCCTAACCTTCAAAAACATTGTTTGTTATGCTTTCACGGCTGAACCACTGAATCGATTTCGATGCAGTTGGGTATGGAGATAGTTGAGATCTTAGGAAGGAATGGCTACTTTTTATCTTGGGAAAATATATAGCGGGACTTTTATCCTGGAAAAAAGGCTTTATCCTGGATTATAATTCATTCTCATTTTTAAAGCACGCGCTGCAATCAAAGTAAAAGTTTTAAGAGTCCATTATAGATAAAGATTGGGAATATCTGATCAAATGGAATAAGTAAAACCTCGTACTAGATTCTAGCGAGATCAAATACAAAGTTAATAACTGCAAAGTGCTAACGTATCTATTGCAAATAACCCAAGGCTCTCACAATTAATATAGTTCGCACAGTGGAGGTGTAAACAGTAAGTTCATTTTGAAGCCGACTGTATGCAATGAAAATGAAATCCTCCTAGCCGGTTTTTCGGCCACGGCGGCCAATCTCAACGGAGATCAGCCAGGTACGCAGGAGATATTATAGTGCACAAGTGTGTGCGCAATACACAGGTGCACTCGCTATTCCTTCACTCTCATAGTCCGGTGAGACGGCAATCCGACATGACCGGAGAGAGGTCAGGCGCAGGACCAACGGCTTTACGTGCTTTCCGAGGCACGGGGGTATCACACCGCCAACTTCCTGTCTCCGAGCTGCGACTGAGTGATTTTTAAGATGGAAAACCCCAGTCACAATGTTTTTGGCCCGACCCGGGATTCGAACCCAGGACCTCAGCGCGCAAATCGTACTCGTAACGCGTACGCAATACAACTACGCCACCGAGGCAGTCTGCAATGCTATGCAATCAGCCACGAATTATATACTGCCTACTGCTGAGCACGGGCCTCCTCTACTACTGAGAGGGGTTAGGCCTTAGTCCACCACGCTGGCCTAGTGCGGGTTGGCAGACTTCACATACCCTTGAAATTCTTATGGGGAATTCTCAGTTAAGTAGGTTTCCTCACGATGTTTTCCTTCACCGTTAAAGTGAACGATAATTGAAGAACAATACACACGTAACTTCGAACAGTCAGAGGTGTGAGCCTTGGGTTTTGAACCTCCGGACATTGTCTCGGCAGACCGTTCCATTCCCAAATAGGCTATCGTTCACTTTTATAGCCGACTGTATGGTGATATCTTTTTTGGGAGTAGAACACAGAGACGAGAATGGCGCTCGCCTGACGGTAAGCGATACGAACGCCAGTAGCAACACCATACAGATCTTTGAATCGCAAAGTACTGCGTAGCACTTTACTGCGCTCTACACACTAAGACATAAGGTGTTAATCTACTAGCTCCCTACTTAGTAGTAGGGAGCTCTCGGGTAAGTCCGGTTGTTTGGCTATTGTTGTTTATTTCTGCCGCCAAGCATTTTGAAAGAACAGCTGTGTTCTGGTTTAAATAATGTTATTAGAAGAATATTAAGAATACTAGTTATTATAAGATTTGACAGTGAGACTTTACTTTGTGATTTTAAATTCGAATGTATTGATATTGTTCATGGATACTCATGATGTTAACCGAGTCTCTATATTACCATAATAATGATATATGAGACCTAACATTCCCGCGTGCCGATGACAACACAATCTAATAGGATTAATAAGCCTAAAAACCAATCTTTCCGTAATCGTTGATGTCTCATCCTCTTTCAGTGGCCGTCCTGAGCCGAGGTTCGTAACCCGTTAGTGGGTTGCCCTCAGCATGGTCACTTAATTCAAAGGGTTGCGAGTGCCTTCTGCGTTCACCCTAAAGACCGGTGTGGCCAGAAAAGCCGACTCGTGTCAGGCTACTGGCATCAGGGATATTAGAAAAAAAGCACACAGTCAGCCACAAAAGTCGCTGGACATATTATTATTTAAAACGATTCTACTCGAGCAACTACGCCCGAGGAGAACATTTTCTGACCAAATAAATGATCTTCTCAGAAAAGGGCAGGTCAGGAGTACCCTTAACAGACGAAAATGTATGAAAAGAACTATGAATGTGGAAGAGGCGAAAGAGGTTTGTCAAGATCGTAGCATGTGGCGCTCAATAGTCTCTGCCTACCCCTATGGGATAAGGGCGTGAGTGTGTATTTATGTATGTATGTATACGATTCTACTCATTACCTTCAGTCGAAAGAAAATAGAATAGAATTAATGCAGACACCCAAAAAGGGTATTTAGGGTTATATTGTTGAATAAATAAATAAACAAATAAATAATCTTTTTTCTTCATCTAAAACTAAACTTTTGCTCACGGCACCGCCCGCGTGAATGAGTTTTTCCGGGATAAAAGTTCCGCTTTATATTTTCCCAGGATAAAAATTAACCTATGCTACTCGCTGATAAAGTAGCTTTATATTGGTGAAATAATTTTGAAATCGGATCAGTAGTTTTTGAGTTTATTTGTTACAAATATACAATAATTAATATGTATAGAGTAAGCCCTTTGAATTTTCTAAGGCATACTGTCCTTATGTAAGTAAAGTGGTTATGTAATCTTATACAGTACAGACTTTCATTACTGCGTTGTTTCATATTGTGCCTTATCTATATCCAATAGATTAGTGGTGGCATAAATTTTATCCCATTCCGTGCTTTTATTAATAATCGGCCAGCCATCTTGAATACAGATCGATGAGATATTTCATTTGCGAGATTTTAATTATTGGATAGTTTATTTATTATGTTATTGATTTTTATTTCATTATTATATGCAATGACTATCTCAGTGGCGTAGTTGTACTACGATATGACTGCAATACTGAGGTCTCGGTTTCGATCCCCGGGTCGGGCAAAGTGATATTGGATTTTTTTATTCAGTATCAGTCCGGAGTCTGGAATTTGTGCCCGATATGGCGATAAGCTCGCCCTCTGTCACTTCATGGGACGGAATACACATGGCAAGTGGATGTATTAATTGCGCCTCTGCCTGCCCCTTCCGGGTGTGAGCGTGTGTGTGTATATACTATTAAATCTTTTTATGCTTAGTTGTAAAGTATATAGTAGTGTAAGCTATATGTAATTTGAGGTTGACTTCTTGAGGAGCACGGAATTTAGATTTTTTTTCTTGTTTATTGTGCAACTGTGGATATTCTACTGGCTATCCTGAAATAACAAAAATACATACATATAACCCGAGAATCGAAGCTGAGACCTCAGCATTGCAGTCGTACCGTAATACAACTACGCCACCAAGTTAGGGTATTTAATGGCACGCGTTAAAATTGGTCATACCAAACGAACATGGGTGCCCATAAAGAGTACCATCATATAGAGCTCCCAAAGTACTACGTGACAATGTAATGCTCGTCCTAATAACACTGGGCTCTAAATCATTCAAACTGGAACAAACCAGTGCACACTACAGCGGTTTGGTGGCCGCATTAGACATTGACCGAAGAACCGACAACCGCTGGGGTAAACGTGGTCTTGAGTGGAGACCGCGACTGGGCAAACGTAATGTAGGACGCCCTCCGGCCAGGTGGGATGACGATCTGCGAAAGACTGCAGGCAGATGCTGGATGCGGCAAGCTGAAGACAGGGCGCTATGGCGCTCATTAGGGGAGGCCTATGTCCAGCAGTGGACTGATAAAGGCTGATGATGATGATGATGATGATTAGACATTGCGTTTTCATTTTACTGTTAATTGTTCCTCTGCTATTGCCGATGCCCATGAACGGTGACCATATACCATCGGGTGGGCTAATAGCTCGTCTGGCTATAAAGAACATGCTCGTTCGACATAAAAAATACATACTGGGCACGTATTGCGTAAGTTTTTTGCAACGTGGGAAAACTTTCATGCGCAAGCCGTAAGTAGGGATACCTTGATTTATGTAGTTTATGGAATAATCCTAAAATGTTATATTTAGGTATCCTTAAATTTTTAAGATCATAAAAATGCTATAAATCTGATATCCCCATGCAAATATAAATCTAAATAGTCGCGCAAAATAACAATCATATTTAAATTTAGCTCGAAATAAGTATGTTTAGGGTTTAGCTCTTATAACATATTCTAGGTATTTATGTTTATTTATTTGCATATTATATTTTTACACTTTAAATAATAAATGTGACGTCATACTTGTATACAAGACTTGCCTAATGGATGCCTACATTGGAAACATGTTCCCGAGAGTGTGCAAATTGCTTGAAAGTTTTACTTGAATACAAGAGGAAACGTTCAAAATTGAGTAGGAAATCATGTGTGGAAGGCACTCGTTTCTGTGATACTCCTCAATAAAGATAACTATTTTCTCGTGCCCCCACCTCACAGCCATTATGTTTCGATAATTTGTGCAGCAAAAGACACCATGTCACTCGTTTGCAATTCGAAACATGCAACTTACCTGTGCCCGTTCAATTTGTGCGTCACTTAAATGAAAAGTTACAAGTTCAAACTATCCACATACAAGTTGTAGCTTGTATGCAGATTTGTTCAAGTTGTATGCAATTTGCAACTTGCATACAAGTTACTTGCCTAATGGAAGCGCGCCTTGTGTGGACAAAATATAAAATTCTTTTTCTAGTTCTTCAGAAGTATAGAGTCTCTACTCAAGGGGCGAGCGTGGCTATTTCACAGGGATCAGTTGGATCTTCCGTGTAAGGATTTATTTGAAGTATGTGACGGACAGCGCTTTGTATGACGGGGGTAAACGGTTTCAAATCCAGTTATTCAATTTTATGTTTCATTGCAAAGGGTAAAGTTGAAAGTGGGAGAACTGTAGACATTTGTCTACATGAGCTGGACTAAAAAATACGACGTGCCGTTTATCTTGTCGTATTGTTAGTGAGATATACGGTAACCTAAACTTCCCACCCATCCCCAAGGCGTCGAGTACATGCTGTCAGCTTTTTCATACACTACAAGTTCCTACTACTTACTATAAATCATTAGAAATCATTATGGAGGGAAGTGGAAAATATATTTCTAACCCCTGACTATTGTTCTATTTGATTAACTTCGTTGCGGGTTAAGACTAATTAGTGCTCCCAGAGACTCGCTGAGTTGCACCGCTCATAGTCATAAAATGCGTGCCACTGCCGATCCTCGCTTACAGGAAATGCAGTAGCGGGTGTGAGGGCGGAATAGTCTCGTAAAATCATCAGCAACTTCAAAAGTTATCAGTTTTTTATTATAATAGCAATTCTCGTTAACATTTGCTAAAGCCCGCGCGATGCTTTACAGCCAGTTTCTTCATTGAGAGTAACACTCAAAATTATTTTTAGATTAGCCAAGTAATAACGTTTCTGTTGTGGCAATTTGTATCGCTTTATCTTTTGCTGGTACTCTTACTTTTATAGTTCTTGAAGAGTCTGGCAGTTAGAGTATATAATCGACTGATAATGGCAACACAATTTCTTGTTGGCCGCGACTTAACAATCTTGTTCTGTGCACTTAAACAACTCTAAGTACAGCCTGAGCTCTTCGCCTAGATTAGCTTAGACAAAGATTCGCAATTAAAGTTTCGTTTGCAAAATGTTAACTTAGATGAGTTCGGGAACTTGAGATTTGCATATGAGATGGTATTTACAATAATTTCTATTGATAGCCGCTTATTCTTTGCATTATCAGTATTAAAAACCTTTTTTAGTTATTCTCATTTTTGCTGTTGGTTATAAAGAAATTAATGGACAAATTTATATCACAAAATATTTTTTTTATTTATTTAAGTTTTTTTTAGTTCCTGCAAAAACCTCGTCTGTTGGCAGTCGACCAAGAATCTATTTGGTTTCCCCAACGACGCTCACTGTTCAGGCTGTCATATTATACGAATATAATTTGTTACAATTATAACAAAATAATAACACACCCATTGCATGCCAATAACCATAAAATACACATTCGAGCCATACCACAGTGTCAATGTATTTCAAACGATATTGACTCACGTTTGTATCGATTCGCTTCTAACGTAATTAGGGTTCCGTATTGCATTCCGATGAACTTCAATTGTTTGGTATAGTTTTACGTTGTTTGCACTCTTATTGGTGGAGAAAGACACGAGATCCCAAGTACGATGAGCTGTTTGTGCTATCAAAATTGTCTCTTGTATGCGAGAATCTATCTAGGTAGGTAGCATCGTTTTGTCTATCGTAGTGGTGTGCAAGCACTGTTGTCCAGTTTCAAAGTTTGGTCAGCCGCCTAGATACAAAAGTCACTTCTAATCTTTGGGGGATGGCTATGCCCAGCAGTGGGCTTCAAAGGGCTGATGAAGAAGAATCTATGCTAATTAATAAATCGTAATAATTAGTACTACCCACGATAACTGTCAAATTAAATTTTTTAACTTGTGAAACAGGCCCTTATTATCTAGTGTCTCAGAGTGATAAGCACTGTACAGTACTTCAGCAGACAGCGATGCTTGTAGGCAACCATGGCGCTTAAAATCAAGTGATGAGATTTGAATACGTGACCCTCATCGTCATTTTTAATACATCTTCTTATGCCACTTCAATGCGCGGTCAGCGCCAAGACTCCAAAAATGTTTCTGATCGGCCTGTTAGAATCGCTTTGCATCTAACGACTTCCCGCCACGTCAAGTCATCTGTCCATCCCGTAGAACATCTAACGCGGTGCTTGCCGGTATATAGTCTCTATTCAAGAACTGTTCAGTCGTAATTGCTACCAGTTTAGCGAGCTATATGCATTGGTTACAAACACTTGTAACTCACTAATTCACTGAGCCGTGCCTTTCACTTTAATTTTCTGTATTTCATCAATAATAAAGGAGTTAATAATAACAGCCCAGTATTATATACTGCCCACTGCTGACCAAGGGTCTCATCTACTTCTTCTATCTTCACATACTTTCGAGATTCTTATTGGAAAATTCTCAGGTAGGTAGGATTCACGTTATTTTTTATCACCATTAAAGCGAACGATAATTGATAAACAATACACCCATAACTTCGAAAAGTCAGAAGTGTGTGCAGCGGATATATGTTTTGGCAGACCGTTCCAATTATTTTATCGTCTACATCCGGTCAAGAAGTTAATTTATTAAATATACACGGATCACAACTACAGAACCCTGATTTTTTTTAACATTGAGCCGTTTGCTCGGTCTCGTGCACTGTCTAGTTCGTGATATCGATTTATTTTTCTTCATTTTTCACCGAGCTCACGTTCGGCAGTCGGTGGCGTGTTCACGGCAAGCATTTTTACAGCGGTGAGTTTTTGTCATATTATGTTGAAACATTTTTTGAATAGCGGTTCGCGCGGCGTATGTGCATTAAAATGTATTGCTTTCTGACAAGAGTATCAGAGTCTCGTCAAATTCGGCTCAGCTGATTAGAAGATTAACGGAGATAGCTCATTTAGGATTTATTTCACTTATCACTAGCTTTTGCTCGCAACTTTCCCTGCATGAAAGGTTTTCCGGCATAAAAGTCCCGCTATATATTTTCTAGGGATAAAAAGTATCTTAAAACCAATCCAGAGTGCCAAACTACCATCATAGCAAATTTCATCGACGATCGTTCGGTAGTTTTTGAGTTTATCGCGTACAGAGGCGACGGTCGACTTTATTTTATACTCTGTAAAGATTAAAGCAAGATAAACAAGTCACTAGCCAGAAGATAAGACGACTAGAGAGTCGTATAGAATATTTCTATCGTTCATAGAGATGAACGATAGAAATATTATCATCCACCACATATGCTTACAATTGTCTTCTATATGGAATCATATTGCACTGCAATCGTCATGCTATGTTATTGCTCAATCGCCTAGTTGTTCCACAGTCCACAATGCCTATTAATTGCACACTGGAGTACACAGAAACCGCTGCATGACAGAAAAGTAGGCAGTGTGGTACCTACCCAAAATTTTTATGCCATATTCATAAAATGGAAACAAAGAATGTTATCATTTCAAATATTATTTGTGTTCCAATCTGTCAAATAAAATGAATTCCATTTGTAGAGATAAGTGTATGGAACGTATTGACTGCCTCGGTTGCGTAGTTGTATTACGGTAGGACTACAGAGGCATGATTCTCTATGACATTGTTAACTCGTAACGCGGCCGCGTCACGTTCACTTCGTGTAATGTGCGTAAAATGGTATTCTGTATGCCAATTTCCATAGTAATAAACGCGATGAGTTACGTTACGCGCTTGTTACGAGCGGTGAAAATAACGCGTATCATAGAGAATAAGGGGGCAGTGCTGAGGTCGTGGGTTCTATCCCCAGGTCGGGCAATGTGATATTTTTATTTTTTCTGCTCAGAATACGTCCGGAGTCTGAAATGCCTGATATGGCGATAGGCTCGTCGCCTATCACATGATGGGATGGAACACACACGACGAAAAGTGGGATGCCGTGGTCGCGTCTCTACCTCATCGGGGATAATTTTTTTAATTTTTTTTTATGAATGTGATAGGTATACATAATATAACAAACTTCATAGTTCAGATAGTTTATGTTAGTTCCAAACAACTTATAGGGAACTTGCCTCTGGCAAACAAGATTGTTTGAGGGCTCGAGACCCTTATTTAATTAAGGAAAACACACCTGTTTAGATCTGATTCCTCTTTGCTTAGTGTGCCCTTGGATCTTTGAATTGTAGGACATTCAATTATTATGAAAAAAAACCGCCTCAAAATTGGTCCACTCGTTTGAGAGATACGATGCCACATATAAATATACAGATGCTCACCTCAAGCTTAAAACACCCCTCTTTTTTGTCGGGGTTAAAACTGTTACTGGTGGTAGGTCTCTCACATGTATGAGTCCGTCTGAGTGGGTACCACCGTAATGTCTATTTCTACCGCCAAGCAGCAGTGTGCATGCTCTGTTGTGTTTCAGTTCGAAGGATACTGTAGCCAGCTTCATTACTGGGCTAATGAGATTATCTTATGTCTCAGGGTGACGAGCGCAGTAGAGTGCCACGCAGTACTTTGTAATTCAAGGTTCTGTAGAGTTTTGCATCTGTTTATGGGTGGTCGTATCGCTTACCATCAGGCGAGCGGCATTCTCGTCTCATCATTCGAATGAAATTAAAAAAAGACCTAACAGAGGCTATTATTTTATTCCTAAAAAGTACAACGCTGGACTTCTATTCTGGAAAATGAGACACGGCCTAGAAAAAAAAAATGTAATTTCGAAAAAGTTGTCCCATTATCAGTATTGTCACCCTACTAGTAGCTGATGAATCGTTTTGATTGCTTACTTCAAACTTGGGTCGAACTTTACCTATAATTATTGATATTTAATTTATTGTATTTTAGTGGGCGATAGCCTAGTTGGGAATGGAACGGTCTGCCGAGACAATGTCCGGAGGTTCGAAACCCAAGGCACACACCTATGACTTTTCAAAGTTACGTGTGTATTGTTTATCAATTATCGTTCGCTTTAACGGTGAAGGAAAACATCATGAGGAAACCTGCATACCTAAGAAGTTCTTTATAAGAATTTTGAAAGTATGTGAAGTCTACCAACCCGCACTAGGCCATCGTGTAGGACTAAGGCCTAAACCCTCTCAGTTAGAGGAGGCCCGTGCTCCGCATTGAGCAGTATAATATAATACAGGGCTGATTGCATTGCATTTATTTTATTACTTAAGAAATCTTACTAATATTATAAATGCGAAAGTTTGTGAAAATGTTTATTACAAGAACAACGCCGTAACCGTTGCAACGGATTTGGTACATGTCGCAACTTTAGAACGAAAACGACACAATTAAAAAAATAGAAAATTGAGTTGTCATTTTTAAATGCCTAAAAACTAGTCTCTTATTTATAAAAATATATTAAAAAAGGGACCGATATAATAGCTTTGTCCTTTTCCTGCTTGAATATGGCTGTGTTTGAACTATTATTGTATTGAGTACTTCGTTTTAAGTAATTTTATGGCGATAACCCAATTTTCTATCTTTTTGAATTGTGTCGTTTTCATCCTAAAGGTGCGATGTATAATATATCTATGGCTTTGGATCTTAGACTAATTAACCAATGGACACGATAAGTCAATAATGCGAGTATTATAATCAAGAATTTTATACTTAGATAATATTATAAACTTCTTGATTATAATGCTCTTTGATAATGCGCAAACAATTTTTTCTGCCAATTCTGACGGGGGGCGAGGTAGACACGGATACCACACATTCAACAAAAAAAAATCACACGTGCAAGGCTGAATATAAGGTCGCTTTTTACACAATAACACAAAATTTCTGTGGAACATCGCTTAATGTCATTATCGTAGAATGTAATGACAGCGATCGCAAGTCACATAGGTTTTAATATATCCCTGTTCTGTGGTTTTAATAAAAGTTTATGGCCAGCTGCGCATGTATCGCCAACCGAGGGGTTCGCCCAGTCATCGCATCTCCATTGGTAGATACTCAAAGATTTGGATGTTTGGCACAAAATCCTCTAACTGATTGGAAATGCAATATTAAAAGTTTTGATTTGACTTAAGTAAGTATTGTATAGTCATTTCCATAGTAAAGAGGCGAGGCCTAGTTGCGAATGGAACTGATAAGGCGGAGATGCAGCGAACTCACCGTGAATTCGCAGTGCGTTTTGGACAGTCGCTAAATGGATGATGAGGAAAAATTATTGTTTGCTTTGTTATTTTGAAGCTGCAGAAAACGAAAGCATATACAACGATGAATTTGGGAGGATCCATTATTAATTAATCAACTGAAGAGAGCGACTTCTATGTACTATATTCAAACGAGTAAAACTGTCGCCAAAAATCTTGTTCATACTTGCAAATGTCAAAGCCTTTACCTTTGCTACAAAATTGCTTAATACGTATGGACACACGTAGACATAATTAAGATTATCAGCTTTACCTACTTAAAGAAAAGCTTAAAATGACGTGGTCGACGCTATTCAAGGCTTATCAAAGTAAAGACGTCACACACTCGCGCTGCGAATTCGCGGAGTGTTCGCTGCGAATTCCCGCGAGCTCCCTGCGCTCTCCCTTCGCTACGTAATCGCTCGCAATTCGCCAGTGTAATAAAACTGTTATATCGGTTAATTTTACCAATATTTCGACAAATGAGATTTTAATGAGTATCAAAAGGAATTCTGTACCAAAAAGAATCAAAGAGGAAATTAATGGCTCAATATACGTCAATATGACATGTTTTGTATATTTACGTTTTACAATTTGTTTACAAAAATGTTATAAATAAGGTAATACTTATATATCTGTACTCTTGTATTACTCCAACGTGGTTTTGGTGCCTCATTTTCGGAGCATGTTTAGAAAGGTTTTTAATACAATCGAAAGAGACGTGCGTATCACTCACTTGGTGAGAATAGTTACATCCGCTTATGAACGGTAGCACAAAGAGAAATAGACTAGCGACCTGCCCCGGCTTCGCACTGGTAGTACTTATCTATTATAGTCAGATTGCGTGTAGTCCGATCGCTTCCAAACTGCACAAGATCACAACCAGAACAAATTTCAAGAATACCTTAAAATTTCTCCCTTTTGGAGTCCATAGGGTATACTCAGAAACGTGTATGCCCGACCCCCTTTAGGTTCTAAATAAGTCGCCCTGGCGTCGTCTGTCAGCAACATCTAACATACCACTAACATAGACAATAAGAATTATCTGCGGTTTCCGTATATCTCTGAAACGGCCGCACCTACATGGTAAAATATTAAAAATGTAATATTTATCTTGAGAAAGTGTACTTGCACCAAAATGGGTGGTTGTACATACATAAACACATTTTTTTGTATATACTTAGACATGGAAACTGTAGCAACACTAATGATATTCTGCTGCGCGGAGTTCTACCATGAAATCTTAGATGTCAAGACTTACGTAAAAATTGGTAGACACTCGTCCCCTATTACAGTGTTAAACACCTCTGCCTATCCTTGAAAAGGAAATGATGTATATGTATATTCTTGTAGTGAATCATGGCCCACACAGCAGAAGCAGAAGTGGAGAAAATGAAGATCTTGGAGAAGAGGATCAAGGCTCCGTCCATCTGGGGCCGGCTGCCGTGCGGCATCAGGTTCGAAGACCTGCAGTCCAACAGATACGACGATGCTGTCAGGTTGTTGAAGAAACACTATTTACCCGAAGAGGTGAGGCGGTGATGAATCATTAGGGACCAGTTAGAGACATAAGTAAATTGATGCCTACACTGATACCTTTCATTCCCGAATGACAATGGCGTTACTACATTTGTAAAGGCCCGTGTTAAGTTCATAGAAATGAGCTCCTCATCATCATAATCAGCCACATAACGTCCACTACTGAACATAGGCTTCATCAGCTGCTGTCTGTTCAAGCTTGCCATTGGTACGTATAATTAAGGTGGCATCTATAGTGTTTAATTTGGCGTTGTGTTCTTATGACTGTAATGGTGTTCACTCTGTTGGTGCAATAAATAAATAAATAGGCTTCCCCGAAAGATTTCCAGAGGGACCTGTCAAAAGCGGCCCGCATCTAGTGTGTTCCTGCGACCTTTATCAAGTCATTTAGTCCACCATGCAGGTAGACAGGCAAAAGGATCTCCTCGCCAGTGCATAAATACGGCGACTTTTTTTTGAGATTCTCCAGAACTTCTTCTTTTTCACGTGTGTTCCTCTCAAGCCAATAGCCGGTGCAATTTTGCCATTATGATATCTTATATTTACGCCACTGCCGAAGGTGTAGGCAGGGGTACAATTAATAACTCAAACCTGATAATGAGGGACCATTGAACCAGGGACGTCAGGATGACCATTGTACAGCATACCATGTACAAAATGTGTTCTACGCCACGTAATAAATTATAACTCATAAGCTATGTCCTGTCTGAGGAATTGTTTAATATCTAGTCCCCTCCTCTCCTTTCCTCAGCAAAACCACACGAACTGGCATGCGAAGCCACAACTTGATGGTTAAAACCAACACCGCCAGAACCAATAGGTTCACCAACTCTTTTATTTTCCGTACCATTAGGCTTTGGAATAGTTTGCCGGCGCGCGTGTGCCTTTCTATAATAGTATGAAGCAGCTCAGTAGGCTGACATGATTGTGTCGAATGGCATGAGATAACCATCTGTTGTCATTCAATACTCGATCTAGACGGCATTGTGTTTATTACCAGGTGCAGTGCAGACACTTTGTCGTACGATAAAAAAATGGCCCTTCCTTCGAACCGGAACACAAAATTGCTTGCACACTTCATAAAATACACAGCGGTGAAAAATATAAAACAGGCGTCCAAGATAATGCAAAACAAATATTTCCTTAATGATTACGAATTTCATTTTCTACGAGTTACGGGAAAAAATAGCGGTGCCGGGTAACAGGGATGCTCCGTACCGGTTTGTTTAATTAAAACAGCTAAAGGAAAACAGATTGATGGCGTTTAAAAATAATAATTTGTTTAATAATTAAGATACTCTGTGTTTTGGATGATTGGAGCAAACAATCACTTAGTGCTTACATGGTGGAAGTGGGAACGAGTTTTAGGGTAAACTGAATTTAGGATATATTTTTATAATACCTTTGTAATATGGAGAAAAAGAGAATTAATATCGGACACAGGTAATATCTGGTTGTAGGATTTTATCTGATCGGATAGCGACCACCATAAACAAGATGTAAAAAATAAATTAAAATTTAAATAACCCCCGACACAAAAATCTCTAAAAAGTGAGGACGCTTGGGTCAAAATATTACTAGGTACTTAAACGACAAAGACACTATTATTATTTTACTTTTTAGAGGTTTTTGTGTCAGGGGTTATTTAAATTTTAATTTAATTTTTATTTCAAACTTTTGAAATTACTTTATTCTCCATCATGGGGCCTTGATAATCAACTATCTATCACCTACTCGTTGAGCCCATCCTTAAGAGCCCAAACACACTATATCTGCTATAGGGTGGTATCCCGCAGACTACTTGATGCCGCAGCATCAGTTCATGTTTACAAATATATTGAAAGTCACAGTACACCAAATTTAAAGTCAATCGGATTTTTTTAAGTTGAATGAAAATGAGCTGATAATCTTCAAAAGCCTGAACAGATCTTCATAAATTATTGCAAAGAACCATCGCAGTCACATCAGCTTTCAAACAAAAAAAAAACCGCGTCCAAATCGGCCCATTCGTTTGAGAGCTACGATGCCACAGACAGACATACAGATACACAGACTAAACTTATAACTCCCCTCTTTTTATCGGGGGTTAAAAATGATGGACGTATCACTCACAATCAAACGGCTTGCCCGTCTCGTCATTAAATTACAAAAAACGAAAGCTCTCGCGAACAGAGGAACCACACCTCCAAATTCTCTGAAAAAATACTTGAAATGTCTGATTATTTTTTTCATTAATAAATCTCGTTTTATGCTTCATCAAAGTGAAAATGATTATTTTAATTTTCTTAACAATCCCAATTGCCATTTCGGTTTGTATTTATTGGGAAAAAATATTTTTGAAAAGGTTTACGTTATTAAAAGGAGTTATTTTTGTGATAACATTTTTACCGTTCAGTATCAGGCTATTCGAACTTGTGCCCGATATGGTGATAGGCTCGCCTCCATCACACCATGGGACGGAATGCACATGCTGAAAAGTGGATGCACGAGTTGAGCCTTTGCCCTTTGGGCGAAAAAAGTTATGAGTGTGTATATGTATATGATAATGATTAATTTAGGAAATATGTATTTTGACGTGTATTTCTTTCAGATAACCTACAGATCCGTGAAGCTAACTGAAGACAAAGAAGGCACCGACGAATTTGTCCACAACGTTCGGATATGGATGAAGGACAAAATGTCCATCGCGGCTGTAAAAGAGGGCACGGACAAACTGGTCGGATTGCTCATCTTGAGGATACAGGAGAAACGTATGTCACTCGCACATTTTATCGTCAAGTGGGTAGGTAAAGACGTAACTATTGCGTAGTTAAAATCGTCCCATGATTTGAGGAAGTCGATTCTTCTATCAGGCATAAATTCTTATGATAAGTATTAACTTGATATAATATTTCTACAAAATGTGTGTTTACTACACTAACGTTCAATAAAATAGAACAATTACGGTACAATGCGGTAAATAGGGACGAAGTTGTTCACAAAGATGTCTCGATCGAATTTTTATTTGAAGTTATAATAGTTTACCTACATTTCGTTATCAAGAAAATAAGTGTAATGTGAGTTTATCTGAGCGTTTAACATATTCTGCTTCTCTATTGAACCCATAATACAGTAGATATTTTACGGTAAAACAATTCCGACCAAACACGTTAAAGAAATCCACAGTTTTTTACCTCGAACCTGCTAGACTGCTATTTTCCGCCCGTTTTGCCTATTATTGTATCGCAATCGCTCCTACGGTTGTAACATTAGGGATGGATTCCTCGAATACCTTTAAGCCTAAATTTTTACTGCATCTGTAAAAGAATTCCGATTCCGCCCATGGGATGCTTTGTTTGGTGTAAGTTGGGAGAGGTAGCGGTTTAGGTAATTTTTTTTACATAAATTGACAAAGGATAACGTTGCCCACGCAATGTTAGGTGATCTCCACAGTCTTTAAATACGCACAATACTAATAAACTTATGATATTGCCGAAGTTAAACGAAAGAAAAATGAAATAAAATAATAAATAAAATAATTTATTCATCAAGTAGGCTTATAAAAAAGAGCTTATGAAAAGTCATGACAAGGTAGACAATAACAAATTTACAAAGGTACTTATACTAATTAAATAATTTTAAGTACCTACATTATATAACGAACAACCAGCACGGGCTGATAGGTACAGAGGACACAAAAGGTCGCATTTGTTTGAACCCGTTCTCTTGGTGTATAGAAAAAAAATTATGATTTTAAAGTAGTATTATAAAATAATTCCTCAATAGTTGACAGTCACAGACAAGTGATGTCACGAAGCTAGTGCCTCCTTTCCTCTTTCTACAAGATTACCATATTTTGTTATCTTCCTCCATATCTCAACGTGGGACGTACCTAATAAATATATAGGCCCCAATGAACAATTCAAACTATAAAACTTAAATATCATTTAGAATTTTTACATAATTTATAATAATTTAATCGCCATCGCTCACCCCCTACGCCGTGTTTCTTATACGTAAATTGGATTCGGAGTAGTCGATATGGGTAGGTCTATATTAGGGGACGCTGATGGTATCGATGCGAGGCACAATGAACAATCGTTATAGGTACGATTTCAGCGCTTTTTTCCCTGTGTCGCTTTACGCTGAATTGTAAATTTTCGTAACGTGCTCTCGTGATTTAGTTCGGTGTAATACATTGGGTTTATGCTAGCCTGGTACTTGTGAGCGCTTATGTTGTTGGTTTTTGTAGTTTCGATTGTATTTTTTATTACCCAAGATGATAGAAGCATATTGTAATCCAGGAACTGGTGAGGAGTTACCAGAACAATCCACTATGACCCACCCTTTAATTCACTTTTCCACTTTAAGGTTAGCAATTTGCTGCTATTCCCGAGCGTTGGTAGGCAGTTGGTATCTCAATACCACCTCGTTTTTAACCTGTTATAAAAAATAAGGCTACATGTTCATTTACCTCATTTTACGTATTTATATCTTCGACCAGCCCGGCTCAATATACACTGGCGAGGGATCATTATCTCTCTGAAACTCTATTTGGACGCTAGCCTTATTACCATGGATTGGAGTTCACTATGCCGTATTTTCTTTCCAGACGCATTCTCTAGAACATTCAGTCGCGTGAAAATAACCCACAATCCAAACTACACGTCGGTGATGAAGTTCTACAACGAAATAGAGAAACCAGTGAACATTTACGAAAAGTTGGGCGTCAAGAGATACTTCAAAGTATATATCGTAGCTTTGAAAGGAAGGTACAGACATCGAGGTAAATAATTTTATATTAAAGTAGACTTTTGCCCGCGGCTCCGTCCGTGTGAGTAAGTTTTCTCTGGACAAAAATAGCCTATGTCCTTTGTAGGGTCTTTTTTTTTTGTTTTCGCGGAGAAAGTGACTTATTACTACCGCCCAGCCTTCAAGGGGGGCGACTGAGCGGTTATGTTGGGTTCACCGTGCCTTACGACCCAGCGTTGAGCCACCGGGCCGAGTCCCTAACCTATGTACACCGCACGGCATACCAACTAAAACTCCGCGGTGGCCTTCTTCGGCGCATTAGGGACAGCTGCGGGTTTCCCCAGACTAAGAGTTCTAAGTTGTCGTCCGCAGCCGCCCCTGCGCGATGCCGTCTAATACAGCCCGTCTCCTGTCTGGGGGGGGGGGGGGGGGCTCAGAAGCCCCCGCGCACCGAAGGACGCCCTCGGCGTCAACGGCAGCGTGAGGCCTACCTGCCACACTGCCGTCCATCACGGGGGTCGCAGCAATGTGCTAAAAACACGCACAAAACTAAAGACGGACAGCCCCCTGCCGCCCGCCCGCGACCCCCGGTGGCCCCTATTAGTCGCCTTTTACGACAGGCAGGGGATACCGTGGTGGAATTCTCCAAACGCCCCCAATACACAGGGCGGTCCTTTCTAGGGTCTCAAACTATCTCCATACCAAATTTCATCGAAATCCATTTAGTAGTCTCGGAGATGTGCAGTAACAAACCCACACAAAAGCACACATACAAAAAATAATAATTATAAAAATCGCTGAATTGTGTTCCATTACTCTTGTTTAGTCACCCCTTTCTTACTTTATCACATTTTTTATTGTACAGACATACCGGTGATTTATTATAGACTAGATTTAACATTTGATTACTTACTGTATTGTTAATAGTCTGTACCATGCGAATGCTGGCATAATTTAGTGTGATAATTTTTTAATTATTCGCTATTGGGTGCTGTTAGCAAAAGAAATCGCGGTCCTTAATAAATCTATAATCGGTTTTTTATAACATAAAATATTATCACGCTTTTTGCCCTTTCTAGGGATAGATAGAAGTCATCATACCTAAATTTCGTCAACTACGTTACATCCCATTCAATAGGAAGCGAGCCTACTGCTTTACCGGGCATAAATTAAGACTTTACTGAGCAGAAAAACCTAATATCACTTCACCCGACCTCGAACCTAAGACCTTAGCACCGTCCGCAAAACAACTACCAAGGAAACAACTACAAATCGATTTTCCAATTTGTTTTTTTATTTACTTCAGGTATAGCGAAGGAAATGTTGAAGGCAGCCGTGGCTTTGAGCGCGAGTGCCAGCGTGCCAGCATTGTCTGGGATATTTACTACAGCACGATTACAGCAAATAGCTGAGGAAATCGGCTTCACGAAGCTCAACGAGATATACTATATCAGATATTTGATTGACGAACAAGTGAGTCGTTTTTTGTCTACAAAGCTATGTTGCATTGCTCTTAAATTATGATGTACACCATAGAACTATTTTTTTTGTTTAATTTATATTACAATTGAGCTCCTAGACTGTTTTCATGTAGGTAAGTAAGTTATTTGATAGTTAAAATTTATCGCTAAATGTAGCTAACGTTATAGCTTGCTACCTTCCTTACATATTGTGAAACAAAGTCCCCCGCTGTGTCCATCTATCTATCTGTCTGTCTTAATGCTACCATCCTTACATACGGTAAAACAAAGTCGTCGCTGTGTCTGTCTGTCTTAAAGCGATGAACTCAAAAACTACCGAACTGATTTCGATGAAATTTGGTACGAAGATAGATTGAGACCCTGGAACTTTTATTCCGGAAAAACTGTTTCACTTGAAGCCGTGAGCAAAAGCTAATATAATATATACATATATTATTTTTATGGCATCGAATGACGAGACGAGCATATCGTTCACCTGATGGTAAGCGATACGACCACCCATAAACAGTAGAAATACCATCCAGCACCTTGAGTTACAAAGTACTGTGTGGTATTCCACTGCGCTCGTCATCCTGAGACATAAGATGTTAAGTCTCACTATGTCCTGTAGTTACACTGGCTACAATGCCCTTCAAACCGAAACACAACAGTGCATGCACACTGCTGCTTGGCGGTAGAAATAAATATTGCGGTGGTACCCACCCAGACGGACTCTTACATATGAGAATCCTACCACCAGTAAACACCGATCACTGGTGGCACCGCGATATAAGGCTTTTTGTTACTCGACAGCACCTGATAGTATACGGAGTCATCACTCACTGGACGTTTCCAATCGTTATTCGGGTGGACACAAATATCCCACGATAAGATTTTTGGCATTGCAAGTCATCAGTGCTAAGAATTATATTATGTTTCTACCACCTGATTTTGAATTTTCAGATAGTGTTTTGGGACACTGGTCTGGGTAACTACGGCGCGGCTCTCATGGCGTACCGTATCCCTGACGTGGAGGAACCCCAGGAGTTACGGACGCAGCACTCTTCCAGGTTTAACATACAGCCTATAGAAGATGATGATGATAAAGAATTATGATGAAATATAGTTTTACAGACAGAAACAGTTTTGTCTATAATTTATTTTAGAGATATTAGATATGAGTGCCTAAACCCTCTCAGTAGAGGAGGCCCGTGCTCAGCAGGGGGCAGTATAATACAGGGCTGTTATTGTGGAGACAGGGAGTACTTGCGTAGAGTAGCAGCGAAAGCCTAGTTAGGAAAGGACTGCTGAGACGAAGGTCCAAAGATTCAAAACCCGAACCCCATAAATAATAAAAAGTACATTGTAAGAAAACCTTATGTTCTTACTAGCTTTTGCCCGGGGGTCCGCCCGCTTTAAAAAGTTTTCCCGGGATAAAAAGTAGCCTATGTGTTAATCCAGGACATGATCTACCCGTGTGCCAAATTTCATCGAAATCCGTTCAGTAGCTTTTGCGTGAAAGAGGAACAAACATCCATACATCCAAACATCCATACATTCTTACAAACTTTTGCCTTTATAATATTAGTAGGATTTTAACCTCTACCCTCATGACATTGACAGAATTGCCAATGAAATGGTGGAGCCATTTTTAAAAGAAGAAGTAAGAAAACCTTCATTCCTACGAATTATTAATAAGGATTTTATAGGTCTGTGAATGTTGGCAACTCGCGATGGGTCAGTATTGTGGACTAAGGCATAAACTATCTTAGTAGTGGGAGGTCCGTGATTAGCAGTGAGAGAGTATTTAATACACAACGTTATTAATATTACTATTTGTATACACTACAAATAGTAATATTAATAAATATAATACACTTACCCCGAATGGGATACGCCAAAATAATTCTGAAAGTAGACTTTAATATAGAATATGCAGTTGATTAAACTATTGAGTAATATCCGAGTGTGCGAATGGGTACTAAAAGCCCGTATTAACTTTTTCATTTTATCGAACATAATTCGACGAAACAAGTGGACACTTTGCGGCTTGGAGTCTGCGAACGTGGATAGGGTGGGCGGTAGACTTTTTGTACCAGTGTAGAGTAACCGTTCCTGATTTACCTGGATACTTGCGGATTGCAAGTGAAATCACAGCGAGGGGAAGACGCTGCGCCCTCGTCCAGTAGGATAAGACCGTTAACCACGGATGAAACAATACCATAGAATATCTTCTTAAATTTGGAATATCTCGGTTTTTGGTTTAAAACTATCATGAGTCGCTTCGGCTTGGATAATTGTAATAACTTTGGAAATTGAGGTACGTAATTATAATTTTAAGTTGCATTTCGTATGGTGAGATTTTCGGAGCACTCAAGCTATCACTTTCTTTAATCACTACTTCTTCAAAATTGCCAGCACAGCAGTTCTTTTGGATTGTATTTATCGGTAGCAAAGATCACTTGACATTCGGTGAGTCACTTTTATTCTTTGCTTGGCCCATCTTTACGTATTATAAAATAGAGTCAGTAGAACAGATTTCGATGTGTATGGACATATTTTGAAGCCCTAGGATTATTAGGAGCGGTAACTTTGGTACGTAGGCGAAGCTGCGACCAACACCTGGTGGTACATACAAGTTAAAATAACTTCAGCAATCCAGAGTTCGAGAGTCCAAGACGAAAGAATTTATGACGTGCCCATAAAACCGTGTAATCGCCGCTCCGCACATCCTCTCAAACGACTGTAATCTGTCCCCTCATTTTTTATAAAGCTACAGGTGTTGATATGGAGGCACCCTCATTTCTGACCTAAGGTCGTCTGATGGTAAATGCGTGGCTTCGTCCATGAACAGTTCTGCTGACGAGAGGTGATTTGTATCAGATAGCGATCCGGTGCAAAATAGCCATAGAAGCCTACCATTAGGTCGCGCTCCGGGACCAGTTAATGTATATTACATATATATACATACATACATACAATATATATACATACATATACACTCACGCCTGTTATCCCCGAAGGGGTAAGCAGAGGCGCAACTAGTGCACCCACTTTTCGCCATTATTCCGTCCCATGATGTGATAGGGGGCGAGCCTATCGCCACATCGGGCACAATTTCCAGACTCCGAGCTGATACTGAATAGAAAAACTCAATATCACTTTGCCCGACCCGGGGATCGAACCCGAGACCTCAGCATTGCAGTCATACCGTAATACAACTACGCCACCGAGGCAGTCAATGTATATACGGTATCAAATACGTTGACAAAACCGTGTCTTATGGCGCAGGGTAATCGTCTCACATCAATCAACACTCTCTGGAAACTACATCTGTATACCACGGATATCTATCGTATGCATCTATTATACGTACAAAATCATTGATATTATACGTATAAAATGTGTTAAGTGTTGAATTTGTTTATGTTTTGTATCTATTTGTACTTACGTTTAGTTAAAATTGTGTTCATACTGACTTAGTGTCCGTACGTCACCTGGGTCCCCCATTGAAAATCAGCGCTGCAGTATCAGTCAGGCTGATGCTGCAGCAAGAAGCTGAATGGGGGTTCCTGTTGTTGGCACAATACATATAATTATTTCTATTTTGTTTGTATTTAGTTTTTTCTCCCTTTTTTTATTAAAAATACATGTCATAATGTTATTGTACCAATAATAAATATTTCTTTCTTTCTTTATTTTTATCTATCCTATCTAGGGTACATAGGTAGGTGCCAAGGAAGTTTTGCTGTCGGCAAACAATGTTGTAATCATACTTGTGTTTTTTTTTGTTGACGCGGAGAAAGTGACTTATTACTACCGCCCAGTGTTCAAGTGGGACGACTGAGCGGTTATGTTGGGTTCACCATGCCTTACGACCCGACGTTGAGCCGCCCGGAGAGATGGAAAACGTCGGGCGACCGTCGGGCCGAGTCCCTAACCTATGTACACCGCACGGCATACCAACTAAAACTCCGCGGTGGCGGGCTTCCTCCGACTCACGTCAAAGTTGTCGTCCGCAACCGCTCCTATCGTACTTGTGTTGCAGTTTGTTTCTTTGGTAATTTAAGAATATCTCGTATATTTTAAACTAGGTGTTGTTCTTGGCATCGCCCGCGTGAGAAGCCATTCCCGCTATAAAAGTCCCTAAAACACGGCAGGTTACTATCACCATCTATTTAAAAAAGTAGATTAAAAAGTTGAGTTATTTCCCATGGTAGAAAATTATCGGGATAGAAAGTAACCTATGTGTTAACCCCAGGATATGGTCTACCCGTGTGCTAAAGGAGACGTCCGCTTTTGGGTCCTGGGCTTCAAAATCTAACCCGGCTCAAACTTTATGGATATTAAACGGGAAAAATATGGATCTTGGAGCCATAAAAACAATAGTTTTAAACCCCTCCATTTATAACTTTTTTAAAAACGTTACTTTTTAGTAGTAGTAGTAAAAAAAAATTAGATCAATGCCAAAATCAGAGGATTTAAAATTATACAATTTATTGAAACGGCATAGTTTTTAGGAATATATAATCGAAATATAATATCTTGGATGGAATTTTAAGTCCGCTTTTGGACATAAGGATATGTCAAATCCATTCAGTTGTTTTTGCATTTACTTCTAACCACGGAGGAAGAAGAGCTTCTAACAAACATATAAACATTTTCTATTAATAAGATAAGATAAAAAGTTGGATAAGAAAAGATGCGTGCTACATTCAATCCTGGCTTATGGGATTTGCTGTGGCAGATGTGAGGACGGAATAATAACGTAAACTGAGATTAAGATCTGAAACTGTTTGATGTGAAAAGTATTGATCTCCTGGCTCTTTAATATTGCATCCGTTGTACAAAATATGAAGATGAATTAGACAAGTCAGCAAAATTGTTGCAATGATCACATACAGTAATGTATATTTTTGGACAGTACTGTATGTATTTTGTCAGTAAAAAATGCAAATCTCTCAACTTCAATTCGTATTCAAAAATTGAGACGATACTTATCTGGCATGTTTAAAAAGTTAGATTAAATAAGTTATTTTTGTTAAGCGAATTCCTCTGTGGAATAAATTTGGAACTTTTTAAGACAAAGAACGCGGTGTGATTGGAAGTTGGTTTAATTATAATTATTTTGGGAAGTAAGGTACATACATCATGTCTTTTCGCTTTTAGGTAACAAAGTGTACCACATCCACTTTTTGCGAGCTATGTTAGGCCCCTTTCATTTACTTATCCACTAATTAATCTTATCTCAACTCGTACTAATATTATAAATACGAAAGTTTGTGAAAATGTATGGATATTTGAATGTGTAGATGCTTGTTAAAAGTAAACGCAGAAACTACTATAATTTTAATGAAATTTGGCACACGATTAGATCTTGTCCGTGAATAACGCATACTTTTTTCCCCGGTAATTTGCCCCCATGAGAAACAATGGATATTTTTTATCACATTAAGCAGATGGTGTTGACATTCGAGTACTGTGTTCTACTAGAACACAGTCCCTAGAACAGTTCTAGGGACTTCTGTAGAGGGAGAGGCTGTTCACGCGGGCGAAGCCTGGATGTTTGTTAATCTTTCACGCAAAAACTACTAAACGGATTTCGATGAAATTTGGCACAAGGGTAGATCATGTCCTGGGTTAACACATAGGCTACTTTTTATCTCGGGAAAACATAAAGCGGGACTTTTATCCCGGAAAAACTTTTTAATGCGGGCGGAGCCACGGGCAAAAGCTCGTTATCTATAACACTCAGGAGTAATATCTACCTCGTAATGAAAGAATTTTCAAAATCGGTTCAGTAGTTCCTGATATTAGCGCGTTCAACCATCCTAACAAACTCTTTAGCCTTATAATATTCGCAGTAGTAATCTATCAGCATTAAGCTTATAGACCGTGGGCCAGTGCAAAATTTCGTCAGTCATTTTCTCCCGAACGATAATTGGTGAGATGCATCAGAGACGTGTATCATAAAGCCTCGTGAACGTCAGCTTCGGCTCCGTGGGTGCCATGAGTGGTGGTAGCCTCTCAAAGATGTAGAAAAAAAACATATTATTCAGTCATTTCCTCCCAACTAAGAATCATTTTAAATTGTAGCTAACCCGATACCTTGAAGAAAAAAAATAATCAGCTGACTGTAACTTGGGGCATTATGCGTCAGCTGGTCAATCAAACATGTAAAAAAAATATATCATTTCAGTGATTTCCTCTCAACTACAAATTTACCTGATGATAGCTTATACGCAACTATGAATAAATATATATGTCAGCTGGCTGTATGCCGGGGCAAAAACCGTCAGCTGATGCCTTGAAAGTTATAACGCAGGTGTTAGGCGAGAGCTTCTATTACATAATTACATGCATCAGCTGACAATGTTTCCCTCGAATTAATGATAGTAGATTCTCTTTATTAATTACAGCATTGTATTATCAATCTATACATGTAAAATGCTTTGTCCTGAATGACTGACTGACGGTTAAACGCACAGCCTATACCTCTGACCGTAGAGACCTGAAACTTGCAGGGTGTGTTCTTTGTATGCCATAGGCATCTAATGAGATTGAATTTTCCGAAAGTCTACCCCTAAGAGGGTGAAAAAGGGGGGCAAAGTTTGTATGGGCCAACGTGATTCCTTGGTCCAACCTACTTCAAATATTGCTTAAACTTATTTTTAACAGAACTGATAGAAGACGTGTTTCATGTTTTATTGAAATTCATCCCGTAATATATAATATGTATAAAAACGAAAGGTCATTAACTCATTCATCACGAAATCTGAGAAGCTACACGTGCTAGGAGTCTCAAATTTTGTGGAGGTTCCTTTTAGGACGTTGGAGCTTACTAAGACGGGATTTTGCGAAATTCAACCCCTAATGGGGTAAATAGATTGTACGCGATAAACTCAAAGACTCAAACGGATTTTGATTAAATTTGGTATGGAGATAATTCGAGCATCTGGGAAACTGGAAAGTTTTAGGCTACTTCTTACCCCGTGAAAATGTATAAGTGGGACCTTTATAAAAAAAAAAACTCTTTCGTACGACCGAGGCTGCGGGCAAAAGCTAGTCAGCTTATAAATTTTCATCTGGGAAGATATAATGTATCTTAAATGTTTGACTTTACGCTCAGATATGAGTTTTCCGATTAAATGTATAAATACTTTACGACTAATACGTATATAATTAAATAACTGAAGAAATATTAAGAACAGTGATTATGAATTTATAGTTTATTGTACTCTCCGGAGTAAGATAAAGTGGTCAGCAGAAGACTTTTCAGATTAACACAACCTACTGCAGGTACCACCTTTGCAACACGTTTCTAATCTAAGGGTTAGAAAAGTGTTGCATGCCTACATCGCGTCATACAAGGAACACACCCTGCAAGTTTCAGATCTCTACGGTCAGAGGTTTGGGCTGTGCGTTTAACCGTCAGTCAGTCATTCAGGACAAAGCATTTTACATGTATAGATTGATAATACAATGCTGTAATTAATAAAGAGAATCTACTATCATTAATTCGAGGGAAACATTGTCAGCTGATGCATGTAATTATGTAATAGAAGCTCTCGCCTAACACCTGCGTTATAACTTTCAAGGCATCAGCTGACGGTTTTTGCCCCGGCATACAGCCAGCTGACATATATATTTATTCATAGTTGCGTATAAGCTATCATCAGGTAAATTTGTAGTTGAGAGGAAATCACTGAAATGATATATTTTTTTTTACATGTTTGATTGACCAGCTGACGCATAATGCCCCAAGCTACAGTCAGCTGATTATTTTTTTTCTTCAAGGTATCGGGTTAGCTACAATTTAAAATGATTCTTAGTTGGGAGGAAATGACTGAATAATATGTTTTTTTTCTACATCTTTGAGAGGCTACCACCGCTCATGGCACCCACGGAGCCGAAGCTGACGTTCACGAGGCTTTATGATACACGTCTCTGATGCGTCTCACCAATTATCGTTTGAGAGAAACTTGGTCATCGAAATCTGTCACTGGCCCACGGACCATTAGTATAACACACACGATTGGGTAGAACATACGTTCCTTTACATTAGTACTTGTTCAAAATGCTATCTTTTGGAATATGACGCAGTTTGAGGTTAAATTAAAAACTTCATCATCAGCATAAAGTCTACTGCTGAACATAGGCCTCCTTTAAAAATATCCAGACGGACTTGTCAAAAAAGGCCTGCAATCTTTATCAAGTCGACTTTGTGGACGTCCAACGCTGCGCTTGCCGGTACGTGTTCTCCCCTCCACTCCATGTTCCGTCAGTATAGCTATGTGCCCTATTGAATGAATAACTTAAATTATGTTAAACTAGATTTTGCCCGCGGTTCCGCCCGCGTTAAAAAGTTTTTCCGGGATAAAAGTCCCGCTTTTTATTTTCCCGGGATAAAATGTAGTCTATGTGTTAATCAAGGACATAATCTACCCGTGTGCCAATTTTCATCAAAATCTGTTCAGTAGTTTTTGCGTGAAAGAGTAACAAACATCCATACATCCAGACATCCATATATACTTACAAACTTTCGCGTTTATAATATTAGTAGGACTAAAAACTGTTATGTAAAAAGTTTATATAATTAAGACTTGTGCCGATAATTAATGAAATCTTATAAAAAGACTCAGAATTTAATTATCTCACTCATCTGATACATTTTCTGACCTTCTTGGTATTGGATTACATAATAAAATTGTTTTGCAAACATCTTTGAATTTTGATAGCATTTCTCAGTAAGATAGATGTCTGTATTTGCGTAGGAAACTAATTAGTTATAGTACTTTCGTGTGGACGATAGCCTAGTTGGGAATGGAACGGTCTTCCGAGACATGTCCGGAGGTTCAAAACCCAAGGCACACACCTCTGACTTCTCAAAGATACGTGTGTATTGTTTATCAATTATCGTTCGCTTTAACAGTGAAGGAAAACGTCGTGAGGAAACCTGCATACGTAAGAAGTTCCTTATAAGAATTTCGAATTCATCAGTATTCATCAGATCAGTAAATTGTGTCGGGAATTAATAGAACTCGGTTAAATGTTGCATCCGCTTCGTATAATATACTTTACTTGCATCCATTCTCATATATGCCTGTAATTATTAGCATCTCAAATTGATATTGGGATTTTCTGATACATTAAGACCAATTTCACTGCTTGGTGATAACTCGTCACATAAACGTATAAACCGACCAAATACATAAGTCATAGTAATCTACATAAATTGACAAATAACACAACTAATACAACTGTCAAATAACTTGAAACCTGTGAAACTGACCCTTAATATTTTCAACCAACGAAAAAAGACGGAGGAATGTTCCTCCAAATATACGTATATACTAAGCGAATATAAAGTTAAATTAGTTATTAAGGTTAAATAAAAATTGTTATTATTGTTTGCTTTTCAGTTTTTTCGGCGTTTTAATTTTTTTTATACTTCTTAGTTCTAGATTATTTGTCGTGCACGATATTCAGTCGGTTTATTAGGTAAGCGATTTGTTCGTCCCATTATTACGTTGTAACATTTTCGACATCAGAAATAACATCGAAATGTAATCAATTTCCAAAATGGCCGTAATTTGCCATGACAATTCTATATTGTTTAACTTCTGGTTCATTTGTGTTATGATTGGAAATTTTCATTTCATGCCAGTTTGAGTAACAATGTTTTACGTAAGTACTTTATTGAAATTAAAAAAATTATAAGTCCATTTTTCTCAACATCAAATACAGTGCCAATAAAAAAAATGTTGTTTTTGATTATTTTTATGCTTTATCATCATCATCATTATCATCAGCTACATGAATTCCACTGCGGAAAATAGGCCTCCCCTAAAGATTTCCAGAGGGACCAGTCAAAAGCGTCCTGCATCCAGCGTTCCTGTGACCTTTATCAAGTCGTTTGTCCATCTTCCAGGTAGTTGTCAACGCTGCTCACGCCGGTACCGCTACTTGCCGTCAGTTCTGCGTACCTTACGTTATGATCCTGCTATTGATGTATTAGACAATTTGATTCTAGTTTAAAAGAAAAAAGTAGTGCCAATTGCGAAAACTATCGCATAGGTACCTATGCGATAGTTTTTCGAAATTGCTATTACTTTTTTCTATGCGATAGTTTTTCGGAATTGGTACTACTTTTTTTATTAAACTAGGCCTGTTGCTGACTCGACTTGACTAGTTTCTATGTGGGTAACTAGAAAAGAAAATTGTAATGAAATCGTACCACAATCCACATTTATAAGTCTTATTGTAAAATTATTATTATTATATATCTTCTTATTTATTCTTATTTATTTATAAGTCTGCCTCGATGTCATTGTTATATTGCGTGTGCGGTACGACTAACGCTCTGAGATCCCGAGTTCGAATCCAAGGTCCGCCAGTGATTTTGGATTTTTCGGCGCAGTAACAGCCGAACAACGGAATTTATGCCCGATATGGCGATAGGCTCGCCCCTTACCACATCATCGGACGAGATACGCACGGAGAAAAGTGAATGCACTAGTTGCGCCTCGGCCTACTCCTTCGGGGGAAAAGACTTGAGTGTGTTTATGCTAGACATTGAAATAAAACTATTTTTTACGGATTTTATCGCGGACTCCAGTCCGCCCCGTGACCACGAAGTGCTGAAAAGCCTTCGAAACGTCGGGAGAAAATATAAATAAAAAAAACCGCGATCAAATCCGTAAAAAATAGTTTTATTTCAATGTGTTTATGCTCTTTCATCTAACGTAGCCTGTCATTTGGCTATGTAAAAAAAACAAAGTTTGAAAACCTCTGCCCCACCAGGACCTCGTTACGGCGGAAATTAGAAAATACGTTCGGAAAATCAAAGGGAATGAAACACAAATTACAGTTTTCAAAGTTAATATTCGTCACGGGTCAGAATTAAGAGGCTAGCGTCACTCAAAACAATCTTTTAGAGGGAGAGAGAAGGGCGATTTGCTACGAATGGCGATATGAAAGAGACGGAATATTTGAAAGTTTAATCAAAAACAATCCATTTCAATATTATTAATTAGCTTTTCGAACGAGTTTGGGTGAACGTCAATTTAGAGTTTATTGGATAAGGCCATAGAATAATAACGACAAGAACGATAGTTTCATATAAAAAAACTGTCGAGTGTGCAGCATATAACTCATTGATGTAGGTATCTGCCATACGCTCACAGTAAAATGTTGCTAGTGGTATCAGATTTTCCCCAAAATTAGGGTAATTGTAATTGCTTCTACATTAAGTCCATATTTAATTAGGATTTAATTCTGAAAACATTATTATTGTCCACAGTAAAGAATTACTTCTTCTTTAATTTTAATTTATCATTAATCTGAAACAACAAATAATAAAATAAATCCCTTATTAAGAAGCGAATGGAATGACCAAAGTAATACCAAGAACTAATTACGTTTATGGCGTGATTTAAACGGTTGAGTGCGGTATTCACCTTTGTCTCCATTTTAGTTTTATTCATTTCCATTCCAGTTTTGATGATTATACAAATGCGTACTTTTATTTATGTCAATAATGTCATATGTCACTGCTTCTATTTTATTACAGTATTTTTGCGAATTATACTAAAAAATGTAGCGTCACTACTGAACTGTATAATTGATGTCATTTGACGCTTATTGCTTAGGTACGTCTATTGAAAATAAGACGATATCAAAAGTTAAAATTACAAATGAAAACATGATTTCAAAAAAAGAAAAAACACCGGTGGCCTTATTATGGATCTTTTTTCATTTAAAATAATAATATAAGCATATTAAAAATCGTAATGTCAATTAAAATTAAATGAACAGAAAAATAATATTTTCTAAATACTTTTCAATCTTCTTCATATTAATATCAGTCATATTTAGACGTGTATTTTTGGGTTTAAATAGGTCCCTTTATTAGAAATGCATATGATTATACACCGCATCCATTTAAATTTCTTCATTTATGTAAGTAAATTAATCGAGTCTCGTTTGGCGGTAAATGTCTGTCATTTAGCTTGAATGATTCAATTCGTCCGTCCGAGCGTCACTCAAATATTGCATTGTATTTTCACTATGGGCTAGTTAACGTTAACTAACTTCTACTCTAGGCTTTGCCTGTTCGTTCTCTGTACAGAGTCATTTAGGCATTGCTTTAATATAATAATCATATCCGTTTTTACCTCTGCCTCTATCAAAAATTATCCATGAATAAAGAATATTTTCACCAAAAACTCAGGTTCTTTTTTGGTATTTCTATCATTGTACTTTAGTGCGAATTTGGGGTGTGCATATTTCTAACTGAAAGTGTGATCTCGCTGCGACAAATTATCTTTGAAGAGTAATAGTGCCATTAGTACGTATAAAATTAAAATTACTTTTTGTTCATATTCATTGTGTTTGAAGGTGAGATACCTTTTATATTTTACATCTATGGTTCAAGTAACTTATTGTAGTGTTATATTCAAGGAGATGTATGTGGTTCTATTTAGTAATGCAATTTTAAATTGATCCTATATATATAATGGATCTCGCAGAAAGATGGAATCAATAATAATCCTTATCACGAAGCATGCATTATAATGATGCCCAACACTGAAGGTGATAAACTATAATCAGTTTTTGATAAATTGTATTTCCAATTTGCGTATTATGCAATAATGTATCTTTGGAAAGTGATAGTTTTAATGTTTAGATATAGGTCTATGTATTACGTCGACGATTGTATGAATTTAATGGCGCTCAGTCTCTGCCTACCCCTATAGTATGAGAGTGTGTATTTATGTACTTGTATGAGGTCTATACAAATATAATAATGAAATAATTAACATTTCAAGATCGCTATTCCTAATTACTGTTAAAAATAATCAACGATATCGCCAGCATCACTATAACGGCATCTTCTATTATAAACATTAACATAACAGTCACCTTGCATAGGTACCGTACTTAGGTCACATTTTCAACGTGATATTTCAACAGTTTTAAGTCGAAGATCGACTCCCTGCATTGCTTTGATCTTTAATGAGAACGGGCTCTTGTAAATAAAAAGAAAACCATTTAATGATACAAAGGAGATATCTAAAGGAACTCGTTATGTTTCTTGGAAAAATATCGATACATTTTTGCTGCAGACGAGCGATTAATGTCGACTTCTTTTGATGGCGAATGCGCTCGAGTATGTACATAATACAATCCACGATGATACACCCTAACACTTTCCCTAATCACCTACCACGATGAGTATGGTTCGCGAATGACAGTTGGATCGGTCACCTTTCCCCACAACACCCCTGGTCATAAGTGTTGGGGCGCGTCTTCGTGGATGGCATTACCTACAAAGTATGAATTTTGCTTTAAAATCTTATAGCATTTAACAATAACCTTATTGTCTATAATGGAAGTAATAGCAGAAACTGTGGTTCCTGAGATTAAGCTCTACATCTAAACTTATGAATTTTATCTCCTTATAATATTCCTACATTGACTGCCTCGGTGGCGTAGTTGTATTACAGTACGACTGCAAAGCTGGGGTCTCGGGTTCGATTCCCGGGTCGGGCAAAGTGATATTGAGTTTTTCTATTCAGTATCAGTCCGGAGTCTGGAATTTGTGCCCGATATGGCGATACGCTCGCCCCCTATCACATCATGGGACGGAATAACGGCGAAAAGTGGGTGCACTAGTTGCGCCTCTGCCTACCCCTTCGGGGATAACAGGCGTGAGTGTGTGTGTGTGTGTGTGTGTGTGTATAATATTCCTACGTCATTTATAACCAATTGTATGAAAAGTAATGGCTGAATTGCTCCTTCAAGTCAATATTCTTTTAATAAATAGATAAAATTGAATATACTCTTTCAGCCCCTAACATTACAGCTTAAACAATATTTATCTTAAGAAATATTACGAATAGTCATTGATTCAATGAAATATTTATAACTAAACGCATACTTACAACATTAAAATTTTTAATTCTCGTTAAATATGACTAATATATTACAAAAATCAAGAAAGTAAATAAAATCAGAGCGACAAAAAATCGTAGCGATTAAAATCGTCGAGTGTGCAATAGAGCACCCGATCACTCACAATCCATTGTCACAATAAAAAACTGTGAAGCCTTTTATTGTTTGTAGAGTCCCAATCACGCGAATAGGACGCTATTGAAAGGTTTTTCGTGTTAAAATGTGGAGTTTTTTCATGTCACCTGTGTATGAAGATTTTTTTATTGCTTCTGAATGACGAGACGAGCATGCCGCGTGCCTGATGATAAAGCAATATCATACGAACTTTACTGCGTGGTACTCCACTGCGCTCGTCACACTGAGACTTTAGATGCTAAGTCTCATAATGCCCAGTAATTACACTGGCTACAATATTCTTCAAACAGGAACGCTACAATGCATGCACACTGCTGCTTGGCGACAGAATTACATTGCGGTGATACCTCGGCGGCCCCGCGGATGAGGAGAGACCTGCCACCAGGGTTTTGATACACGGTGATGTAGAAAAGTGGGTGCATGAAGATGTCCGCTTTTTCTTTGGGTGCTGGACTCAAAATATTATCCGGTTCAAACTTTTTGGACATTAAAGGAGCTCTTGGAACCATTACAATGATTTTTCAGACCATGCCATGCATAATTAACTTTTTTTAAAACGTTCATTTTAAGAGTTGTTGAGCAAAATAAAATTACATAAATCAAAAAATCGGAGGACTTTAAAAGTGTACGATTTATTGCAGAGGTTTAGTTTTTGGGAGTACTATCCACATATTACATATATACATGTATATAGTATCTATGTTAGAATTTTAAGTTCGTTTTCGGTCATGTGCTTAAAAGTCAGGTAAATAACGATTTGTAAGCGTCGCGCAGACGCTGTCAACTTCCCAGAAGAAACAGTTGCTGAAGCATCAGATTTTTATAGTGTTTTGGTTGCATTTAAACCTCAATAAAATGGGTTCCCAGTGTGTGAGAATCCTTATCCTACCTACTTGTTTGACCTAATGATCAGTTTCATACATCAAACCTAGCTTAGGAAAAGAAAAAGGCAAAAATACCTAGGAGCTAAAATTCATGTATAAATCATAATATATTTTATATACATTTGGAATGAGAATTGAACACTGAATACCATCCTTAAACACGTGCCTCGAGTCTCGACTAACCTTACTGTATATTGCGTCATTAATTATCAGCTGTTCATAGATCGATGCGCACGAATCCCTCACGTTAATAACTGTTATTGATTAGCCTATTTAGAATATTGTAAACCTATGTTTACACATAGTCGGGTAGTGAAAGCGTGAGTAATCATATAGTAGTCGTATCAGCTAAGAACCTGAGTTTTAGGGTGTCATATAAATGTATAAACCGACCGAATGCAAAAGTCCCACTAATCTATGCTCCCAAATAAATGGTAATAAAAGTACTATCTACACTTTTTTATGGCATTGAATGACGAGAAGAGCATGCCGTTCGCCTGATGGTAAGCGATACGATCACCCATAAACAGTTGAAATACCACCCAGAACCTTGATTTACAAAGTACTGTGTGGCATTCCACTGCGCTCGTCATCCTGAGATATAAAATGTTAAGGTTCATTATGTCCAGTTGTTACACTGGCTACAATGACCTTCAAACTGAAACACAACGGTGCATGCACACTGCTGCTTGGCGGTAGAAATATACACTGCGGTGGTACTCTCTCAGACGAACTCTTACATATAAGAGACCTACCACCAGTAATTAGCTATTTAAATTAGCTATTTAATACGATAACTGACAAATAAAATTTAAGTACTTACTTGAAACTTGTGAAACGAGACCTTATATTTATTTACCTTTCGCCCGTTGATATAACCTAAAATTACCAAAATACTCAAAATCTCCTAAAATACCTTCTAGGTAGGTATTTCAAATGCTGTTAGTAAAGTGATAATTTCGACACAATTGGTGCACTACGTTGATATTGGCACGAGCGATAGCCAGTTAGAAGAGATAATGCTTTTCAAACGTTGATTAGTTTGCATGGCCTTCTCTACTGAGAGGGTTTATGGATAAGTCCACCACGCTGGCCTAGTCTGGACTCTGGGCGGAATTCACATACCTACCCTTAAAATTCTTATGGAAAAATCTAAGGTATGCAGGTTTCCTCACTTTTCATTTCCTTCAATTTTATTGTGATTTTTGATTAGTTTTAGTTTAAACATAAAACTGTTTGAGACTGGAATTTGTCCCGATGGGCCTCACACCTTCCATCTTACAGGAAGAAATAAGCTCAATCAAGATTTAACTCTGCCTACTGTTGTGTGAATATGACTTATGCCCTAGATCACCTAGAATGGATGGACTATGTGTCTATCAACGCCAAATTAAAACAATACATAAAAAATCTGTCAGTGTTACTACTACATTGAAACACAATAAATATAGTCAAATAGCCGTATGGTGTCGATATGGACTATGGAATGGACACATAGATAAACCTTCAATGCTTGTACGTTTTACGCACGCTAATGTAATTTCATAAACGTGTACACGAATATTTAATTTTGATCTTATACATTTGACAGAGGGAAAGTTCAAACAAGCCGCGTCTTTTATACGTTGTCTAACGCCCGAATACTCAAACGCTACTTAAATATTTGAGATGGCTTTACGGATTTAAGCATTCGTTATTGTTGAAATTGGTATACTGAAACGTTACTTATCTCATAACCTTAAATTTAAGGCGACTCAGTTTAAGGTCTGCTTATTGATTCAAACGGTATTCACAAACACTGCTTAAAGTTTGACAGCTATGTAAGGCCTCCTCATATGGCTGTTAATCAAGATTAATTTGAGAGTGCATCGGACTAGTCTCAAATGTTTATGTTCAAATCTTTAATGACTTTATTGCGTAATAACTACTTATTACCTATATTCTCTTTAGATTTAATAAATCGTCTTATTCTTCACTATTATCATTGTCTGAGGAGGAATATAGTAATAGTAAAGGTATCAATGGAAGAAATCGAGAAAAATTAAACGCTTTCGAAGAATACAATTATGATGAATTTAAAAGAAGATTCCGACTAATCAAGGAAACTGTTCTTCATTTATGTTCTTTAAATTGGGACATTATCCAGCCAGACACAAAAAGACACGCAAACAATCCAACCGATAACCCAAGGTCATCGAGGTTATTTTTCACGGGAAACAACCAATGGTAGTACATCATATTGTGCGTAATATGGCGGTTGAGTCAGCATTTATAAATATGCCTACTTCTGATGATAAAACTGAAATAAGAATTACGAATATTATTGTTGTTGAGTTGTTTTATTTTTTTTCCAAAATGGCTAATGTCAACCCTGACTATACTGCCAAGTGGCTATATAAGCTCATCACATCAATGTTAAGAATATAGTAATTAATAAATTATTTCTAATAATGAATATGCCATTCCTACATATTAAAAACCTAGGATGGTTTTTTAAACGTACCTACTTACCATTTTTACTATGTAGCATCAGCACAGTACACAAAATACACACGAAAATTAAATATAATAGACATAATATAACATTGGAAATCATTTTTAAACTACGCATTGTGTTATTCGATTTATTTATTTTTTAATATCTTAAAAATTATACTGCGTGAAACGACACATAAATGTCAAATTTATTAAAATTGTAATCGAAAACAAACTTTTTATAATCTGTAGCAAAATTACTGCTCCTCAACTGATTTTTCCATCAAATCGTTTAAAGTACGTTTGAGAATGCCATTTAAAATAAGAAGCCTGTTAAAATAAAGTAGCCCTCAGATGACTTGGTTGGTTGAGTAGCGTTTGAGTATTTGGGGGTAAGGCTTATATTTTTTACTTATTCTCTCTGACAAGGAGTTTTGGCGGGAACTTGGAAGTGTCATGAGGTGCTCTTGTTTTAATTCATTATTTTGGTGATACTTAGTGTTATATTACATAATTATGGTGGTATATTATCTAGTTCTATTAAAGGGCTCAAATGAAGTGAATTGATATAACTGCAAATGAAGTGTTTTTTGTTGTCGTCAAAACTCCTCGATAAAGTCTTGGTAAGGTGGCACTGCTTTACTACTACACAGTACATAGGTTAAAAAAATAATCAAAAATATAACTTAAGACGAGGCTGTATGGGCTTAAACCCTTTGCCTTCCCTATAAGGGCAAAATAAAAAAAAACTCTCTGATAAAACCCGATAGATTCTGAACAATCATCATGCTGGTATAATTAAATACGTAAATTATTTAACTTATTAGTCTTATATTTTTTTTCCTATTTTTTTTCCTAGAAACAAAAGGGGCAAAGAGAAAAACGAAATTGTCCAAACGTGTTTTGGAAGGGGAAAATATCTTTCCCTTTGTAATTCCCCATCCCGATCCCAACTTAGATAGTGAACTCTAAGTGCAAAACTTATATTGTTTGGAACGTAAAGAGAACTGTTTTATGCATTATGGGTAGGTTCGCCATTATTTAGGATGATGTAGTTTTTACTTGTTATTTACAGGCCTGTTCCACAACTTTTAAGTCAATTATATTTGGCAGTTATCGTATTAAACAGATAATTAATATATTAATTATAAAAAACTAGCTTTTGCCTGCGGCTCCGCCCGCGTTAAAAAGTTTTTCCGGGATAAAAGTCCGGGTTTATATTTCCCCGGGATAAGAAGTAGCCTATGTGTTAGTCACGTCAGTCACGTCAGTCTTTCAACCAATCACAATAAAACGAAGCGGAAACGCATCGCATTTTTTTTCACACATCCTAAGCCCCCTGAACTGGGGTAAATAATTTTGACCAACGATGGACGTTGTGTCCTTCGTCAGTGGCAAGAATTATGTCAACCTGTTTTACTGATAAAGATAATCAGTTGGATTGTTTAGATTGTAGCTATACATAGTAAAGCTTCACTAACAACAAATGCAGTAATTAATCGCATCAATAGAGACGGAGCATATCAAAATATTTTTACAACCGCATTTTACACGAACGCAGTTGTTATGCGTTGTTTATTGCGATAATGAGCGTTGACATTTATATTGTTTGATCCCGTTGATGTATTTAAATGTATCAATGTTTTATCCACATTAATTAACGACATTGTTAAAGTTTTTATATTTTTATGGAAACTTGAAAAAGTATAAAAACATTATCCAGGCACTACATGGCCATTAACATGTATAAAAAATCATAATATAGGATTAGAAAAAGTTTAGCGACTCGTTTCAGTGAACTTACTCCTGTAAAGGAGTAACGCTGAGTTAGTAATTGTAATAATTGCTAACAGATGTCGCTGGTCATCTCCTTTAAGAGATTCAAAATAGGGAACTTGAAATTGGACAGCCGAGGGTGGGGTCGAAGTAGCTCAATTGGAAAGCCGCGGCACGGTACGCTGGAGGTCGTGGGTTCAAATCCCGCCTTCGACTGTTTCTTTTTCAAGTTTACATAAAAATATAAAAACATTATCCAGGCACTACATGGCCATTAACATGTACAAAAAATCATAATATAGGACATTGTTAAAGACAAATTGAGGTCTTAATGGCAGTTGACTGACGAGACCAAACGCCCGTAAACAGTAAACAGTATCAATACCAAATAGAACTTTGAATTTTAAACTAAATAGACACTGCGATGATACCTATCCAGACGGTCCTTCGCATAAGAGAAATCTACTGACATAATTTAGCTTCAATAGTAGTATAAAATCTATTTCTAAATAGATTTATTCCATAATAAGACTCAATGTGTGGTCACCCTACATCCCGGATACCCCAATTTTGTATTTACGAGCAAATTGATAGACGAATGAATCTGAACAAAGAACTTTTCGTAATGAGGATAGTTGATGGGGTGAGGTTAATAGGGGATGAAAACTAACGTGAAAGGGTATAAACGATTAATTAGAGTTAATATGATGCTTTGAAGTTTTTACCTTCTAATAATTAATTTAAATAAGACAACTTTCAAAGATCGCGTCATCGACATAATCCAACGGACTGGTAAAGCCAAAGTGGCAATGGGCAGGGCACATAGTTCGCAGAACTGATGACGCAAAAAAGTTCTCGAGTGGAGACCACATATCGGCAAGCGTTGAACGTCCACTAGCAAGGCGGACAGACGAATTGATGAAGGTCAAAGGAACACGCTGGATGCAGAACGCTTTTTACTCGTCCGTCTGGAAATCTTTGGAGGAGGCCCATGTCCAGCAGTGGTCTTCGTGTGGCTGATGATGAAGACTTTCCAGAAATCGTAAAATAAACTTTGCACGGGTAGCAATAATATCTAAAGCCAGATGACTTTTGGTGCTAAAAAAAGATTTGAAAGAAATGGCTCCATCCGTTTTGGAGTGCACAAGGAACGTATACACAGTCATACACACATTTATATTTATATAGATAAATTGATGGTTTCTTACATAAAGTTGGGTGACTTAAGAAATTTCGTTTTAGTTTGTCTTTCTCTTAAAAGGGTCTGTCCAGGTAGGTACCAATGCAATGTGTAATTCTGCGGCCAAGCAGCAATGCACAACCACTGGTATGTTACAGTTCTAAAAGTACTATTATGAAATTGATGGCATAAACAGTGGATATAAGTTAACCTGTACATTATTTATTTCGTTCAAAATGTCCTCTAAATGCATTCAGTGGTTTCTCCTTGAATCTTTTGCTTAATTAAGCGATATTAGGTCGGAAAAAGCTTAATGTACTGTTTGTTAAAACTTCTTGATACTTTACGAGAACATAAATGTAATGTACAAGCCGTGAAAACATTTATTACGTCGTAAATTATATTTATGTCTCCGTAACGTGCTTTAACGCGATCTCAATGAGTTATCGACGCGATATCGATACTTCTAGATAACTTGTTAGTTCATATACTCTATTTCGTACATACTCACGACTTTAAGGGGTAGACAGGTAAGCTATTTTAGTTTTCGAAATATGTATTTCGTCTTGAAGACTATGGAAAGACTGGTGATCCAAGGACAGGTAGAAGGAAAAAGAGCTAGAGGCAGATTCCCCATTCGCTGGACTGACTTGATAAAAACGGCAACACAGTCCATGACAGAGTGGACACGCAGGGCTACTAACCGACAAAAATGGAGAAGCCTTAGTAGACTTACGAATATCGCCGAGAAGACTGGCAACGCTGATATCTTTCCATGTATTACCATTGCGACAACCACGACCACTCTGCTAAAGCTGTGATGCGGGCAGACGGCAACAGCATCTGCCACGACGGCAAATTGCACTACTATGTAGTATTAAGTTATACGAGACCGATTCCGCACACGACGGCAAATGACGCGCGGCAAGTGACGTCCTGTCTGTCTGGAGTCTGCCGCGTCCTGCGGAATCACAGCTTTAGAGTGTCCAACTGAGAAGGAGATTTCGTTTCGTGATGTGATAGGGGGCGAGCCTTTCGCTATATTGTACACAAATTCCATATTCCATACTGTGACTAATCAGAAAAACCCAATATCACCCATACACGACCCGGATCGAACCAGAGACCTTAGCGCGGCACTCGTACCGCTATACACCTACCGAGCACTGAGCCACCGAAGCAGTCTTTTTTACAGTTAACTTAATTGACTTTAAAAGTTGTGTAACTTATTACCAAATGAAAACCAGCGTTGTATGTTGAGTGGTCACCTACCTGTCACGGCCTTGACATGCGGTCGAAGAGACTTAAGTTCGTTTTATTTTAATGTCAGATTTTTTGTCTTTTTTTCTGTAAGTACTTGTTTATAATGCTACTTTTTTGCTTGTTTGTACCTATGCATGTCTGCCCATGACAAATAAATTACTTGTCTTTCTTTCAAATGCCACTACATCGTGTAAACTTAAATCTAGGTACAGTCCATCAAACTAATGTACTATTTGTCCCACTGATATTAATAAGCAGCTGCGAGTGTACACGCGACGCGTGACTCGCAGTAATAAAGGTGGGAACGTGGTACGTAACAGTAGTAAAAGTTTAATTATGGATAATTTATAGCTAAAGGGCGGTTAATAGGGCTTTGAATGTATTAAGTGTTAAATACAGCTTTTTCCCTGCCCGTATTCTAAGTCATTGTGGGGATAGCAAACATTTTTTGTATGTGTCAAATGACGTTGTTTTACGACCAGCAATAGAAAACCATTTTGATGTCAAACATTTTCAGGCGTTGTGTTCGGTTGCCTGTCTGAAGACTATCTCCAATGGGGTATTCAATCCCAGGTGCATTTAGAACAAAGTGTCGCTCTACTTGAGAATCGTCTCTGGGACTTCCAACTGCTAATGTGTTACGTCTGTCGTAACTGATATTTGAGACGAACTTATAGATTAGTGATTATTGTTTATATTTAGTATTAATTAGCTTTTGCCCGCGATTCCACTTGTGTGAAAGTCCTTTACCGGGGTAACAATATGACTAAACTTAATACAGGGTATGCTTTTGATAAAGGTCGCAGGAACATGTGGAATGCAGGCCGCTTCTGATGGGTCCGTCTTGATATCTTTAGGGGAAGTCTATGTTCAACAGTGAACTTTATGTGGCTGATGATGATGATATGTGTGCGGTTAAACGAAAATTTATTAATAGTCTATGATTGAGCAACAAACATAATCAAATATTACTAGCATTTCCCGTGGCTCCACCCGCTTGAGCAACTTTTCCCGGGATAAAAGTAGCCTATGTGTTAATCAAGGACATGATCTACGCGTGTGCCAAATTTCATCAAAATCCGTTTTGCAGTTTTTGCGTGAAAGAATAACAAACATACAGTCTTACAAACTTTCGCGTTTAACATATTAGTAGGATTATATTAGTAAGATTAACGGTGCCATACATGGTTTTACACTACACCATACCTGAAAGCTTGCACTTTGTTAAGCTTTTTAAGTATTTTGTTTTAACTTACTGAGCGTGAAGTAAAAGGAAATGCGCTTTCCAGGTGGAAAAGCCGTGAGCGTCCTTCCGGAAAAGCCTTCGAATTCCTTTTGTTCAAACTTCTTAACTGAGTTTGGGAGTTTAGTCGATAGATTACGAAGTATATTGATCAGTGAGTTGCTCGTAGCTTATTTGTAATTGTACTGGGTTCGATTCAAATGAATATTATTTAAAGCGATTACTATCAACGATGTTGTGATTTATATTTATTTAAGACTATGTGTTACTTGCAGCTTCGCTCTAAGTACTTAAAATACAGTACGGCGACAAGGTTATCTACTCAAACAATTGGATTAAAAAAATATGTATGCATTATTTCTCATGGAAGCAAATTACCGAGATGCTAAGTAGCCTATGGTTGATCCAGGACATGGTTTTTCTCGTGTGTAAAATTGATCCAAATCCGTTTAATTGTTTCTGTGTTTCCTTCTAACAAACATACATACATCCAAAATTTTCGCAAACTGTCGCATTTATATTAGTAAGACTAGCTGTTGCCCTTGACGTCTTTAACATGAACTATAGAAAAAAATTCAAGGGACGTACACAGCTATATTTCATATAGTTTAACTAGGTGATGCTCGCGGCTCCGCCCGTTTGAAAAGGTTTTTCCAGAATAAAAATATTTTCCAGGGACAAAAAGTTGCCTATAACACTCTGGAGTAATGTAGCTTCCTATTAGTGAATGAATTTTCAAAATCGGTTCAGTAGTTGCAGACATTAGTGCGTTTAACCAAATAAACAAAGTCTTTAGCTTTATAATATTTGTATAAATTTGGCGTAGTGGTATTGCGTACGCATTACGAGTACGATTTGCGCGCTGAGGTCCTGGGTTCGAATCCCGGGTCGAGCCAAAAAATTGTGACTGGGTTTTTCCATCTTAAAATTTACTCAGTCGCAGCTCGGAGTCAGGAAGTTGGCGGTGTGATACCCCCGTGCCTCGGAAAGCACGTAAAGCCGTTGGTCCTGCGCCTGATCTCTCTCCGGTCATGTCGGATTGCCGTCTCACCGGACTATGAGAGTGAAGGAATAGCGAGTGCACCTGTGTATTGCGCACACACTTGTGCACTATAATATCTCCTGCGTACCTGACTGATCTCCGTTGAGATTGGCCGCCGTGGCCGAAACTGGCTAGGAGGGGATTTCATTCATTTGTATAAATTAATGTGTGAATAGTTTGGAAATGCATAGGGGAGAAACACAAAAACATTCATTTTTATTTATTTTGATAACGCACAATCATACGGCCATTCTTATAAAAAAATAATCACACACAGCCATCCCGTTCAACCAACACTGGTGTGTATGGATAATAATGCAATAAACTGCAGTTCAGCACGTTGCAGCGACCAATAAATCACAGCACAACTGCTTCACGGTCTTGAGGTGTGGACAGTGTCCACACGGGTCGGCTGGTTGGACAACTTATTGGCACAGTTTATTGAGAACTGGAATATATTTAACACACACATTGGCTCACACCTTTCATCATCAAAAGGGTAGGCAGTCAACTTTTCGACATGTGCATTCTGTCTCAATATGTGAGAAATCTCAGACTTCGGGCTGATATTGAATAGGAAAATCTAACAACAGTTTGCCTGACCTGGGTTCGAACCTCAGGTCATAGAGCAGTATGGCATCGCGCATCCAATACCAACAACAACACTACCAAGGCAGTCAGTCAAGGAAATACTTAGTGTGTAATCATGTCGACGTTTCTGTTTGTTTATTTAAGTCCAACTAAGGTTCGCGTCGTTTCTCAGCGATATTTGCAATAATTAATTTGACATCAGCCAAATCTATTAAGGTATTAAGCGAATAGTTTACGGCGAATACCAAATCATAAAGCTATGGATTAGTAATTATTAAAAAAACTCTATATTGATCGCGTAGGACAAAATTGTATTCCCTACCATTTTACGATGTCGAAGGCAGTAATTTGTGGCTATATTAGTTCCAATATACAGTACAAAAACCACCAGCACACTGATAAAATACTTTGCTAGCCAACCATTCCGACAGTGAGTCACAATACCTATCTACTTGAAAGAATTTCCTGATTTTTCAACACATCCGCGTGATCCACGGCATTACTGGCCGGCGAGCAATGAAAACGTTTATTCCACTGTCTGTGAATGCATTTGTGCATTTCCTTTGCCCGCTTTTTCTTTGATAATGTTGGCAATTTCTTTTAAAATGAGATGTTTTAGCTTTGACTGTTATCAAAAGATATTTTATGTAAGATAACTCTCGTGTATGAGTTTATTTGGCTTCGTAATAATAGTCCTGGGTCATTTATTTGTCCCGCTGCTGGGCGTTTACATAGGGTTTAAACTTCAGTCCTTCATGCTGGCCTAGTGCGGGCAGATTTCACACACAACATTAGAAGGGGTAGACAGAGGGCAGAGGCGCAATTAAATGCACCCAATTTTCGCTGTGTGTCCCATGATGTGATAGGAGGCGAGCCTACCGCCATATCGGGAACAAATTTCAGACGCCGGGCTGATACTGAATAGAAAAATCCAATATCACATTGTCCGACCCGGGAATTGAACCCGAGACCTCAGCATTGCAGTCGTACCGTAATACAACTACGCCACCGACGCAGTGCTCAACATTCTTATGTAGAATTTTTAGCTAAGTTTGCTCACGATGTTTTCCGTCACCGTTAATGCGAACGACAATTGAAAAGCAATACATGTATCGTGTGTACGCGTTTTTTTCTATCATAAGACATTAGTATGCATAATTCTTGTTTTGATTTGAACACAGTAATTAACAAGGATTATAAAACTTAACATCCAATCTATCTCTAAACGATATACAGGGATATTTTTACATTAAATGAAACCAGATACTCGTCTTTGACTCTGCTAATATTATACCAAAAATCATCCATGAAAAAGGAATATTTTCACAAAAAAAAAAACTCAATTTTACTTTCCTGATTTTATTATCCTTTTGTAGTTTAGTACTAATATGGCATGGGCCTGAGAGTTTTTCTGACTCCAAGTGTAATGTTGCCGCTTCCACTAATCCTCTTACAGTGGCATTAATACATGTAATCTTAAATTTTGTTCGAAACTTACACTTCGAAATTTCACATCTATGGTTAAAATAACATAATGGAAAGTTTTATTTTGAAGGAGATAAGTATGTGGTTTCATTTAGTAAAGTAATAATGACCCTGTATAAAACTAATGTAGTATTTCTTTTTTGTATTGTGGACTTTATTACCTTCGAACTGATTTTGAAAATAGCAACACTAGAGTTTCTTGCTCGTACTTTTCTGGTGGAAAATGCTTTCCGAACTGGTGCTAACATAAAAAATATTCTAAATAATGTTCAATATGTAATGTGTTAAAATAAATTATTGAATTTAATGTATTTGTCTTCAGTTGAAAGAAAAAAGCGGCGATAGCCTAGTTGGGAGTGGAACGGACTGCCGAGACGAATGTCCGCAGGTTCAAAACCCAAGGGCACTCACCTATGACTTTTATAAATATATGTGTGTATTCTTTGTGAATTATCGCATGTTTTCACGGTGAAGTCAAACATCGTGAGGAAACCTCCATACCTGAGAAGGTCTCTATAAGAAATTTGAAGGTATATGAAGTCTGCCAACCCGCACTAGGCCAGCGTGGTGGACTAAGGCCTAAACCCTCTCAGTAGTAGAGGAGGCTCATGCTCAGTAGTGGGACCGAATTCAATAGAGGGCTGATAATATTATTTTTTCTTAAGTTGAACAAACTGAAGAGTTATGTTGTTTATCTACCAGGTATCGCTGCTGTTTGAAGGCAGTTGTGTCATATTAATACCGGATTCAAATTACCCACAGTCTTAATTAGCTGGATCATCTTGTACGATATCAAAGAAATTTCCGAAAACGATGAGAAGGAATTTCTATCTCATAAACTCAATCCTGCTGTAATGTTTTAAATGAGAATTCGTGGGCGTATAAAACCGTTTATTATCCGACTAAATGTATTTACATTTGCATAAACCAATGTATCTCGTAACTCGATCGAATTGCTTCCATTGAGAATACATTCTTTATTTGTGCGGGTTATTAGGACGTTATGGCTGATTGGTTTATATCGTTTGAAAACAATATAGGAAATGGAATGCTAATCTTCAAATTACATATTTTATAATGCTTTTGAATTGCTTATCGCCTTCGCTTAATGGCATATTGGCTGTTGACTATGACGTTCTGAGTTTGATTCAGGTCTAACATTATCGCCATATCACAAATTCCAGACTCCAGGTCGATAGTGAAAAGCTCAATAGCACTGCTCGACGTACAATTCGAAGCCGGGAACAAAGAGTGGTGGTCGTACCGCGCAAGCACAACGTCATCGAAGCAGTATTAAAAAAAATCGTGACATAACATCCAAGTACCAAACCAACAAGGCTTGTTTAAACTGTAAATCTAGCTTATTCCCGACATTAAATAGCATGGTCGCAATGCATGCAACCGAGGCGCAACGCATCCATCACGGCATGTTCCTTAACTTTGTACATTTTAGTAGATTTAAGATGTATTGTTACTATTTGTCTTTATAAAACATTATTATTTTTTAATTTATTTAATTATTCTTTTTTTCTTACTTAGCTTATTAATATTATAAATGCGAATGTTTGTTTGTGAGAAGTATACGCAGAAACAGCTGAACGGATTTGGATTATCTAAAAGGCTTGGCGCCCATTTAGATCTCATTTCTTTTGCCGCGGCAGTGGGCATATATTATATGGATGGAGATATTATATCCTTAGAACTCTTCAGTGTAACTCTAACTTTATTATTTGATACACTTCTGCACGCGACTCTGCCCGCGTGAATGAGTTTTTCCGGGATAAAAGTCCCGGTTTATATTTCCCCGGGATAAAAAAAAGTAGCCTATGTTACTGGCTGATAATGTAGCTTTATATTGTTGAAAGAATTTTTCAAAACGGTCCAGTAGTTTTGGAGCCTATTCTATGCAAACAAACAATCAAATCTTTGCTCCTTATAATATTGTTCGGATAAAAGTTTTGTAACTGTATTTGTAGCGGGTTGCCAGTTATGAAAACCAGTCGAGACGTCAAAGTAATGACAGTTGTGTGTATAAAAAGGTAGCCGTACCGCTATTTGAATGCATTCGTGTTCAGACTCTCGTGCGCGCTCAGTTTCACAGTCAATCTCGGTTGAGTAAGTTGAACATTGATTTTCATACTGGTCGGCTAGTTGCCGATATTTTTGTAAAAGTATTTCTGTTATATGTTCTTATGTAAATGTAAAATCAGTGATAAATGTGTTATGTAAAATCAGTAATAAATCGTTTTTATTTAAATCAAAATCGCTTCTGTTTCTAACTTTCTAACATCAGAAGTGAGATCGTAATCTATGCCCATACAAGTGGATTGTGTGCATTACATAGGTACCTACTCTATGTGCCATCAATACGACTGTGGAGATATTTCATTACGCGCATATAACGCGGCGAACAATTATTGATTGCACTGAAAAATACCTGGATAAGCAATCGATGTCCATACAAATGGATTGTGTGCATTACATACCTACGCTATGTGCTACTACTGCGTAGTTATTTAGTGCCCGTATATAACGCGGAGAAAGTGGATTGTGTTCAGGACATATTTACGCTATGTGGAATCCATACATGGTACGATCGAGATATTTGACTACCCGCAATTTACATGAAGAAAAACAAATTGCGCTGAGTAATATCGGGATAAGAATTAGACTGCAATGTGAAATAAAAGTAGTTGTGTGGTGTACAACATAGCCATCGTATATACGTTTGTGATGACGTCATGTGTATACGACTTCAAATGAACAATAAGTGTTTACGTGTACCACGATTGAAATGTTCGTGCTCAAGCGTTGTTTTTGGTGTTGAAACGTTTCTATTGGCGTGCATACATTCCTGTTGGTGTGCAAACGTTCCTGTTGGTGTGCAAACGTTCCTGTTGGTGTGCAAACGTTCCTGTTGGTGTGCAAACGTTCCTGTTGGTGTGCAAACGTTCCTGTTGGTGTGCAAGTGTTGCGATAGATGTGCCGCTTATGGTGTCAGTTGGTGTCCTGGGCAAAGTGACTGCGCGGGTGGCAACTGGCGGTTGAAGCAAACTGCTCCAGCACAGAGAATGATCATCGATGACTGTAAAGGAAGTTTGGTATCGTATGACCCATAATCCTTATTTGAAGGTTATGGATTCCTTTATTATTTCTGGTGATCTCTAAAAAATATTGGGGATTTTGTTAACTAGTCATGTACCTAGATTTTGGACGTAATAATCAATTTGTGGATGTAAGTCAAGTACCATATAGTGTAAAAAGAAAAGTATAGCCATTTTCATGTGTAATTCGCTTAGTGGATGTGTGTTTTTGGCAATGAGAATGCTGACCAGATATAATGGCAGTGATATTTGACTTTTGTGTTGAATACTTATGGGGTTCAAATATTTTCCGTTAAATGGCAGTTTAACTAAAAAATATTGTACATGGGCCAATGGGTAAAAATTTAATTTTAATGGATGATACTAAATAGTTTCAACTACTTAGCACAAAGATTCCTTAAAGGGAAGTCCTTAGCTCAACTTATGTGATTTCTTTTATTTCTTGGTAACTTGTACAAATATTGAGATCTTGTTTATCAGGGCATGTGCAGACATGGATTAACGAGCAATTCGTGGTTATTATTGGTACAGAGCTGTCTCTAAACTTAAGGACTTGGAGAGTTAAAAATACCTGTTGTAGTAAACAGTGACTGTACATGGCCTTGGTTGACAAGTGATCTAGGTGCATAGTGTTCGGTCTGAAAGATAGTTCACCATTTTTGACCACTTTGCAAGTGGATTTATTTGTTGTAGTTATGAGATGGATGTTCAGAAAGTTTAACGCCAAATTTAATTTAATGTCACAATAGGCCGAGCGATGTGATGCTGCTGCGTATATTTTATGTTTGCAGTAATTGAAAATCGCTCCTGCCGATGCGGTGCGTTGCTGAACTGCGCGCCCCTGGTGATGCGGTGCGCTGCCGAACTGCGCGCTCCTGGTGATGCGGTGCGCTGCCGAACTGCGCGCTCCTTGCGCTGCTGAACTGCGATAATGCGGAACCACGAGCTCCATCATGCTTCAAGTGGCATGGATATCAGGTGATTGCGGAAAAGCGCATTGGGTGCTGTATATTTTGTAAAGCTAAAGTTTTTATGGAAAAGTTTCTTAAGAGGTGAACACATCTTTTTAAAGTTTCTTAAGAGATGAACACATTTTAAAGTTTCTTAAAGGGGTGAACACATTTTAAAGTTTCTTAAAGGGGTGAACACATTTTAAAGTTTCTTAAGGGGGTGAACACATTTTAAGGTTATTAAGGAGGTGAACACATTTTAAGGTTCCTAAGGGGGTGAACACATTTTTTAAAGTTTCTTAAGGGGGTGAACACGTTTAAGGGAAGTTCAGTCTTGCGGTCGGTATAGTCTTTGTCTTATGTCAGGCATGCTATCCTGATCGACGGATACACTTCAAGTGAGGTACGGTTTCATATTATTGGATGCTGCTTTCGACTGCGCTCGGGCATGCGATCCTAGTATATGGGACGTACTTTATGTGGTTGTGTGCTCGGACACTGTCGAGGATTGCTCAGACATGTGGTCTTGGAGCCCGTAGTACACGCAGGGTTGTATCATGGACGGGTTTCTGGCGTGTGAAGTGTTCGTTTGGCAAGCATTATTAGTCTTAGATAGAGGTTGGGTGGAAGCATGTTTTTATGTGGGACCGATTCACAACGCAAAGCTATGTCTCACGTATGTTTACGTAGACCTCTAACGAGTCGTGAGTGGCACTCCCCCGACGGGAACTGCCACGGGTGATTGGTACAGATATTAAGATGTTTCATATCCACTGTGCTTAGATTTTGTTATGACGGGAACTGCCACGGGTGATTGGTACAGATATTAATGTTTCATATCCGATGTGCTTAGACTTTATTATGAGGGGACCTGCCACAGGTGATTGGTACAGATATCAAGATGTTTCATATCCGATGTGCTTAGATTTTATTATGACTGAACTGCCACGGGTGATTGGTGCAGATATTAAGATGTTTCATATCCGATGTGCTTAGATTTTATTATAAGGGGACCTGCCACAGGTGATTGGTACAGATATCAAGATGATTTATATCCGCTGTGCTTAGATTTTATTATGACTAGAACTGCCTACGGTGATTGATACAGATATCAAGATGTTTTATGTCCGTTGTGCTTAGATTTTATTACATTGAACTGTTGAGTAATTTTTTCTCAAGTCATATGAGCTGTCTTACTTTATTTTGTTATCTTTTGGACATGTTTTTGTGCTTTGTTTTATTTTTGTACGCAGATGCAAATGATGAACCTGAGGAGGCTGACTCTCCTAGCGTCGCCCAGCCTTCTGAAAAAGAAACACCTGGTGGCGACGGTGAGCATCAATCAAGCACGTCGTGGACGCAGAGCTGCATTGAAGAGCCTGCTGCATCATCCAGCGTCATGGCGAGTGAAGAAATTATGGCGACTTCGTCAGTTCTGGAGACTGATCTTCAGAGCTAGAAGATGGAGCCCGAGGACGGACTCCTGTCAGGAGAGGCCGTGTTCGGATAAAAGTTTTGTAACTGTATTTGTAGCGGGTTGCCAGTTATGAAAACCAGTCGAGACGTCAAAGTAATGACAGTTGTGTGTATAAAAAGGTAGCCGTACCGCTATTTGAATGCATTCGTGTTCAGACTCTCGTGCGCGCTCAGTTTCACAGTCAATCTCGGTTGAGTAAGTTGAACATTGATTTTCATACTGGTCGGCTAGTTGCCGATATTTTTGTAAAAGTATTTCTGTTATATGTTCTTATGTAAATGTAAAATCAGTGATAAATGTGTTATGTAAAATCAGTAATAAATCGTTTTTATTTAAATCAAAATCGCTTCTGTTTCTAACTTTCTAACAATATTATTATACTAGCTTTTGCCCGCGGCTCCGCCCGCATTAAAAAGTTTTTCCGGGATAAAGGTCCCGGTTTATATTTTCCCGGGATAAAAAGTAGCCTATGTGTTAATCCAGGACATGATCTACCCGTGTGCCAAATTTCATCGAAATCCGTTCAGTAGTTTTTGCGTGAAAGAGGAACAAACATCCTTACATCCATACATCCAAACATCCATACATCCAAACATCCATACATTCTTACAAACTTTCGCCTTTATAATATTAATAGGATTACTAGACTTTGCCCGCGGTTCCGCCCACGTTAAAAAGTTTTTCCGGGATAAAAGTCCCGCTTTTTATTTTCCCGGGATAAATGTAGCCTATGTGTTAATCCAGGACATTATCTACCCGTGTGCCAAATTTCATCGAAATCCGTACAGTAGTTTTTGGGTGAGAGTAACAAACATCCATACATCCATACATACTTACAAACTTTCACGTTTATAATATTAGTAGGATAGATGTGAGAGATATAAGACTTAATTTGTAACACACGCATTATAATCGAGCAACTTCACCGTATATTTTGGACCCAACTTAGATCATCATCTTAAGGTGGGTCAAAAAGGTCCAAAATGATATGTGAAAATTTCCATTTTAAATCATTTGCGGTCCGGCACGGATGCGAAACAGCCCGCCATGATCGATGGGCGTGCGCGGCTGGCAAGCTAGCACTGCGGGCTTAGTGACTCGCTAATAGCTGGTATATTTAATTTAGTCGCATTATTATAGCATTATAAGTGAAATGAAGTAGTTTACTAGAATCTATAAAATGTTAAAGTCAATATTCCTAGCCAAGAATCGAACCTGTTGAGTTTGACAAAAAATAAACACACTGTTTCGTTACACCATTCGATAGTTTCGCTAATAAGGATAAAATTCTGGAAACTAATGACATACGGCAAACTATAGGACAGAGATCATTTTAATTTATTTTTAATTACTTTTAATACACACACACACACACACACTCACGCCTTTTATCCCCGAAGGAGAAGGCAGAGGCGCAACTAATGCTCCAAATTTTCGCCGTTATTCCGACCCATAATATGATAGGGGGCGAGCCTATCGCCACATCGGGCACAAATTCCAGACTCCGAGCTGAAACTGAATGGAAAATCTCAATATCACTTTACCCGACCCGGGGATCGAACCCCAGACCTCAGCATTGCAGTCGTACCATAATACAACTACGCCACCGAGGCAATCGTATTACTTTTAATAATTGCTAGCTTATGTTCGCGGCTCCGTGGAACACAGTTTCGGGATGAAAGTGTAATTTTTTCCGCGATTAAAATAGCCTATGTCCTACCCAGGGTGACTATCTCCATACCTTTCATCGAAATCCGCTGGGCAGTTTTTGAATTTATCACATTCAGATAGATAGAGGCCGCAGGGGACTTTGTTTTCTAATTCGTTAGGATTACCAATTTTAAGCAAAAATTCCATTATCTTAATCGCTAACTCGTATGCTCTCTGCCCCATCCCTTTACTAAGGGCCATGAATAAGGCATAAACGTACAGACGGACGACAAAAAGTAGCGCTTTTCCGTGTTTGAATATATCGAAATTTATGACAATGTTCGCCATGTTTATGTATATATGGTGTTTATTATTTATGACTTTGTACCCTCAGCTCGGCCTGTGTAAAGAAATATAACCAAAGTTTTAAAGTAAATTGCATATATAAGAAACAAATCCTATATTCTGCTCCCAATTATATTCTGTCCATCTGTGTAAACAACGTGAACATCCGTTCAGTAATTTCGGAGATGTGCGCTTAAAAACAAACAGAAGAATAGAAAATAAATCTGAAAATCGCTGATTTATTTTCTATTACTCTTCTTTATTAAATAAAAAGAAAATACTTTATTCATCACGTAGGCGAACATAGTTGCACTTATGATAAGTCGAGACACGTTTAATTAATTATTATTAGTCTCTTATATAACTACAGACATTTTTATTAGGAGTAAAATAAATTATGAAAAATAAAAAGTAAGAAGCCAGCTCGGGCTGGCAAGAAAAGCAATATAAAACAAGAGATAATTAACAAAAAAAATAATAATATAATAATAGTAATAATAATGGGAGGAACGCGTCGCGATCCTCACCGGTGAGGACATTACAGGCCCTAGCCTAGCTAACCTACCTTTTTGTCAACCCCTATTAATATACATACAGACATACTAGGTTCTATGGTTTCATTATATGTCTCGATTTGCCTGGCCAAGGGTCTTAAAGTTCTAGTTGAAGCCTTCGGTGTTGAATTTAAGGTACAATATTTGGTGCAAACGATTTTATAATATCACATTTTATAAGTCTCTACTCCAGTGGATTCCATTTGCCATGTCCATAAAATAAATCAAAGTGATATCTAAGTACATTCCGCGGATTCGAGCCCCGGCTCGGGCAAAATAATATTGGATTCTTCTACTCAGTGTCAGCCCGGAGTCTAGAATTTGTGCCCGATATGGCGACAAGCTCGCCCCCTATCACATCATGGGACGGAATCTTCACGGCGAAAAGTGGGTGCACTGGCTGCCCCTTTGCCCACCTCTTTGGGGATAAAATGCATGTGTGTATGTCTATAATAAGGTAAGAAAAACGCTATTTGTGTATCAAGTCTTCAAATCAAGATTAGTTACTGCCATAATCACATGTTAAAAGATTAAGGGCTGGTTTTCCCGCTTCCTTATAAATGCTTCTCGTCACATAAATGTATAGGCAAAACAAATACAAAAATACACTCTAATCTATGCTCACTAATAAGTGGTAATAAAATGAATAATATCTACATTAGCAGTTTGAATAGGTTAACTGTCAAATAAAATTTACTTAAAACCTGTGAAACAAGCTCTAGCAAACACACATACACACACACACACTTGGGCCTTTTATCGCCGAAGAGGTAGGCAAAGGCGCAACTAGTGCACCCACTTTTCGCCGTTATTCCGTCCCATGATGTGATAGGGGGCGAGCCTATCGTCATACCGGGCACAAATTCCTGACTCCGTGCTGATAGTTAAGAGCCTATGTCAGGAACTTTAAGGACTTTTAAATTCAAATTTCTCGTAAACTACTAAGATCAGAAGTTCGATTTTTGGATATGTGTAAATTGAACATATAACTCAATAATATGTCAAAGCCAAAACACAATTGCTATAAATTTTCTCGATCGAAAAAAAATTCAAAGTTACCACTGATATTTTCTTTAAACGCGCTTTATCTCTAAATGGTGGAATATGTACATTCGTAACTTTATTTAAATACAATACATCAATTTTTTCAAAGTTTTATCAATACACAATTAAAATGAATTAAATAGTATAATCACAATTAAAAGAAAATTGTTTTGGCGCTTACGCCATTTCATTTCGGCATACGCGTGCGCCACCCGTCACTTTCTCTCATCCGCGACGTCCAAATACGCCATCGCTGTTATGGGAGTGGCCCGTGCCGGCTTCAGTCGTCCGGAATCTTTACTGACGACGGACGTGTGCTCGAAATTTTCGGACGCCTTCAAAGTTCGAATTGGCCGTCTAGTGTAGGGATTAGTCCGCGCTACCGCGCGGCAAGTTTGACGGTGCCCTGGAAATTCTGTTTTATAGTGTATCCAGCTCACGTCCGTGTATCAATATAAAATTATAGGCTCTATTAGGTCTATAAGATAGGCAGCAAGCGTAATTATTACATCCTTTCACCTTTGTAAATTGTTTCTAGTCGGAGACCTGCTTTAGTTATATTTCGTGATCGGTACGCTGAGGTGCCGGGTTCGAATCCCTGATTGAAAAACAATAGTCACTGCTTTTTTTTTTGTTATTTATACTGCCTCAGTGGTGTAGTTGTATTACGTTATGACTGCAATGCTGAGGTCTCGGGTTCGATCCCCGAGTCGGGCAGAGTGATATTGGATTTTTTTCTTTTCAGCCCGAAGTCTGGATTTTGAGCCCGAAATGGTGATAGGCTCGCCCCCTATCACATCATAGGACGGAATACGCACGACGGAAAGTGAGTGCACTAGTTGCGCCTCTGCCTACCCCTTCGGGGATAAAAGACGTGAGAGTATATGTATGTATTATTTATATTGCGTAATCCATAGCTAGGGACGCCCTGGAATGCCGGCCCAATTTTGTGTAAATGACGCTTGCGTGCCGCTCATACATTTAAAAAAATCGTATTTTGCATGTAAAGGCTGTTCAAATTTTTACACCATAAAATTATTTTAGTATGATTTTTTGAAGTACTCATTTATTTATACATTATGAATCAATAATAACTAAAATGTTAAGAGCCAATGTTAGAATTGGTATACACGGCGGCCATTTTGAATTTCTTTGTTTTAAGTCCAATCGACCTCAAAATCGATATCTGGGCAGGCCTTTAGGTATAAAAGACGGATCCAATGTTAGACTTGAAAAAAGTGGCCGCCATTTTGAATTTCCTTGTTTTAAGGCTAATCGACCTCAAAATCGATATCTGTGCAGGCCTTTAGGTACAAAAGACGGATCCAATTTTAGAATTGAAAAAAGTGGCCGCCATTTTGAATTTCTTTGTTTTAAGGCCAATCGAACTCAAAATCGATATCTTGGCAAGCCTGTAGGTAAAAAAGACGGATCCAATGTTAGAATTAAAAAAGTGACCGCCATTTTGAATTCCTTTGTTTTAAGGCCATTCGACCTCAAAATCGATATCTGGGCAGGCCTTTAGGTATAAAAGACGGATCCAATGTTAGACTTGAAAAAAGTGGCCGCCATTTTGAATTTCCTTGTTTTAAGGCTTATCGACCTCAAAATCTATATCTGGGCAAGCCTGTAGGTAAAAAAGACGGATCCAATGTTAGAATTGAAAAAAATGACCGCCATTTTGAATTCCTTTGTTTTAAGGCCATTCGATCTCAAAATCGACATCTGGGCAGGCCTGTAGGTACAAAAGACGGATCCAATGTCAGATCTGAAAAAATTGGCCGCCATTTTGAATTTCTTTATTTTAAGGCCAATTGACCTCAAAATCGGTATCTGAGTACCACTTTAGTTACTAAAGGCAGATCCACCGTCAGAACTGAAAAAAGTGGCCGCCATTTTGAATTTCTTTGTTTTAAGGCTAATCGACCGCAAAATCGATATCTGGGTGTAACATTATTAACAAAAGAGTGATCCAATGTCAGAATTGAAAAAAGTAGCCACCATTTTGAAGTTTTTTGTATTACGGCCAATCGAACTCAAAATCGATATCTGGGCATTGTTTTGTGCACAAAAGGCAGATGTAATGTTAGAATTTTAAATAAAGGCCGCCGTTTAGATTTATTTTTCTTTAAAGGCCATTGGCTTTAAAATCAAAATCCGCTGGACATGACTGGCCACAAACTCTAATAGGTATAAAGGAGACGGCCGAAATTGGGCTTGACCTTACACTTTTGAAGCATGTATCAATATTCTTCTATTTTTATGTCTTCCATTTAAAAATATCCCACCAAAAACATAAATTTAAAAAAGGATAGCCAAGTTCAATACCAAAATTATGCTTAGCTGTGGGCTTCGCCGCAAAAAGAATGGAGATCTAAATGTGTGCCAAGTTTTATGCAAAATCTAAATATGTATTTATAGGAACAAAATAACATTATGAACAAGTATTAAATTCTATTTGTTTGCCTTATTGAATACCTATAATAGTTGCTGGTATTTACAAATGTGAGATCTTTTACATTTATGTTTTTGGTGGGATATCATTACTTTTTGTAAAGAAAACTAGGTAGGTATTGAGTTGTGTGGTGCCGCGCGCCGCCGACGACACACCGTTGGCCGGCTGTTTAGCGCGTATTACAAGTGTTTTTCTATGGGGACACCACAAATGTTTTGGCTTAACTTTATCTTTATATTTCTGTTATAAAGCAAATATAATAAAACATATATTGGGATTATATAGCGCTTATAGACTACCAAAAAGCTTTTGATACCATACTCCATTCGTCTATATGGGAAACCCTGATGTCACAAAATGTAGAAACCAAATACATCAAAGTGCTGAAACACCTCTACGACAATAACACAAGTAGAGTGAAGTTGGAGTCAACAGGACCTCCTTTCCCAATAAAGAGAGGGGTAAGGCAAGGGGACCCCTTATCTCCACGAATATTTATCGCAGTACTAGAGTCTATAATCAAAAAATTAAGCTGGAGCACAGTCGGTTTAAGGATTGAAGACAGAAGACTCAGTCACTTGAGATTCGCTGACGACTTAGCCTTGCTTTCTGAAAACAGTGATGAGCTAGAATATATGATAAGAACTCTACAAAAAGAAAGTAGACAGGTGGGCCTAGAGATAAATTTCGAAAAAACAAAGTTAATGACAAACGCATCAAAAAATCAAATACAGGTTGACAATATATCCCTAGAATATGTCGATTCTTACATATATCTAGGCAAACAAATCTCTTTTGACAAACAGCACAACGAAAAAGAAATCGATAGGAGAATTAAAGGGACATGGAGAAAATTTTGGAGCCTAAAGGAAATTTTTAAAAGCCAGATGCCAGTAAAAATAAAAAGGAAGGTTATGAATAGCTGTCTCCTACCATCGTTGACGTACGCCAGCCAAACGTGGATATTCACACGGCGAGTTAAGAACAAAATATCTGTCTGCCAGAGGAGCATGGAGAGAAGCATGATGAAAATCAGAAAAATACAAAAAATACGCCATTCAAAGATAAGAAAAACAACAGGAGTAATAGACGCTCTCAGCTACGCTAAGAGATTAAAATGGCGATGGGCAGGACATGTAGGTAGAATGAGCGACGACAGGTGGACAACCCGGGTAACGTCCTGGCAAGGGCCCTCGGGAACAAGAAAGAGAGGAAGGCCTATAACCAGATGGCAGGACGACATTACCGGAATTGCTGGAAAAGGATGGATGGCAAAAACTGCGGATAGAGACAACTGGGCATCTCTGGAGGAGGCCTTTACCCTCAACTGAGAGGGGTTCACGCACATTCATATTTTTATATTATTTAACCCCCATATCATAATATCAAATTATTAATAAACTTAATATTAGATTTAAATATAGTCAAATAAAATATCAAACCTCACTAATATTTTAAAGTGGTAATTTATGTTAATTAATCAAATTTTTAATTGTTTATTTTTAAAATTTTGTATTCTAATTTACCACTAATCGAATTTTTTAATTTTTAATGAATTCTTCAACTATTTTTTAGATTATTTAATTTTCCTAATCACAATTTTAATTTAATCATATTTAATTAATTAATCAAATGTTAAATACTTTATTTTATTCCAATTCAATATTCATAGCTAATAAAATTAATAGTAGTTTATTATTGCATGTAATTTTAAGATTTTAAGTGTGAAATAAAAGGCTTTTTATTTTATTTATTTTATTTTATTTATTTTATTATATTGGGATTGTTTCAAATATTTGCTTGTAACGGTTCCAACGCTACCATTAAAAATATATTTTTTTTAAGTGGACCCCTGTATTTTTTAACTTTTTTTATTTTTAGATTTTTTCTTACGCTTACACATAATTACCGAGCTGGATTCCAAATTTCATCCTTCTAGGTCATCTGGAAGTAGGTTAGGTTTAGATACTATAAGTCTGTCAGTCAGTACAAAAATTTACGATTTTGACCTTCATATCTTTATAACCGTTTGAGCTAGCTTCATGAAATTTGGGCTTCTAGATGTCCTTATAGATATAATTAAACTCACACAGTTTTATGTGTTTACTTTAAATAGGTTTTGAGTTATAGAAAGGTGAAAAGTGGCACCAAGTGGTTCGTGTAATATTACACACGGCGCTGGCACCAACTTAGAACGTTGGTTACATACTCAAAGAATACCAAGCATGTATAACAAGAATAATATTGACATAATAGTATTAATAATTCTTTGGGGGAGACTTATGTGCAATAGTAGCCTTTTAAAGGCTGAAAAAGAATAAGAATTAATAACTATAGGTATTTTAGAAATTAAACTAAAAAGACATTTTCACTTTTTGGGATATTTAATATTGGTCGATATTATTTAATTTTACTGGCAACTTTGTTCAGCGCTCCCGACGTAATGTCAAATTGAAATACATTATTGACTCACTAACACTCTAGCTTCACACCTCGCCTCATGGCTCGTATTGTGTTCGGCGTACCACTCGCGCGAGAGTGTAAATGAGCCATTATATATTTATATCAGTCCTCGTCGATTCCATGTGATATGTTCAATTCTGGTTATTGTCTAAGCTAGCTCTGTTCACTATTCAATAGGGCAATCCAATGGGCAATGGTTAGGTACTGTGAACATCTTATGTCATCAGGTAAAAAAAAGTTATTCACCGAAAAATTATTTAGAAGCTCTACTCTACAGCGGTTATTTCTTTACTCCCATTCGACAGACAGATTTTTCTTTCTCATTTCGAAATAGTTCTAATATAACTATAAAATAATGCATAAATTATCTCTGTAACACTAAGCCCAAAGTTCTATGAAGTTTTTCCCGTCTCCTTTTAAAATATGGCCATCATTATTTTTCATTCAGTTCAATAAGGATATCGGAGCTTTGTTATATTGCAAAACAAAAACAAATGCCTTAGAATTGAAGAAGTAGCTGTTGCAGTAAACATCAGTCTATTCTTCTGTACAAAATATCAAAAATATTTAAAAAATTGTAAGTAATTAACATTTAAAATTTTCTATAAGCATAAGTACCCGCGTAGTAAGAATGACCTTGCTATATTTTTCTTACCCCACATTACATTCAGTTCAAATTAAAAATTATCTAGATAGGTAGCGGCCGCCTTCAACATTTGTAATATTTATATCCTATATAGTGACTATTCAACCATAATAATGTAATCAATCTTCATATCAAGCTATGTAATTTTATTGCATTGCATAAATTTCGAACATCCTTTACATACAAAATTCGATTTTTAAATTGTATGGTGGCACTAGAGTGAAGCATCATTTACGTAAAATAGACCTGACATTCCAGGGAAGAAGTTTCATCGTGAATGACTTGTCGAAACTACCTTGATGTCGCAACTCGTAGTTGTATTACGTGCCCGGTACGGCCTCCACGCTGAGGTCTCGGGTTCGAATCCCGCGTCGGGCAAATACTATTTTTTTCTGTCCAGTATCAACTCGGTCTGTTGAATTGGGCCCGGTATGTGGCAATAAGCTCGTCTCCTATTTGATAAGACCTAAAATAGCTAACGAAATGTGAGGAGAAAAGGTGTGGTGCTATGTTTGACTGCCTCCAAGGCGTAGTTGCACACACGATGCGCCTATTGTGCTGAGGTCCCGGGTTCGAATCCCGAGTCGGGCCGAAAAATAGTGACTGCATTTATTGTATTATTATTTATTTTATGTCCACCAAAGTTAGGAAAGTCCACAAGAATAAATCAAAGCAAAGCAAAATATAATTTAAAACATATTATAGAAGTTTCATACTGCTTTGCTTTTTACCTATATACAGACCTACGTAGGGGTAAGACTCGAACCTACCACCACACCAAATTTTATCTTGTCAACAAAAGTCAACTATAAGTGAATAATACTTTCGATGAGTTTAGATAACTTACAATGTCATTTTACATAATGTTCAAGTAATTAGGTAGATAATAGTGACATAATAATGGTTCTATAAACGAATTAAAATAAATTCTATGTTTTATAAGTTATAAATTTATTAGAAATTATAATAACTATAATATTTACAACACAGGCATGCATTTGCAATGACGATCTTTTTGCGGGCTTGAGTGCAACGACCTGTGGCAACGACGCGATGCGACGAGGGCCGAGGCGCGCGATCTATCTCAGCGGGGCCGTGCGGCGCCTCGCATTTGAAATACGCTAAGTCACGCCCATCACGATTCCATATGTTTTTCACATAGGCTCTTAATACCGATTAGAGAAACCCAATAGTACTTTCCCGACCCGGGGATGGAACCCGAGACCTCAGCATTGCAGTCGTACCGTAATACAACTACGCTACCGAGGCAATCCCTAACCAACGCTCGTAAAAATGTAGTTCATAATCTCCATCTTAAATTTTACTTTTATGGCGAGTAATGAATTTAGAGATCCTTCAAGTTTGCGGACTTTATGAGGGTTCTGTACGTGTTTACTGTCGGGCAGATAGTTTTCAGTTATACACTAGTTTTGGCTCGTGGGCTCGCTCGTGTGAAGTTCGGTTTGATGTTTAAAAAGTTACTTAAGACCTTTTTTAGCGTTCATAATCTGTTCAGTGCTTTAGCCGTATAAGAGTATTAATAGTACAGGTAAGAGACAAAGTTTTGCATTTAGTATACATGTTTTTGTTTCAGCAATTATTTTAATTCATCATTATCATCATCATCATCATCATCAGTCCACTGCTGGACATAGGTCTCCCCTAATGAGCGCCATAGCGCCCTGTCTTCAGCTTGCCGCATCCAGCATCTGCCTGCAGTCTTTCGCAGATCGTCATCCCACCTGGCCGGAGGGCGTCCTACACTACGTTTTCCCAGTCGCGGTCTCCAATCAAGAACACGTTTACCCCAGCGGTTGTCGGTTCGTCGCGAGATATGGCCAGCCCACTGCCACTTCAGCTTGCTAATCCTTTGAGCTATGTATTCATTTATTTTAATTAAATGCTTTTAAATACACCAAAATATTTTTTTTTAATTTTTGTCCGTCTGTTCCGGCTAATCTCTGAAATGGCTGGACCGATTTTGACGGGACTTTAATTGGGAGGTAGCTGATGTAATAAGGAATAACTTAGGCTACGTTTTATTATTTTATCGATTTTTAAATACATTTAGCGCACCAGTGTACCGAGCATGAATTTAATTTTTATATTACGAGCATTGATGTATTAAAAACCCTAATACATCAATGATTACGAGTTATAATGGCTTATCTACCTTTCTCTTTTATTATAACACTAGAGTTCTGCTCGCGGCTCCAACCGCGTGAATAAGTTTTTCCGGGATAAAAGTCCCGCTACATTTCCCCGGGATAAAAAGTAGTCTATGTTACTGGCTGATAATGTAGCTTTATATTGGTGAAAGAATTATTCAAATCGGTCCAGTAGTTTCGGAGCCTATTCAATGCAAACAAACAAACAAAAATACAATCAAATATTTCCTCTTTATAATATTGGTATAGATTATAAATTATATATTTGTGTTAAGTATACTTTCGTAAGATAATACTTTAGTTAACATTATATAGCCGACTCTCAGTTCGGGCAAACATTCATTGATGGAGTGATTCGGCCGTTTGAACTTACTTTGTAGCAGTCAGTCGGTTATTGTAAGTATTTATGATGAAAATATAAAAGTATTTGTATACTAGTCCATCTATAGGTATTGTCTATTTGGATACTTATTAAATTGTAAATATATGTTTCGAACAACTAGAAAGACTGGAGAGGGATTATCTCTCCTCAATCCATAACTTGGCCGCCTCTACAGTTACTAGCAGCAGTGCTGCATTAGCATATAGGCATATTAGGCAAGTGCTTAGGGGCCCGGCATCGGTAAACAAAATAATGAAAAAATTCCTCCTAAAAATGGGAAAATTATAAAACGCACGATTCGTATTTAATAAACTCTTAACCCGATGCCAATATTATTGCCTTGACTATCTTTTATATTATATTTTAACAATATTTTGGAGCATATTTTAAGTAAATAGTTAAAAAACACACTTAATTTATTTTTGCACTTGGATTTAGGTTGTGGTAGAAAATAATATTTTATGAAGTCGGGAAAGGGAAATGGGGCCCCAAGGGGGTAATGCCTAAGGGCCCCGACATACTTTATCTGACCCTGACTATCAGCTGCAGTGGAGTAACTTTGCCTGCCAGTCATTTCGCAAAATCTCGCGTCGCAAATCAAACCGCAACACGATAGAAATACCGTTTGACCTATTTCTGGGCAATTAGATTGCTTCAGAGGTCCGAAGTTCCGCACTTTGATATACGTAGATTGGGGTCCAATATTTTTTACGGCGCCTTGTGAATTTGATATTACGGAGTGGGGTTTTGCCGGAGCAATTCTATTAGAAATGTTATTAATGGGACTTGGAGGAGGTAAGTAATATCATAAGAAATTCCCACTACGCTGATCTCTGATGTTTTATACAGTATGTAGTTTTACTGATGGACATAAATCAACTAAATTAAAATTTACTGGTGGCAGGACTCACTTGTAAGAGTCCGTCTGGGTGGGTACCACCGCAATGTCTATTTCTACCGCTAAGTAACAGTTTGCATGCACTGTTGTGTTTCGGTTTAAAGGACATTGTAGCTAGTACTGGACATAATGAGACTTAACATCTTATGTCTCAGGATGACGAGCGCAGTTGAATGCCACACAGTACCTACGTTGTAAGTCAAGGTGCTGGATGGTATTGCTACTTTTTAAGGGTGGTCGTATCGCTTGCCATCAGGCGAACGGCATGCTCGTCTTATCATTCAATGCAATAAAAAAAGGCGGCAGTTTATGCTCGAATGTAACTAATAAAAATTATGTAAAAATAATAATAAATGACAGAGTAAAACTAAACAAGTACCGTAAAAATGCTTCTAAGAATCGAGCAAGCACGTAATCGACACGTCTATAAACAGTAACTACACTAACAAATTGATTTACAAAGTCGTGTACTGAACTGCGGTCTATTCTGAGACAAAATGCCCAGTAATTCTTTGTAAAATATCAAAGCATTCTTTCATAGTTTAGTAGACATAGTAAACACCAAAAACCGTATGAAAGACCTAAAAAGTAAGTGAAAGTCACGACAAATTCGCACGTTTTAAATACTCTTATAATAAACCAAGCGAAAAGGAAAATAATATTAGACTTTACAACTTTTCCTCAATATTAAGTAATTGGGTTCTTGCCTGTATTAGTAATACGAGATTATTTGATTCTAATTTTACCTTTTTATGCTGACACGCCGAGAAAAAGGATTAAATAGTGTTTTTTATGGTTGGCGGAATACATAGTAGTAATGTAATACGAGCAGGTTTAGGCCTTAGTCCACCACGCTGGCCGAGTGCGAGTTGGTAGACTTCACATATCCTCAAAATCATTATGGAGAACTTTTCAGTTACGCATGTTTCCCAACTATGGCATCCTTTACCTTTATACAAATATAACTTCATAATATTCAGAGGAGAATAATGTGTATTTCGTGAATAAGACAAGAAAAAAGAAAGGGACTTGGATGATATGTAAAAAGTATTTAAAAAAAGAACGTTCAAAACGCTATTCACGTTCGAAATTCAAAATATCTCGAATCATGGCTGTTGGAATACGCACACATAATATCTTGACCGTCAATAGACGTTGCATCTCTCAATGGTCGCTAGGATTATGTCCGCCTTCTTATAAACTATCATAGATCATATTTGCGAGTAGCTGGAGATCATTCAGCGTCAGCATTAGGTGCGTAAGTTAGTAAATAAAACCTTTTAATGAAGTGAATTCTGAACGTGTATGCTAATCAAAAGTACCAGTTTTCTCTGAAAACAGTCTGCCTTCTAATACTAAGAACATTATTTACACAAGAAAACATTTGCAAAATGAAGCGTACACAATAAATGGCGTCTCACGCTAACATATTGGATTTTTGTTATTTGATTTAAAGTCACGAACGAGATTATGAGAAAAATGGTTTATTCTCATTATTAAAGTTTTTGTTTTTAAACTTTTATAAATCAGAGATGAATGATGCGTGATCGAGTGAGTGAGTTCAAAAGAATGAAATAATTAAATATCTAGTCATATTTTTTACGTTTTTAATCTGCTGTGTTTTCTTATCTTGGGTCTGACTAGTATGAAAACTAAAATTTGATGTCCTAGGGTGAATAGCAGTGACGAAGCAGAACTATATGTAACTAGTAGTGCTCGCGGCTCCGCCCGCGTGAAAAAGTTTTTCCGGGACAAAAATATTTTCCCGGGATAAAAAGTAGTGAGAGAATTTTCAAAATCGGTTCAGTAATTCCTGAGATTCACGCGTTCAAACAAACAAACAAACTCTTCAGCTTTATAATATTAGTATAGATTCAAAATGTATACGTTTTTCTTTTTTTTTCGACATTAGTGTCTCTTACCATCACGAGAGAGAATTGGTCGTATCGTCACTTGGTGATATAATAAAAAGGAATATAAACATCCAGTAAATTCTATACGTACATATCTTTTCTGAAGCCCAGGCCTATTTCACATCTCAAAAACTATCATTGTAAATGCTTACGCCATATATCTTTTTCGTTCTTGATAAAATAAAAGTAATCTGCTTGGGGATGACATAAGTCATATTGTTTCAAATGGAATTAATTTTGAATGTCACTTTATACCTTAAGGTCTTTGACCGTTTGAAATTGGAATATTATGATTTCGAATTAAATATGTAGATTTGCAACATTTACTTTTTACCGGACTACGTTTACTTTGTATTGTCATATATAATTACAGGGACTCCCTCGGTGGCGTAGTTGTGTTACGGTATGACTGCAAAGCTGAGGCCTTGGGTTCAATTCCCGGGTCGGACAAAGTGATACTGGGTTTTAAATTCATTATCAGCCCGGATTCTAAAATTTGTGCCCGATATGGCGATAGGCTCGCCCCATATCACATGTTCATGTTCATGTTGTGGAGCTCCTTTTCCGCACTTAGCCCGTAAAAAGTCGGGCCGTTGTGCGTGTCGCCCCCTATCACATCATGGGACGAAATACGCAACGCGATAAGTGGGTGCACTAGTTGCGTCTCTGCCTACCCCTTCGGGGATAAAAGGCGTGAGTGTGTGTGTACATATAATTATAATAGAATAGATAATGTTATATTAGTGTCAGTTGTTTGTTCCTTATTTAAACCTTTTCTTATTTTTTCTTTTATCTTTACTTTATTAGAAAATAGTCTGTAGTAGTAATGGCCAATTTCTTCTAAAAATATGTGGCTTGAATACATCTTATTAACATGTTCGGTAATAGATCGCTCTAGTCATATACAAACTGACAAAATATTTCCTCATACATACAAGAGACGTGATTAGACGTTATGTTTATTTTATTTGAAATGTTTGACGTCATTAAACGTTGTTGGGCCGAAAGTGTTAGGTAAAAATCTAAGATGCAAGTAGGTACATGCCTGGGAGTGCTACCATTATAGTTTATCCTATATTGGAATAAACAGTGTAATAACACTGGGTAACTAATCCTACTGCATAGTAAAGCGTATAACAAAGTTGTGAATGCAGGATTTTGCGCGACTATTTCGCCTAGACAAACTATTTTGCTAAGAACTTTGTATGGGGTGATTGAGAAGTTGTAGCGAGTTTATACCTTATTGCTTCTTTTAAATGCCTCAGTGTAGTTGTATTACGGTACTATAGTGCTGGGGTCGCGGGTTCGATGACTGGGAAATCTTTACGACTTGCATTCGACCTATCATGACGTACGCATCGCCCGTATTCGACCATTTACCGCCTGCTCGTTTTCAGCGCATGCAGGTCTTACAAAATAAAATGCTCAGACATGCTCTTGGTGCCCCGTGGTACGTTCGCAACCGCAACCTCCACGTGGACACCAACATGCGCACAGGATCTTTCTTTCTTTCAATATACTCCATTCGACCGCGCTAAATGGAGACGGCCGCGTTCAGTATTAACCGATCCAGAGGACGAAATCACTCTCGCCATCCGCCGTATGAACGAGTTCTTGAAACTCCTACACTCCACTAGATCGAAGTTCCGTCCTCGCTTTCGAGGACCGCGCCGCGTTCCCCGTCGCCCCCCTGACCGCCCTAGCAGTTCTGACCCGCGTGCCGATGACAATAATACGAATTAATAGGATTAGGCCTAAAAACCAATCTTCCCTAATTGTTGATGTCTCATCCTCTCTCAGTGGCCGTCCTGAGCCGAGGTTCTTTACCCGTTAGTGGGTTGCCCTCAGCATGGTCGCATAAATTCAAAGGATTGCGAGCGCCTTCTGCGTTCACCCTAAAGACCGGTGTGGCCAGAATAGCCGACTCGCGTCAGGCTACTGGCAGTAGGGCCATTAACAAAAAAAAAAGGGTACTCCCGTTGACCAAGAATCATTAAATTTGCTAAGAAGTAAGGTCTTACAGCTCACGTAAAAGGAAAACCGTAAATATGCACTTCAATAACAAAAAAAGGGAATTTATAAACATTTTAAATTTGATTAATTTATTAATTAATTTTGGTGAACTATTGAACTTATATACTTAGATACCTTGCCTACAAGTTGGTCGGAGCTCTCGGTACGCGAATCCAACTCGCACTTGTCCGTTTTTTTTTTATATAACAGGGAGAATTTGGCTTAATTTTACTGATGAAGAATGTCAGGCGCTGTATTCTTCCTATAAAAAGTGAAGGACGTTGCCATTGGTTAGAAGAATAATTAAAGTAAGTACAAAAGTAAATGTCTACTGTGTCTATTAATAAACGTATCTAGACAAAAAAGTACAAAAACACCAAGAAAACAATCACCTGAATAAATATTAAATCAAAGAGCATTTTAACTAAAACGTAATTGCTTCAGCCCATGTCTTGCGCCCTGGTCTCCAGCCGAGGGTTACACTAAGATCTGATAGCGGGCAAATTGAAAGCCAGCCCTCAAACCTGGCCCAATCAGATCACATCTGATATAATCTGGGAACAACTTAGTAGATAACGTACATTTGTACTAATCACCTGATATGTGACCTTAGTTTAGTTTCTATTAGGAGAAATAAGAGTTACGATACGTTCAGTATTTATACTGACTAGGTATTGCTCGCGTCTTTGCCCGCGTGAAAAGCCGTTCCCGCTTCAAACGTCCCTAAGACCCATTGCGATGCAAGCGCCATCTTGCTCAAGTCGCGTTCCGGGCTTAGTCTGTGTATATACTGTTGATAACAGGCCGGCATAATTGTGTCAACTGGCAAGGGAAAACCATCTTTCATCAGTAGACCTCTATCCCCCATTTTATTTACAACAGATTTTGCAGAGAAGCCAGTTTGCCCGTAAAAAAATCTGGTGATCCACTTATAAAAAAAGGTTTGTGTTTCCTAACCAAACACCGTCCACATAAAAATATCATGAACTTTAGCCAATAAATATGGAATTTTATCTACGGTTTTCACCCAACATTTTACGGTTTCGCGGATGTTTGTAAGTTTACCTTCGCGGTATCCCTAGCGTAATCTACTAAATTTATTTCGACCAATATTTGTGTTTGGCCCAAAGTTATTTGGAGGATACGAGTTGGATCCAATATTTGACAAGATACTTTTTACTGTCTACGCCATCGACTGCCTCGGTGGCGTAGGTGCATTACGGTACGACTACAATGCTGAGGTCTTGAGTTCGATCTCCGGGTCGGGCAAAATGATACTGGATTTTTCTATTTTCTATTAAAAGTGATGTCGAGTTTTCTATTCAGTATCAGCGCGGAGTCTCGAATTCGTGCCCGATATGGCGATAGGCTCGCCCCTATCACATCATAGGGCGTAACACGCACGGTGAAAAGTGGGTGCATTAGTTGCGCCTGTGCCTACCCCTTCCGGGATAAAAGGCGTGACTTTATGTATGTACTATTTACTTCTGAGAAATTTTAGTAGAGAAAATAAAGACAGGTCTGATTATGTTAACAGTATTCTATTTTGTATTATTTGTACTGGCTCCAGAAAGTGGCCCTACACCTGGTGGTAAGAGAAGTAGCGTCCAGATATACCTTGCTTACAGATCGCCATTATTATGCCGGTAGGCATAGATAGTTCCTGGAACGCGTCTCTTGCGTCATTATGCACGTCGCTCACTATACTGCCCACTATCAAGGCGGACACAAATACAGCAATTATAATTGATGTTTATTGATTCCCTACACCTTAACTTATCCATTATCATCAACTACCACTTATAGGCCTTATCTAAAGACTTCCAGTCGGACCTCTCAAAAGCGGTCTGCATCGAGCGTGTTCTTGTGACCTTTATCAAGTCGTAAAAACCTTTAACTCTGTATAATTAGTATCACCAATATCAGACACAAAATGTCTTCTACTAATAATATAAATACAATAAATGACTTGAAAAGAGCTACTAACATCACCGATAATATATCAAATCCTCTTTAAATAGTAAACATCTAAAGCAATACAAGGACTACTTTCAAACTTTTTCAAATCAGCTTTCAGATAGTTTGGATTGATCTAACTTGGTGACTATAAAATGGAAACTCATTGGAAGTTTCCTGAGCGAAACACGCCGGGATTACCATGGGATTTGAAGGTAAACATTGGAATCGATACGGGCTCTCGAATGGTAAACTCATTATGTCTTTTATGTTACCTTGAATTTTATTCTTAGGTGGGTTCTCTGATGTTTTACGTAAAAGGAATGGCTATAAAGGGCATAACTGAAATGACTTTGATGTCGATAATTTTTCCAGAGCTTACCTGGTTAAATTTAGAAAGGATGGGTTCAGAAAACTTATAGTACTGGCACGCTACGATGGGAGTTTGACACGTTACAAAAGTGAGGTGATATCTCATTTTTTTTATTTCATATTTCATTAAACCATGCTGAGTTGTGTTGCGAAATTATACATTCCATTTTGACTGCGTCACTATTAACAATAATGTACAGTAAGTATCTCTTTCAACGTAGTTATGCTAATGTAGATTGTACTCGTTCGACAGCGATTTATTGAGGAGCGCAATTGACACTCTTATATTTGATCTACATTTCTTTGACGAGTACTGTTTTATTCAGACATCATTAAAGTTAAGTATGCTGTTTTACTATTCAAAGGAATCAAGTACACCTATCGCTTGTCCTTAGGAATAATACAGATACCTTTTTAGATTGAACAGGTATTTAGAATAGTCTCAATTACTTATGGATTAAGCTACAACCCAGTATGTTTCACATCTGACACAAATGTAAGCACTAGTTACATTACATTATTGTAAATGATGTTTCGTTTTCGCATTGTTGATTTGCTTTAACTAATAGTCTTCAGTTCTTACTTGAACAACACTTACCTAGCATAGCTAGCGAAATGTGGGATACATTTCTGCTTGCCCCTAAAGGCGTAATGCTTTGTACATGGAAACCAATAGGAGCCATATGTCGCTTTGTACAAGGGTTCAAACGATCCATCATGTGTCGTCACGCGTTGCAACCCTGTTGACGTACATATATCACTGGTCCTCGACTAGATTTCGGGTGGTGTTGCTGAAAATCGATACGTTGTCGAAATTCGGATAGGTTGTTATTGCAGGTGGTATTTTTTGTATCCGGCTGGATAGCGATCACCGTATATTTTTTTATGGCATTGAATGACGAGACGAGCATGCCGTTAACCTGATGGTAAGCGATACGAACACCATTCAGCACCTTGAGTTACAAAATACTGTGTGGCATTCAATTGCGCTCGTCATCCTGAGACATAAGATTTTAAGTCTCATTATGTCCAGTAGTAACACTGGCTACAATGTCCTTCAAACCGAAACACAACAGTGCATGCACACTGCTGCTTGGCGGTAGAAAAAGCCTCGGGAATAAATATTCTTGAAATCGTGTCGTGTGTGTTACAAGAATATAAGCGCATACATTAAGTGATGTAGGGCAGAGATATTAAGTTCAAATGCGAACTGCTGAGGCGAGCATTAAGTACTCTCGTTAATCGGTGGTTACATGATCCGGGTTAAATAGAGGTTTCCGTAACTTTAGGGTTCCGTAATATATTTTTTTTACAATACCTACTTATGGATCAAGGATATGTTTTTAATATTGGATTTTCCTGCTCAGCATCTACCCGGAGTCTGAAGTTTGTGCCCGATATGCCGATAGGCTCGCCCCCTATTACTTCATAAGACGGAATACGCAAGTGAAAAGTGGGTGCATTTATTGCGCCTCTACCCCTTCGCGGATAAAGGCGTGATGTGTCTTTAGTTTATTGATATTTTGTTGGTATTTTAACAAAAATACTGAAACTATACAAGGCTGGAACTGACAGGATTTGGTGTTTAGGTGGAAAAATCCGAGGCGAGTTTTGCGATTCGATAACAATTTTACACAAGCCGCGAGCAAAAGCTAGCTAAAATATATAAAAAAGGCACATTCGATTTTTTTACATACAAAAGAAAACTGTACCTGTCTATTAAGGATATAGGCGCGTTACATAACTGAAAAATACACGAATACTACACAATGAAGAAAGCTTGTGTGAATGCACTTGATAGCGCTTCAGACGCCATTTACGTGCTATTTGCCAGAGCTTTCAACCGACGGCACGGAGCTTATAGTGTACGCAATTTGTTATAATGTAGATGCTATTTTCTGAGTAATGGGTTCAAGATTTATTTGAAATGTTTATATGAACACAAATGTAAGTCCATTATTGAAATAAATCGGGTGTAAAAAATCTCATAAAATTAAAATCAGGCGTCGAATCAAAATTCAAAAAGTGGGGGTGTGATACACTTCTATCTATGTCTGAAAAGGTAAAAACGTGTTGCTATGTTTATCCAATGTCTAATCCCATTTTGAGTAATACTGCCATAAGTTGTGGCTTCCTACGCTTGAGCCTGATCAAGACAGATTAATCATTGCTAGCAATTATTTAACGATATTTGAACATGCACAATGCGAGGTAATTCTCGCCCATGTTGAAGCAATATTGCTAGCAATCATTGCGTACGATTGTTGAAACCAAGACTCTCTACCTAAATAACCGTTTAGTCTCGATTAATGCGATAATTAATGACATGACACGTTAGTGGTACCCCAGAATTAGTATGGAAGAATTTGAGAACTTATGGGAATAGTGCAAGCATATAAAAATTAAGATAGGAAGTCTATAGTATACATTTTACTGAAACAAGACACAAAGTGACCTTAATTGTTTGCGTTTTTGTTTATACCGCATATGGGCCCTGTGGCGCAATGGATAACGCGTCTGACTACGGATCAGAAGATTCCAGGTTCGAATCCTGGCAGGGTCGTGGAGTGTTACGAACATTATGTTTTGGTGCATTTAATAGTGTCGTCGATCTTATTTTTTAATTTACTTGAGAATCTAACAAATTTTCCGCTATTTTTAAATGCGAAATAATTACAATTCAAAAAGTTACTTAAATAACGGTTTAATAAGAAACCGACTGCCTCGGTGGCGCGGCGTAGTTGTATTGCGTACGCATTACAAGTACGATTTGCGCGCTGAGGTCCTGGGTTCGAATCCCGGGTCGAGCCAAAAACATTGTGTCTGGGTTTTTCCATCTTAAAATTTACTCAGTCGCAGCTCGGAGTCAGGAAGTTGGCGGTGTGATACCCCCGTGCCTCGGAAAGCACGTAAAGCCGTTGGTCCTGCGCCTGATCTCTCTCCGGTCATGTCGGATCGCCGTCTCACCAGACTATGAGAGTGAAGGAATAGCGAGTGCACCTGTGTATTGCGCACACACTTGTGCACTATAATATCTCCTGCGTACCTGGCTGATCTCCGTTGAGATTGGCCGCCGTGGCCGAAACTGGCTAGGAGAAATTATTATTATTATTAATAAGAAATAATTAAAACACAGTCTTCTTTGCAGTTAATATTCTGTTTATTTGCACATTTATTTTAAATGCAAGTACACTTGACACAAGAAATTTTATTCAAGCAATTTAATTTTGGGAATGCTATACATTCATATTGTCCAAGCTTTTATCCACTCGTTAATATACAGCTATTAGTACTTAATTGATTGGTATAATCATTATTTGGCCAAGGCCATAAAATTTGATTTGGTCGTAAAAAAAATCCAATTAATACCAGATTAATATTATAGAGTTGATTGTTCAAATACCTCAGTTGTTACTTTATAAAATGCCAAACATTTTATATCAACCAACTAGTTGTAAAACCAAAATACTTTAGTCGACATACATATACATACATATACACTCACGCCTATTATCCCCGAAGGGGTAGGCAGAGGCGCAACTAGTGCACCCACTTTTCGCCGACATTCCGTCCCATGATGTGATAGGGGGCGAGCCTATCGCCATATCGGGCACAAATTCCAGACTCCGGACTGATACTGAATAGAAAAACTCAATATCACTTTGCCCGACCCGGGGATCGAACCCGAGACCTCAGCCTTGCAGTCGTACTGTAATACAACTACGCCACCGAGGCAGTCGAGTAGAAAATATTTTGGAGACATTAACGAGAAGAAAATATTTTGGAGTGGATTGGGTCCCGTTTGCGAAAGAAGGTCCAATTATTTGGGAGCATAGACAGCGGACTTCTGAAATTGGTCGCGTGATATTCTACTAAATCATTACTCAGAAGTCGTATATTTCACTCTCATTATTTCATTTCAAGTTTATTGTATTTTATTAGTTTACTGAGAGTTTCAAAATAAATATTGGGTTGTCTAGAATTTAATAATAGTTTTTAAGTCTAAATTATGAACTTCAACTGATATTCAACTTTGTGTTCAGAGAATTTCATTTTGACCATGACAGGTCAGAATGATGTCTTTAAGAGTACCTATGCGTTTTCACTTGATTAAATCGGCTAAAGAATACCCACTTTTATGAGTTTACGAACAAACATACATACAGTATTCTATGCATACAGTCACATACATTGCAAGTTAGATAAAAATATTTAGACGCACAGTTAAAAATATCTTATTTCTAAATTCCATCGGTAAGCAGTAAATATTATGGCGGCCAAACGGCGTCGCGTCGATGAGAAAAATACCACAAATCTGGCATTATGAAATCCTCAGGCTTTTATTCCTGAAATATCTCAATAATATCTTCGTACAATGCCTTTTCAATAACCCCTGATACACACGGGCGGGTAGGACGGCGAACAAATTGTGGTAACAGATAAGGGCCGTTACTTCAACATTTTCCCATTTTTTTAAAAATATCTCTCGATGAGATTCGTTTAATAACATAGCCCCTACGTTTATTTCATATTCTATCGATTTAGGAGTCGACATAGTATTACATAAGAATAGACAATGGCCCTGTGACGCAATGGCTAACGCGTCTGACTACAGAACAGAAGACTCCAGGTTCGAATCCTGCCAGGGTCGTAATTATATTATGAATTTCATTGATTCATTCCATATCAGTGCAGCGGTATGGCATGATTTTCTGTAAACAACTAGTTTTATACCAATAAAAGCAACAGGTTCGTCGTCAATTTGTCTATTAGATGTAGTCTCATAATGCCCAATACACTGAGAGCTGCCCCTCCTTGAATTTGTATCTATCTACGCAGATATTTTATTTGTGTTCAATCATCACCACATAAGCCTTCCCTAAAAATTCCACACGGACTTGTGAGAAACGGTCTGCATCCAGCGTGTTCCTGCGATTCGATTGTGTTCAATGACCTACGGTAAATCTATATTGCTCCCCTCCCTCTGACTAATTACAAGCATTTGCTGGTGGTAAGGTATTTGTAACCATCCGGTCAACGACAACCGTTTACCGTACACAAGGTGTCAATCCACATTAGCCCACGTGTAATTATTCTGTTTGGGTAGTTGGCTACTTCTTTTTAAACATTTATCAAAAATGTATGCCATGCTAAATCTAACGGAAAAGAATTTTTAATTTGGCCCAATAATAAGTAAGTTATAAAGATTTGAACTTTGGTGGATCAGGCATCTGTCAGATAACGGAAACAGCAGAATGTGACGTAACCGAGTGTCGCCAGCCATAACGCTGCGTCCGTGCGAAAGAGATGACGCGATATCCCCATTACGCCCCCACTTTTGCTCACGACAATATTTCAAATACGAATAACTGCTTCATTTTTTAACCAATTTTGATGCTGATTTCACAGAAGACTTTTTTTTGTATAATATTATGTTAAATATAAAATAATTAATTAAAGGATGATGTGGTGACTAAGATTGAAAGAAGTATGCTGAGGTGGTTTGGGCACGTGGAGAGGATGGATGAAAGACGGATCACGAAAGGTATTTATCGAGCGAATGTGGATGGTGAATGAATGAATGAATGAATGAATCTAATCCAAGCCGCTTACGGCTACGGCGACCATTTACTGTTTGAACTGGTTATTGATGTGTCCTCACATGGCTGATATAACCAATTTTAGCAGAGAAAGTTCTTGAACAGATGCTACATGTGAGAACGCCATTGACAAAATTGTAATTAATCTTTGAAGGTGGCTTGCTCTTTATGCGGTCTCTTTTTACATCGAGATCGCGCCTTCGTTGATTTTCAAATGCATACACAGCTGTGTGCACTTGTTTCCTCCATTCTGAGCGACAGACAGCCTGCGACTCCCATATTGTAGGATCGATTCCACACCCCTTCATGTGTCTTTTTAACACATCTTTGTATCTCAGGAACTGTCCCCCGCTTTTTCGCTTACCTTCCTGGAGTTCCGAGTAGAAGATGCGCTGAGCCACTCTTTCTTCAGACATTCGGGATATGTGACCACACCATCGCAGTTGTCTTCGCATGAGGTAGGCTTCAATTCCGCAAACATTAGCGCGCCTGAGAACATCTGTATTTCTGACACGATCTTGCCATTTAATGTTCAAGATATCACGCAGACACTTGAGGTGGAATCTATCAAGCGCGCGAATGTGGCGTCGGTACAGGCACCAGGTTTCTGCTGCATAAAGGATGGTAGGCAGAACAATTGCCATGTACACGTAAATTTTCGTCTTTAGACTAATGTCATGTGACTGGAAAACCTTGACACGAAGTTTACCAAATGCTGCGGAGGCCGCACCGATTCGACTATTTATTTCAGGGTCAAGGTCATCGCGGGATGTTATGGTGCTTCCCAGATATTTAAATTTATCTACATGCTTCAAATTAGTCTGTTCAAGTTGTATATTCAGTGGAACTTGCTGAGCAATATCGTTCATCATGACTTCGGTCTTGGTGACATTAATTTTTAATCCAAACTTACAACAGATTAAGTCAAATCCAGACATAAGCTCATGAAGACCTTCGGGAGTGTCCGCCACAAAGCATAAATCGTCTGCATACATAATTTCTGTAATGGTGTCCAGAGAAACCTTCGTGTGTGCTTTTAATCTTGATATGTTAAAGATGTTACCATCAGTTCGAAAACGTATCCGAATTCCTTGCGTGTTGTGTTTCAGTGTCTCCTTGACGACCATAGCGAAGTAGATAGCAAAAAGTGTAGGCGCTATCACACACCCCTGCTTTACGCCGCACGTGACGGGGAAAAACTCTGAGTGCTCGCCATTATACGAAACACAACAAGTCATCTGGTCATGCAAGAGCCTGATTAAGCGGATAAATTTATCAGTGCAGCCGATTTTGCTTAACACCATCCAAAGCGCATTACGCGGAACACTATCAAAGGCTTTTTGTAGGTCTACGAAGCACAGGTATATTGGTCGATACTGCTCCCTGCTCTTCTCTTGGAGTTGGCGAATGGAGAAGATTGCTTCGCATGTACCTCTGTTGGGCCGAAATCCGAATTGTGTCTCAGGCAGAATCTTTTCCGACAGTTTCATCAAACGATTCAGCAGCAGTCTAGCGAATATCTTTCCAATGGTTGAGAGTAAAGATATTCCGCGATATGAATTACAGTCAGCGCGGTCACCCTTGTTCTTGTAAAGCGGACACACGACAGACTTTCGAAAGCTGGAAGGTACCTGTTCACTGGACCACATCTCCGAAAACAATTGCCACAAGATGGTATGTAGCTTATCACCGCCGTACTTAATTAACTCTCCAGGTAAGTTGTCAACGCCTACTGCCTTTTTATTTGGCTGTGCTTTAATAGCTTGAATAACCTCTGTTAGCATCAAGGGTTCATCTAATTCAACTTCCGGAATTTGGTTGGGTAACAATTGAATGAAATCTAGATCTGCTGCTCGATCCACATTTAGCAAACAGTGAAAGTGTTCAGCCCAGCGCACAAATATATCCAGCGTGTTCGTTACAAGCGAGCCGTCAGATGATCTCAAAGGTACCCTACTTCTACGATTTGAAGCTCCTATCAACTTCCTTATCTCGCCGAAGAACGCACCTAGTTGATTAGTATCGGCAAGAGCCTGGATTTGCCGAACTTTATCTTGCCACCACTTGTCTTTAGCAGAACGAGCAAGCTTTCTAATGCAACATCCACTTTCTTTAATCTTTTTACTCAAGGACGTTTTTTCCTGATGCCTGGAACAATGTTGGCGTAATAGGGCGCGATGCTTGCCAATTGCATCAGTAAGCACTTTATCGTTTTCATCAAACCAATCTTCATTAAATCTTCGTTTCATACCAAGCGTCTCAGATGCTGTGCCAACAATCAGTGTACACAGATTGCTGTATCTAGTGACGAGATCATCACCAGCAAATGTACCTTCTATCTGTCTATTAAGAGCTTCTATGTACTGATTGCGAATCTCTTGGTTTTCCAGTTTTTGGAGATTAAGGCAAGTAGGTATTTGTCTGCTCTGTCTGCGAGGATGACGAAGGCGCAAGCGCAGTTTGGTGACAACAAGCCTATGGTCAGTCCAGCAGTGTGCGGCACGCATTACTCTAGTAACCGTAACCTGTGCCAGATCGCGCTGTCGCACAATAGCATAGTCTATTAAGTGCCAATGCTTCGATCGCGGGTGCATCCAAGTGGTCTTATGTATCATTGGCAACCTAAACACGGTATTAGTAATAGCCAACTCAAATTCAGAGCATAAGCTTAGCAATAGCTGTCCATTGTTGTTCATTTTACCAATACCGTGTCTTCCCAAAACCCGTGGCCAAGCATCAAAGTCCCTTCCTACTCGAGCATTAAAATCGCCTAAAAGGAGAATTTGTTCGCTATACGGTATCTTTGCCAAAGTCTGTGAGAGTTCTTCGTAGAATCTTCCTTTAATGTCGTCGTTCTTGTCTAACGTTGGAGCATAGACACTTATGACGTTTATAAAGTTCGCACTATTTAAAGGAAGACGTAATGTCATAATTCGATCACAAATGCCCACAGGGTGGTCAGTCAGCTTAGACACAATGGTATTTTTAATGGCAAATCCCACGCCAGATCTTCTGGGTTCCGAGATAGGGGTGCCCTTCCAAAAGAAAGAATATCCGCCACCTCTTTCGATTAGCTCGCCTTCATCCGCTAAGTGCGTTTCACTTAAAGCCGCAATATCAACGTTATAGCGGCTTAATTCTCGGGCTACTATGGCAGTCTTTCGTTCAGGGCACGCATTGCCGGCACGGTCAAGTAGAGTGCGAACATTCCAGGCAGCGCATATTAGCTTTTTGTTATTATTAAATTTATTGTAATGGTTATAGTGTCTTCGACCACGTGCATACGGATGTGTAGGCAGCCGTGGTTACTACCTCACGTAAAAATTTTGGAGTAAGCATTTGTTTGGGACACCTTTTCTAGTCCCCTCCCCGGCTGAGCGGGGCAAGCAGTGCCACTCTAAACAGAGCTGCTTGGTCACAGTGGGTGCTGCCGAAACCGCACTGTTACTCCATTGCAGTGCACTAGCGACCACTCTCCCAAAGCCGCCAGCGTGTAAGTATCAGACAATGCTCAGATTACATCACGACTGAACCTCTCTACCTCTACTTATCGCCGCTGGTCTTTTCCTAATCCAGTTACCAGTAAACAAGAAACGGTCTGATGCGCAGAACATATTTAAGTGCATAGATGGTCGCGCTACCACAGATGCACTCTCTCGTCCATTCTCTTCTTTATCCAGTGGAACGGGGACCGCTACGACTGGAGAAAAGCTGGATGCAGTGACTAGCCGACGGTAACTCTACGACTCCTACCGCCGCCTTTGGCCTATCACGCTACCTTGCTGCCCCGCTGAGATCCGCCAACAAACTATCGCTTATCAGCTTTGGTGTTGCCTTCACCACCGAGACAGACTTGATGCCCTTATACGGGGAGTGACCGTAATAGACTTGCTAAGATTCGCAAGTCCCCCTCTGCCAGGTTTGGCCCACGGGTCGACGTGGTTTACCGGGGTGTGGCCGCTGCGAGCACGACAGCTTCTTGGAGCCACTGGCGAGAGACTGTGGATGATAGAAAGTTCGGTTCTTTGCCTCCACACAGGAGACCGACTCAAAGAACATATTACCTCTATTACCCACTACACCCCACGTGGATGGTACGGCTGGAAGGGGACGCCCGAGGAGAACATTCTCTGACCAAATAAATGATCTCAGAAAAGGGCAGGTCAGGTACCCTTAACAGACGAAAATGTATGAAAAGAACTATGAATGTGGAAGAGGCGAAAGAGGTTTGTCAAGATCGTAACATGTGGCGCTCAATAGTCTCTGCCTACCCCTATGGGATAAGGGCGTGAGTGTGTGTATATAAAATAATGTAAAAACTACCCTATTATGTCGACTAGCGAGGAGTTATCTCTCGTTAGTCAACTCTGGACCCCTCTCATTACCATCAGGTCCTGTCAATTTGCCGTATAAAAAAGCCGCCGATCCATCCCATACTAAATTTAAATACCGTGATACTAAGCTAAAATTACACGCGTAAAAGAATACATTGCACACTTTTTACGTTTAGTGCAGTTGAAGTTCAAAGCATCAACGTAAGAAGGCACATCATTGAACGACCTGCATGCTCTAGTAATGTATTTTTCTCTCCTATTTATCCTCTCTTCTCGAAGTCAAAAGCTGTGCATTGCGCGTGTTGGCCACAATACTTCCCGAACTTGCTTCTAGTATAGCAGGGTTATAAATCGAATAGCCCAGAGACCTTTGCGTTAAATGAGATTCTGAAGGCTTTCAGTCGCTCGAGTCAAATATCCTGTCGCCTCACGTAATATATAATCATATTTACACTTGTAATACTTCTAATATGATCTGTATGACGCATAATACTTCAAATGTACCATTGCAATGATCTATATATATAAAAGCGAAAGGTGACTCATTCACTCATCACGAAATCTCAGAAATTACAAGTGCTAGGAGTCTCAAATTTTGCACGGAGGTTCCTTTTAGGACGTAGGAAATTCAACCCCTAAAGCAAAGCGTTGCACTTCATAAATGGAAATAAAAGATTTTAAGTAAGGTAGTGGGACCGAAGATAGCCCGGTTCCTAACATGGCCCAAACATGGCTAACCCTCCATGTTTTCGTTTCTATTTTGTTGTAATGATAAAATAATCTACGATTGTTGTTGGTTATTTTATTACTAAGTATTTTAATGTGTAATAATTTAAAATGATTTGCGTTATATTTCGTCACGAAATGATTTTATAAAGATTTTAAAAATAATGGGCCATCAATGGTTCCCTTAACTTACTGATGAATATAAATTATAAAATGTTAAATAATTATCTAACTAATAATAATGTTATTCAACTAAGAGTATCCGAGGTAAGTGTTCAAATAAAACAAATAATCCCCATTTTATGGAATGCCATGGACAGGTATAGATCATATAAAAACACAATGTTTACTTTAAAAAAATAGCAATTGTTTTTGTCAGAAATATCCTTGTAAACAAATTCAAGAGGAAAGTATTTTTGGCAGTTAATTACTTTAATGAAGAGGAAAACAGCGTTGATTAAGTCACGCGAAGGTAATTCGTCCAAATGCGCACGTGTTTTGGTATAAAATTCAAATTAACGAGTACTTAATGTCTTTCTTTCTTAACCTTGAAGCAGTAGAGTTACAAGTCAGTGCAAGAAATTGTTTCCATATTTTATCACAACATGGCGATATGTAATTTTCTTAATCAGGCTACAGTATGAATGGGGTAGCTCAACAGAGGTAGTATCATCGTCTCAAAGATCAAAGTGAAGTGATAGCTTGTTTCGTTTCGTTTGTTGAGTAAGATTTCCCGAAGTTTAAAAACCCATTGTTCTTCTCTAAACCCTATTTCATCCAAACCTTTCGTAGCGCTGTCAACAAGAAACACTATACTTTTAAAGTTGTTGTTGAAGCAATTATCAGTTGCATAGTTAGGGTTTCTTGGCATCAAGTTGTAATTACGAGGTAAGTAGGTACTGGTGGTAGGCCTCCTATCTGTCTGGGTGGGTACCACCGCTATGTCTATTTCTACCGTCAAGCAGCAGTGTGCATGCACTGTTGTGTTCCAGTTTGAAGGAAATTGTAACCAGTGTACTACTGAACATAATGAGACTTTACATCTTATCTCTCAGGATGACGAGCGCAGTGGAATGCCACACAGTACTTTGTAACTCAAGGTGCTGGATGATATTTCTACTGTTTATGGGTGGTCGTATCGCTTACCATCAGGCGAACGGCATGCTCGTCTCGTCATTCAATGCAATAAAAAAAGGTCGTAGCACATATCTTGCCCTTTGTCTCTCTTCCACGGTATAGATCCCACATTATGGTGTGGTTTCACTACGGTCTTTCCACGATGTCTCCGGAAAACTTACGTTCTTTCATATTCCTCAGCACTTCATATTTCCATATTGTCTTCCGTCTCCCGATAGTAGTACCTCTATGATTCTTCAATGTCTGCGCGCCACTTAAAGCCGATAGTACCTCAGCTATCAGTATTATGTCCATATTATCATACTTTTGACAAACGCAGCATAAATTTCAATTTAAACAGCTTAATGGCTGCTCTTGTGATCAAGAAGTTAACTTATCTTCATTAACTTTTATCCTATTATTCATGCATTGAACTGGGGGCTTACTACTAATTCAGAGATAACAGAAGTGGCTGTAGCGTAGCCTAATTTCCATCGCTTGTTAACGTTTACAATACCAAGTGAATGCTGTCATCCACAAAAGATAAGGCTTAGGTAGAAAAGGAAGGGAGATGTTTGAACCTCAAACATAGCGTGGCTCTGTTCTTTTATAAACTAAACACATACCCTCTCACTCCTTTTATCCTAGAAAGGGTAGGCAGAGGCGCAACTACTGCATCCACTTTTCGCCGTGCGTATTCCGTCCCATATCGGGCGCAAATTCCAGACTCCAGGTTGATACTGAATACAAAAATTCAATACCACTTTGCCAGTCCCGGAAATCGAATCCAAGACCCCAGCATTACAGTTGAATCGTAATACAACTACGCCACCGAGGTACTCAATCAGTCAGTTTTATAAATCAGATATCTTAAATCATAGCCCAACCAAGAGACTTATATCAATATACGAATTCTTATGAAACCTATTCTCTTCCAGTCTTCAACATCTACGTGCTCATAACTTTTCTTACAAGTACAATACGATTATGCTAGTATGAGAGCAGCTGATGATGAGTTTAAGCAGAGATGTAATGTTAGTTTGAGCAGAGATGCTCAAACTAACATTACATCTACGACCATATACACACCCTATACACACTACGGCAGTTAGATTTAAGCTAGGTGGTAAATTGAGTCCAAATTTGAACAAAAAATATAAAAAAGGTATGTAAAAATCGGTGAGAGAACGTGCTGATTATTTATCAACAGTAAAATGTATTTCTTTGGCTCCTAACATTTGATGAAGACACTTTTCAAACAAACCTAATTATATCAATATCGGTCCATCCGTTTGGCAACGATGCTACACACAGATACACAATAAAGTTGTTTTCGTCTTTTAGGAGTACGGTAGCGGAAGTCGTATATGGTATCGACGTTCCGATATTGTCGCCCGATCTTATCGTTTAGAACATGGCGTTTCCTAATTCCCACCGCTTTAGTTAGCAAGGCTTATAACAATTGTAGTTATTACAATTCAGCGCGCACTTAGTTGCATTTACGCTCAACTTGACTTGTAATTGGGCAAGTTGGCTCGTGATTAAATGGTATGCAGTTAGAACTGTAGGTTACTGTTTGTGAATTATATTTAGGGATAAAACGATACTTGTCCGATTAGAAAATTTAAATCGGTTCCTTGAGTTTCTTTTGGATATTTATATTGGAATTTACTAGCTTAAGTAATTCTTCAATAAAAAAACTTTACTATCATATTTTTCTCTTTAATAAAAATAAGCAACATTGTTCCAAAATCTCTTTGTTAGCTTAATTCACTCTACAATTAAAATCTCTATACAATAAATACTGATTTTTGACTTGCTGTGAAAGATAGATATAACCACAATATTTTTTCAAATTCATACAGATAAGGTGCTGCGCAGACGGCCATGACTACTCACTCACACCATAAAATATGGCGGCAACGGTTATGTTTACCTACTTCAAAAAAACTATGAAATTGATAAAAAATGTTCAGGACGATTTTACCACATGCGGATAAAGTCTTTGATAGCTTATTCGAATCTTACCCGTCATATAAACTACAACTTTTGATTTTACTGGTGTCGAATAAAAATATCTGACATTAAAATTAGCTAGTAACGAGAGTGAGAGAGAGAGAGTGTCAGAGTTATTTGTTAGATAGCATTATATCAGACAGTTATCAGCAACTTTATCAGAAACCGATAAAACTGGCCCGAACTGAGCTAAATTAAAGAAAAAAACGATTGAAAATTGTCATTTTTGAACAAAATCTGTCGAATGAACAGTTCGATGAGTTATTCAGAGTATTTGAAAAAAGACCTTGCCTCAGGCGCCCATGAAACGGTCCATGGCAATTAAAAAGATATCCAGTAACGGGTCTAATTAATTTTCCGGGTCTGTTTCGGAAAAAGATAAAAAAGATTGCTTGAATTGCTCACATTAGTTAGGTGAGATTTTAAATAAACTGAAGAGAAGATAGAAGTATATTTTTGAGTAAAGGACTATGTTATGAGACTTGTAAATCTTTTTGTATTGAATATTGTCTTTTCAAAATATCCTTATTTTTATAAATCACGTAATGAGACATTTCTAAATGCTTTTGGAACTCATAACTGCGTATGTTTTATAGAGCTTTTATTAATTTTGACGATTTTCACATAACCATGGAATGTAAGTACTTAGGTACTATTCTTGGAAACATAATAGAATTTCACACTTTGATTTGTTTATTTTTATGTTGTGGAGCATCCAGATACACAGGAATACATAATCAACAAATTAAATTTTATTTTTCATATTTTTAATAAGAATATTTTACGTCAATGTCAAGTATCGATGTGCTGAAAAGGAGTCAGATTGCGACACCAGATGGCGGAGCTTACGACGTGCACGTTCCCCGTAGTAGCAAATGCTGTGACAATATTAGAAGTTGACGTAGAGATTACTGGACGAATTTGGGTGGAATTTGTCACACGGATAGACCATCATCTTTACTTTTTATTCAGAGAAGAATTTGAATTTTTTAAATGATGCTAGTGTTGTGTAAATGGCGCTATGGATAGTTAGTGTTTGAGCGACCTTTATAGAAAAAAACGCTTTGTACTCGGCTGGAGCAGTTAGTTATATCTAGTATATTATAGATGCGAATTGTTAGAAATAACGCAGAAACGGCTCGACGACTGTGGGCGAAATTTGGCATACAGATAGTCCATAAACTGGATTAACATATAGGCTTTTATCCTGAGAATTATTTGAATTTTTAATTCGATGTTGCTGATTTCGTAGAGACAACTGTAGTGATTTTGTGACTTTTGTAGGGAAAAGGCTTTTCTCGCGGGTGAAGCCGCGAGCAAAACCTAGTATATACAACTAGAGAGCAAGATATCATAGTTAGCTTATTTCTATTTACCGAGCTTAGTTCCAGCCTCCAAGCTGACACTGAGCAGAAAAACCTAATAGTTTACCTGAACCAGAGTTCGGACCTGAGACCTCGGTATGTCAATCGTACCGCAACAAACTACGCCACTGAGACAAAGTTTCAAATTACAACGAATTTGAGCCAATTCAAAACGTCTTTTTGTTAATCAACTGTTCGATATAAGTTGACAAATGTAAGTGAAATCAAGTGGAAACTTTAAGGAGTTAATCTACCGAAACGAGGCGTCGTCCCCTGAACAATATGGGGTTGGCGGAGTCAGGTATGTAAGTTCATTCCACCTGTCTATTTGTGTTTGAGCCAAAACGTATTGAATTGTAACTGTTCAGTTTACGGATTGGGAAAATTCCAAGAATTTTTGAAGACACGTTAAAGTTGCCTGAGATTGGAATTTGTGTTCGATTTGAGCAACTGTCCGTTCTACAATAATTTGTGTTATCTTACTATGTTATAAATGCGAAAGATTGAGAAAATGTTTCGATGTTTGTTAGAAGCAAACGCAGAAACTACTAAGCGGATTTCGTTGAAATTTGGCACACGGGTAGATCATGTCCTGGATTAACACATAGGTTACTTTTTGTCACGCTAATTTGATCACATGGGAAATAATAGGATTTTTTATCTGATTCTTTAAGCAGATGACGCAGGCGTCCAATTGTGTTTTAGAGACTTTTGCAGTGTGAAGGCTTTTCTTGCGGGCGAAGCTGCGAGCAACACCTTGTTTGACATAAGTAATAAGCTCAAATATTGTTCTATTTATTACCTAATTATCTTCGAAGTAAAGGAGTTTTTCGAACACAATTACAAAATATTAATTTTGAAATATTTTGTTTGTCCCGCAATCCATATATTATAAATGCGAAAGTAACTCTGCCTATCTGTTGTGTGTTAAGCTTTCACGCCAAAACTACTGAACCGATTTAAATGAAATTTGGTACATAGATAGTCTAGAGCCTCAGAAAGGACAAAGGCTACTTTTGACCCAGAAAAACATTACCCGGGAATTTTATCCCGCATTTTATGTTCTCGCTAGTGGAGCTGTCACAGCCAAACCACTGAACCGATTTCGATGAAATTTGGTAGGAATATATTTTAAGACCCTGGGAAGGACCTAGGGTACTTCTTATCCCGGGAAAATATAAGCCGGGACTTTAATCCCGGAGAATAGTTTTCTGCGAGTGGAACCACAAGAAAATGAGTATGGAGATAGTTTGAGAGCCAGAGAAGGACATAGGCTACTTTTATCTGGAAAAAACTTTTTAACGCGGACGGAGCCGCGGGCAAAGGCTAGTACCTTATAAAATTAATTCTTAGAATGAGTTGGTTCTCAATTTTTCATTGAACATTATTTTACAGAGAGGGGTTTCTAATATCTTAAATTAATCTTTTAATTTAGTTACTTAACATGTTCGGTCCAAAAAGTTTAATAACGTCATATTTTTTTCAAATAAATACAATACAACGTCTAATCACGTCTACAATAAATGTACTACATTGTATCTATAAAGAAATATTTGTTTCTTTGTGATTATCTGATTAGAGTCGTTAGGCCAAACGTGCTAATTACCTAATTCCGCCTACGTGTATGAACGTACGTGTGGTCCAAACACACCAAACCTTACTAGCTTGAGAGCAATAAGTTACGTTCTTTGGGAATAGCCGGGGCTAAACATTAGGACAGACGTAGCTTTAGTAGATTTATGAAACACTCGAGGGACAGCGCATAAAGCGCAAGCTGTTTTTATCGAGTTCATTGATTTCCTCTTCGTTCTGGCCGCGTGTACCTCAGCCTTCTCTTAGAAACTTACGACCTTATTCGTAAATTTTATAAACCAATTTTAGGTATAGGATGATTTGTCTTCTTCCTTCAAACTTAATCCAAATTTTTTTTATAAATAAGGTCGTTAGAATTTGATTGGTCGACACGGGAACAGGTCTCGGAATTCGAAGAATTAGTAATAGTTTAATTGACTTTATTTATTTAGTATTAGAAGTAGAAAAAGCGATATTAACCGTCATAGATGTGCATACCAGCGGTTCGTTACTCTAGCTTAACACATTAAATATTCACACAAACACACACAAACACACACACACACACACACACACACACACGCGCGCGCGCGCGCGCGCGCAAGCACACACAAACATACATCAGACCAGTGCTGTATTTCGCGCTGAATACGATTGCGTCACCGACGCGACGCCGACGTAGTAAACATTTACCATACAACTAAAACCCTGCGGCCCTTTGCGAACTAACGATTTATGTATCTAAGAGAATTCCTATAATCTGTCTAAATTAGGTTCAAACTTATTCAGTACAGGGTACGGCAGTAACTATACATCAACTGGGACCCGGCCGGGGTCTCAACACGGGCTGGATGTGTCACAGTTCAGGACACCGTATGTCAGGTTCTTTGAATCTATGTAGTCTGTCAAGCCCCGCGACGGACACCGGTGTCCATATACATAGGGTTTTCTTATACATCTATATATATAAGCGGGCCTTGAAGGGTTAAAAAATATTGCTTATACAGGACATGCAAGACTGACAGCACTTAAAAAAATATGTACGTTAATTTAAACTGATATCGAGTTGTTCTATTCACTATAAACCCGAGGCCTGGAAATTGTGCCCACTATGGGGATTGGCTCGGCCCCTATCACATTATGAGACGGAATAATGGCAAAAAATGGATGCACTAGTTGCGCCCCCCCTTTTTTTATCCCGCAGGAAAAATCCTTCTTATGGATACTTATTCTAAGCCTGGGGTGGGGAAGAATAGTTATGTCGGACTCACCGGCCTTCCGAACCAGATGCCACCTAAATGACCTCTGGAACGGGTCCCTCAAATTATGCCGGCATACCGACTAAAACCCGCGGTATCCTGCTTCTGCGCATGTGGGACGGTTCCGGGGGGTCGTGAATGCATCCGAATTCGCCGGCCCCGTCTCCGCGCAATACCGCTTCGCGGCTCATCTCTTTGTGCTCAGAGGTCCCCTTCTGTAATGGCAGCACGATGATTCCGTGCTGCCGCGGACTTGAGACTACGTATTCCCCGCTGCGCAGCCGCAATTCCCAATAGCCCCCTTTTAGTCGCCTCTTACGACAGGCAGGGAGTTCCATGGCGGAATCCTTTAAATACCCCCATACCACGGGCGGACTAGTTGCGCCCCTGCCTACCCCTTCGGAAATAAAAGGCATGTGTGTGTACATATGATAATTTGTGATGGAAAATATGGGATACACTGCTTAGGTTTTGAACCTGCGGGCCTACGTTTCGGTAGTTCGTTCCATTCCCAACTAAGCTATGAAGTTATATAATACGTACGTGTCTATACATTTGCTTGCAAAATTGATCGAAGTTTCCCTACCGTCCTCAAGTCACTGCATAAACATGACCGTACGTTCGCTCACTCAATTCCTCTGAGTATCGTTAAGTATCGTCAATTTGGTAAGCTCTCGACATGTCATATTATACATCGTGACTTGCTCTATCTTGGGTTTCAACTGAGCTTGTATGTAGCGACGTAAGATATACAATAGCATAGATAAATAAGAGTGGTTCTTGCCTATGTTACAGTGGTTCTTGCCTATGTTACAGCGTTTCTTAACCTTTTTCAGTCCGCGGACCCCTAGAAAATTAAGCACAATTTAAAGGATCCCTTTTAAAAACACACAGGAAAAAGTTTAGGACAAATTAATTTTAGTACAAAAAAAAATATTATAAAAATAAAAAATACTATATTAATGTGAAGGTTGGTGCTGCATTTGGCAACTAAATTAAGTTTAAATATTAAGTTGTAATCGGAGATCTCAAATCAGGTTCCTGTATCTGTTTTTGATATATCCAAGGTCAAGAACCACAGGACGGTTCACAGTATATGAAACACTGCTCTATTATGAGGGACCGAATATAGCCAACTGACTGCCTCGGTAGCGTAGTTGTTATAGTTGTATTACGGTAAAATAAAATAAAATACCTTATTTATCACGTAGGCGAACATAGTTGCACTTATGATAAGTCGAGACACATTTAATTAATTATTATTAGTCACTTATATAACTACAGACATTTTTATTGGGAGTAAAATAAATGATGAAAACGACTGCAATGCTGAGGTCTTTTTTTTTTTTTTTTTTCGTACGGCCATCTTCGGCGCATTAGGGACGGCTGCGGGCTTCCTCCGACTCACGAATGCTGAGGTCTCGGCTTTGATTCCCGAGTCGGGCAAAGTGATATTGGATTTTTTTATTCAAATCAGCCTGTACTCTGGAATTTGTGCCCGATATGGCGATAGGCTCACCCCCTATCATATCGTGAGACGAAATACACACGACGAAAATTGGGTGTACTAGTAGCGTCTCTGCCTACCTCTTCGGGGATAAAAGGCGTGAGTGTACGTACGTATGTATGAACATAGCCAAATGTGTATGTTCTCACTCTCTCTACCTTCACCATCACGGTACGCGGGCTGAAAAATCCCTCAATTTTGTCCATGTAATGTCGCATTCTAAGATTAGCCTGTAACATCGTAACATAGGATATTGTAGCCAGTGTTACTACTGGACTTACTGAGACTTAACATTTTATGTCTCAAGATGACGAGCGCAGTGGAATGCCACACAGCACTTTGTAACTCAAGGTGCTGTATGGTGTTGCTACTGTTTATGGGTGGTCGTATCGCTTACCATTAGGCGAACGGCATGCTCTTGTCGTCTTTAATACAATAAAAAAAAACACCACAGTAGGTACACCACAGTGTGAGTTAGATATTATATTTTTACCATGAATTACCATTTCAACGCTCCTGGGAAAGAACGTTTATAAAGGAGGTATCATTTCATTATTGTAATGGAACCTCTGAATTTTTATTATCCTTGTTACATCTTTTTACATTTACATATTTTTATAACATTACATACCTGCTTTAGATATATTTTATGAGATTCGCGTGTTTTCATTTTAAGTGATAAAGTATTATACTTTACTTTTTCGTAGTACTCGAGTTACTCGCTGATTCGCCGGCGTGAATGAATTTTGCCGGCCAAAAGTGCGTTTTCCGGTATGAAAGTAGATTATGTCGATACCGGAAATTTCAATTGGCCTAAGGGACATTTTTGCGAATACGAGTTACATAAAATGTTAAACATAGATTCGGTCTATCTGTGTATGAAATTTCATCAAAATCCATTAAGTTTTATTGCTTTTACTTCGAACAAACTAAAACCAAACCACAAAATATCTTCACGAATTATTGCGGATATATTAATAATAAGAGACATAGCAAGAAGTAAAATATGCCTTTTTACAACACTCGCTACATCTTTAGTGAAGTAATAAATAAGACAGTAAATTCAGATACCACTTTTTGCAACCTGTACTTAAAAATCTTTCTACAATGGTTATGAGAATGGTTCCTATATCAGCATTAACATGAGTAAAGAGGGTGATCAAATATTGAGGACTTAAAGCCGTAGTAAGGATTTAAAGCCGTTCCCAACAGCCGTGTATGATGGAACGGTCCGTCTGGAAACTTTAGGATATTTCAAATACAACCTAAAATATAGGTGACATAGGATATATTATTTTACATGTATAATATAAGGTATTTGGAGAAATGACTACCTACTAGTTTGGCTGGATTCTGGAAATCATCTCCCATTCATTTGGTAGTTCAAAGAACGGCGTGGCGGTCTGCTACTGTTTATAGATTGTGTTGCCAACAATCAGGAAAGTGGATTACTCATATTTTCATTAAACTTTATAAAAACGGCTCAGGCTGTAGGCTATAGGCCTCAGGCTCAGGTATACAAGGTACAGTTTATTTGATACTAGCTTTTGCCCGCGGCTCCGCCCGCGTTAAAAAGTTTTTCCGGGATTAAAGCCCCGCTTTATGTTTTCCCGGGATAAAAAATAGCCTATGTGTTAATCCAGAACATGATCTACCCGTGTGCCAAATTTCATCGAAATCCGTTCAGTAGTTTTTGCGTGAAAGAGGAACAAACATCCATACATCCAAACATCCAAACATCCATACATTCTTACAAACTTTCGCCTTTATAATATTAGTAGGATAAAGACAACAAAATGTGAAATCCCTCAAGTAAACATGCAAATGTATAACGAAGCACCCAACTATCCCCAAAGTTCCGCCTATATTAAATTTCGCCGCATTATACAAGACATTAAATATTTTCTGGTAGTAAATTGGAAAGTCAATAAATCCACCACGGCGCCACCTGTCGGCGAATATCTTTATTAAAAAACTTCCAATTGTTCGGAGTTTAATTCGGCGTCGAAAATTCAGCTTGGGCATTTAATTTCTCGAATACTTCATTGATTTCATTTTGGGTCTGTTTATGGAATACATGCGCTTCTATACTAATTAGCGATATCGCAAAATGTGCCTATTTCTACCGCCAAGCAGCAGTGTGTTTCGGTTTGAAGGACATTGTAGCCAGTGTAACTACTTGACATAATGAGACTTAACATCTTATGTCTCAGGATGACGAGCGCAGTGGAATGCCACACAGTACCTACGTTGTAACCCAAGGTGCTGTATGGTGTTGCTATTGTTTCAGGGTGGTCGTATCGCTTGCCATCAGGCGAACGGCATACTCGTCTCGTCATTCAATGCAATAAAGAAAATTCTTCATTGATTTCTTTTTCGGTCTAGTTATGGAACATGCACTTCCATATTAATTAGCGATATTGCAAAATGAGCGAAAATGCGCGAAATAAACGGCTAATTCTTTTGATCGCGTTTACTTACAAAAATGTTTTTTTTACAGCTGAAAGAAACTGTAGACCCAATTATTTGACATAAATTTTATCTTGATATATTAACGCGTTCCTGAGAAAAAGGGTCCAGACAGACGGGCAAAAAGGTGATTCTATAAGGTTCCCTTTTTTACTTTTGAGGTATGGAAAAAAGTTCTATAAACCTAATACGTTTTTAAAGAGGCAAATGTCTACATATAAATGTACGAGAAAAAAAAAACTTTGTATGCTTTTTTAGACACATTACGCGCACAAACGAGTGTGGGATTTAGCATAATAAAGGTCTAAAAGTAGTGCAAATAATAAATTTATCTATGTTATAAATATATGCGACGGTCTAATTTCGACCACTGGACGACCACTAGTTTTATTGTTGGTAACTTGTGAAGCTCCAAAAATACATAATGAACATTCAAATAATATTGGATAACCATGTTTTGTTATAGACAGATAGATATACAATGAATGCCAGTGAACAGTGATCTCGAATGCGGTCGTAATGAGTCGGCCAAAAACTTTAATTCTCTCCGCTCATGATCTGTTAAACCGCGGATTATCGAATACTGGAAGAGCTTTAGGAATAAATAGCTTTATTCTTAGTATACATAGCATCACGCCATTTTCTCTTTTTAGGGAGGGGTAGGCAGAGGTGTACCACACCCACATTTCGTCAGCTATGTTAGATCCCATGTAATAGAGGGCGAGTCTATTGCCATTTCCCAAGCTTGGCTGATACTGAGCATGGAGATGGTCCGAGACCGTGGGAATGACATAGGGACATCACAAGAAAATTCTTTCTCCCAGGTGAAGCCATTTTTGTTTATTGCAATAAATGACGAGACGCCTGATGGTAAGCGATACGACCACCCATAAACAGTAGAACTACCATACAGCATCTTCACTTACAAAGTACTGAGCCTAAGCCTCGAGCAATAGCTAGTCTATATTAATACAATAAAGAGGAAAGATTTTTTTGTTTGCATTGAATAATCTCCGAAACTACTGGACCGTTTTGAAAAATTCTTTCACCGATATAAAGCTTTATTATCAGCGAGTAACATAATCTACTTTTTATCCCGAGGGAATATCAAGCGGGACTTTTATCCCGGAAAAACTCATTCACGTGGGCGGTGCCGCGAGCACAAGTCTCGTTTGGTATAATAATGATACTATCCATTCCAGTGTATGTAGATATGCGCGTCGTGACTTGCCGCGTTGTTCCCGCTCGATACCATTATTTATGTACGGCCCCGTTGAACACTGGCCATCCTTATTGAACGGATGAGTTGTATCTATATGTCGAGAGAGGCTAAATGATTTAAGCGACATAAAAAAAATAGTTCCGAAAAACAAAGAAAAATTTACTAATTTAAGAATACACACACACTTACGCCTTTTATCCCTGAAGGGGTAGGCAGAGATGCATCTAGTGCACTCACTTTTCGCCATTATTTCGTCCCATGATGTGATATGCGAGCTTATTGCTATATCGGGCACTAATTCCAGACTGCGGGCTGATACTGAATAGAAAACCCAATATCACTTTGCCCGACCCGGCCATCGAACCCGAAACCGTTCCAGTCGTACCGTAATACAACTACGCCACCGAGGCAGTCACTAATTCAAAATATGTATACAATGCAATGTTGCAAATAAATGTCGCTTAACGGCCGTTTTATAAACAATCCCAATCTTAATCTTCGATTCCGTGAATAAACCAATCAAAATGAGTCATTTGCAAGCGTGTCAAAAATACTTTGTTCTGATTGGTCTATTTTCTAGATGGATTGAAAAAGCGATTAGGATCGTAATTTAAAATCGGCGTTTAGTCTATTCGCCCCCTTCGACATATTATAGAGGTAAAGTTTAGGGTGAAACTAAATTTGACAATATTGCAGAAAAAGTATATCAATAGTCCTATAATACACGATGATGTAGTTCATTGGTAGAAAATAAATATAATTGATTTTTATCTTTATTGGTATATCCGATTGAAGTATATCTGGCTACAGAAAAATCATTATGTAAATATATATCAGTTTATAAAATAACTTATATTTTTTACACGTATTAAAAATGACCATAGTTAAAAATTGTTAAAAATATAATGTACAGTGACGGAAAATCTACGATTTCATTATAATATTATGTATATATTAATATCCCTTCAAAAGTTCAAAACGCTCTTAGTACGAAGCAAAAAGTTTTGCGTGTCTCCATATCGCAACCATTAACAAATTCGTTTCTGGAATACGTAATCTTGGAATATTTGAATGGAGTAATTCCAGAGAATAACAAATGGAACATAACTTTGTTTTCGTATATAACTTTCCGGAGAAAACGTGAATTTCTGGATTTGAAAGATTAATTAATAAGCTCAATATGGACATCTTATGCAACAGATTAATTTGTGAAATAAAATGCCTATTTGAAATTGCTGGTAGGTCTCTCGTATTCGAGGGGCCGTCTGGGTAGGTACCAGAGCAATGTATATTTCTACCGCCAAGCAGCAGTATGCATGCACCGCGTTTCGTTTTGAAGGACATTGTAGCCAGCGTATGTACTGGGTATTATGAAGCTTAACATCTAATGTCTCAGGGTGACGAGGGCAGTGGAGTACGAGTATGAAATTCAAAGCTCTGTAAGTGTTGCTACTGTTTATGGGCGGTAGTATCGTGTACAATAAGGCGAGCGGAAAGCTCGCCTCTTAATTCTAGTGCAATCAAAAATACAAAAGGCTTTCTGGACTTTGTGTGATTCGCTGCTTTTTCACTTTGCGTGTAATTAACAACTAGACTTGATATAGTGTAGTGACTGTAGTCCAAACATAATACATTGGGTCCGAATAATAGGACAGTGGTTTAGAATTTCGTATAAACACAACATGACTCCGTTTCGTTTTGTTGTGATTGGTTGAGAGACTAACACGTGACTGGCGTATCGGTCTCTCGACCAATCACAAACATAAAAATTAAACGACATCGTCTTACGAGTTGCGTTTTTTGCCACTTTTAGCCCACTGTTTACTTTTACCGTACTGTTACGAATATATAGGAAGTCTAGTTATAGGTTATTATTTTCTCCTAGCCAGTTTCGGCCACGGCGGCCAATCTCAACGGAGATCAGACAGGTACGCAGGAGATATTATAGTGCACAAGTGTGTGCGCAATACACAGGTGCACTCGCTATTCCTTCACTCTCATAGTCCGGTGAGACGGCAATCCGACATGACCGGAGAGAGATCAGGCGCAGGACCAACGGCTTTACGTGCTTTCCGAGGCACGTTGGTATCACACCGCCAACTTCCTGACTCCGAGCTGCGACTGAGTAAATTTTAAGATGAAAAAACCCAGTCACAATGTTTTTGGCTCGACCCGGGATTCGAATCCAGGACCAGGAGTTATAGGTACTTTTATGACAGTCTGACAACCGACTAAATCAAGTGGTTTTAAGCGATCTCCGTCCGTAAATACTCGTAATAAGTTCCAGAATTAAGGCAGTGCCCGTCCTTGCAAAGGTATAGTGATTGGCAAGAGAAATAAATTTTGAGCCTTTGGTAATCTCACTCACCATGCGTAACGTAAGCAAGCTGTCGTTTCACCTCGGTTTTCAAAACAGTGGTACCTCGGTCGAACCGGCGTATTCATGCTGTATACAAAATTTAGAACTTCGGTTTTCAAAACAGTGGTACCTCGGTCGAACCGGCGTATTCATGCTGTATACAAAATTTAGAACTTCCAATTCCCAGCCCGGGATAAAATTAGTCAGGTCATGTCGTATATATCTTAATTCGGTAATCTTCATAAACGAAACGTTGTAAAGTTGAAGCTTGCAATCGTAATTCAATCGTAATTTTTTATAGGTCGTAAATGTTGAACAGTAAAACCGTAGATGTATAATGGAGAGCGCACACTGCGAAGAAATATAGCGAGATACTTGATGATAGTTATGAATATCTACTTTATATTCCTGCGCTTTCCACTGTGATATATAAGTCATCATCCTGCTATAAATAAAAGTCTAATGTGAGATCTGGATACCGATTTTTTAAAGGCATTTTGCAGAGCCCATTTGGGTTAGTTTTTTTCATAATTGACAATTCGACGGTTCCGTAGAACAAAGTCGTATATGCAAAATGAAGCTTTTCAGTAGAGCGCTTTGAAAGTCTAAGTTAATTGTGAAAATCACAAGTTATAGTGAACAAAACATTATATTCTATAGGGTTCAGTAACAACTTTGAACTTAATGTGTGAAAATAGCACTAATTGGCACATGAATACAAACTAACGACTTTCAAAGCGCTCTACTGAAAAGCTAACATTTTGCATATACGACTTTGTTCTACGGAACCGTCGAATTGTCAATTATGAAAAAAACTAACCCAAATGGGCTCTGCAAAATGCCTTTAAAAAATCGGTATCCAGATCTCACATTAGACTTTTATTTATAGCAGGATGATGACTTATATATCACAGTGGAAAGCGCAGGAATATAAAGTAGATATTCATAACTATCTCTCTAGAGAATCCGATATAAAGAAATCGCGTTATAAAAACTCATTCAGTCTTGGCCAACCTGGGAATCGAACCTCCCAATTGAGTCTAATTTAGGTTGTCACAAAAGAGACTATAGCAAAAGGTAATGGCACAAAAAAATTGTCTTCTTTGTTCGCCGTTTCATTCACGTTTATATCAGTTCCCAGTATAATAGGATTTTTAGATTATTTAATATATCGCTTGCTAGCAGATTTTGGCCACGGCGGCCAGTATCAGCGGAGATCAGCCAGGTACGCAGGAGATATTTTAGTGCACAAGTGTGTGCGCAATACACAGGTACACTCGCTTTTCATTCACTCTCATAGTCCGGTAAGATGGCATTCTGACATGACCGGAGAGAGATCAGGCGCAGGACCAACGGCTTTACGTGCTTTCCGAGGCACGGGGTCATCATACCGCCAACTTCCTGACTCCGAGCTGCGACTGAGTTATTTTTAAAATGGAAAAACCCAGGCACAATGTTTTTGGCTCGACCTGGAATTCGAACCTAGGACCACCTAGGACGCCACCAAGGCAGTCGAGTAATACATTTAATAATAAAGATAAAAAAGAAGATAAAAAGAAAAGAAAGATAAAAAGGAAGTCATGGTGTGCGCTCACCCTAAAGTCTTAAATAACAGGTTTCATCTGTTTCAGTCGAGTTAATTGATTCATGAAATGCTTGTCATGTGAAATTATTATTTTTAGCATTCGCTGAATTTCAATCATCGGCATACCGAAAGTTCGTTTTACGCTTGTATGGAGGTTCATGGAATCCAATTCATTTAACATGAGCTATTTTCAGATGGTTTGTTTTTTTTTGACACGTAGAACATTATATTGTTTTAGGATAGTCTTGGATTAGTTTTTATCACCTGCTTGGCGTGATGGAATAGATATGGAATATATCCTACTACCAGCATTGATTGTTACATCAACTGCGGTGATACATGGCTGGCTGGAACATCTGGCATAATTTTAACGATAAGAGTCGACCTTAATCGATGTTTCATTTCGACTACATTCTGTATAAACGGATTGATATGCGTGAAAAGAAAAAAAACCTTCGTCCAAACACAAATTATGCCTTTATCCCCGAAGGGGTAGGCAGAGGTACAATTAGAGCACACACTTTTCGCCAAGTGTGTTCTGTTCTATAATGTGATAGCCTATCGCTATATAGGGTACAAATTCAAGACTCTACTGAGTGGAAAAATCAATAGTACATCTTCCTACCCGGGATTCGAACCCAGGAAATCAGAGCTGTGTCGTACCGTCTACGCAATACAAGTACGCTATGTCTTACTTACTTAGTTATGTCTAAAAGCTATATTATAGAAGTTAAGCATAGTCAATTTATCAAAAATTAATTTCGTGAATAAACTTACCGTAAGTGAAAGCTCGTTGGCTGAAAATTACAAGAAATTTAGAGTCGTTAGTGCTCATTTCATTTATCTTACAGTTTTGAGGCACTATCTTCAGTGTAAGTTTACAAAAACTTTTCAGTATACTTTGTTATCTTATTGGTTTAGGTCTCTAGTGCCTAAAATAAAATGATATTAAAAATTCGCATTCTAGCATTTGAAATAAATAATTTAATAATATCGTCTGTTAGTGGTACATGATAATTATGTAATTAAGCGTTGTGCAGAAACTATCAACTGACTTCTGCTAAACGACTAAAGCCTTAGATATTGAAACAGACCAATTATTGCTAGCAAGAACTGTACGCAATTATCGCCTCCAGGGACTGTTTGCACCACGACACAAAAATAAGCGTTACAAGACGTCATTTATTGTCTTACGTAGGAATATCATATAATTTTTTGATCTCTGTCAAAAGACTGAAAGACGGAATACGCACGGCGAAAAGTGGGCGCACTGGTTCCACCTCTGACTACCCCTTCGGGGATAAAAGGTGTGAGTATGTGTGTGTGTAAATCTTTTATTTCCTTTATTACACTAAAGTCATTCGCTTTCCACATTCTAATAATAATTAGCGCCATTCCGTATAATAAAACATTGGTAAGGCTTTTAATATTTAAACTGATTTTTCATTGTATTCATTACTTAAAATATATTTTAGCAAGTAATTATAAAATGTCCGTTTCATTCTTTCACATCTAAAGTTATTTATTATTAAACCATTAAAGTTCATCAACCCTGAAAAAGCGATGAGTAAATTCTGTAATTCAGTTTTCAATTACTAGCGATCGCTTACAGCCAGTTTCTTCATTGTCACTAACAATAACATTTATAACTTTTACCTAAACTTTGACGTTTGGTTTGTGCCAATTTACAGCTTCAGATTCTACGCATGGAAAGCTGTATGTTACTTTGGCACTCTAGGTAATCTACTTGCCCGTTTGCCCTGTTACCCTGTTTTCTAAAATATACCTCTTAAAACATTTGGCACTAAAAAATAAAACACTCCAAGATTTATGCGCGTAGCCATCACGTGTCGGCGTAGACAGTTCGTAGCTGATAAGTATTCGCGGCGCGTAGCTCATTATCATTAGGGTTCCGCGTAGCATATAAATTTACGTAGCACTCATCATTACTACTGAATTTTGTAAATAAATTGTCGACGCGTAGCAGATAAACGTTTTATTTATGTAGTTAACTATATACTTTATAGATAAAGGAATAATAATACATAATAATGTGATAATTACTGACGACTCCAGTGGCATAGTTGTATTGGCGTACTGAGTGTCCGGGTTCCATTCCCGGGTCGAGTAAAGTGGTATTGATTGATATGTATATATTGATTCGTTTTTTTCGCTTATTAGTAGCCCAGAGTGTGGAATGGTCCACGGTAAATTGTAGTATGCTTGCCCCTTAGATCAGAACAGAATAGTGCATGCTCATGTTGCTTGGTGGTAGAAATGGACTTTACGATGGTACTCACACAGACAGCCCAGCATACAAGACCCCATCCGTCAGATTTCTGGTAATCTGTCATACTGATACACAAAGTAGCCTTAAGACCAAATTCATCAGTTGGAACGAGCTTCGTTTGAGTGTGTGTGTACGTCATACAGCTGTCATTTCTACTGTACAGCAGGGAAATGTCTTGTGGTTTAATAACAGCTTAAAGGAGACCGAGGGGTTCAGGTTTCCATTCCTATGTAAGGACATTACTTACCTAAGACCATCTACTTTGAGCTTGATCTCTGAAACAAAGTAGACGTCAAGCAAGCGAACTATCATAAAGCCGAAAGCTATACATTTTTAACAGTTCAATATGCTTTACATATGACTGGGATACAGGTAAATCTGATTATTGTAATCAGTGGACAGACGACTTGATAAATTTCCCAGAAACACGCTGAATGCAGACCGCTTTAAATAGATCTATTTGGAAATCTTTAGGAGAAACCTACGTTCAGAAGTAGACTATGTAGGTGATGATCTTAAAAATTACTCAGTCGCAGCTCCAAGTCAGGAAGTTGGCGTTGGATATCCCTCGAAAAGCACGTAAAGCCGTTGGTCCTGCGCCTGATCTCTCTCCGGTCATGTCGGATTGCCGTCTCACCGGACTATGAGAGTGAAGGAATCGCGAATGCACCTGTGTATTACGCACACACTTGTTTACTATAATATCTCCTGCCTACCTGGCTGGTCTCTGTTTAAATTGGCCACCGTGCCCAAAATTGGCTTGGAGCTTTCAGTTTTCATTCATGTGGCTGGTGATGATTATGAAGGACAGCTGTTAAAAAAAAAGGGAAAAAAGAGTTCATGTCTCAACCCTGAATGCAAGTTAGTGATTTAGACATCCAGTACATTTCCATTGACAGTAAAAACTTTACTTTAGAATAATAAATAAGTACTCGCCTTCAAAGGAGCCGGCAACGCGAAGTTCCGTACTTCATTTTAAAGCTTCAGGTAATGCCTGAAAGTTGAGATTCTACGAGACAATTTTTAAGTACCAGTTGTCTGTGTCATAAAATATATTTTTTATATAACTGAGACTGCAGGTACCCATTGTTATAATTCGTAACCTGTTTGTGTATACACATGAATGTGTGTATGTATGTTCTCTATGGACCACAAAACGGTTGGAGCGATATTAATATGTTTTTATATTATCTTTAGATATGACTAGCGGGAGATCCTGTGTGGCCTGATAACGATCAGATAAACCAAAAATATTTTTTGTTTTTTTGGAAGTTTTGTGTCATTATTAGCTATTGTTAGGGCAAAAATATTTTTTGTGCGGGTATTAATGACATGATCTACAATTTTTGCTATAAAAGCATAGAACGTTTGACAGTTCGAGTTAGTTGGTCATTGCCTTCGTGCCGGTCGTTCGCTTGGTGATATTTTTTGTGAAAGTATTTCTGTAAAGTCAGTGGTACATATTTTTATTTAAATCAAAACCGTTGCAGTTTCTAATACTATAGATAATTAGCGCTACCCGAAGCCAGGGCAGTTCGCTAGCATACTATATTCATAATGGCCGGTCAGTGGTCTCTTTAGAGCGTGTAGGAATCGTGGTAAGGAGATTTGTGTGGCTAGTAACACAAATGGGATGAGATCAATAAATAGTCGAAAAATTACTACTATCTACTAGTTACTGATTCGTTAAATACAACAACAAAATATAAGTATAGTTCTCTGGAAGAGATCGCTCTTATCGATAAGAACGCCTATTGTTACACTAGCTATATCTAGTTAATATGTATGTTGTGTAATTTTTAAAGTAGTGTGTCAGTAGTGTAAAATAAAGGGTTATCTATCTATCTAGCATCATTAATCTGACAATATTTTCTATAGAAATAGATTTTTTCTTCTTGACATAACAATGGCTAAACACTTCTAGAATTTGTAAACTGTTTTTTGATATTCCTATCTGATTATAAGGACCGTCATAATTTTCAATTATTCTATTCTTTTCTTGCCCTAGTGACAAGAATTATGGGCCATAAATCTTATTTTATAAATACAATGTAAGAAGCCATCCAAACAAAAAACATTCGAAAGAAATAAAAATCAAAAATAATCTCTTCGGCCCATTAAACTTCACACAATAAATTAGGCGCTTAATGAGGAGAAAAATATACTCAGTGAAAGGAAAATGGGAAACGAAGGTCCACGGACATCCGAAGGTCTGTACTGAATACATTGAATCTACATAATTGCGTACCTAAGAGGTCTTGGAATTCAAAAAGGTAATTATTCAATAACGTACAATTGGCGTACTTGCTTTTCGAAAACAGTGACTTAGATGGAGTGTTTTACTTGACAGGTAATATTGTACTTGACAATTTTACTGGTGGTAGGTCTCTCCTATGTAAGAGTCCATCTGGGTGGGTACCACCGCAATGTCTATATTCTACCGCCAAGCAACAGTGTGCATGTTTATGGGTGGTCGTATTGCTAACCATCAGGCTAACGGTATACTCGTCTCGTCATTCAATGCCATAAAAAAAAATGTTTTTTTAAAGGAGTTTTTTTTATGCGAGCACGGCAGGTAACCCCACTGCACCTGATGGTAAGCCGAAAGGGTCCCGATAGTTTATGCCGGCCTGTTTGAACCGGGTATACACAGGCTGATCCCGGACCGCTCCACACTTACGTCAATCAACCTATCAATCAATCAACCAATCAATCGATCAATCAATCAAGCAATTTACGTGCGCCACTAAGACGGGTTTTAACACCTTACGGTGGTCGCTATCCGGGCGGATACTAAATAAATCCTACCACTATCAAAACAGTGTTAATGGAATGCACTAGAAGACTGCCCCGGTGGCGTAGTTGTATTATGGCACGACTGCAATGCTGAGGTCTCGGGTTCGATCCCCGGGTCGGGCAAAGTGATATTGAGTTTTTCTATTCAGTATCAGCTCGGAGTATGGAATTTGTGCCCGATATGGCGATAGGCTCGCCTCCTATCACATCATGGGACGGAATAACGGCGAAAAGTGGGTGCACTAGTTGCGCCTCTGCCTACCCCTTCGGGGATAACAGGCGTGAGTGTATATGTATGTAGTACATACTAAGAAGTCATTCAGATTCGTTTTTCAAGTACTAGGTGTCAGGTATCTCGTATTCAAGGCTGCATTGTGGTAAGCAACAAGAAAATCTATTTCTGGCGTCAAGTAGTAGTTTTCTTGTAGCCAGAGTGATTACTGAGCATTAGTACCAGCCCAGTGCAAGGCTCTGCAGTGCCTTGTAATTGAAAGTGAGTAGTGTTGTAGGATAAGGACCAAGCAACCTTCAAACCTGAATAGCGTGTCAATACCTTATTGAAAAAAACTAAGACTACCACAATTCGTTATACAAAAGCAATTGCAGATGCAAATTAAAAATCTCAGAGTTTAAATTGCCTTACAATTGCAAGTAAAGTACAAGGCGATATACCATTAAACACCTTTGAATATTTATATCGGCCACTGGACGAGATATTAATCCGGCAAGATTAAAACGGCCATTAAGTCGGCACTTTTCCGCTTAATTTTATATCAGTATGCTGAGATTTGGTGGGTCTCGCGAATGGTTGAGTTTTAAAGCTGAAGTGGGTAATTTGACTTGGCAGGAAATGACTGGCGTAGAATAAGTTTTCTAAGATTTGAATTGAGCTTGTTGAAGGTTTTTGGAGGTTATTTCTATTCATTAGAAGGCATATATATACAAACTTTTGCTCGCGGCTTCACGTGGAATTCGGTTTGTAAGTAATAAAAGTAATTAAACTATCTAATGAAGTACGTGTTCCAATTGGAAGAGGTATTTGAATAATGATAATTTCTAAGTTGGCGCAGTCAGAACAGCTACATTAACCGTTATAGCTATAGAAAACTTTCTTAGGACACTTTTAAAGATAATATTTTTAAAGATAGTTGAAAATATATATCTAACTCCTCCGTATTCTTCTATTTGATTAACTTCGTTGCGGGTTAAGACTTATTAGTGCTCCCAGACTCGCCGAGCTTCACCGCTCGGTATCGTAAAATGCGTGCCACTGCCGATCCTAGCTTACAGGAGTTACAGTGGTGGCTGTGAGGGCGGGCTAGTCTCGTATTTTCAAAGATATTAGTATATGCATTTACAGTTTTTGAAATAAATTACAGTCAGTACGGAAATAGACAGTTTACGCAAAAAAATATGCCTATCGATCCGTTTGCTTATAAGGATCAAAATACTCTAAAGGACCACTCAATGTTTGAGAACTTATGAGATAAGAAATTGCTAAAAACTTTCTCTGTGCTCCTCTAATCACACCGGCGAATCTCGATCGAATTCACAGCGAGGCGAACTCGTCCAGTGTAATAGGACCGTTATTTACTTGACCAGGGATGAAACAACTCGGACTTAGACAATTGTGTCGGATACAAATACGTATACCCATGAGGAAGTTTAACTTACAAGTATGCAAAAATAATACCTCTTACAAGAATGTCCCGCCCGTATAATGAATTATCTATAAAACATTCCGCACTTGATATACACACTTCAAAATATAGTACTTTCCGACGATCAGTCAAACACATATTCACAGCACCAAAGTCAGATACAACTCCCATATCGTTTGTCTTACATTAGTCATTATAGTTTCTGATTATTGTTATTTTTTCTTCTTTATATTCACACACCTGCTGCTAAGTGCTTAGCTGTTTAGATCTAAATAATAACAATGATGTGTCAACATAGTTAGGATTGCAATCTAGAATAAGACTTTATGTTCATGTATCTCACAATGTATTTGATTGTTGTCTGTTTTGTTGTCCAAACAAATAAATAAACACAAATGAATCCCTCACATGAATCTATGCAATGCAACCAGCCCTGTATTATATGCTGTTCACTGCTGAGCACGGACCTCCTGTATTACTGAGAGGGACATTTTTTTTTGTTTTCGCGGAGAAAGTGACTTATTACTACCGCCCAGCCTTCAAGGGGGGCGACTGAGCGGTTATGTTGGGTTCACCGTGCCTTACGACCCAGCGTTAAGCTGCCGGGCCGAGTCCCTAACCTATGTACACCGCACGGCATACCAACTAAAAGTCCGCGGTGGCCTTCTTCGGCGCGTTAGAGACGGCTGCGGGTTTCTCCAGACTAAGAGTGTCTAAGTTGTCGTCCGCAGCCGCCTCTGCGCGGTGCCGTCTAATACAGCCCCCCCCCCCCCCAGCGGGGGCTTCTGAGCCCCGGCGCACCGAAGGACGCCCTCGGCGTCAACGGCAGCATGAGGCCTACCTGTCACACTGCCGTCCATCACGGGGGTCGCAGCAATGTGCTAAAAACACGCACAAAACTACAGACGGACAGCCCCCTGCCGCCCGCCCGCGACCCCCGGAGGCCCCTATTTACGCCTTTTACGACAGGCAGGGGATACCGTGGTGGAATTCAAACGCCCCCAATCCACAGGGCGGATTACTGAAAGGGACTAGGCCTTAATCTACCACGTTGGCCTAGTGTGGATGTGCAGAGTTCACATACCCTCGAAATTCTTATGGAGAATTCTCAGGTATGTAGGTTTCTTTCCTTCACCGTTGAAGAGAACAATAATTGATAAACAATACACACGTAACTTCGAAAAGTCAGAGGTGTGTGCCTTGGGTTTCGAACCTCCGGAGATTGTCTCGGCAGACCGTTCCATTCTCAACTAGGCTATCGTACACTAATCCTTATAGATTAACCTAAACCACCGATTGTTATTATAATCACTACATAGTATAAACAAAGTCTGTCCCTATGTATGCTTAGATCTTTAAAACTACGCAACGGATTTTGATGCGTTTTTCTATATTAAATAGAGTGAATCAAGAGGAAGGTTAATAAGTACTTTTATCCCGGAAAAACTTATAAACGCGGGCGAAGGCGCGGGCAAAAGCTATTTTAATATAATGCAGAGATGACGCATCGATTGTACGCGCAATCTAAAGACCCGAAGTCACTTGGGACGTTAGCACACACGTATGAAGGAAAAAAAAGCTGTATTTTGTTCATCTATACTAATCTTATAAAGCTGAAGAGTTTGTTTGTTTGTTTGTTTGTTTGAACGCGCTAATCTCAGGAACTACTGAACCGATTTTGAAAATTCTTTCACTAATAGGAAGCTACATAACTCCTGAGTGCTATAGGCTACTTGTTATCCCGGGAAAATATTTTTGTCCCGGAAAAACTTTTTCACGTGGGCGGAGCCGCGAGCACTACTAGTTTTAAATACGTCAAATCTTATGACACATCAATGTAAAGAATGTGTATTGTCTATGTTGCGGAACACTTGTTTTGTTGAGGGTGCTTTTACATTTTTGCGCCGCACAAAGTTTGTTGTTTTTTTGCTATTATCTACTCTATGGCATGTATTGCGTGCGACTTTGGTGCAACGAAATATATGCCACTTTTATATTGTGAAATAAAAATAATAACATTGACTTTAAATTATAAAATTATTCGTAATAGTTTAAAAGAAATGTAAAATTTTATTTCGGCATGAATATTTTGTCAATGGGATGTAAAACTCCAAAGATATTAAATTGTCTTCCCAAGCCATTTTGACTGAAAACTTTAGTTTTAATGTTAATAAAAAAATGTTTTGCTGTTTAAAAGTTAATTATATATTTTTTCTCTGATGTTATCTAAGAACAGGGTGTTAATAGTATTAGAATATCTTTTTTGGTGCGTTATATTCAACAGAATTTGTAAATTGGAGCTTCCAAGTCGGGTCTCTTGTATGTTTTTGCCGAAACACACACCGGGAGAATAAGGACTATTTAATAAATAAGTAGATTACCAAAAAAACACTCTATTATTATCTAAGAAGATAAAATGAAGAATAATTTTGATATAATAGTTATCATAGACATGAAGTCAATGCATCAAATTTGAAGGACGAAAGCCTTACAATCAGACATCATTCTGTGAAAGCGCCCAAAGGTATTTATACATTTTGAATATCATCTGCATACGACTAGCCTAATGCACAATAATAAAACAATTACCCGTTTCAAACGCAATCGCTTTTCATCGCGATCATTATGTTCCATTGAAACAGTTTATCTAGGTGATGTCAAAAGCGTATCTCTTTGATGCGTACGGGCGGCGCGGCGTACTGTAAAATACGCGTTGATGAAGCGTATTGAAAATGTACTTAATGTTTATTACATAGAGTTCATTTTATGTTTAACAACTGTGTTGAATCTGTGATTCGAAATTCGAATTTTGAAATGATTGTGTAAATGCATGTTACTGGTTAGAATGTCTTGTCATATTTAAAAACTAAAAAAATGTATAGTATACAATTCGATTGTTTAAAAAGAAAATATTTTTATAACTAACGGATAATTCTGCAGTTCTAAGCTAAAAAGCGCCAAGTGGGATGACGATCTGCGAAAGACTGCAGGCAGATGCTGGATGCGGCAAGCTGAAGACAGGGCGCTATGGCGCTCATTAGGGGAGGCCTATGTCCAGCAGTGGACTGATAAAGGCTGATCATGATGATGATTATGATGATGAAGCTAAAAAGCCGTATCGCAAAAAATATCGTAAACATGATTTTTATGGCATTAGATAGCTTAAAAAATGCACATCCAAGAACAATATAACCAAATATCGGTATATTTTTTAAACATGTAAAAAACCTTAAGAATAATGTACCTAGTTACCTCAAATAATAAAAAGTGAAAAGAACATTACATTTACAAAGTTCAATTTTCTCGAAACTAGCGTTCTTTGACATACCGTTTTTGCGCGTAGCACGGCAGAATTACTAATTAGAATTGGTCACGGTTTCTGGTGTAAAAACCTTTTATGGGTATAAACATCTATATTTTAATCCAGGACAGAGTCATACGTGTGCCTAAAATCCAAATCTATATAACGGTATCAAGATTATTTCAGTCTGACATTTTCACAAAGTTCTATAATATTTCAAATCATAACCCTCTTTTCCTAATCGGCTACATGTTCTACACGACACGAAGTTACAGCCAAATTTAACCAAGAAAGACGTTTAAAAACTTTGTTTAAAAAGCTCCGAACACCTTTTCCTTGCAGGCTTGGAAGTTTAACGAAACTTTAAGTTGAGAGAAGTTAGCTACTTTAGTGCTGCAGCGTACGTCGATACTAAGTTTCCGGACGGTCTTTACGATGCCGGAGTATAAGGATGACGGTCTGCTTTTGATACAGTAAAGTGTATTTGATAGGCAGAATGGAGTTTATGGTTTTATCAGTATAAGAACTTTTAGTTTTTGCAGGTACTGGAATTATTTTTTTTATTTTTCCAAGGGTAAATAGGATTTCACTGGGTTTCATACAGAATAGTTCAATCATATTTGGTACTGTATTTTTAAATGACGCTCGACAGATGGCGCCATAGTGATTAAAGTATAATTATATTAATAGTCGTGTCCTAAATTTTTATCGTAGTCAAGCACACAGAATACTCTTGTCCTTAAAAAGGACTTTCATTTAGATACCTTGATTCTCAAGCATCACATACACTGTATTCAAAAACAATATTATGAGGACGCACGGTGCTCTAAAACGCATAGTCTCGGCCATTTCACTGTTTTCTTCGCCCTTGTTCAGCATTGTTTATCTGACAACTGAAGTTATGTCTCAATAGCAATAGGGTAGTTTCCTATGTTTGATTTGGTAAATTATTTTATATGTAACAGAAAATAATACGAAAAACAAATTCTTCTGTAAAATCAGAACCAAAATTGGTTGACAACTAAAGCAGTTATTGATATTTAAAACTAGCGGCCCCGACAGACGTTGTCCTGTCCTAAAAAGGAAATGAAATCCTAGAACCCGAGTACAGCGCCACCTACCGGATCTAATTGTTAATCGAAACTATTCTCAAACCCACCTGAGGACACAAAAAAATCATTAAAATCGGTGCAGCCGCTTAGGAGGAATTCAGTGACATACACGTTTAATATGGCGGTTAAGTATTCTTAAATTTTCAAATTTTCCGCGAAATTTTCTTTGCAAAAAACCTCCCTGCCACCAAATGAGTCCTTATTTAACGAAATTTTAAAATCCCTAAACACCCCCACCCCTCCCGTAAATAATACCTAACCATATTTTTTTCCGGAAAAAAATCCCGAATAAAATTCCCGGTGTCTGTTTTCCGGGATAATAGTAGCCTATGGGCGGTATTAATAGGTCAATCTCAAGTTTGAGTTACATCTCAAGTAGACATAATGTATTGAACTGTTCATACATTATGTCTACTTGAGATGTAACTCAAACTTGAGATTGATTTCCTTTGGATCACAAACTATCTCCATACTTATTTTCATACGGTTCCACTGGCAAAAAACTATTTTCCGAGATTAAGGTCCCGGTTTATATTTTCCCGGGATATGAAGTAGCCTAGATTCTTCCCAGGGTTTAAAACTATCTCCCTGCCAAATTGCATCGCTATCGGTTCAGTGGTTTAGTCGTGGCGGCTCCACTCGCGCGAAATTAAAATCCGGAATATAATTCCCGGTTTATCTTTTTCCGGGATAAGAGTAATTATGTCCTCAACTGGATCTCGAAATATCTCTATATTTGTTTTCTTGCGGTTCCACTGGCAGAAAACAATTATCCGGGATAAAAGTCCCGGTTTATATTTTCCCGGGATAAAAAGTATCCTATGTCCGTCTCCTGGTTCTAAGCTACCTCTCCACCAATTTTCAGGTAAATCCGTTCAGCCATTCTTGAGTTATAAGTGGTGTAACTAACACCACTTTCTTTTATATATATAGATAGATATTGTTGTGAGCAAAAGTGGGGACGTAGTGGGGATGTCGCGTCATTTGTTTCGCACGCACGCAGCGTTATGGCTGGCGACACTCAGTGACGTCACATTCTGCTGGCTCCGTTATCTGACAGATGCCCCTTCTATCAAAATTCAAAGCTTTATAACTCATTTATTATTGCTTGTATTTTCAAAATTCTTTTGTCTCTAGATTTTAGAAGACATAAATGTTCGATAAATGTATTTAAAAAAAAGTAGTCAACTACCCTATTACAGTGCCCCTATGCTTACGCAGTGCGAAGACTGTCATGCCATAAGCACTGAGAAACAGACTGTGTAAACGAGTACAGTAACGTGACCCCACTGCTTGTGATGGTAAGAGGTCCAAATAGAATGTCGTCTGACGATGTTCATCGCTTGTCAGTCGACATAATTATGCCGGCCTATTTGAAGGATGTACACAGGCTGATCCCGGGCGACACTTACGTGGATCACTATGGCGGGCTTTAATATCGTATGGTGGTCTATCCGGGCGGATACGAAATACATCATACCACCAGCATATATTATTATAGCACAGGTAACATTTCAGAATATGGGCTTTAGTGTTTATTAATTTTATATTACTACAGACATAGACATTAAATAAAGATAGAAAATGATTAATAAAATATGTAGTGTGTAATAAATCTAGGCATTATAGTTAATATTATGTTATTTGTGGTACAGAAAATGTTACCTATAAAAGACTTATTAAAAAATTTGTGATGTTATCTAAAATAACTAGTACAAGACTTTAATTAGTATTATTATGTGTTACCTATATATAAATTTGCATGCCGTAAAAACGGTGAAATCATGTAATTATTACAATGATTCTTGCAAATAAATAAATAAATAAAAAAATATACAACGTACAACCATTGACACTTAAAGCTAGAAATGAATACAAGTTAACAACGTATGATTCAACGATGACCTACAGAGGATTTGTTTAATACCCTAAAGGGATTAATCACTAAACTATCGATGAACTAAACCCATCACTATTTAAGTGCAAATAGAAAAAGATAACAGAATAGTGACGGACATCTTAATGGAATTCGTATTGAGTCAACATCGGCACTTCAGTTTATCGTGGATTTATAAAAACTTTTTCCCAACTGTTTTAGATTTTTCCTATTCCTCGGGGCGTGGATAGTTAAAGCAGAAATGGAGGTTGAGATTTTGTGTATTTATCGTTTGTGTTTTTTAGACTTTGAGTCTGAAATTCTTTTTTTTATTGCACTGAATGACGAGACGGGCATGCCGTTCGCCTGATGGTAAGCGATATGACCATCCATAAACAGTAGCAACGCCATGCAGCACCTTGAGTTACAAAGTACTGTGTGGCATTCCACTGCGCTCGTCATCCTGAGACATAAGATGTTAAGTAGTTACACTGAATACAAAGTCCTTCAAATAGAAACACAACAGTGCATGCACACTCCTACTTGGCGGTAGAAATAGACATTGCGGTGGTACCCACCCAGTTGGACTCTTACATATGAGAGACCTACCACCAGTAATTCTGCTTATTAAAAGGGGCTTATACCGTAGACTCAAGAGTCACAGTATTCTAACTCGCACGGACAGATTCCTAGTCACCTAAACAAGAAAAAACTGATACTTTCTTCTAAATTACTACGCTAAATGATCAAAACTAGACAAAATAATTGCTAACAGATTGTCAGGTTACTGAAAGAAAAAAGGGGCATTATTATAAGGGATTTAAAATAGCTGGTAAAATGTGTCTGTTACCCCTTTGCCTACCCCATGCGTCATGTGGTGTATTCGGATATAATCTGAGTCCCACTCGATATAGTTTCAACCCCCGACGCAAAAGGAGACATGTCGCGTCGGCGGACCGTCAAAGAATTATTTCGTCTCCCCGGCGTTCCATCCCCCGACGTGAACACGCTTGGGTCAAAATATGACTAAATAGCCATAATATAGTTAAACGACAGACACATTTATTTCTTTTACTTTTTAGACGTTTTTGTGGGTTAACCTTTTTTTTGTTGTAACGTCGTTAAAACTACTTCTGAATATACTATGAAGTACTTTCTCAGTAACCTCGTACGAAACTTTAACTACATTTACATACAATTAAATGAAAGACGCGAATTTCTCCTTAAGTATAATTATTCAAATCTGATAACAAGTTTGTGCGTTCATTTACGCGTTAAGATCCTTTAAAATGGGAATAAATTACAGTTGTCCTGTAGACATTTGTCTACAGAAGAAATACGGTTCCATAGAGCACACATTCACGACTTTTATCCCTAAAGGGCTAGGCAGAAGCGCAATTAGTGCATCCATTTCTTGTCGAGTGTATTACGCCCCATGACGTGATAGGGGGCGAACGTATCGCCATATCGGACACAAATTCCGAGTGTGGGATTTATGATACTGAGAAGAGAAAGAAATATAATTTTGCTCGAAACGGGATTGTAAACTAATTCCTCGACAGGACTCATATGCCGTAATACAACAACGCCACGGACAGTCCAATATGATTTTTATAAAATGCAATAAATTATAAAAATGATAATACCAGCCCTGTATTATATACTGTCCCACTGCTGGGCATGGGCCTCCTCTACTACTGAGAGGGTTTAGGCCTTAGTCCACCACGCTGCCCTAGTGCGGGTTGGTAGACTTCACATACCTTCGAAATTCTTATAAAGAACTTCATAGGTAAGCAGGTTTCCTCGCAATGTTTTGCCTTCACCGTTAAAGCGAACGATTATTGATAAACATTACACACGTAACTTTGAAAGGTCAGAGGTGTGTGCCTTGGGTTTTGAACCTCCGGACATTGTCTCGGCAGACTGTTCCATTTCCAACTAAGCTATCGTCCACTTAAATAAATTAATCATAAATAAATTCTTCTAATTACAGAATAATACACAATATAAATAAAACAGTGGCTTTCATTATTGCCTCCCACAATTCACATTTGCTTTAGGTAGAATCCCTGCCTACCTTGCTAAGATACAAGCGTGAGTACACTCCCAGGGGCTAGCCATCAATAGTCTCCCGCCCAAGGACACATCCTTAATGGTCCAACGATTTTCAGATCGACAGAACGCATTATCTCCTTGACATGAAATAAGTATTCCATTGTTACTTTATTCACTCGTATTTTCTGCTCAGGATCAGTCCAGAGTCTAGAATTACTGCCCGGTATTTCTTGCTCTCTATCATATCATGATACGGAATAATCATTGTGAAAAGTGTGGACACTAGTTGCGCCTCTGCCTACGCTTTTAGGGATAAAAGGCGTGAGTGTGGATAGAACATGTTGAAGACATTTTAGTCTTTTACGACTGGCCACCTGCCTCACGTCAATTTCCCCTGAAGAATAGATATAGTTCATAATAAGTAAACTTTTTATTAATAAAATGTATAAATTTTTTATTGTTATGTATTCATTTTGCACCCGTTTCCGTTTGTCTCTGCTCCTTTCAAAGGTTGACTGGGAAAAAATGTCCATGGCATTAAGCCCCCCTGTGTACACCACGTGTTTACGAACTGTAAAATAAATAAACAATGTGTTTATGATCATCAAAATTAACTTACTATTACTATTTTAATATTTCCTATAAAGTCAAAAATATACCCCGACCCTGCCAGGATTCGAACCTGGAATCTTCTGATCCGTAGTCAGACGCGTTATCCATTGCGCCACAGGGCCCACGTTACATCTTTCCGAAATAGCCAACAGTTGAGGTCTGTTCTTTTTATCACCAAAATTGAGTTGGCACTCGTAGACTTCAGTCTTATTTCGTATAGGGTTTATACAGGGTGACTGGTAATATGATGCATTCCCGTTGAGAGCATGTAGATTAGGTCTAGAGCAATCGGTTTTGTCCCATGAAGCCCTATCCAAAACTCAATAATTTTCAAGAAATTTAAGATTTATTGAATTTTAAGATTAAGCACTTTTAAGACAAAATAAAATTCAATAATAAAAAAAGTACTGAATGGGATTGAATTATTTTGTTATTTTCTAGTAAATAACATTCTAGGCTTTCATAATAAACAATAAATTTTTTAAAATCTATGATAACTTTGAAATTATGACCTTAAATCTATTAACTTCCTATTTTGTTCTGTCTCAGTGCTAGCAGGAAATTTGTATTTAAAGAGAATTTCCCAGGAAATCTGCGTACTTTTCACCGTCTAAGTTAGCCGGTAAAAAGTGGGAAGCGATGAAATGCTCGTTGAGGATGCCCACCCAAACTCTGATTGTAAACCTTTTCTGAAACCTTTTTACTCTTTTCCGAGGATCCCGTGTTCTTTCTCCAGCTTATAATGTGCTTTATTTGAGATGCCATTATTATCGAATTTCTACTCGCCGTCCACAAAGCTTGTGCGGAACTTTTGGTATACAAAGTTCCCAAACAGATGGATAACCTGAGGTGACCCTGTTTTTTGGCCAGGATCTTGATTTCATACACATAAATTTTTATGTCTGCAGGCATATGAAACCTTTGGTCTACGGTACTTCACTTGTACCTACACGCGATGAACTGATTTAAGGAATAATTAATGCAGATGTGCAGATAACAAGTAGTTTATTTCTTAGAATTACTAAAAGATAATTACTCTACAGAATGCGCACTTGTATTAAGAATAGAGGCTCGCAAGTCGAGGAAGATTTGTAAAAATAAATAAATTTGTATTTAATTGAAAGAATAATACCTTTATACGCTTTAATAAGATGCATACAAAACAATTTGTACCAGAGCAGTACTCAAACATTTGTATTATTTTTTTAACTTCCACAAGGTTAATTGTGATGTTTTATACCTCATTAGAAAGCTGGATAATTAAATAAGTTTTTAACGTGTTTTGCACATTTAGTCAGTTGAAGTTTTTCTGAAATTAAAACCAGTTTTTGTCTAAAACCTTTTTGAATAAAATTCGAAATTGATAGATTTAAGGCCATAATTTCAATGTTATCATGGATTTTAAATATTTTATTGCTTATTATGAAAGCCTAGAAAATAACTAAATAATCCAATCCCATTCAGTACTTTTTTTTATGTTGAATTTTATTTGGTCTTAAAAGTGCTTTATCTTAAAATTCAATAAATCTTTCTTGAAAACTTTTGAGTTTCGGATAGGGCTTCATGGGACAAAACCGATTGCTCTTGACCCAATCTACATGCTCTCAACTAGAGGTGATCATTAAACATTATAACCATTAATTTCGTTCATTAAAAAAAATAACAGTAAATATTATAAACTACTATTGCAATATCCATTAAACGTTTTAACTAATGAATTGAGTACGAACTACGGAGGCAGTTAACGCCATCTACTAATTTGTCATTGAACTAAAATTGATAACCATTTATCTATCATAGAAAAATGGTAATAACGCCATCTATGAGTTTATCATTAAATTAAAATTGTATCTTTAGCTACGAGTTAAATAATGACTCGTCGTGATTAATGATTGGTTGTTTGAGTTGATAGGACTTTGGTCCTTAAATGTCTGTATCCTGTATTAAAACGCAGCTAATATTGCTTGGTCAAACGTGTTCATAGCAATTAATGTAATGAGAGTTTATACGAATATGGTCCTTAAAATGTCTGTTTACTGTATCACAACGTAGCTAATATTGCTTGACCAAGTTATTCATAGCAATTAACGTATGTAATAACAAAACCGTAAATAAACAGTTAACTGATCGATTGCCGCGTATTTTGTATCCACGAATTATGGTGTTATTTTTCATTCTGGTGATAAAAGTGTTGCTAACGAATAATTATGTTGAGACGTAGCTATGCAGTGATTTGGAACTATTGTCAAATATTTATATGATCAATACTTTAACTCTACTTACTAAAATCACAAGTAGCAATTCTACTTGTGATTTTTGTAAAAAGAATTTGTCATATAAATTTACAACAAACTGCGGATTCATTTAAAGTTAAACCATGTATCGGTGTATTGTGTACAGTTAATTTATTGGTTCTTTGTCGTCGATGAAACAAAATCAGCGTGTATCCTTGCATGATAATTGATAACAGTGATGGTGGTTCAGGTACTATAGTAATACTTTCTTGTTTAATATTTTTCGGTTATTCTTTCCGCAGTCGGGTTTTAGTTACTTATTTTTTATTCCACACTTTTTAGTGTTTCGTGAACAACAAAACATTTGTTATGTTAAGCGTTGTTCTATCTGTTGGTACTTTATTTACCTACCTACCTAGATAGGCACTGAAACGTTTCAAACGCGTCAAAAAAAAATAGAGGCGAACTGTTCCCCACTAAATGAGTTAAAGTGAATAATTTTTTGTCGTTTTTCTACTCGTAAGCAGTTATAATTTTAGCTATTAAATTAACACGTTATTTTATTTTAGCAATTAATTAATAACCGTTAATAATTTTTAACCGATGATCACATCACTACTCTCAACGGGAATGCATCATATTACCAGTCACCCTGTATATATCAATGTTACAAGTACAGTCCTATTTGTTGCCATCCTACTCGTATATGGGGTCGACGCAACATGTCTTCAAGCAGGTAGAAATGATTTAGCTTAGTTTTTATGACCTGTCTGTTGCCAATTCCTTTTGAAGACTTTCGTTCCGGGCGAATCATGTTACTAAAACTTATAAACCAGAATCTGTCTTCCACAGACTATATTCTGCCACTGGACCAAGGATAGTGATATGTTACTTCTTACGCGCATACGTATACTTAAGCCTTTTATCTCCGAAGGGGTAGACAAGGGCGCAACTAGTGCACACACTTTTCGCAGTGGGTATTCCGTCCTATGATGTGATAGGGGGCGAGCCTATCGTCATATCGGGCACAAATTGCAGACTCTGAGCTGATGCTAATTAGAAAAATTCGATATCACTTTGCCCGATCCGGGGATCGAATCCGAGGCATTGCAGTCGTACCGTAATAAAACTACGTCAAACTACGTAACAATATTATAAATACGAATGTTAGTTAAAATATTTCAACATCGTTTCAAGTGACTGCCTCGGTGGCGTAGTTGTATTACAGTACGACTGCAAAGCTGAGGTCTCGGGTTCGATCCCCGGGTCGGGCAAAGTGATATTGAGTTTTTCTATTCAGTATCAGTCCGGAGTCTGGAATTTGTGCCCGATATGGCGATAGGCTCGCCCCCTATCACATCATGGGACGGAATGTCGGCGAAAAGTGGGTGCACTAGTTGCGCCTCTGCCTACCCCTTCGGGGATAACAGGCGTGAGTGTATATGTATGTATATGTATTTCAACATCGAGTTCCTTAAGTAAATGCAGTAACCGCTGAATGGATATTATGCATGAAATTTTGCACACGCATAGACCATATCCTGGATTGACATAAGTCTTTTCCCCGGTAATTAGTTCTCGTGGGAAATATTAGAATTTTTCATCAGAATTTTAGGTAGATGTCGTGTTGTACAGATGACGCTTTGACTCAGAGATTTATGTTTTTTTGTACCGTGAAAATCTTTTCGCGCGGGCAAGTCGCGAGGAACCTCTAGTTCTTATTATTAGCCACTATTCTACAACTATGTCCAACATTCACATTTCAGCCATATCTGTTGACGTCAATTGACTGTTGACTGCCTCGGTGGCGTAGTTGTATTATGGTACGACTGCAATGCTGAGGTCTCGGGTTCGATCCCCGGGTCGGGCAAAGTGATATTGAGTTTTTCTATTCAGTATCAGCTCGGAGTCTGGAATTCGTGCCCGATATGGAAATAGGCTCGCCACCTATCACATCATGGGACGGAATAATGGCGAAAAGTGGGTGCACTAGTTGAGCCTCTTCCTACCCCTTCGGGGATAAAAGGCGTGAGTGTATGTGTATAGACATGAATGTCTATTTGCTAAGTATTACCCCGCTAGTAAATTAGCAAAAACAAAATATAGCAGTGATCCTCAGATTTCACAGACAAACACGATCAAAGTCGATAACCCCTAAAAACTTAAAAACAATAAAAGTCTAAAAGACTAAGATAAATCTAACATAAAAAAGTTATAAAAGTTTTGAGACTAATAGCTTAGTGATTTAATAAAACGCTGGCAATTACAATGAATCGATATTTTTCTACTTGATTGAGTGAAATAAAGCTTCTTTAAAGCAAAACTATGTTATTTTGAATACTTTTGGAACTAAGTTTTGTTTATCCTTCGCTAAGCGCGGTCCAATAAAGTCGATGGTAGCGAAAATTAATTAAAAGTTAGTAATATCTCTTTTCTCTCATTTGACAGTCAAACACACAAAAGCCGGGTCTCATTATTTTTTGTTGGTTTGTGTAGTATTTAAGATCGATATTATAAGTTTAGGGTGTGTATCTATGTATCTGTATGTATGTCTGTGACATCGTAGCTCTCAAACTAATGGACTGATTTTGACGAGGTTTTTTTTGTTTGAAAGCTGACGTGATCGAGATGGCTCTTAGCTATAATCAATAAAGATCTATTCAGGCGTTTACAGATTATCAACTTTTACATCTCCGATTAATTTTAAAATTGGTCTAATTACTATGTCTTCGACAACGTTTTAAAGACATGTTAACCGGGCATCGCCGCAGCATCAAGTTGTCTGCGGGATACCCAACGTTTTTGCAACTTATAGCAGATATAGCGTGTGTGGGCTCACAAGAATGGCCGAATCGACCGAACTCCGGATTAGGGAGATGAAAATACTTCAAAATATTACTAGATATATACTTAAACGACAAACAAACACTTTAATTTTTTTACTTTTAAGAGATTTTTGTGTCGGAAGTTATTTTAATTAAATTTTTAAGCAAAGTAAAAGTATATACTTAAACCTCAAAATTGTAGTACTTTAAAATTATACGGTTTATTGCGAAGGCCTAGTTTTTGGCAGTACTAATCAAATTTGTATAAAGTAACTTGGTTAGAATTTTTAAGCCCGTTTTTGGACACGTTCTTTACTTGAAACCTGTAGAAATGGGCCTAAATTATGCCTTTGCATAATTAATACAATACAATTTCAAAAACAGAAGGCATAAAATTCAAAATATAGTTCAGTTATTTCAGTGGCTACAATTTCTAAAATAAAACTTGTGCAGTACTTGGCAAAATAGGTTTATTATGAGATGACCCTCGTTTAAAAAAATTCAACTCTCACTGACAGTTACACGAAAAGCGTTTTAAAATTCATAAACTCGAGTTAAAATTTTATATAACCTTCAGTCACGGCGTGGATTTGAACAAATCAACTGTGTGTACTGTAAGATGGTCCGGCTGTTTCACACTGCACGAGTTACTGCTATAAGTTTACACCTTTAGTCCTAAAGGCCAAAGGAGTAGAGCAGGTAGAAGCATAGATCTTACTATTGAGGATAGTAACGACACTTTCTAAAGATATTTAAAGGTTTAGACTGTGTTGGAAGTGAATGCAAAACTGCTGAACGAATTTGGATGAAATTAAACACACAGACGTGCCGTGTCGTATTAATATGTAGGCTACTTTCTATATTGAAAATACATAATAGGACTTTGTTATTGGGAAACAAGTATTATGTCTCATAATGCTAGTTTCTCAGTTACTAGTTTTCCTCCTTCCGGAGGCTCGGTAATTTATAAGTTAAAGTGTAATTCAAGAGAGTTAGGAGCTTAAATTATTTTCTGAAATCTCTACTTTAGACGTATGTATCCTATTAACTAGATATTTTTATGCGTCATTGAGAAGGTAGTCGCTCAATAATGTATCCTAGAGGATACCAAGCGAGTAGCTAGGTTAGTAACTGGGCTACCAATTCGCAAGCCAGCTCTCCCAGTATAATCAAGTCATTATCCTTGCGGATTAATTTTGCAAATGAGGCCTACTCTACGCGGTCATGAATATTCAATTTGGGGTACCGTAATGACATTAAAAATACTATATAAGGTATATTGGATTTTATTATTAAACTTGAAATTGTAGTGTGCGCGAACGCTGGATTTTTTATACAAGCAAGTCACCGCGCAAATGTTTTAATCTTGTTACACTTGAGGTACGCTGGTTGACTCTCAGTTTAAGTGTACATATTTAAGCTGAATCCGTTTTGCAATATAAGTAAAATGCATTGTGTCGACCCTACGCGACCTTACGTGCGATAAAAAAGTAGATAAAAATTATAACTTCTCGTTAAAACGGTGAAGGTAAACATCTTGACGAATCTTAGATATCTGACAATTATACTGAAGCTTGAAGGTGTTTGAAGTCTGCCAAACCGCACAAGGCCATTGTGGTGGAAGACCAAAACCCTCAGCAGTGGAAACCAGTGTCCATTAGTGAGACAGTTTACAAAAAGTGGGTGCACTAGTTGCGCCTGTGCCTACACTTACGGGGATAAGATGTGTGTATTTGTGCGTAATGTGTATTGTAAAGAGAAGAGTTATCTATTGTGATATTTCTTGTTCTTCACGGAACCCAACGAAAAATAATTCTCCAGCTTGACCTCTGTTTTACTTTATTTGCTCGTAATCTATTCGTTTAGGATAAGTGAGGGGATATATTACAGACCCAAGCACAGAGTTAATGTATTCTATATAATATTAACTGTATACACTGTTTTTGACTTCGTTTGGAACATTGAGCTAAATTGTACTGAAAGGTATTGTAAATGTGGCGAATATGACTGAATAGAAAAGAGAATTTTGGTCCAAATCATTTCCATACACAGCACTTAGATTTAAGTAAATTATGTGCCGGCTTGGTTTCAAAAAAATCAAGCTTTTAGTTTTATCTACAACAAAGTTATAGGGAGTCGAAAATGGCTCGAACTACTTTGAGAAAAGGATGGTACGGCCGTGCCGCTTTTGCTCGACTTGGCGGGGGCACTACCGTGCCCCCAGATAACATTTAAGGCGGCAAATGCGTAAAATGAAACCTTTTACAAAAACATTTGCCTTACATGTCTAGCAAAATTTCATTTCATTTAGGGGAAAGGCAGGTGGGGGGGATTTGTAATAAATAATAATAATACCAGCCCTGTATTACATACTGCCCACTACTGAGCACGGGCCTCCTCTACTACTGAGAGGGTTTTAGGCCTTAGTCTACCACGCTGGCCTAGTTGGTTTACTCGTACCCTCGAAATTCTTATGGAGAATTCTCAGGCATGTAGGTTTCCTTACGATGTTTTCCATCACCGTTAAAGCGAACAATAATTGATAAACAATACACACATAACTTCGAAAAGCCAGAGGTGCTTGGGTGGTGGTGCCTTGGGTTTGAACCTCCGGACATTGTCTCGGCAGACCGTTCCATTCCCAACTAGGCTATCGTCCACTTATGATTTGTACCTGTGACTTATTTGAATGATGAAATGAAAAGACCATTTTTTTTCTTTCGGTTCCTTGGGGTGGCATGAACCCACGCTGCAACTGACTAAACATCAAAGTTGTACTCTACAGCAAGCCCACTATCATTAATCGTAATTAAAATCCCACTGTACCTCATGGAAGGAAGCCGTAAAGCTGCCATTCCGACATTTTACCTTTTACCCAAGTCATAAATATTAACATTTTATACGGACACGGAAAATTGACCTTTGCATCTGCTGATAAGTGGGGTCAAATACAGTGTGAACTGACGAGAGATAGTTACCACTCGTTAGTCGACACAATTGTGCCGGCCTTAGAAACTATACCCCCTTACACCCGCCACTACAACTCCTGTAAGCCAGGATCGGCAGTGGCACGCATCTTTTACACCGAGCGGTGAAGAAGAAGAAGAAGAAGAAAGAAGAAGCTCGGCGAGTCTCTGGCAACACTGATCTGTCTTTAACCCGCAATGAAATTAATGAAATAGAAAGACAGGGAAGAATTGGAAATATTATTTGTCCACTTCCCCCATAGCAACGTGGGAGACAAAAATTACGAAATAAGGAGGTAATTCAACCTATTTTGATTATGGCAACCTGTTTAGAATCAGTTATGCACACTGATCCCAGAACGCGACTTATATGGCCCACTATAATCTATACGCTGTAATCATACAAACCTATTGCACGTCGCGTCGCAGTGAAGCCGTGAAGTCTTATAATTAACACGTATAAGATTCCCTCGTTTGGCGCACGTCGCGTCTTGTTACTGCCAATTTGCGTCCGCTCGGAGACTATTGTCTTATGTCTCACTGCATAAGAGCTAGTGAAGAGCGTTGATGTCGATGGTTTACGGTGGACTAGATGTTGCTCGCGGTTTCACTCGCATGAAGAGCCTTTCCTGTCACAAAAGTCTCTTAAAATTGTAGCGAAGTATAGCGCCATCTGTACGACATCAGCGTCATCTATTTGAGAAATCCCATTATTTCCCATGGCAGCAAATTACCGAGATAAAAGCCTATGTGCTAATCCACGAAGTGGTCTACCTATGTACCAAATTACATATAAATCCGTTCAGCGGTTTCTGCGTTTAATTCTACCTGTTTAATATTTATCAACATTGTTGAATGAACCGAATGAATATACGCAAATACACACAAACATTATAAAATATATAGTTTATTAGTTTATTATATTGTTCCTATTATCCTCTTTTGTGCGGCATAAATAAAAAAGTGTGGTGTCAAAAAACTAAAGTCAGAAAATATAAGTGTGAAAAAATCTTCGGACGAATCGGATCGTCGGCTCCCGGGAGCAAAATTAAAAGGAAAAATAAAACGGAAAAACCAGGGGTTGCAACCCGGATTAAGGCGCAGCACGCACACCATAATATGTAAGTGATTTTATTCATATATTTAGTGGTATCGCACACAAGAACGAGAATTTCGACACGGCGGCCGAAATCTCAGTTATCACCAACCACACCCAAGATTTTGTATGAACACCTTATATACCTAACACTACCAAAAATCCAATAATTTTCACAAACTTTCGCATTTATGATATTAAAAAGAAAGTAAGACGTTTTTCTAGGTGGTAGATATACGTAGGTACGTCTGTGTATGTGCCCCCAAGCAGCGGTATGCATGCTGATGTGTTCCAGTTTGAGCGACATTGTAGTTAGTAATTACTGGGCATTATGAGACTTAACTATGTTTCAGTGTGATAGGCGCAGTGGAGTGCCTCGCATAATTTGTAATCCAGAGTTCTTGTATCAGGCGCGGTTGCGAACGACAACCTAGACGTGAGTCGGAGGAAGCCCGCAGCCGTCCCTAATGCGCCGAAGATGGCCACCGCGTAGTTTTGGTTGGTATGCCGTGCGTTGTATATAGGTTAGAGACTCGGCCCGGCGTTCGCCCGACATTTTCCATCTCTCCGGGCGGCTCAACGTCGGGTCGTAAGGCACGGTGAACCCAACATAACCGCTCAGTCGTTCCCCTTGAACGCTGGGCGGTAGTAATAAGTCACTTTCTCCACGTAAAAAAAAAGGAGTTCTTGTATCGTTCAGCTAGTATTTATGGAATGTATCGCTCACCATCAGACGAGCGGCATGATCGACACACTTACGCCCTTCATCCTCGAAGCGGAAGGCAGAGGCGCAACTAGTGCACCCACTTTTCGCCGTGCATTTTCCGTTCCATGATGTGATATGGGGCGAGCCTATCATCACATCGGGCACAAATTCCACACTCCAGGTTGATACTGAGTAGAAAACCCCAATATAACTTTTCCCGACCTGAGGATCGAACCCAGCAATACAAGAATGCCACTGAGGCCGGCATCATCGTCTCGTCAGCAACTTCCAATGTAGATTTTATATTCTCGTTAGCTATAGCACAGATTATAAAGCTATAGGTACTTGTGGTAAAAGTGATCAAAGGACATTTCCAAAAACGGGCTTGAAATTTTAACCAAGATACTTTATATATATTTGGATAGTAATCCCAAAAAATAGGCTCTTGCAATAATCCGTATAATTTTAAAGTCTTCTGATTTTGAGATTTATGTAATTTTATTTTTCTTAAAAACTACCAGTATGAACGTTTTAAATAAGATTGCTAATGTAGGGGTCTAAAATTTTTTTTTGGATACAAGATTCATATTTTTGCTCGTTTAATATCCATAAATAATACTATATAATAATAAATACCGAAGGAAACGAGTTCAAGTTATCACCAACATTATTGGAAGCCATCACTTCACGGTGCGTACATATTATATTCAACCAACTCCAGAGCTGAAACTATTAAATTCCACAATAATTTTCTCCGTTGAAGAGGTTATTTAACGACATTTTTGAGCACTGATAAGACCGAGTACCAACCTAACAGCTTCTACCAAGTACCAACCACGCTGACCAAAGACAATAGACTATCATCTGTCAAGTGACATATGTCAGACAAGGCGCGTTCCGAAACAAGCACTAGTATTACCAACACGAAATCAGTGTTGCCACTTAAAACCACAAAATTCCCCCAAATTATGGATGAAGTTATGGAAAATTTTTGGCAAAAGATGAAGATGCAGATGGCAGTACAAACAAAGGAAATAACAGAAGCGGTTACGAAGAATGTAACGGACAGTATAAATAAAAAACTAGCAACTCTTGTGGAAGAAAACAAGAATTTGAAAATCGAAGTTTGCAACTTACAGGAAAAAATCAAGTTTATGGATGAAGAAAGGAGAAGAAATAACCTTATTTTCTTTGGAGTGAAAGAAGAACAACGCGGTGAATCTCTTATCAAACATATAACAACACTTCTTAAAAACGAGATAAACATATACATCGACCCCCAAGAAATAAGCAGAGCTAAGAGGTTAGGAGCGAGAGGTAATAGGATACGGCCTATACTAGTGACCTTCACTACAAATTGGAAGAGAAATGAAATCTATAAGAACAGAAAGCATTTTACGTCTGATATATATATCAAGGAGGATTTCTCTAAGGAAGTTCTTGAGAAAAGAAAACAGCTATTGCCTCAATTAAGAGAAGAGCGAGAGAAGGGTAAAATATGCTATCTAAAAAAGGACAAAATAGTCATAAAAGAAGCCAAGGAAGACAAAAGGGATAAGAGAAAAAGAGACCGTACTGATTCACCAAACAAATCACCAGCCCATCAAACGACATCAGCTCCAAAGAAGATCATTAAATCAAACATGCTAGACTACGTTGCAAGGGGCAGATCCGCATCAATATCGCTCCCAACTAAGACAAAAAACGACCAATAGACATCGATATCCGGAAACCAAAACAAACGAACAAAGTATTACCCAACGAAACAGGAAATGAACTCACCCCAAGACGGCCGGTCACCGTGGGGAAAAGTGACCACTACCCTCCAGACTCCACTTTCATATCTCCATCAATTGCTACCAAAAATCAGAGAAAACACGGTAACTCTATATACATAGCAACATACAACACACTCACACTTAGATTAGAAGAAAACCTACAAGAACTTATGTGCGCTTTAGAACGAATAAAATGGAACATAATTGGATTGAGCGAAGTACGGAGACATGGCGAAGCTATTGAAGAGTATAGTCAGTTTATATTATATTATAAAGGGGAAACACCAGGAAGACACGGAGTTGGTTTCCTAATCAGGAAAGAACTCAAAAACTGTATTGAGGAAATAATTGGCATATCCGAAAGAATTGCCATTCTCAATATAATAATCCCCCCACGGAAAGAGAAATGGTCAATTGTGCAAATTTACTCTCCAACTGAACAATCTACTATTCAAGAAATTGAATCATTCTATTCATCTTTAAATACCGCCATCATACTCGTTGTACGGCAAATATTCGAGAAATATAAGGAGTACAATGTTCCATTCTATTGCTGTTTCGTTGACTACAGCAAGGCATTCGATTCCATCGATCACGAAAAAATCTGGCATAGTCTTAAAATACAAGGCGTGGAACATAAGTACATCAAAATCTTAAAGAACATATATGCAAATAGCACAGCTAAAGTGAAACTGGAAACAGAGGGGAATGAAATAAAAATAAATAGAGGAGTACGTCAAGGCGACCCATTGTCACCAAAACTATTTACAGCCGTCTTGGAACATATCTTTCGTAAATTGGAATGGGAACAATACGGTTTAAACATAAACGGAGTAAGATTGTCACATTTAAGATTTGCGGATGATTTAGTATTATTAGCTGAAACAAAAAACCACCTTCAAAACATGCTTGAGGACTTGAACAAAGAAAGCAATGCTGTAGGCCTAACGATGAACACGTCCAAAACTAAAGCTATGACAAATACAGTAGAAGATCCAATAATACTAAATGGCGAACCCATCGATTATGTTAAGGAATACACTTATTTGGGCCAACTCATTTCCCCCGAGGACATAATGTCTAAAGAAATAGAGATTAGGATAGGCAATGCTTGGAAAAGTTACTGGAGACTAAAAGAGGTTATGAAAAACGGAGAAATAAGCATGTTTATCAAGAAAAAGTTGTACAACACTTGCATATTACCTGTTCTTACCTACGGCTGTCAAACTTGGGCTCTCACAAAAGCACAAACTCAAAAGTTAAGTACCTGTCAAACCGCAATGGAGAGGAGCATGCTTAATATTAGAAAAACTGACAGAATAAGGAATGAGATAATTAGATCTCGAACGAAAATAGACAATGTTACAACAAGGATAAGGAAACTAAAATGGAAATGGACAGGACACATTGTAAGAGGAATAGAGAAATGGAATAAAAGTATTTTGTTCTGGTATCCCAGAAACAAAAAACGAAAACGGGGTAGACAACTACGAAGGTGGGAAGACGACATTAAGAAAATAGCAGGGAGAACATGGACCAGAACAGCACTAAATAGGAGAAAATGGCAAGAATTGGAGGAGGCCTTTGCCAAAGCTGGGCAAACAGACCAAGATATCGATGTCTATTAACAAAAATAGATTTATAACTACTAACATGCACTGTAAATGTTGTGTCTGAATAAAGGCTTATATTATTATATTATAATATCCATAAAGTTTGAGCCTGGTTAGATTTTGAGGTACAGAACCCTTACAATAATAATATAAGCGACGATAGCCTAGTTGGGAACGTAACGGTCCGCGGAAACAATGTCCGGATGTTCAAAACCCAAGGCACGCACCTCTGACTTTTCGAAGATACGTGTGTATTATCAATTATCGTTCATTTTAACGGTGAAGGAAAACATTGTGAGGAAATCTACATACCTGAGAATTCTCTATATGAAACTCGAAGGTATGTGAAGTCTACCAACCCGCACTAGGCCAGCGTGGTCGACTACGGCCTAACCCCTCTCAGTAGTAGAAGAGGCTCGTGCTCAGCAGTGGGCAGTATATAATACAGGACTGATTGCATTGCACTCCATTGCATTACCATACAAAAGCGAACATCTCCTTTTTGTGAATAACCAAATGCAGAGTTAAAAAAAACCCAACCCTCGACAGCAGCCCTGCACTATCACCTGGTCCATAGTATACCTAATGGTCCGCTCACTTTCAGCGACCGAGTTATTCTATCAGTATGTCAAGTGCCATTGTGAACTTTATTTTTATTTTATAGAGAGACATGTTTGGAATGAATCTTACTGACTTCTGCATGGGGGTTTGCTTGTGACCTCACTTGGAATAAGTACAACAGTTGAAATACGAACAGTACTTTCCCAATGATTTTTTACATTTACGCGAATTTAAGACATTGGAATTTAAATTAACTTTTGGACCACCAACACCTCAGTCCGTCCCGTGACGGCAAAGCCTTTGAAAGGTCGCGTCGGGAGAATAATAAAATAAAAAACTGCGATAAAATCTGTAATAGTAGAGTAATTTCAAATTACTTTCCCAAGATAATTTGTGTATCTATTTGGACCTTAATTCCCTTACCATCAGGAGCAGTGGGGATGCCGAGATAAAAAAAGTTGATTTTTGGGTGAGTTTCATCCAAATCTGTTTAGAAAGTAAGAGAAATTTATTGCCATGACTTGATATGTAACAAAAAGGTACCAACTTCACAGTTTTTCATTATAATTAGGTGTCGCTAGCGGCTTCGTCTGGGTGAAAATGTTTCCTAGAATTAAAGCCTTACTACGAATTTAATATTAGCCTATAATAATAATTGGTGTCCTAATTTTATTCAAATCTTTTAACGGCTTATGTGCAAACATCTAGTTACTTCTAAACATACAAACGTTCTCACAAACTTTCATATAGATAACTTATGATTCACAATGAGTTATTTTTACTGCAATATGGAAGTCTGGAGGTAAACATATTCTCTTATATATTGGGTACTTAAAGCGGAATGTCATGGACTGGGCTGGCGCATGGAGAAGAGTGCGTGTACCATAGACTGATTTTACAGAGGTTGGTAGACTTCACATACCTTCGAAATTCTTATACAGAATTTCTCAGATTTGCAGGTTTTCTTCACCGTTAAAACGAACGATAATTCACAAAGAATACCCACATAGCTTTTTAGAAAAGTCGGAGGTGCGTGCCCTTGGGTTTTGAATCTGTGCACATTCGTCTCGGCAGTCCGCTTCACTCCCAACTTTGCTATCGCCGCATCCACAACTAGGCTATCGCCGTGTCAGTATCAATATTTAAAATAAACGCGGACACAGACTAAAAAGTATGTGCAATGTGCCTACTTTATCTGGCTATGTGTGATAGTCTCGACATAAGTTATGGATCGTAACGTCTACCGATGCGTTTATTATCATCAGCCATATCGGTCCACCTTGCATGTGGACGGCCGACGCTGCGCTTGCCAGTACGTGGTCTCCACTCGAGAACTTTTTTGCTCCATCTGCCGCCAGTTCATCGAACTATGTGCCCTGCCCATTGCCACTTCGGCTTCCTTATCCGTTGGGCTGTCAGTGACTTTCGTTCTTCTACGGATCTCCTCATTTCTGAGTCGATCGCGTAGAGAAACACCTAGCATAGCCCTCTCCATAGCAGGGCATATAGTTCGAAGAACTGACGGCAGATGGGGCAAAAAAGTTCTCGAGTGGAGACCACGTACTGGCGAACGCAGCGTCGGCCGTCCACCTGCAAGGTGGACCGATGACTTGGTAAAGGCCGCAAGAACGCGCTGGATGCGGGCCACTTTTGACAGGTCCATTTGGAAATCTTTGGGGGAGGCCTATGTTCAGCAGTCAAATCACCACCACCACCTATCAAATCATGGGACGGAATACGATCGGCAAAAGTGGGTGCACTAGTTGCGCCCTTGCCTATCCCTTCGGAAGAAAGGAGTGAATGTGTGTGTGTATAAGCGTAGAGTTTGAATTTGTGTCTGAATTGGTGTTAGGCTCGCTTTCTGTTACATAACACTAAACATAGCTGACGAAATATGGATATGTTACACTTCTGCCTACCCCTGCAAAGGCGAAAAGGTAAGGTGACAAATTTTTACATGTCATGGCCTATACATGTGAAAAAAAAATGAATGAACATGTATCTATATTTTGAACAGGCAAACTATTGTTTTAGTATCATACTTCTTTTTTCCATTTACGTGACTATCAAATTTTATTTATCAGTTATCGTATTACAACTAATGTACATAGTATTCATTTCATTAACATTTATTTGAGAGCATTCGAGTATGACTTTTTATTTGGTCGGCTATGTTTCCGAGCTCTAAATCAGGCCAACAGATTCCTATAATTTTGCACTTTAGGAATATTTAGACCAATCGCTACACAAAATATAGACACAAGATAAACACTATATCGTGACTAGCAGCCATTAACAAATTAGGAGTTGTCTAGACCGGAAGTCGTCGGTAAATACTATGTGTTCCCTCGCATGTAAAGACTTCGTTTTCTCCTAGAGTAAATTGACTACAGATTTTACGCTGCAAGATACAATGAAAGTAGTCAATTTAAACGAATTAGACTTAAAAATGTATTGAAAGGAGGCGCATATAGTACTGTGCCACTAGCAGTAATAGTACACGTTACGTAAGTTATGGTTACGTTTAAGATAAGATAAAATATTTTTATTTGTAAAACATGAGTATGAAAGATGTTTGATACTTACAGTAGAGACATCAGGCTTAGCTGTAGCAGCGGCGTGCAAACATCAAACATTGTTTGCAATTTCAAATTAAAATTTCAAATAAGTAATTGTATGGAAATTGAAAATCAGCGCCCTGTGAACGTATTTGGAACTAATAAAAAAACTTGAGAGGTGTCAAGGGACACCCGGATGGAACAAAGTTCCTTTCGATTAATTAGTGAAGGTATTGTCATAATTTTTTTATTTCTTTTAAGTTATAATAATATTTTTTTATTAGCAAAAAATATCATCTTGTAATATAAACTTAATCAGTAGGCTCAATTTTAGTAATAATTGGCTTGTATAAGTGAAGTAGGAAACATGTTTGGGATTCTATTTTATTTAAACGTCTTGAAATAAAACCACTCAAAAAAACATTAAAATTGTCTTTTTTTATTTAAATTTCGAATGTCACTTTTGCGGCCAGTTCTTTATTGTTACTGGCTGGTTTCACAGGGCAAGTATAAAAAAAAAGTGTCGTTACAACTTTTGGTCTTAACTTTTTCCGTCTAGCCCCCTTTCGCAACGCGCGATAAGGAACTTCGTTCCAATACTACGGCAACATGAACATTACGTGTATCATAGAATTTTGAACTATAGAACAGTTCTAGTCAAAATGTATGGGACAGCTAAATAAGGTTTTATATAGCATACTTATATACCATACCACCGAAATACCCGCCCTGTATTATATACTGCCCACTGCTGAGCACGGGCCTCCTCTACAACTGAGAGGGTTTAGGTCCATGCTCGCCTAGTGCATGTTGCAGTTATGTACTTATATTAGTATAATTTATTTATATATTACAACTATGGCAACACAATCGTCACGTAGGAAGCGATCAGTCAGGGAACCATGTAATCCATTAAGTTTTGTAGGTTTGATGAAGTTGAAGCTGGGAGCGAACTTCCGAGCAATTTGCCGCCTCTACGCCCGACTGTGAGGCACGCGTGACTCTTGGATATGTGTGGCGTAAGTCACGAGATTCAGTATGCGTAGAATGACTCCAAAACGCAACTCGTAAATCAATGTCGTTAATTATAAATGTGATTGATCGAGAGACTAATACGTCAGTCAGGTTTTAGTCTTTCAACCAATCCCAATTACCAAAACGGAGTCGTATAGTGTTTTTCTGCCACATTCTCTACACACAGGCCTTAATAGCTGGTGATATTCGTTTCACTCAGATAGCGACCATCGTGCATTAGATGTAAAATACGCCAAAGTGGCCCAGGTAAGTAGCATTCTTCAGCCTGTCTATGGCCGATTTCTATATGTAAGCACGTAAAGCTGGTGGTCCTGCGCCTGATCTCTCTCCGGTCATGCTGGATTGCCGTCTCACCAGACTATGAGAGTGAAGGAATAACGAGTGCACCTATATTTTGCACGCACTATAATATCTCCTGCGTACCTGGCTGATCTCTGTTGAGATTGGCCGCCGTGGCTGAAGTCGGCTAGGAAGAATTATTTTTTATCCGAATTCGAAAAGGCGTTATTATGTCGACTGGGGACGGTTAATCATCGCTCGTCAATTGATACTGCATTTGGACGCCACTTCACCAACTAGGTGTAGTTGAGTCACATTGTCGTGCCCGTATAAAATTCAAGAATATTTATGTCTTCCATACTGATTTCGACGACATACATTTTGCTTTGCTATGGTGTCGGTAATGTGCTTTTAGTATGGCTTATTGGCCTACATTTTTAATCTTTACACTGCCTTGATGGCGTAGTTATTAGTGGCTGCCCTGCTGAGGTCTCGGATTCGTTTACTGGTTCGGGTAAAATGATATTGTGTTTTTCTGCTCAGTATAACCCTGGAGTCTAGAATTTAGTCCGAGTACTTAAAATACGCCCTTTTCATAGAATAAGCATGGCAAATATACTACTTGCACCCCTAGTACCTACCCCTTTAGGAATAAAAGGGTGAATCGTACCGCAATACAACTACGCCACCGAGGCAATGCACAATTACATAACTTCGATTAGTTTAATTTCAACATCGTATTGTGAATCGCTATTATCTCCTATTTTGTACCACCCCAAACCTAGTAGTTAAGTTAATATTTGACCCCAGCTGTAATGGCCTGTTTACAAATGTCGTCAGAAATTTCGGCTGACGTACGCCACGTCTGTTATTAATTTGTTTAAATGTTTACTAGATGCTCTATCTTGTGACGTTTCATAGACGTTGGAGTACAAATTGAATTTGGGTTCGGTGGGGTAATTTCCCTGAATGCGGGTAGTCCCGATATATGTTAAGATAAAGTTCTACTACCTAAATATTAATGCGAGTTGTCAATAAGGATCATATTTTAACAACTATTATCGGCATTGTATGTATTGGGCATGGACCTCCTCTACTACCGAGAAGGTTTAGGCCTTAGTCCACCACGCATGCTTAGTGCGAGTTGGCAAACTTCACACATCGTAGAATTCTGAAGTATATTAGATCCTCATAATGGCAATATCATAAACCTAATAATGTTAACATATCTCTTAGTACTTTATCATCTTTAAAATAAAGCTTATTTGTCCCAGACACAGAATGTAAAAAAGAGCTCCCATTAAATCCAATGAAATGATCATTGAACGTTCGATTCGTTTTGAAAAATAATTACGAAGCATTAACACGGGCGGTAGATTAACGGTTCTTTATTTTGAAGTGGCTACGTGACGTGACGGCAAAACATAAATCAGCGCTCAGCTCGAGTCGTGTCCTGGATGTCAGGCCAGTCTAGATGTGGCGCGAAGGTTTAATACAATACACATCGCACACAATACTTCATCCCCGAAGGAGTATATCCTGGGATATAGGGGTTGGAGTGGTGGGTGTGAAGGCGGGATAGTTTTCGCTATAAAATAAATATAGAATTCCAGAGCTCTGCATGGTATAGCATCATTAGACAATTTTAATTCTGAAATCGATTGCAGGCCTAGAAATAACATAATACCCGCTATCGGACAGGGGTAGGCAGAGACTATGGATTGCCACATTACTCGATTCTGGCTCACTTCTTTCCCTTCCTTCATCAATCTTTTCATGCACTCCAAGAAATTAACTAAGATTTTTTTATCTGGGTATGGCAAACCCACTGCATCCGATGGTAAACATAGTGGGATCAGAGTATCGCATGCCGATAAATAATTATCCCTCATTCGCCAGTCGCAGTCGCCACTATGTTTGGTCTGTTTAAAAGATATATACAAGCTGATCCCGACACATGCGGGTCAGTATGCCGGGTTTTACACCTTGTTTACGGAGGTCGCTATCCGGGCGGATAAAAATATCCTGCCACGAGGTAAGTTACTTTAGCTTAGCTCCCATAGTATTCATACTTGTGTGTAGAGAACAAACTATGAAGTAAGCTATGAACTATTTTTTTCGGCTATGTTAGATAAACTTATTTCATGGGTCATAAGAAATATGCTATACAGCGGCGTTTAATTGCATTTAAATGACGAAACGAACATGCCATTCGCCTGATCGTAAGCGATACGACCGCCCATAAACAGTACCAACGACGCACATAACTTTGAATTAAAAAGTACGCATGGCACTCCACTTCAGCCTCATAATGCCCAGTTCTTACGCTGGCTACAATGTCCTTCAAACCGGCACAACAGTGCATGCACACTGCTATTTGGCGGTAGAAGACGGCCTCTTGCACATGAGAGACCTGCCACCAGTAAATGTTATTATTCCAAGGCACATTCGTAGGATTAAGATCGGTGGCACATTTTAACAAGAGCACACAATTAGGGGCGCACGGAACACCGACGTGTGTTCACTGTATTTTGTTTTATCTTGCTGCTTACTGGTTCGTTATTGACAAAAACTTGGGAACTTCTGAGAATTGCGAAGTTTCTGAACGTAGAGATTGGGCATTTGTCTCCAATAGCAATTTGTTAGCGGAAAAACGACCTTAAATCCCTTACTTTTAAAGCAACAGAACAATAAAAGTGACGGAGTATACAAGACTCTTCTGGAATTGTAAGTGGATATTTATCGGATGACATACAAGAAATTTAAAGATAGGATAATTCCTACGGGTTACGAAGGAATGGATAGTTGAGGTCACTGTCTTATTTACTGTACAATATACAATGGTTTCATTCCTAAACCTTACTTTAATTTACCACTTTATACCAAATAGAACACTATTAAAAGACAGGGGATTCCCTGAGACAGTTTTTATGCAATTACTATTTTTTTTCTAGTGCCTCTGCAGCATTTTTGTATTGCATACGCGGTATGACTATCGTGTGGGATCTTTGGTTCGAAATCCGAGTTGGGTAAAGTGATAAGATTTTCAGTCCAGGGTCTGGAATTTGTGGGCAATCCCTATCACATCATGGGACGGAATAAGGAGCGTGCACGAAGTATAGGGGGCAGCACAAAAACGACACAAGAGCCACATGTTTTTATAAATTACGTAATGAGACATTACGAAATGATTTTGAAACTCATAACTACATATTATTATTTTTTATACAGCTTTTATTATTTTTGTAGATTTTCACATGACTGTGGAATGTAAGTACTTAGGTACTATTCTTGGCAACATAATAGAATTGCACACCATTTGATTTGTTTATTTTATGTTTTGGAGCATCCAAATACACAGCAATACGTTATCAACATATTAATTAATGTTATTTTTCATCATTTTAATACAAATATTTTACGTCAATGTCAAGTATCGATGTGCTGAAAACGTGCACGTTCCCAATATACATCAAAATTGGGTGCTGTAGATGCATCTCTACTTACCCTTTCGGGGATAAAAGGTGTGAGTGTATTTGTTTTTAACACCAAATTTTAGATTTTTTTCTAGTCGTTATTTTTTCCCAACTAACAACCAAAGGAAATATTTTTGTGTGCCAAATGATTTATAATTTTAAAATACACGCGTTCACGAGTCACTCGGGGCATATTAAAGTTCTCTTTGTGTCAGAAACCGTATAAAATTTCAAACTTTTCTTTGTATATTGCGATATTATTGCGGTCGTAAAACGTGAGAACGTCAGGTGCTCTATTTATTCTATGAATTGTCTGTGGTCTACTTTTTTAGTAGACGTCCGTTAGAAATATGATATTTGTATGAGAAATTTGAGAATTGCGTGCCAGAATCAAGAATTTTGAAGTATATCTGGAGGAATTACTGGTGTAGATAAAATAGAGACGAGGTACAGGCTGTGACGTATCAAGCCTTCTGATTTGAAGTTGTGAGTAGTATTACTATTATTGGGCAGTCCCTTACCACCAAATAAGCGACTTGCTCCTTTCGTAATTTTTTTGCACAAAAATGTTTAAAACGGTTTCCGCGAAACATTGAAATTTTCATGTCTACTGAAATGTCTACTGAAATTTTAATCAATTCCCCAAAATTATGCAGCTACGAAAAACTTTTGGCGTTAAACGTTTAATCTCAGACGAATGTGTATTAAGAGAGTAAGGGAGCGCTTCCATCCCTCATCCGGCAATGTAAAGCCGACTCTGTTTATTTACGGCTCTTTGATAAAGTTTAAAGTCTATAGTAAAACACGTTACCAGTTTACGTTGACCTCTCGTGATTGCAATGAATATTCACGTTGGTTTTGGGAATATTGGCTAGAATTTTGAAAGCATTACTGAACAACTGAGTAATAAAATATCTCATGCAGAAAGTACTCTTGTTGGAATTACTTTTGGGAAGTGCAGTAATTGACAGTGTTTTATCTTTATACTTATTTTATTAAGCGAATATGTACTCAGAAAAAGTGAAACACACGCATAATTTAGTAAGCTTCATAATAAAATAACTAATACTTATGAAAAATGGCTTTAAAGGAATCTCGCATCCGTTTAAGGACAGTAGATTATAGTCAAAACTATAGAGTTATAAGAAAGAAGCAATAGAATTGTCTATCAAAAACTTAGGATCAAAAATGGTTATCATAATCTTTGTAGGCGCGAATATAATAACCTCAAATGTATTTACTATTAACTAACTTTGTACAAATTCTTGTTTATGGCCACGCTCAAATAAAATCCACTGCCTAACAGTACTTTTCTTTCTGGAAAAAGTAGCCTATATTATTAATTCAGGGTTTTGAAATCATCATGCAAATTATGTAGCAGTTTCTGGGTTTACACAAAGCAAAGATATAAATATTCTTAATTAGTAGGTACAGATAGGACGTTGTATAAGTTCACACTATTATCCCACAGGGGCAGGCACAGGTACAATTATTGCGCATAAAGCTAGCAATACTTATATTTTTTTATTTAAAGAATATAAGTATTGCTAGCACCGGAGATATTGCAGTCTCCGGTGAAGCAATAATTTTATCTCGAACATAATGTAATTAATAATTAAAAATATAAGTGCACTTGTTACGTCGTATAAGTATATTTTCCTGTCTTAAAAAGATTAAACGTTAACCAAATACGTAAATTCAATCTAGCAGTTTCTGGATTTACACAAAGCAAAGATATAAATATTCTTAATTAGTAGGTACAGATAGGACGTTGTATAAGTTCACGCTTTTATCCCACAGGGGCAGGCACAGGTACAATTATTGCGCATACAGCTAGCAATACTTATATTTTTTTATTTAAAGAATATAAGTATTGCTAGCACCGGAGATATTGCAGTCTCCGGTGAAGCAATAATTTTATCTCGAACATAATGTAATTAATAATTAAAAATATAAGTGCACTTGTTACGTCGTATAAGTATATTTTCCTGTCTTAAAAAGATTAAACGTTAACCAAATACGTAAATTCAATCTAAAATTACCTTTTTTATATAAATAAAGAATCTAGAACAAGTCTTTGATGGTAAATGCCTATTTAAAAAAAGAGTAGCAATGCCATCCATAGTGACAATTACAAACATAATATACAAAGGACAATACTGCGTTCATCTTCAAATACATAGGTAAGTTTCATAATTAGTATACTGCCTTCAATATCCTTTAAAACAACAACAGTCTGCTTAGCTCCAAAAATAGACAAAGACATGTAGTTGTTTAAACTTGAAAACAAGCTATCTAAATCCTACAGAAATTTTCACAAATGCCTCGATTTCCATAGCTACATTAGGCACAGGTGAAATGACACTCAGGGGTCAACATAAACTGGCTACAATGCGTGCCGATTGTGTCTTAGCGGTTTGTGGAAGCAGATAATGGGCCCGCGCTAACAGATGCGTCTTCGAATAGGTCACGAAATAAGCGAATTTGGTTTGTATGGCTTAAAGAGATTTCCAGTTGTATTAGATTATGGATCGTGTGCTTTATGTTGTAGGGTTGTTTTTTTTGTGATGGGAGAATATTTATACACACACACGCACACACATACACACTCAGCCTTTTATCTTTTTCTTCTATTTTTTATGTAACATTTCACGCCTCTCACATCATGAGATAGAATTTAAAGGACAAAAGGGGGTCTACTAGTTGCGCCTTTGCCTTCTTCTTCGGGGGCAAAAAGCGTAAGTGTCTGTATGTACTGGTATTGACAAGATTATTCATTAAATTATTTATTGCTATTCATTGATATATGAAAGGGTTTTTTAATACATCAATGGTGCTATTGGTAAAGGTCGCAGGAGAACGCTATATGCAGGCCGCTCTTGACAGGTCTATTTGGAAATCCAGGGAGGCATATTTTTTAATATTTTTTAAATAATAATAAATTTTATTTCCACTATAGCCAATACAAGCACAAAGTAACAAAAATATCTAATAACTAGTTTAAAAGGCGAAATAATTAGATGATCACCTGTCTCTCAAACTAGGCAAAAGCTTGTATCTTGAGAGACAGATAAAGTTGAAACTAATTCAGGTCACAGCCCGTGTGGAATAATCGCTTAAGATATAAGTAAGTAAAGCTATTAGATAAAGTGAACAATGTACATAGGATACAAAATGAGAGGAATGCCCAATAGGATTATTTATGTGTGTGTGTTTATGTGTGTGTGCGTGTGTGTGTGCGTGTGCGTGTGTGTATGTGTGTGCGTGTGCGTGTGTGTATGTGTGTGCGTGTGCGTGTGCGTGTGTGTGTGCGTGTGTGTGGTGCGTGTATGTGTGTGCGTGTGCGTATGCGTGTGTGTGTGCGTGTGTGTGTTGCTGACTTCATGTTGCTGATGACTGAAATTATTTTCACTAGAGAAACAAAATCCCTGCGTGTTTGAAGGCCCAACGCTGCCTCAGATGACTCCGCGCGATATTATTCTGTTGTTCTTTGTTCGAAACTTTCTTGTTTCACTTTACCACAATGGATGTAAGATTTGGAATGTGTTCTACTTTCTTACTTATATTGAAGTTTGTATAAAACACTTTTGAATAAACAGTGACGTAATAAGGTAAGTTGTTGGTACAGTAAAATAGAAGTGCCTGACATCTTCAATATTTTTCGTATCCTACTGTTTGCTTGGGATATCTTTGAAGTTTTAATGATTTTGATGGCAATAATTTTAAGATATCATTAGCCATATGAAGCTCACTGCTGAATATAGGCCTCTCCTAAAGATTTCCAGACGGACCAGCCAAAGATTAAAATAGTAAGATAGTATTATAAGGTACATGCCAATTGAGGAGTAGGTTTTCTAGACTAGCTAAGTCTGCATTAATGTCAGTCCCCAGGATAAAGGTAACTTTAAGAATACGGGGGAATGTAGTCTGTATTCCTGTTAAATAAAGACTGGGAATCGGACCAATAGTTCCTAAATTTAATGTGCGTAAAGAGGCATAAAGCAACAAATATGTTCAGCTGTATCATTAGTGTAAAAAAATATTAATATTTAACATTAGTGGAAAATAATACCATACCATACCTGTATTATATACTACCCATTGCTGGGCACGGGCCTCCTCTACAACTGAAAAGCGAGACGGTGTAGGCCTTAGTCAACCACGCTGGTCTAGCGCCGGTTGACAAACTTCACACACCTTCGAAATTCTTATTGATAACATCTCAAGAATACAGGTTTCCTCACGATGTTTTTCCTTAAGTCGCGATAGCCTATTTGGAAGTAGAAGGGACAGCCGAGACAAATCTCCGCAGGTTAAAATCCAATGGTACGCATCTCTTACTTTTCTTTAAAAGTTATATGTGTATTCTTTGTGAATTATCGGCGAAGGAAAATAACAAAACAATTTAAAAACGTAAAAACTTTATTTAAATATTAAAAGTATATTTGGTTCGTATGACGTTTATCTTGTAAAACTGTTTCACAATGTTATATTTGATCCGAGATTCCGCTCGGGATTCCACGTCACATGTTTATTATTGACTTCCCACCAGTCATGCTATCAGCCAGAGTACTGCAATTGCTTTGTATGCTGGCATAATACTGACTAAAGATCCAAGTTTACATTACACAGGAAAATATTTTTCAATGATTGAATTATTTCATATCTTTCAAAATGTATTATTTGCTGATTATTTTATGAATTAGCTTAACATTAAGTCCAACTTTCTTTGCAAACGTCATTGTAATTGTGTGAAATATGTACATGATATTATATATTGCTGTCTCTGTACTCATATTCCCGAACTGTAATGGCGCTGTATACATGCTTTCTTCAACTATTATTTAAAACTTGCCCCACACAGATCTTTGAGCAAAATTTGAAAATTTTATGTATAGGTACTTTAGTTTGTTGAGAGTACATTATTCACATAACCAATATCAAATACCGTATTGAAAAAAAAATCATATATAACAAAATAAAAAGCTGAAAGAGTTTGAGAACTCATTGGGTATGTTATAAACTTGTGATCAAAATATACATAAAATTTAAACAGTTTCCAACTAAGATTCTTAACTGAATTAATTAATATACTTAATTAAGTCGTTTGTGTGTAAAAATAACTCTTTCTTTCTTTCATCATCATCCCGGCTTAGATTTTATGGTTTGATTTATGTCTTATGGTGACGAGCGCAGTAGTGTCACGCAATACTTTGTAATTCAAAGTTGTGTATGCTGTTGCTACTGTTTGGGTGTTCGAATCGTTAACCTCAGTATTTCTTGGACGCCCGAAAAAAATCGATATATTAGATCTGTTTTAAGAAGAGACAGATTCCGCCAGAGAAGTTTATGCCAGTCAAATGCTTTTAGTAAAACTAATCCAAATTATTTCTAACATGAAAAAATAATATCTATGAAATGTTTTTCATCTTTATCACCTAAAACATTTGCATCTTTCGTACTAAATTTTCTTGGATATCTGACTTAGGTAGTAACACACAGACGACGCGTTTTCCTATTATAGTAGTTAATGCGACAACCAATCCTCTTTTATCATATCAGAGGCTTTTTCGGCTATCATGATTGTGGGGGCATTAGTGTTACCTCTAACAATCAATGGCATTATCGACGCGTCGACTACCCTTAAATTTCTAACACCATATACCCGTAGTCTTGGATCAACTACCGCGCTTTTGTCACTATGTGGTCCCATTTTACAAGTACCTACAGGATGGTATATTGTCGAGGTGTAGTGAGTTAGTAGGCAGTAGAAATATTCGTCACTTCCCCATACATAGCTCGAACACGCTTCGACTGGGATTTTAATAAAACTAGCCCCACTTTGCTTAAACGCTTCAGTCTCTTCAAGACTTAAAGCGAACTTCATACCAGCAATTAAAACATCAACATCTATTCTTTCAGTAAAAAATCCACTGTAGATTAATGGTGGACCGTATACTGGGTCAGTATGATTCAATAATATAGTTCCACGACTCTTTGGTGATAGTAATAAAGGTCTAGTTGCTAATCCATCGTAAAAGGATAAAGGAAATACATTCGATGCTAAATAAGTTGTAGGGTTAGAGTAAAATTCTTTTACGTTACGTCCATCGAAATGGAATTGCAAATCCGGGGCATCTTCGTAAGTGTAAGGAGATTTTATGAACGCTGTACCGCTGAGCGTTCCTGATACAGCTAAAGGACCATTTTTCTTTGGCTGTTGTCTATAATAATTGTATATTTCACTGACTAACTGAGGACCGTTAACCATAGTAGACGTTTTGTTCGACAAACCGATTACCAAAGCATCCGTGGTGACATGGTCTTGTAAATTACTGCCTACAGCCAGATCGGCAATCACGGGTATATTCAAGTTCTCTAAATGATACCTAGGGCCAACACCAGATAACATCAACAATTTTGGAGAATTTATAGCACCTGCACTAACAATTACTTCTTTCTTTGCACGCACTGTATAAATTTTACCATTTTTAACATAAGTAACACCAAAAGCTGTCTTAGTTGTGGGGTCTATGAGTACTTTAGTCACATGGGCTTCACTAACAACATCTATGTTAGGCCGTTTATGACGTATGGGTCTTATATAAGCTACATTGACTGACTCTCTTCTTCCATCTTTAGAAGTAGATTGAACTATATCTGTTCCTATTTGGTTTTCAGCATTGAGGTCTGTTATAGGCAGTCCTTTTTCTTTGAATGCTTCGACAAGCATCATTGTGTTTATGTCGATGTAGGGAAACCGTTCGATATTCATCGGCCCGCCAACCCCATGGTAACGCTTATTGTGGGATTCAATGTCCTGGTTGTTTTCTGACTTCATGAAGTACGGCAACACCTAGAAGTGTTAAATTATTTCATTAATATTGTGTTATACAGGATAAATATGTGAAAGTAAATAACTATAGTATGTAAAAGGTGGGTATAGTGTAGATTCGATAAATTCGTTTTTCCAGCAATACGTAGTATAACGCATAAACTGTATACTGTGAAAAATCCTCCTAGCCAATTTCGGCCACGGCGGCCAATCTCAACGGAGATCAGCCAGGTACGCAGGAGATATTATAGTGCACAAGTGTGTGCGCAATACACAGGTGCACTCGCTATTCCTTCACTCTCATAATCCGGTGAGACGGCAATCCGACATGACCGGAGAGAGATCAGGCGCAGGACCAACGGCTTTACGTGCTTTCCGAGGCACGGGGGTATCACACCGCCAACTTCCTGACTCCGAGCTGCGACTGAGTAAATTTTTTTTTTAAGATGGAAAAGCCCAGTCACAATTTTTTTGGCTCGACCCGGGATTCGAACCCAGGACCTCAGCGCGCAAATCGTACTCGTAATGCGTACGCAATACCACTACGCCACCGAGGCAGTACACTGTATACTGTAATGTTCACAAAATAGAGATTATGTTTTTTAAAGGTTGTCAGACTCATGTCGGCTTGTTTGGCTGCCTTACCTCTCGATAGCTCCATCCATGATTTCCAAGCTCTGCCCAAGAATCGTAGTCTCTTCTGCTGCCTCTGATGTATACCATGTAGTTAATTGCACTGGAACCTCCCATAGTCTTGCCCCTGTAATGGTATTTATAGTATTAGATCTTGAACTTCTTATTTTATTACATTTATCCATAGTGAATGCTCAAAAATGACATTTTGTTTGTTCATAAAAAATTAGAAAGCTAAATGCTTTGTTTGATTAGCAAGTAAAACCTCAGTTTTAGGATTCGTTGGCGAAATTAATTCTTGTAGACCATAGTTTAGGCACTGCGCAGACGAATGAACTGTCATACGATGCCAAATTATGACAAAGATATATTTATTAGTATGAAGTATCTCGTTGTCGCCATTTTGTATCGTGCGTTTGGTGCAACAGCTGATAGCGTCTGTGTGTGGCCTTGAATAAGTGGTTCGTAGTTCTTAGTTTCTTTATATTTTCCATTACAACAAGTTCGAGCGTTAACTTGGCCAAGCTAAGCATCTTCGTGAGTGATTTTGAAAACAATTTGTCTATAATATCGTATTACTAAGTTTACTTCATCAAAGTTAAATAGATTTCATTTTTGAGCCGCCAATGGATATATTTTATTTACAGTAAGACATCTTGATATTGTAAATAACAGATAGCTACGATTTGTATTATTAATACGACGGGAGGAACAAGTATTATGTTGTTTCTTTTGCTCCTTCATCATAAAGGTTAAGGAAAGAGACAATAAATTCAGTTGCAACACCATTGAAACAAGTTTTATTTAAAGAAAAAGAAATAGACGGTATCCAAAAAGATGTCGAACGATAAATAATGATTGTTTTAAATAAATCTAATTACTAATAATACACATCTAAATATAATAATACATGGAAATTAAACACAGCACAACATAAATAAACAATGAATAATAATTTTAATTGTCGATCAATAACCATATCCAAAATAATATTCCTCATGACCCACAATAAACGGCATAATGAAATCTAAATAAATGACACACAATAATATAAATAAAAATACACAACAATCTAAATATCTAATTAGAATTGTAAATAATTAAATACACGCAAATAAAACCGGCCAAATAAAAGTTTATATAAATAACATAAACCATAATCAAACATAAAAACGTCGAATTTTTTAGTGTGTAGAACAATGGTGAAATTTTAAATAGTGATTCAATGGTAGTGCTGTGTACTGTCGTACACATATGCTACATTTACCTTGATAGTGCACTATTTTCTATATTATGTAGTGTAAATGGATGTTGATGTGTTGTAGGGATTCATTGAGCTACTTTGAAAAATGTCTGCACAACATAAGGCCTTTCATTTTGTACGTTTTTGTGAAAGTTTTATCGCCTAAAATTGAGTATTTTTAGGAAACCCGTTTATATTGAAAGCCATTATTAAAGCGGCAGTTTCTACGCCATTTATGTGTCTAAAATATACCTGTTTTAGGTATTTTTTGTGTTCTCCAAAAAGGAAATCGCTAGCAAAGAGACCTCTATCTAGACACTTATATCGAATCAATATAGGCATATTATGTAATGTATTATGTTATGTAATCTGTAATTAGATGAATTACCATTGACTATCCATTCATAATGACTAATTCGAATAGACAAATCTGAAGTTAATAAGACTGATTAAGAGAAGTTTTTTAGACATTTTGCAATACACTGATTAATGGTCCCTGCGACACACTACATCGGTTTAGTAATATCATGGAGTAACTGTGCGGTAATTTCTCAATGAACTCACCCAAGGGTTTTTGGATTCCGACGATGAAGGGGGAAAATAAAAACAGATAGTTTTCTTTAAATTTATTTCTATAAAATTCATTTGTTACATAACATACTTTGCTTTTCTCTTGTTGTTTTCAAACTATAGCTGTTTGAGGAATTATCTCCAGTAACCTTCATTATCTTCTTTAATCTTTTATTGTTCAAATAAAAGAGTTATATCTCTTCTCATAAGAGAAAATAGCGATTCTAAAATTGTTTGGAGTTTCTGTGCTATAATAAATTAGACGCGAGTTTTATGTTCTTAAATTTGAAGGACTTCTGTTTCCTTTTTTCACATCCAATTAACAATTGTTATAGCCAATATACGTTACTTATAGATTATGCGACCATTCGATATATTAAGGTAATATCGTAAACCAAAAAAATAGAAACCTGTTGAAATTGATCAATGAGATTGATTTTCAAGATTTTTGACCAACATTCTTCCGAAAAGTGCGCGCTGCCAACATTGATTAAACCAAAATTAATTGTGAATATTTCTTTAGCTTTCATACAAATATATTTTACTCTATATGTGTGCTATTATTCAACCAAATTTTTTTCGTAACTTATTGTATACAAAAATAAAATCTCCATATGAATATCTAAACAAAAATATTTATGTAATATCAATTTCAATAAATGAAAAAACCGGCCTTGCCTGCATTTTCACTCGACTATAACTCTTTCTACGATAACTATAAAATATTGGCCATAAACTTCACTATTGTGTCTCACTGCACGCATTTCAAATCACCTACTAAATCATCAACAAGGCAAAATTTACTAATAAATTATGGAATGCCATGCAATCTGCCCTGTATTATATACTGCCCACTGCCGAGCACGGGCCTCTTCTACTACTGAGAGGGGTTAGGCCTTAGTCCACCACGCTGGCAAAATAAATAAAATAAATAAACAAATTACACATCTAATATATAAATGGCGTTTCCTATCAACTATTTGAAGCATTTTGTATCTACATTAAAATATGAATTAAACAAATATCTACAATTAACCTAACAATTATCATATTTTATATCTTTCATCCAATCTTCTTTTATCATATCAGCTGCCTTCTCACCTATCATGATTGCAGGAGCATTAGTGTTTCCCCTAACGATAATTGGCATTATAGAATTGTCAGCTACTCTGAGATTTTCAATACCATATACCTTCAATCTAGGACTGACCACGGCATTGCTGTCTCGAAGAGGTCCCATCTTACAAGTTCCCGAAGGATGGAATATAGTTGTAGTGTAACTTATAAGCAAACACTCAAAATATTTGTCTGTTCCCCATTGGTATTTAGAGCATGCTTTCACAGGCTTCCTTACAAATTTGACCCCATTGTCTCTTAATGCTTTTGTGTTTTCCAGTTTAGTGATAAATTTCAGAGCCGCTATTAAAGTGTCCATGTCTTTTTGGACGGTGAAGAATCTTGGATAGATCAATGGCTGACCAAAAACAGGATGTGTTTTGTTCAAAGTTAGGTATCCTCGACTTTCAGGAACTAATAGAATAGGTCTTACGTTAATGCCATCGTAAAATGACAGAGGTAGTACACCGGTAGCCAAGTACGTAGCGGGGTCAGCGTAAAATTCCTTCAGATTTCTTCCATCGAAATGGAATTGAATGTCTGGTACACTTTTGTCTTTATCAGCAAACTCAGTTCGGAAAAAAGCAGTTAATTGTAGAGGTCCTGTTGCTGATAATGGATCATTCTTGCTTCTAGTTCTATGATAATCTCTTATTCTATGTAACAGTTCATCTCCTTGTAAAAGTGTTGAGGTATCGTTGGTTAAAGCCATTAGCATTGCATTAGTCGTAGTATGATCTTGTAAATTCTGTCCAACTTCTAAATCCTTGACTACAGTTATGCCTAGTTCTTCTAGATCATTCTTTGGCCCTATGCCAGACAACATGAGGATTTTAGGAGAATTCAACGCTCCAGCAGATATAATAACTTCTTTACTAGCCCTGACTTCTCTCCAGATACCATTTTTGATAAATTTCACGCCACATGCTTTGTTAGTGTATGGTTCGATAATAATTTTCGTTACTTGAGCATTAGTTCTTATAGTAAGGTTGGGTCTTATGTTCCTTATTGGCCTTATGAATGCTGTGTTTGTTGATACTCTTCTTCCTCTATGAGTAGTTGTCTGTGTAATCATAGTTCCTATTTGGTTTGGACCATTAAAGTCAACTAAAGGCAGTCCAGTTTCATTAAAACCTTCGACTAGCATATTTACGTTTTTGTCTGCATATGATAATCTTTCAACGTTCATCGGTCCATTAGTTCCATGATATCTTGTATTTTTCGATTCAATGTTTCTATTATTCTCGGATTTTTTGAAGTAGGGTAGTACCTGAAAATTATCATGCCAAGGGTATCAAGTTTAATAAATATAGCTATTATTATGATGATAAATATTAAGCTATGAACTTCCAGCGCCATATTTTAATTTAGTTTCAGGCCATGCAATTGAAGTCAGTTGCAGCTTAGCTATAACTTGTAATTTAAGCACATGCTATATTTTTACAGAACGCATGCTTAACCCATTATGCCTAGAATATTGACGTATTCTTTTCAATCATTTTTTTACTTTAAACAAACCTTGCTTAACAAGTTTATACGTACATCTTTGTAGCTCCAACCATCATTCCCGAGAGCTGCCCAGTCATCGTAATCTCTTCTATTACCTCTCATATACACCATATAGTTAATAGCACTCGATCCCCCCATGACTCGACCACTGGAAAATATAAAAAATGATAAAAACGACACATTTGACTTTTGAGTCATAAGCATTGATGCTAAAGATAATAGAGCCAAATATTAAAAAAATGATTGAAATAATACAAATCAATCAATTCTTTTAAAAAGCATGGTGAAGACACCGCAGAGCATTTTGGTATTTAAGGCAATGCACACAGATGCAAATATTGCACTCTAGATGAATTATTTACAAGAATTGAGTAGCTATCAGGAGCGGCAATCTCGACAAGTTAAGTTTCATGTAGATGGAGGAATTTTTCCTAGAGATATTCGTCAGGAGATTGTTGCATCATACTGTTCAGAAGCAGGTGATTATTTGTTTTAGCTATCGTGACTAGTATACGATTATTATTTAGACCCGGCGATTATTTCTTGTCAAAACGAGCGAGAATTACCACACTAATGCCATTTCTCAGGTTCTGTACCTCAAAAGGAAAAAAGGAATCCTCATAGGATCACTTTTTGTTTGTCTGTCTGTCTGATGGTCTGTCTATCTGTCCGTTTGTCTGTCTATCAAGAGTCTTTTTCTCAGGAACGCTTAGACATATCAACTTAAGCTGTATATCAAATACTAGAGTCTACGGTATTTTTCAGCTGTTTAAAAAATCAAACTTGTAAGTCAACTCGATCAAAAGATTGACCGTTTGTGTCGCATATTTCGCAAGGGAATCAAAACCTATAGAGCACTTCCCGTTGACCTAGAATCATGAAATTTGGCAAGAATGAAGGTCTTACAGCACATGTAATAGGAAAATTTTGAAAACCGTAAGTATGTACTTTAATAACAAAAGATGCGATTTTACAGAATTTTTAAATATGATTGATTTATTGATTAATTTTGGCGAACTTTTTAACTTATACCTTACCTATAACTTTGCTTGGAACCTTCGACATGCGAGTCCAACTCGCACTTGCCCAGATTTTATATTTGCGTACAGTTTTTGATTATCATAAAGAAACTAAACTAAATTATTTTGTTTGAAGGGCATTGTAGCCAGTGTAATTACAAGACATAGCGAGACTTAACAACTTAAATATGTCTCAGGATGAAATCCTCCTAGCCAGTTTCGGCCACGGCGGCCAATCTCAACGGAGATCAGCCAGGTACGCAGGAGATATTATAGTGCACAAGTGTGTGCGCAATAGACAGGTGCACTCGCTATTCCTTCACTCTCATAGTCCGGTGAGACGGCAATCCGACATGACCGGAGAGAGATCAGGCGCAGGACCAACGGCTTTACGTGCTTTCCGAGGCACGGGGGTATCACACCGCCAACTTCCTGACTCCGAGCTGCGACTGAGTAAATTTTAAGATGAAAATACCCAGTCACAATTTTTTTGGCTCGACCCGGGATTCGAACCCAGGACCTCAGTGCGCAAATCGTACTCGTAATGCGTACGCATACGGATGACGAGCGCAGTGGAATGCCATACAGTACTTTGTAACTTAAGGTGCTGAATAGTATTTCTACTGTTTATGGGTGGTCGTATCGCTTACCATCAGGTGAACGGCATGCTCGTCTCGTCATTCGATGCCATAAAATAATAGTAATAATAATTGTTGCACCTAAACGAGGCTGTAACAGTCAGGTCGATGTGATCATGACCTGACTTTTGACAGTAATTTCTGGACAAGGCCTTTACGTTCTTTGAATGATGTCAAAACTCTGCATCATAATTTTAATGTCACATGTAATCGTTAAAGTTATTAAAATATAATCACAATAGCATACAGCAGTACGTAGATATAAGCATAAGTATACTGCTTCTCTCGAAAGCAGACCTTTGAAATGCTTTTACACAAGGTCACTGATGTATGGAATCTATGCTTCTACATATGTACAAATCAATGCAAGCTAAATATCACCCACAAGCCATGGAATTTATGAAAGCATGTAAACAATAATACAAATGCTGTTGCATAAAATATTGATGAAATACAAATTTAATACTTCCGGTAAAGAATAATGTTACCCCTTCCAGTCTAGAATTAAGTCATGTCCTGGGAAAAAAATGTATTAAGCAAAGAAATATTTTATTAATACAATTATCTTATTGAAATCCTCCTCGCCAGTTGCGGCCACGGCGGCCAATCTCAACGGAGATCAGCCAGGTACGCAGGAGATATTATAGTGCACAAGTGTGTGCGCAATACACAGGTGCACTCGCTATTCCTTCACTCTCATAGTCCGGTGAGACGGCAATCCGACATGACCGGAGAGAGATCAGGCGCAGGACCAACGGCTTTACGTGCTTTCCGAGGCACGGGGGTATCACACCGCCAACTTCCTGACTCCGAGCTGCGACTGAGTAATTTTTTTAAGATGGAAAAACCCAGTCACAATGTTTTTTGGCCCAACCCGGGATTGGAACCCAGGACCTCAGCGCGCAAATCGTACTCGTAACGCGTACGCAATACAACTACGCCACCGAGGCAGTCATCTTATTAATAGTGACTAGAGTACCTGTAAAAAAACTACATAAATTTACGCGTAGCAAAAACTTTGTAGCCCTTTTTACGAAAATTACGCGCACGGAGGAGCATGAGATTTGGCATAATTAGACTTCTTAATTATAGAGGAATTCAGAAAAAATAATTTATTAATCGCACTCAAATTTCGACCAGCAAACGACAATAATAAGTAAATACGTCACCGAGCATTGTTTTTGTAACAATAATAACATAATTATTACATACATACACCGGAAAGGTTTAAACATATGGCGTGAAACGGAACGCGTTACGAAGTACACAAATTGCTGTAAAGAAATCTAGTGGAATGATTAAGGGTCAGTACAGTCAACCACATAAATAATTGACACACACGTGTTTTTTTTTATATGGCCATCTTCGGCGCATTAGGGACGGCTGCGGGCTTCCTCCGACTCACGTCTAAGTTGTCGTCCGCAACCGCCCCTGCGCGTACCGTTGTTGCGGTCCTTCTCCTGTTGTTGCGGGGGGTCACAGAAGTTGGCTAGACTGATGGGTGGGCGGCACCTTCCGCCCACCCGTGACCCCGGAGGCCCCTATTAGTCACCTTTTACGACAGGCAGGGAATACCGTGGTGGAATTCTCCAAACGCCCCCAATCCACAGGGCGGGAGACGTCGGTCAGTCGTCCACCCAACGCCTCCTACGTCTCGTCTGGCGGCGGGAGGGATCACCACTGCGCTGGCGATCCCTCTCGGCACTCTCCTTCCGCGCAGAAGGACCACCTCGCAGAAGTGGGCCGCCGACCATGGAAGAGACCACGGCCGGCAGCGAGAGGTCTTCTCCGAGACACACACGTGTGCCTTTTATGCCCGACTGGGCAAAAGCACAATTGGTGAAAACTTTTCGCCATGTGTATTCCGTGCAATGGGTAAGGAGCGAGCCTTATAGAAAAACCTAATTTTATGATCTCAGTACCCGTCAGGAGTTTGGAATTTGTGCCCGATATCGCGAAAGAGTCGCCCCCTACCACATTAGACGAAACGTGGTTGCTATGGTTGCACTTCTGCCCACCCCGTCGGAGATAAAGGCGTAATGTGTTTGTTATTTTTTATAATTTTCATCTAAATTTTGCTTAATACCCCTTTTATACACATAATATCAATCTCTCAACTCAATCACTTTTTCGACCTCAAAATGGAACAATTTATGCGAACTTCATTAGACAACGTAGGAGGTGGGCGGTTATACCTCGTCTCATTTAGAAATATGTGCCTTGTGTCATAAAATGAAGGATAATGCACACCAAGTTATGGGATGTGAAAAACTTCGCTTCGTTGATGGAATTTTATGGAGTATCGCTTAAAGATAAAATCCTTTTATACAACTAAATTACGGGCTTGATGATACGCGTATATATTTTTTATGGAATTTATCTAAAAGGAAAATATTTACTGGATATTTTACAAACAGGTTGGATCAAAATGAGGTTATCAATTTGTATTTGAATAAGTTTAATAAATTATTAAGTACATTTTTATTTTGAAGTGTAAAATCTGATTGCCTCGATAGCGTAGTTGTATTACTATACGACTGCAATGTTGAGGTCTCAGGTTCGCTCCCGGGTCGGGCAAAGTGGTATTGGATTTTCCTATTCAGTATCAGTTCAGAGTATGGAATTTGTGCCTGATATGGCGATAGGCTCGCCCCTTATCACATCATGGGACACGCACGCACGGTGAGAATTGGGTGCATTAGTTGGGCCTCTGCCTGCCATTATAAATGCAGGTGTAAAATCCAAAGATGTTCGGTTTCCTTACATGGAACCTATCATAGTTGGTTTACTTTTTATAACATCACTGACTTCTTCTGAAAAGAAGAAAATGCGTTAGGATTTTAACAATAAATATGGAACGATTCCAGATAATTGGGTTAATTACTGACCCAAAAATATTTATGATGGGGAAAACATCGTTGTATCGGGGCCGGGGCGCGAATTCCGATATTTGTTCGGGCGCCTTGACTGACAGAACTTTCTATATTGTTTTGTCATGGCCGTCGGACAAACTGGGTTAAACATTTTATGAATATTTATTTCTCAAGATTAATTGTCTTAGTTTACAAGTATGTTATTGGGTGCTTTGGACGTCAAGAAGCAATTAGGCAAGCCAATGCCTATCGAGGCATACATTTCTTGCTGGTCGACTTGTAGGTTTTCTACTTCGATCGGGCGGTAAATCACCCAAACACGTTAGTTCGTAAAGCGTCAATATATATTCTATTCGACCGCGCCAAATGGAGACGGCCACGTTCCGTATTAACCGATCCAGAGGACGAAATCACTCTGGCCATCCGCCGTAAGAACGAGTTCTTGAAACTACAACACTCCACAAGACCGCAGTTCCGTCCTCGCCGTCAACGACCTCGCCGCGTTCCCCGTCGCCTCCCCACCCCCTAGCAGTTCTGGCCCGCGTGCTGAAGACACCACAATCTAATAGGATTAGACCTAAAAACCAATCTTTCCCTAATCGTTGATGTCTCATCCTCTCTTAGTGGCCGTCCTGAGCCGAGGTTCGTAACCCGTTAGTGGGTGGCCCTCAGCATAGTCACTTAATTCAAAGGGTTGCGAGCGCCTTCTGCGTTCACCCTAAAGACCGGTGTGGCCAGAAAAGCCGATTCGCGTCAGGCTACTGGCAGTAAGGCCTTTAACAAAAAAAAAGACTTGTAGGTTTCAATCAAGGCATACGTCATCTCTTGATGGTCGACTTTTTATTTGGGCTTTACTTCTCTTAACACTTGTTATGAAGTAACATTATGGTGCATTTTTCACAGCATCCTAGCTATTGCTCGCTGCTCCGCCAGTTTTTCCAGGATACAAGTCCTGCTATATATTGTCCCGGGATAAAAGTAGCCTGTGTCCTTCCTAGAATCTCAAAGTATCTGCATGCCAGATTTTATTGAGATCCGTTCGATAGTTTCAGTTTATCGCGTTCATACAAATGCAGCAGGAGAGTTTGTGTTGTAATATGTAAGGAAGGATAATTCTTGTTTATCTTGGCACCATCGCCGATATCTGCAAAGGAAAGTGCAAACACCTTCGTGTTCTTGATTGAAAGACATTGTATTTAAAGGCTCAGATTGATAAGCATGTTCGTCTCGCTATTCAATTGACAAAAACTAATCGAGGTTATCTCTCTACACTAGTGGCCTTGAACTACTTCCTTTCAAGTTTATTTTAGGTGTCTTTGTACTGTAATTTCTAAAGCAGCGTGCAGACGCAATTTAGTGTAGAGAATTGTTTCACTATGAAACTGTAATGTAACATTTCTAAGCATAATCACGTCTACATTACGACTCAAATATCACGATTATCACAAGTGCCCCATGAGCTCCCTGTTTTGCGGGTGGACACTGTGAGGAGGCGCAATGATCTTGTCATAGAGCTCAACCGGACTCTGGATCTCATTTCCACGTGGGGTTCCATGAACCTGGTTGAGTTCAATGCCAAGAAAACGCAGGTGTGTGCGTTCACGTGCAAAAGATCCCCGTTTTCTCCTCTCCCCAATCTTCAGAGTGTTCCACTCTTAATGCGGAATGACCTGAATATCCTTGGTATGGATATCCGCTGTGATCTGAATCCAAGGAATCACATCGAAGGCGTTATATCTGCCACTTCACGCAGGTTTGGAATCCTGAACAAGGTGCGTCGGTTCTTCACGCCCGGTCAAATCTTCCGCTTGTATAAAGCACAGGTACGGCCGGGTATAGAATACTGTTCGCACCTCTGGGACGGTTCCGCCCAATACTTGCTCGATGCCTTGGATGGATTGCAGCGGCGGGCCATCCGCATTGTGGATGATGCAGACGTAACGAGCAACTTGGAGTCGCTACAATTGCGGAGGGATGTCGCTTCTCTAAGCGTGTTCTACCGTCTGTATCATGGCGAATGCTCTGAAGAGTTGTTTAATCTGATCCCCTCCTCTCCTTTCTTCAGCAGAACCACGCGTGCCGGTATCCGAAGCCACAGCTTGATGGTTAAAACCATCTCGGCTCGAACCAATAGGTTCGCCAATTCTTTTATTTGCCGCACCATCAAGCTTTGGAATAGTTTACCGGCGCACGTGTTCCCTCCTTCCTATAATCCTGGGTCCTTCCGCCGTAGCGTGAAGAAGCAGCTCAGTAGGCCGGCATGATTGTGTCGAATGGCATGAGATAACTATGTGCTGCCATTCGATACTCTATCTGGACTGCATCGCACTTACCATCAGCTGAGGTGCAGTCACTTTGCCGTGCCCGAATAAAAAAAAAAAAAAAAAAAGTGACTAAACTAGTAAGGAATTTTTAAGATGTTGCCAAATGATAGGATCCATATCTTTCCTTTACTCTGCCTTTTTGTATGTTGTGTAAAGTGGTCGTTGTCGGTGTATGCAATTAATATATTTCCAACCACCCTTTAAAAGTACATCTTACTCTTCTTGCCAGTCAGTTTTAGAAAATTAAATTGGATGCTGTTCATCTTCTATATCTCATATTGAGGAGGCAAAGCCTTGATAGATTATGGGGCGATATTTTACACTCGCATTATATTCCTGGTAATCTTTTCTTTTTTCAAGCAATTAATTCTACTCCAGCGACTCTCCAAACCTAGATTTTTCAGCAGTTTGATTCTTCTACTTTCTTCTATTCCCGAGTGACGATTTTCTACCTTTCACCTCTCTGAAAATGCTGCATTCTAAATATTTTTATGGTGTTTTTATCTTCCGATTTAAATTTATTTTCAACTAAATTAAGGTAAGGACTTACCTCAACCATTGACATGTTTGTCCTCTCTGGGCTCTGCACGTTAGTTCTTCAGGCTGGGTCCGGTACATCCAGTCGATGCTGGAGCCGCCTAGTGCTGGAGCGAGTGCTGGCACGCTGGCGACGTCTGGCTCTTCTGGACCTGCTTCTAGCAGTAGCACCTGTTGGAAGATAGCCTTATTACGTAAGCTGTAGATATCTTTCAATGGTTTATTGTGGCTCGTGGTTATTTTGAAGATAGCCAATATGTTTATATTTTTATGCCAATAGCATTACAATATGTTAGAACCTTATTATTTTACTCCTGGGATTATAGTTTGAGGAGAGGAAGTAAAACACCAAATAGTTCACTTATAATTATCGCTTTAGCAATTACTTGACAAATACTTCAGTGAAACTTTACATATAATTTATTACAATTGGTGATAGTAACAAAGTGGTAGTATATATCAAAATGTAGTCATACTATCTTGTTTATCTGCATATAAACCTTTTCATAACAAACATTTTATGTCAGACATTTCAGTTTTTGTTACTAGAAAACTTTGCTCATATTTTTAGCTTTCTAACACGGGAAACAATCCCCTTGATTCTAGAATCGTGTTTAAAACGTGTTAACATGGAACAAAGCGGTCGTTTGCAATAAATATTCAAATCTCATCCCGCCCATTCAGAAGTTTGATTGGCTTTAAACTATACAATAAAGTTGAAAATCGTGTGTACTAGTTACTCGGTTACTTCTCAGGATTCAGAAGTTTCCATATCTACCAATGGAAATTTATTATTCGACAATGTTGTATATCTCTCAAAATTGTGATAGTATCTAGGTATGTTTGAAACCGTTATAGGTAATAAATTCTCAAAAATATTTTTTCAAAATGTAATATGTTTTTCAAACCGTATTCAGAAAAGATTATTATATGCGTTGTATTTTTTATCTAATTTTTAAACTTTGTGCATATCATTCTACTGATGTATACATATAACCATAAGTTCAAACCACTATCCTCAAAAGACAAACAGAGACAAAAGTAATTACTTAGTCAAGTCTATATTCGTGCCATATGAGGAAATTTATCTTCAATCCCATATTAGTCCCAAACACAAATCCCAAGCAACTTAAAATATATGCATCGGATAGTGCAAAGCGCGTATTTTTTTATTATTTCGCCACGGCAAAGTGACTGCGCCTCACCTGATGGTAAGCGCGATGCCGTCCAGATAAAGTATCGAATGGCAGCAGATGGACGATGGTTATCTCATGCCATTCGACACAATTAACACTGATATAGCGCTTAAGTGACGAAAAAACTTTAATTGAAATTAATACTTACGACACTAAACTTATGATTGATATTACTATATTTTTTTTACTTACGCGGTATTTACCTATGCTAATTACGCGGTATTGAACTATCCCCGACGACATGGCAAAAAAAAAAATAGAAATCGAAGCCAGAACCTTCTGATCTTGTAACAACTGAACCAGAAGCTTTAAAGTAAAGTAAACCGCTTCGAATGGACCGTTGTTACTCCCACTTACACAAATAGTTTTTGTCGGCCATTGATCGGTAGTGACAATGAACTTCGTGTGTGCCGCGGTTCAGTATCAGACATTTTCGTATTGTCCGGCTTGTTAAAGTGGGGAGCATGACGTCATGTTCAAGGAGTTTCTTAATGGTAATTTTTAGTACGCGTATTTGTTCGGGCAAAGTGATATTGAGTTTTTCTATTCAGTATCAGCCCGGAGTCTGGAATTTGTGCCCGATATGGCGATAGGCTCGCCCCCTATCACATAATGGGACGGAATAACGGCGAAAAGTGGGAGCACTAGTTGCGCCTCTGCTAACCCTTCGGGGATAACAGGCGTGAGTGTGTGTGTGTGTATTTGTTTTAAAGTCTGCAACCCTAAAAGTTCTAACTGAATTTATTTGTATTTCAAAGGATTAATGTTAAATCATCCTTCGAGCAAAAGGCGTCTGAAATAAAGACTCATCAAAATCGAATGTATAGTTTTTTAAAGTTATTTCTGCAAATCAACGTAACAGATTAAAAAAAAAGTACAAATGAATTGGCTTAGTTTTACGGTTATAGGCAGAGGTATATCACATTTTGCCTGTCAAATCATATGTAATAGTACAGAAGTCAGACATTTTATAAAAATACTATCTCTCTCGTCCACAACAAAAGCGGAACAGCGGTTGACGATTTACGATCCAGTTAAAATCTCTAAGTCGTTCGAGCTATTGTATTGCATTGCGTGATTCTACGATAAACCTCAATTTTACTACCCATGCTATGCTCAAATGATATATTTTACTTGATTTAATCAGTGTTTCTTAGAATATGGTGTTTTAATGTTTATTTTATGAGGTGTTGCTAAGTTCCGGCACTTTATAAGACCTTTCTGGAAATTATAGTCATTATTTGCACTTTTGGGACAAAAATGAGCCTCTATTTTAATTGCGGATATGGTTTATCTGTCCGCGAATTTCAAAGAGAGCCTATAAGCGGTTACTATATTAATATCTAACAACTAGTAGTGCTCGCGCTCCGCCCCTGTGAAAAAGGTTTTCCGGGATAAAAAGTAGCCTATAGCACTCAGGAGTCATGTAGCTTCCTATTAGTGAAAGAATTTTCAAAATCGGTTCAGTGGTTCCTGAGATTAGCGCGTTCAAACAAACAAACAAACTCTACAGCTTTATAATATTAGTATAGATTAATATCAAGACATCACTAATATTCGCATAATTTTAGTAAAATGTAGATATTCCGTTATTCCGTCCCATGATGTGACAGGGGGCGAGCCTATCACCATATTGGGCATAAATTCCAGACTCCGGGCTGATGAATAGAAGAATCCAATATCACTAAGCCCGACCCGGGGCTCGAACCCGAGACCTCAGCATGGCAGTTGTACCGTAATACAACTACGCCACCGAGGCAGTCCAAACAAATGGTATAATGTGAGTTAATGGGAAAGTTGAATTTATTATTTATATAAAACTCTTAAAATGTGAATGAATATGGCACAAATAATATAATCTATAATCAAATAATCCATATTTTATACCGAAAGGTGCACAGTGGGTCCTTTACTACGAGAAAAATGTTATAAATAGACGACAACGCGTGCAAAGTATATTTACTAGTACTGCTCGCGGCTCCGCCCGCGTGAAAAAGTTTTTCCGGGACAAAAAGTAGCCTATAGCACTCAGGAGTTATGTAGCTTCCTATTAGTGAAAGAATTTTCAAAATCGGTTCAGTAGTTCCTGAGATTAATTTCGACCAAATTTGATTACCATAAAAACGGTTCTAGTGAGTTAATCTTAAAAGATAGACATATACCGTCGCGGACATTTTTTTAGATCATTTTAAAAGGAATAATTCTTTCATACATATATTTTTGGTATCTTGAACCGTTTTCGCAGCGCACGCAATGGAAGCCCTCAAGGATGAATAATTTTCCCCGTTTTTTTCACATTTTCCATTATTTCTTCGCTCCTAATAGTTGCATCGTGATGTTATATAGCCTAAAGCCTTCCTCGATAAATGGTCTATTCAACACAAAACGAATTTTTCAATGCGAGCCAGTAGTTCCTGAGAATAGCGCGTTCAAACGAACAAACTCTTCAGCTTTATAATATTATGAGTATAGATTAGGTTTTTTTATAGCATTAAAATGACGATACGAGTATGCCGCTGGTGGACTACGTTCGACCGTAAACAGTAACAACGCCGCGTAGAAATCTGATTACAAAATACTGCATGGCACCCCACTGCGGTTGTCACCCTGGGATGCAATCAGCCCTGTATTATATACTGCCCACTGCTGAGCACGGACCTTCTCTACTACTTGAGAGAGGTTAGGTCTTAGTCCACCACGCTGGCCTAGTGCGGGTTGGCATATTTCACATACCCTCGAAATTCTCATGGAGAATTCTCAAGTATGTAAGTTTCCTCACGATGTTTTCCTTCATCGTTAAAGTTAACAACAATTCATTGATCAACAATACAGAAGTAACTTCGAAAAGTCAGAGGTGTGTGCCTTGGGTTTAAAACCTCCAGACATTGGCTCAGAAGATCGTTCTATTCCCAACTAGGCTATCGTCCATCCTGAGATATTAGATGTTAAGTCTCATTATGTCACTAAAATCTCAAATCTTTCAATAATTACACTGGCTACAATGTCAAACCGGAATAACAGTGCATGCACACTGCTGCTTGACGGTAGAAATGGACATTGCCGTAGTACCTACCTACAATGCCCATCACATACAAAATACCTACCACCAGTAAATAGGTATGTCTAATATAGTGTTGCCGTACTCAAATTGCTATTGTCATGCTTTTATATGCTGGAATATCCATTCATTTTTGGTCCAATTTCATCAATTTCTTATTAGTTAATCGGGCAATAAATTAACACGAATTTATCGGGCTTCCTAAAGAACGCCTAGATAAAGAAGATCTGCTTGTGTAAGGTGGGACACTCTAAAACCTCAGTCCATTAAGGAAGTTAACAGGCTGTTAATCTAAAATAAATTAGGACTCAGTATAGAATGAAAAAAGTTAATCTAACAAACGTAATACGAACTAAGGTACTTTAGTATTGAACTAGTATTGTGAAAGTTTTTCGTTTCTCCGTCTCTCATTGTTTTACTTTAATGACGTTGGGAGACACCGATCAATGGATGAGACTGATCTTGTCTTATTTATAATTGCTGATACATGGAAAGTGACATAATTATGTATGTAACCGGCAATCTGTATAATCTGGTATTCTATACAAAACCTAGTCAATGTATAAAATGCCAAGCAGCAGTGTGCATGCACTGTTGTGTTTCGGTTTGAAGGGCATTGTAGCCAGTGGACATAATGAGACTTAACATCTTATGTCTCAGGATGACGAGCGCAGTGAAATGCCACACAGTACTTTGTAACTCAAGGTGCTAGATGGTGTTGCTACTGTTTATGGGTGGTCGTATTGCTAACCATCAGGCAAACGGCATGCTCGTCTCGTCATTCAATGCCATAAAAAAAAACTTGGGGCGTTCAGACGATGTATGAAATATTATTTAAAGTAAAGTATGTAATGGACAATAATATTCATAATATTTTATTCGTTGTATGGACGTCCAGGCATTCTATGCATTGCATAGAATTAGATTATTAAATAAATCAACAATTTTCATCATTTAAAGTCTAGCATAGAAAGCACGATCTAAATGTGGTTAAAAATCAACATGATAGGTATCAACACTTGCATGCCGATGGAAGAGCTAGATATGAAAAAACTAAAAAGAGATGCAATAATAATGACGCAGGGGCGGTTGCGGACGACAACTTAGACGTGAGTCGGAGGACGCCCGCAGCCTTCCCTAATGCGCCGAAGATGGCCACCGCGGAGTTTTAGTTGGTATGCCGTGCGGTGTACATAGGTTAGGGACTCGGCCTGGCGGTCGCCCGACGTTTTCCATCTCTCCGGGCGGCTCAACGTCGGGTCGTAAGGTACGGTGAACCCAACATAACCGCTCAGTCGTTCCCCTTGAACACTGGACGGTAGTAATAAGTAACTTTCTCCGCATCAACAAAAAAATAAAAATAATGACGTCATGGTGAATTCCGATGCGTGCAAAGAAAGAGATGAAACGATTACCCAGCCATTGTAATATTTGAAATACGAATTCCCACCCCATTTTTCAAACTTGGTGGTCTCAAATAATAAATTAGTTTAATGATTATTTGCTAATACGTATAGGATAATTGTTTATCCCAATCCCAATGTAGTAAATACCTTATTTGTATAGAATGCCTACGTTATACACCTGAACATACACTTAATGTAGTATCCCAGGTTGGAAAAAGTAATTTTGGTCGCTTCTTCTCAGTATAAGCCTGGAGTCTGGAATTTGTGCCTGTTATGTAATGCCGGATTAGCCCATAAGCAAATTAAGCAAGTGCTTAGGGCATCACGTCTTGGGGGGCACCAGAAACAGTACAAAACAAAGCCAGCACATAAAAGTAAAGCTGTTTGAAAATCCGCGCGATTAAAGACTGATGTTAGTTTACTTATTGTAGGGGGGCCCGACAGGCGTGAATTGCTTAGGGCATCAAGTTGTCTTAATCCGGCACTGCTGTTAGGGCGGTAGACTTGGCCCTATGTCGCGAAACGTGCCCTAGTTGCTTCCACCGTTGCCTACCCTTTCGGGAACAAAGGCGTGACGAGTATTTGTTTTTTTTATGATACCCCTTAGTGTTGCTATCTACCCCACCAGCATGAAAGATCTTCCCTGGTATAAACGCCACTGTACCATTGTGTGCACTAAAGAAAAAGAAATCTCCTCCAGAATCTCTATAAAATCGATTCTCCAACTTTTCCACGGACATATTAATTTAAAGTCAATCCAGAGATATGATTACCTACAACTAGTTTCTTCGTCTGTAAGTTGGTTACTTATTGTTGTTAAAGAAATGCCAAAACTCAAAATGTTATTTTGAGTATTTTACTGAGTGAAAAAAATATTAACTTGTTAAAAGGTTGCACGAACACGTTGGATGCTGGCCTCTTTAGACAGATTTGTTAGGAAAACTTTATGGAAGGTTTATGTTAAGCAGCTGTCTCTATAAGGCTGATGATGATGACTGATACAATGGTTAGGTAATTTGCTGTTTAACTAACGGTGACCCTGACATAAGCGCCCAGTCGCCTCGGAGGTAGTGCGGTAGTGGTAATTAAATTATCCCCGCGAAACCTAAATGACAAAATATTAGAACTTGATGGCTGAAGACCACCTCCAGCAGGTTGGTATGCAATTTTTTCTGGTAGGCTTCTAATCCTCCCATAGATGGTATATCACCCAGAACTCTAGAAGGCACTGCATAACATTTGAAATATTTTCATACAAAGAATATTGAGAAATGACCATTTGCGCAAGTTTCCAAATGATCCAATTACAAAAGGAAATAACATGAATTATAATTATTGGTACTTTATAATTAAAAATGGTTTTGAAGTCATTGAAACTTTACATAGGCATTGAAATTTATTTAACCCTAGCTTTTGCCCACGGCTTCGCCCGCGTTAATAAGTTTTTCCGGGCTAAAAGTACATAGAAACCCTTCCGTTGAATCATTCTATCCAACACATTTATTTGGATAAAGATTAATATTATGACGTTGATACAACTCTTAACAAATAATGCATTAATTTCGACCAAATTTGATTACCATAAAAACGGTTCTAGTGAGTTAATCTTAAAAGATAGACATATACTGTCGCGGACATTTTTTAGATCATTTCAAGAGGAATAATTCTTTCATACACATATTTTTGGTATCTTGAACCGTTTTCGCAGCGCACGCAATGGAAGCCCTCAAGGATGAATAATTTTCCCCATTTTTTTTCACCGTTTCCATTATTTCTTCGCTCCTAATAGTTGCATCGTGATGTTATATAGCCTAAAGCCTTCCTCGATAAATGGTCTATTCAACACAAAAATAATTTTTCAATTCGAACCAGTAGTTCCTGAGATTAGCGCGTTCAAACAAACAAACTCTTCAGCTTTATAATATTATGTAGTATAGATGTTATAGATTGTCAAATGCTACGTGCCTACTTCAATTTAGCGACATCTAGCGGCACAGCCTTGAACTAACACAGTAAAAGTTAATAAATTAAATCGAAACTGAGTCGAAGGCAAGGACAGTTTACGATCGAGAATCTTATTTCTATTGACATAAGTCTTTTATTCGTGTACTCAACTTCCAAACTTACCCAATACACACCAAACGTCTTATTGTGCCGAAATTTCGCCATTTCATTTAAATCATTACACTTTCAATTTACTTCGTGTATTGTCATTCAGGTGTAGATTTCAAAACGATATTACTATTGCAATGAAGCCTAATAGTGTGAAATCGAGCGTGACGGTCAGCCTAATATTTTTAATACAGTAATGGAACCTAGTTTTTGCCGAGTGAAAGTTGTTTTTGATGTAACTTCGGTATTTCTCCGGTTAAACACATTTTTTTCCCGAATAAAAGTACTGTCACTGAAGTATTTTTTAACACGCTTTTATTAGCTTCAGACGGTCGTATGTCTGTATATAAGTAACTTTACACTTTGAACATGATTTTGACCCACTTCAAAACGTCGGATTAAATAAATTTGTCATACTTATCAAGGACAGATGGCAATACAATATTTTAAACTATAAAAAAAAAAGAACTAAAGAACTGAAATGATAGAAACAAGATAAAATCTTGTTTCTATCTTTTCAGTTCTTCAATGAATGTACTAAAGACGCAGTCGGGTTTTTGATTGATTTTAATATTTTTTTATTTCCATCTTTTTAGTTTCGTTTTTTTATAAACTACTTGTGTGCCAAATTTCAGCCAAACCCATCAAGTAGTTTTACCGTGAAGAAGTAACAAACAAAACAAACGCATTTATATTATTAGTGTGAAGTGTGATGTGATTTATTAGCATTTCCTATTCCAAATTCCAATAAAACATATACTTTATATATATATTTGTAATCACCGTTAAAAATCCTTTATTTTGATACCACACTTGATAAATTTTAAAAATATTGATTTTCTTTGAGATTAGTTTTTGCCGCCAAAAATCCTTAATTTAGATTTTTTTTATTTTGATGTACCCAGTGTCACTCTCACGACTAAGCCAAATCTATTGACACCACTCACATAAAAATACGACAAGCCGTTTAGGCTTTACAGCGTGCCAAAGAAATATACATGCATACATACACTCGAAAAACATAACCCTCCTTCTTTCGCTGTCGGGTAAAAACATACGTTTTTTTATCCAAGCACAGAAAATGGCTCCACTGCACCTGATACTCCGTGAAGTTAAGCAAAGTTAAAGAAAGTGTCAACCGGCAAGAGATAGAAACATCCCCAAACTATCGACACAGTCATGCCGGCCTACTCAATAGCTTTTTCACGCTTCTCTTGAAAGACCCAGGTTGTGAAAGGGAAATGCAAAGTGTTGTACAGCTAATGGTGCTGCATAAATATGAGTTTCCGAAACTTTTGGTCTATTATGTCATTTATCTATTGAAATCATATTGTGAATGTGAGAACATAAAGGAACAAACAATTTTGCTTTTATATTAGTACAAAGCCGTGTTGAGAAGCAAATTCGCATAGAAATACATTGCGTAAGAACTTCCAGACGCGTTTACACCAGCAGCAATATTTTAATAAGTTTATACAAATGTGACCTGCCGCAAAAATTGCAGAAGTCCGCTCATCCTGACTGTTCCATGGTAAAAATAGGTTCCGGAAAAGCTTCTGCAAGTTGTCTTGCTGCTCTAAGCCCCGGTTAACAGTATTGAGAAAGTCGCATGCATGGTGCTTGAAAACTTTTAGGGATACTTCTCTCTGTAGATATTTTATTCTAATGAGTTTTATCAGAAACATGAATTATGTAAATACAATATTACTTCGTAATTGTCAGTGGTGACTGTCTCGGTGGCGAAGTTTTTGGAACGACTGCAGAGGCCGTGGGTTACGTGGTAACTTATACTCTATGTCTCGGGTTTGACCCTCGGGTCGGGCATAGTTATATTAGGTTTTTCGTCTCAGTATCAACCCGGAGTCTGGAAGTGCCCGATATGGCGATAGGCTCGCCCCCTATCACGGATTGGGACGGAATACGCTCGGCAAAGTCTGGTTGCGTCTGTGCCTACCCTTTCGGGGATAAAAGGCGTAAGTGTATCACTACTTAAAAGTTGTGAAGCAGTGCCTTAACATTACAAATCTCAGAACTGTATCGTCGCTATACTAATCGCTGTTTCTTTAATGTCGTAAGAACATTCCTGTTTCTTCTGGTCTTAGACTTATGGTAGGTAGAAACAGTTTTCAGGCTAACTCCGATACTGTCCTATGTTATAAAAGCATTTAACTTTAACATCTGTTTCATAATATAAAAAATACAAAGAATTTTGTTCAAAGGCATTCTTTTAATATTAAAATATGTAACATGCTCAGTAAACAGTTTAAAATACGATATTATTTTTTGTGTAAATATTTTTTGTAACAATGTTATTTAGTAATAAACATTGTTTGAGTAGATTTATAATGTATCGTATACTAGGTGTTGTTCGTGGAACACACACACACACACACACACACACACACACACACACACACACGCGCACGCACACACGCACGCACGCACACACACATCTTTATCCTCAAACGGCGAAGGAGTAGGCAGAGGCACAACTAGTGCATCCGCTTTTTCAAAATGTATTAACCGCTAAAGAAGTATTTTCATCCCCCTGGTCCGGAGTTCAGTCCCCCAACGCGAGGGCGCTTGGGTCAAAATATTACTACTTATTTAAACGACACGCAAGACACTTTTATTTTTTCCCTTTTATAGGTTTTTCTGTCGGGGGTTATTTAAATTTTTAGCATCTTGTCTACGGTGGTAGGTATCTGGACGGAGAGAAAGTATCTTATGACCAGCAGCACTTTCATACGTATAACATACCAGCCCTGTAATACTGCACACTGCTGAGCACGGGCCTCCTCTACTACTGGGAGGGTTAAGGGCTTAGTCCACCACGCTGGCGTAGTGCGGGTTGAAAGACTTCGCACACTTTCAAAATTCTTATAGAGAACTTCTCAGATATGCAGGTTTCTTCACGATGTTTTCCTTCACCGTTAAAGCAAGCGATAATTCACAAAAAATACACGCATAACTTTTTTAGAAAAAACAGAGGTGCGTGCTCTTGGGTTTTGAACCTGCGGACATTCGTCTCGGCAGTCCGTTCCACTCCCAACTAGGCTATCGCTGTTTTCGTACATATAAAGTTAGAAATACATATTTGTGATATATATTTTTTATTGCATCGAATGTCGAGACGGGTATGCCGTTCACCTGATGGTAAGCGATACGACCACCCATAAACAGTAGAAACACCATACAGTACCTTGAGTTATAAAGTACTGTGTGGCATTCCACTGCGCTCGTCATCCTGAGACATAAGATGTTAAGTCTCATTATGTCCAGTAGTTACACTGGCTACAATGCCCTTCAAATCGAAACACAACAGTGCATGCACACTGCTGCTTGGCCGTAGAAATAGACATTGCGGTGGTACCCACCCAGACGGACTCTTACATATGAGTGTCCTACCATCAGTAAGTAATTTTCATATAAGCAGAATTCAAAACCCGCATGACCTTTGGGTATATTATCTAAATAACAACATTATCTAAATGACTGATTTCAAACAGCTCATTAACGCGCCAAATCAACCGTAGTAGTCAACAACATTCGATTAGTCATTCAATTAAATTTTAATTCATTAATTTAATTAATGGTTTTATAGCAAATTAAATTAATAAAAGTATAATTGATATACCATGATTAATGGTAATTACTATATGTAAATGTATGAAAAAAGAACGAATAGTATAAAATCACATTTAAGTGAAAAAAAAAACTGGTTAATAGTGTAATAATTATGATGCAACCTATGATTGTGCATCAATTTCTCTTTAGATCATGCCTTTTAGGCACACGTACACACACTCCTTTTATCCCCGAAGGGGTAGGCCTCTGCACCCACTTTTCGCCGTTATTCCGTCCCATGATGTGATAGGGGGCAAGCCTATCGCCATATCGGGCACAAATTCCAGACTCTGGGCTGATACTGAACAGAAAAACTCAATATCACTTTGCCCGACCCGGGGATCGAACCCGAGACCTCAGCATTGCAGTCGTACTATAATAGTATAATACAACTACGCTACCGAGGCAGTCATGCTTTTTAGTGTATAATTAATAACCTTAGTACAGAATTTCTCTATCACAAACCAGTATTCTTATTTTAATATAATAAAAACAAAAATATTGCAGTTTCTTATTCGAATTTCGCTAATATCAATTTGGAACAATGTTCATCGATCTTGATTTCGAAAGTGATTACGGTTTTGTAACTTTTTAACAGAAATTTTGACACAAAACGTACTTTGAATGAAATAAAAAATAACTTTCTAAATTGAAAGTGGCATTGATTTTATATAATTGATACTTTTAATTATTGTTGAAATATTAAATTGATGCCTATTCTTCCAGTTCTGTTTTTTTTTTCACATAAAGACCCAATAAAATTGAGAATCGACATCTAGAGGCCGCGTATCACATCCAACTAACTACCAAAAGGCGAAGGAATTTCGGTAAATAAACCAGCTAATGATCCAATAACACTGTACGTTACAGATTGCCTAATAGTTAGCTGATAAATTAATTCCTAATTAATTAGCTCGTATCATTGATGAAGTAAAGAGGCAGATATGCCGCTTGAACGCGCAAACTGAAGAGTTGAAATCCAAACGGATTTCTTACACTTTAGGACATTATTTTCCACTAGGCGTTGCTCGCGGCTCCGCCCGCGTGAAACGCTTTTCTTGCTACAAAATACCTTAAAACACTATGATGCCAACGTCATCTATTGAAAGAATCAGCTAAAAATGTCTATTATTTCCCATGGGAGCTAATTACTTTGATAAAAAGTAGCCTATGTGTTAATCCAGGACATGATCTACTCGTGTATTTTTTCATACCAATCCGTATGTTTACGTCTAACAAACATGCAAATAGACATAGTAGTTTCTGCATTTACTTCTAAAAAAATATGCAAACATTTTCACTAAAATTCGCATTTATATATTATATATTAAGATAAAATGCAACTCAAAAAAACTCAACTCGAAAAAGCAATTCTTTTGTAAAATCAGCGTCAAAATTGGTTGAAAAATAAAGCAGTTATACATATTTGAAATATTATAGTATTATATATAGGGTTATAGCGCTTTCTCTTTCTGACGCATGTAGCATTATTACCGGTGACAATCAGTGACGTCACAGTTTGCTTCTTCCATTATTTAATGGCTACTCCTTCCAAAACCTTTTTTTTTTATAAGGTATGTATTTCTGTGTAGATTTTGAAGTTATTTTTGCGTTACATTTTGACATATTATGATAAATATATTTAAAAACAGTAGTCATCTACCTTACAATATCACGCGTAAATGATAAATACTAGCTGTCTTTTTCATTAGTACTGGTTTAAACACGTCATCTTTTTCACGTCAATGTCAAGAATGTACTTAGAGTATTTATCAGAGTGTGTGTATACGGACACCCCAACCTCATCCGTGTTAGACAAAGTGATATAGGGTAGGTATAATTAGCTTGGAGTCTAGAATCTGTCCCCGATATGGGGATAGACTCGCCCCCCAACACATCGGACGGAATACGCACGGCGAATAGTTGGAGAATTAGTATCGCCTCTACCTACCCCTTTTCGGGGATAAAAGGCGTGAGTGTCTATGTATGTATGCAACACTTTTATCGTAATTTGTTAGGGCATGTCATATCTATATTTTGTAATCATTGGCTAGAATGTGATTTGAATAATATATGAGATGAAAGATATGGTAGCCAGAGTAATTAGTTATTCTTGGTGTGGCAGTGTATGGGCTATGAACCGGGTTTGAATCTCTCGCGGAGTCATGCTTTTGGGTTTTTCCGGGACTATACTACTCAAACGGGTATATGACAGGTAATTGATCATAAAACTGAGCTATTTTAATTCTTAAAAAGCCGTGTTACCCCGGCCGTATGAAAAGTATTACATAAAGAACAGTTACACTGACTATAGAGTTCTTCAGATCGGAACACACATGCTTATTAATCGGGTGACAGTAGAATAGACAATAATGGTACAGTCATTCACAAAAGTAGCTGGACGAATTCAAAACTTGAAATCGCTTACACACGTTAATATCAAATGAATCGTTTTTTTTGCTGTGTGTCGTAAAGTAAGTACCTTTTGTTTTATTTTTGTGAGTGTATAGGTGATTTTAAGTATTTAACTTGTTAAGCTACTTAACAAACACTACCAATGAATCTTGAAAACAAAAGGCTTACTATATTATATAATATATTTTATATATTTTTACGTATAATACTAGATTCTGATGTTAAATGCACTAGCGAATTACCCTATACCACTCCAGGATAATATTATAGGTTCTTACAGCCGAAAGAGTTTCAGAATCAAACAACCAATAACTTCATACATACATAACATGTCTTTTCCCCTTATAGTGGTAGACGGAGGTGTAGAACCCTCATTTTGCTTGATATGTCAGAAGCCATGTAATAAGAGGGGGGCTTATTGCCTTGTACCAGTCATATTTCCAGACTCTAGGTTGATACTGAATGGAAAAATCCAGTATCACTTTCCTGACTAGGGATTCGAAATTGGGACCTGTGCTATAGTCATACACGCCATACAGATAAGCCACTGAGGCGGTCACAATAACTCCAATTCAATAGATACTGTGTTAATATCGTCATACATCTAGGTCAAAATTAATTGTGTATGATTGTTGTTCGATTGGGACATGTTTCATAATATGTTGCTTCATAAGTATTTGGTTGAATTGTGAGGTTCAATTCCCAAAAGATGTGACGTTTATTATTTCAATTGACAAAAAAAATGCAGTTTAGCAATAGCTATTACGACATAATAATTATGACCTTAGCTGTATTTCCCCCATAAGTACAGACAGAGAGAGTACCTGTAAAGTACCCCATATAGAGTAATGTAGCTTAAAAGGGCCTCTACGTGTTGGATCCATATCCCCAGGCAAGCCTTCCAAAAGAACTTTCCTCCATGCCGTTTCCCACAGGAAAGTTACAACATAGTAATAGAATCAGGCCTGTATTATATACTGTCTCAATGCTGATCACGATCCCCCTTAACAGAGAGGGTCTAGAATTTCGTCCACCATGCAGGTCTAGGTTGGCAGACTTCACATTCCTTCAAAATTATCATGAAGAATTCTAAGGTATATAGGTTTCTTCACTATAACTATTGCGGTATGGGAAGTAATTAACCAGCGAGTAATGGAACCAGTTGTGATGCTCCCTGTCCCTCAAGGACATAGGCGTTAACATATGTATGTTAATACTAGCTTTTGCCCGCGGCTCCGCCCGCGTGAATGAGTTTTTCCGGGATAAAAGTCCCGCTTTATATTTCCCGGGATAAAAAGAAGCCTATGTGTTAATCCAGGACATGATCTACCCGTGTGCCAAATTTCATCGAAATCCGTTCAGTAGTTTTTGCGTGAAAGAGGAACAAACATCCATACATCCATCCTACTAATCCTACTAATATTATAAAGGCGAAAGTTTGTAAGAATGTATGGATGTTTGGATGTTTAGATGTTTGGATGTTTGGATGTAAGGATGTTTGTTCCTCTTTCACGCAAAAACTACTGAACGGATTTCGATGAAATTTGGCACACGGGTAGATCATGTCCTGGATTAACACATAGGCTACTTTTTATCCCGGGAAAATATAAAGCGGGAAATTTATCCCGGAAAAACTTTTTAAAGCGGGCGGAGCCGCGGGCAAAAGCTAGTACATCCATACATCCTTACATCCATACATTCTTACAAACTTTCGCTTTTATAATATTAGTAGGATGAAGGAATATTTCATAGTATTTATATTATTTAAACAGTTATATTATATACATTTGTAAATGTTTGAAGAAGCATTAATTATATATATTACTAGCGGCCCCGACAGACGTTGTCCTGCCCTAAAAAGGTAACTAAAATGGCTATTAAAAAATAAGGGTTGATCGTAGAGGGGTGAAAATTTAGGGTTGTAGGTATTTTTGTATGCTGTATCATAAAAAAATTAAAACAAAAAATTTTGTCTGAAAAATAAAAAAAAAAATTTAGGGGTGGTCCACCCTTAACATTTGGGGGGATGAAAAATAGATGTTGGCCGATTCTCATAGATACCGGATAAGCACAAAAAATTTCATCAAAATCGGTCAAGCCGTTTCGGAGGAGTATGGCAACGAAAACTGTGACACGAGAATTTTATATATATAGATATAATTAGATACCATAGTGGCCGGTAAATGAATTATGTTATCTATATTCTAAATCTTCATATATTATGTAATTCTTCTGTGCGTCTGTATATCACTGAACTTATCCTAAACGGCTGGATCGATTTAAAAAAAAATTGTGTCTTTAGGTGGATTCGTGAATGATTTAGTTAAACATTGGATTCGGTAGATGGCGTTGTACTTGAATTCTAGGATTTTATTAACTTCTTAGGGCAGGACATTCTCTGTCGGGGCCGCTAGTATTGTTATAAAAATAATGAATGTGGGAGTGTCTCTTTGTAGTTGTATTACGTGAGCGGTACGACCACCGCTCTGTTGGTTCGAATCTTGGGCAGTGATATTGGATTTTCTGCCCAGTATCCGCCCGACGTCAGAAAATTGGGCCTGATATGGCGTTAGGCTCACCCCCTAACTCATCGTGGGACGGAACACACAAGGAAAAAAGAGGGTACCCTAGCTACACCTCTGTCTACCCCTACACAGATAAAGTCGTGATGAGTGTGTTTAGAATTTGTAAGCTTATTTGTGTGAGAGAATCTATGGACGCACAATACTACCCATCTATATATTACACGCGAAACGGTAATGGGTGACTGTTGGATTGATTAACACCCTTAATTAATATTAACAATATTTCCCAAATCACACAACTCGCACGGAGATTGCTCAAACCAAGAATCGAATCCGTGACCTCTTTTATAATCCATGTAATAGCTACAATGGAATGTGACTGCGAAACAATACACTCACCCGCCATTTCTTAACTTCCGACAAGCGATTAGCAACAACACATCCTGCAGACCCCGCGCCAACGACAATAAAGTCGTACTCCTCCACTTCTCTCTTCTTTCGATTCTTCTGTCGACTCACTTTCGACTCAGCCACATCAGAGTCGAATCTTTTAACAAAATTGTTATACGTCGGCGAATAAAAACCCGTGTAGTAAGGTTTTTGAAAATCGAATTCCGGTTTCAAATAAAACGACGATTCGGAATATCCGTAGCTCCCGATTGGTCCGTGACTACGGGTTTGCGTGTTGTGATTGACTGTAAATTCAATTCGCCGCGGTTCTAGGGTTGGCCCCAACGGAATGTCGGATTCATAATCCCGGTACGGGTTATATGATCTATCAGCGGAGTTCCCGAACAATTGCGCGAGTAGGGATAAGTACATGAAACCGAGTTGTGAACACTGGGTGAGCGGCGCAGTCTGCTCGGTGCAGACCTCGGATATGTCGGGTGGGACCCAGTTTTGCGACATCGTAGCGCGCGACACTTGCGTCTACCACCACGAACGAAACAATAATGAGTTATATTGCAAGTGAACGCAATTTACTTGTCCTTAGATAGACGCGTTGTAATCGATTTGGCTCGGTTTTTGTTGTTATATTTTTGGGTGATTTTTTGTTGTTGTGATAGGTCCAGTAGATCACATAGTTGTGATCCCTGTTACATATTATTAAAGACCGATAACGGTGGACTGTGCATAGATTTTAATAGAGGATTATCACGTACTATAACATACTGTCGCAGCCGTCCCTAATGCGCCGAAGATGGCCATTATAAAAAAAAAAAACTATAACATACTGTAGGAAGTTTAGAAAAAAGAATATATTCACAACTTTGTTACTGTTTACGCAATGCAATGCAATCAGCCCTGTATTATATAATGCCCACTGCTGAGCACGGGCCTCTACTACTGAGAGGGTTTATGCCTTAGTCCACGACGCTGGCCTAGTGCGGGTTGGCAGACTTCACATATCCTCGAAATTCTTATGGAGAATTCTTAGGTAGGTTTCCTCACGATGTTTTCCTTCACCGTTAAAGTGAAAGATAATGATGAGCAAATTACGATTCTTTCGTTACGTTTTAAATAAAATACATGAGGTTACAGCGTCAATTGGTAAAATCAGCAATTTTTGTAATTTTTTCTGTTTGTTTCTGTAAATCTCCGAGACTATTGAACGGATTTCGATGAGATTTGGCACACGTGTAGATCATGCCCTGGATTAATACATAGACTATCCCGGAAAAATAAAAAGCGAGACTTTATCCCCGAAAAACCTACTAAAATAATAAACAAAAATATCATGTTAAATTATGACTAAAATTGTTTGATAAAGACATTAGATATCTTTCTTTAGAGTATTATTTTTCGGACATATCTGAAACTAGGACATAAGTTTTTAAAAATCATATATGCATTCCGCTCGACAGGAGTGAGCCAAGAACTCCGTCGACAAACCTGCAATGCCAAAACGAGGTTGAAAATTGACCAATTATTTTTCCGGACGGTAAAGGGTTACTTGTACAGAGGGTTTTTTATGGTATTGAATGACGAGACGAGCAAGCCGTTCGCCTGATGGTAAGCGATACGACCACCCATAAACAGTAGCAACACTATTAAGCATCTTGAGTTATAAAGTACTGTGTGGCATTCCACTGCGCTCGTTATCCTGAGACATAAGATGTTGTCTCTTGTCCAGTAGTTACACTGGCTACAATGTCCTTCATACCGAAACATAACACTGCATGGACACTGGTGCTTGGCTGTAGAAAGAGACATTGCGGTGGCACCCACCCAGACGGACTCTTACATATGAGAGACCTACCACCAGTACGGTACGACTATTTTTGACTACCTCAGTAGTTGTACTGCGAACGTCGGTATAACTACTGTGCCACTTACGCATATAACAGGAAAATTTTACGTTTATTTCGAACTTTCTACGAATAAAGTTTATAAGCCTTGACACTATTAAACTTTAAAAAGGTTTGCAACGCACGGGTTCCTGTCAATATAATACTTAAAACTTAACAAAGGAAAGAATAAAGCGCCGCGCAGACTGTCCATTGTGCTAGACATACGACAACGAGCTGTCGATATTTCGTTTTCATAATATTACTATGAAAGTTATAGCAAATGCTTCCGTGGAGTAATTGTGTTGCGTGCGTGGTACGAGTGTAACGCTGAGGTCTCGGTTTTCAATCCCGGGTCTGGGTAGGCTCCAGGCTGACACTTAGTATAAAAATTCAATATCACTTTGTCCGATCCGGGGATCAAACCCGGAACCTCAGCATTGTAGTCGTATCATAATACAACTACGCCACCGAGGTCAAATTTAATTTAAAGACATATAATCCTACTATATCCTACTAATATTATAAACGCGAAAGTTTGTAAGAATGTATGGATGTATGGATGTTTGTTCCTCTTTCACGCAAAAACTACTGAACGGATTTCGATGAAATTTGGCACACGGGTAGATCATGTCCTGGAATAACACATAGGCTACTTTTTATCCCGAGAAAATACAAAGCGAGACTTTTGTACCGGAAAAACTTTTTAATGCGCGCAGAGCCGCGGGCAAAAGCTAGTGACGAGATATTGTTTTTATATTTTTATTATGGAAACATTGAAAAAGCAATAGTCGAAAGTAGTATTTGAACCCACGACCTCCAGCGTACCGTGCTGGTGCTCTGCCAATTGAGCTATTTCGGCCCTACCTTCGTTTGTCCAATTTCAAGTTCGCTATTTGATCTCTTAAAGGAGATGACCAGCGACATCTGTAAGCAATTATTACAATTACTAACTAGTTAATTTTGCTACGGAACCTTAAAACCATCGTGCGTCGTGTTTGCAATTAAAGCCGTTTTTGCCTTAATCCAGTTTCTTGGGCAATGGGTTATGCAATATTTTTATAATACTGATGAATGACGAGAATTATTAAATTAATTAAAAAAGTCGAAGTCCCCAGCTGCGTCTGTCTGTCTGCGTTAAACTCAAAAATTACCGAATGGATATTTTGAGGGCGTGGGACGGACGTAGTCTACATTTTATCCCGGGAAAATATATGTTATCGTTTTATTAGTTTGTCCGTGACGGCTCCTGCCTATTGCATACGAGTGCTCTGTCTAGTAAAATTGCAATACAACGTTTATTTGTATGAAAATAGAGTCGTCTTTCATCAAACTCCAACACAATGGCTAAACACTGAAGTATCCAGTAGAAAGGGATTAACTCAGTTTAAAGTGTTGCCCGACCTGGAAATTGTATCCAAGACATCTCGATCCACAGCCTCATACAGTGCCTATAAACAACAAAAAATACTCATCAAATATCTGGGCTGATGCTGAGTAGAAAATTCTAATATAACTTTGTCCGACCAGGGATTCGAATCCGAGACTCAGTGTGGTAGTCGTACCGCGCACGCACAACTAAGCCACCGAACCTATAAACAAGGCGACAAAATTAAGCACGGAACCAAACAAATTTACACAAGTTCACGTGAATTTATTCGACATTACGAAATCAGTGAAATGTGCAAGATTACATTCAATGTAAACTTAATGAGTTGTCAAGGTCACTTGATTTTTTTGCAGGAAGTAGTAAGCCACTCATCTGATACTGAGAAATGATCGCAGCCACCAACACATAATTTTTGTGTTACGTGTTGGACTTAAATACGTCTGTAAAGCCGCGATAGCCTACTTGGAAATGGAACGTACTGCCCAGACGAATGACCACAGGTTTAAACCCCAAGGGCAAAAGTAAGTATCTAAAGTTATGTTTTTTTTAACGCATTGAATGACTTTAATGACGAGACGGGTATGCCGTTCGCCTGATGGTTAGCGATACGACCACCCATAAACAGTAATAACACCATCCAGCACCTTGAGTTACAAAGTACTGTGAGGCATTCCACTGCGCTCGTCATCCTGAGATATAAGATGTTAAGTCTCATTTGTCCAGTAGTTGTTAGTTGCACTGGCTACAATGTCCTTCAAACCGAAACACAACAGTGCATGCACACTGCTGCTTGGCGGTAGAAATTGCGGTGGTATCCACCCAGACGGATTCTTACATGTGAGACCTACCACCAGTAAAGTATGTATGTATTCTTTGCGAATTAACGCTCGCTTTAACGGTGAAGAAAAACATCGTGAGGAAACCTGCATACCTGAGAAGTTCTCTATAAGAATTTTGAAGGTATGTGAAGTCTGCCCGCACTAGGCCAACTTGGTGGACTAAGGCCTAAACCCTCTCATTTGTAGAGGAGGTCCATGCTCACTAGTGGGCAGTATATAATACAAAGCTGGTATGCTATGGTACAGTGTCTAGCGATCTCTGTACACAAGGCGTCACATCTTTTCTCATTGTTAAAATCTGCCAGAGTGGCTCACATAAGTGTGTCGCGTTCTGGTATCAGTCTGTGTATATGCCATTCAACGAAGCTGGAATGGATTCCCTGGATAATCTGGATGCTATTCCACTTATCATCAAGAATACTAGAGATACTGGCTTGCCTGTATAAAAAAAAACGCCCAAACTGCAACAAGATTTTTTGTATCTTACCGAACTAATAGAATGTTATTACAAAGGGTAAAGATGAAACATAAGTAAGGCTGTATATGTCCAACTATTTACGCCAAAAATATGCAGAAAATACAACATATCTTTCAGAGTTGAATTGTACCCAATAATGCATGTCATTTTGAGTCTAAATGATTTCTCTAATTTGTTTGCCATACTTACCACTTAATGACGAAGTGAGCTCGCCTGATGTCATGACTGCTTATACATAGTAGTCACTGCCAGGATTTAGCCAGGATTACAATACCTCTTAATACCAGTAAACTATTTATTTATTTATATATTTATAATAATGGGACAACAAACAGTTACACAATATGTGTAACTGTCTGCATGATAATCTTATAAAATACATGTTACAGCCACAAGTAATAAATGTGTAAACCACAACGTTATCCTCAAATTAGTTTTAAGACAAATTGTCGATTGATAACTTTTAAAAACGGTTGTGAATGGTGCTTAGTCCTATTATCCTATTATCTTACTAATATTATAAAGGCGAAAGTTTGTAAGAATGTATGGATGTTTGGATGTATGGATGTAAGGATGTTTGTTCCTCTTTCACGCAAAAACTACTGAACGGATTTTGATGAAATTTGGCACACGGGTAGATCATGTTCTGGATTAACACATAGGCTACTTTTTATCCCGGGAAAATATAAACCGGGACTTTTATCCCGGAAAAACTTTTTAATGCGGGCGGAGCCGCGGGCAAAAGCTAGTATAATGTATTAATAATATCAGTAGTAGAATTTAATTACATTGTGTTGACTATTTGAGTCTAAAGTGGTGAGTTTTTCAGTATTCTCTATGCATATTGTACTATGCATAAGAAGAAAATGCACTATAAATACCTAGGAAACTGTAGATTCACATTTTTTTATCTAATTCGTTTCCCCGGGTCCAAAATAGACCAACGAGTCCCGAGAAAACTATATTTAGCAGCTTCTTGTCTTCACCTGAGCGCTCCTAATACATTTATTTGCGAAGAATAATCCCACAAAGCAAGAGATAAAGTGTTTTACAGCCGCCCCTGTTACGGCTAGAAGACAAGTAAAAATGTTATGTGCGAAAGTTTTATTGCTCGGGAACGCTTGCTAAGACCTTTGGTTTAGACACTTAAAAAAAAGTGAATGTAATTCTCGGTTGTTCATCCTTACATATTATACATATATAAACAAAGACGTGTCTGTCTGACTGAATGAATACTCAAAAACTACCAAACGGATTTCTATTTGGAATGGAGATAGTTTGAGACCCTAGGACAAACATAGGCTACTTTTAGGCCGGGAATATAGTGGGACTTGTACCCCGAAAAGCACTACTGAGCACGGACCTCCTCTACTACGAGAGGATTATTTTTAGCTGTAGTAATCTTATCACTTAGAAAATTAAGTTAGAATAATATTGTTGTTAGTTCTATAGACTAGATTGTAATTTATTGCTAAGAATGTAGTTCTTACAACAAAGGATAAAATAAATATATCAGATGACTCACTCGCTCATGTCACTGAAAAAAAGATGTATCCTTCATCTCGACCTATCTTTCATTAGCATTCATCCATATGCCAATCAAAATCAATTAGTTTATAATCATGAAGTTTAACTTCAATTAATTATTTATACGAAATTAATGGCAAGCAATTACTCCGAAGTTAAACTTCATTAACTCCTAATTTAACTGTTAAATTAAAGACAGTTTAAATAGGCTTTGGCGTGTCACTGTTCACACAAAATACTTATACCGTTTCGTAAATTATTGAAACACTTGATATGTATATTGTCCCACTTCTAGGACATTCTAAGAATGACGAGTTGGGAACTTGGTTAACCAAGCTGGCTTAATGTGGTTGGTAGATATCATATTAATATAATTAAAAAAAAACTTACTTTTCTTTTTTTCACTCATTAAACAAGTAGCCTGTTTGCTTATTTAATTTACACTACTTATGTCAATACGTGGAAAATGGTGTGTGTTATATGTTTGTCTATTTATGTATTGTTGTGTTTTAACTAAGTTTGCATATTGTCAACATGTAACCGTTTTTGTGCCAATAAAATGAAATAAAATAAAATGAAAATGATGTAAAAAAAATGTAGCTAACATAACTTGAAGACACTACCTGACGTCGAGGGGTTGAATGTCGGGGCAAAGTGATGAGCTTGACAAATAAATAAAAACATTTTAATAAAAAATAGCACCGACTTCAAAAACCACTATAAGGAAAAAAAATACTTGTGCTTTGCTTATGGGTTATAAGGAAATTTGAATTATACCAATATTATATACACTGCCATTTGTGTGATTATATTAATGTACATTGAATAATTAATTGCCGCCAGCAGCATTTCCGGACAGATACCTGACGACCTTAAAAAAAGAGCGAATTCCCACCTAAAAGGCCGGCACAGCATCTCTATGCCCCGGTATTGCAGATGTTCATGGGCGGCGGTGATCACTTACCATCAGGTGAACCGTATGCTCGTTTACCCCTATATAAAAAAAAATCGAATATCCAATACGCAAACTGTATTACGAATATCAGCGGCAACAGAATGAATACACAAGTTATCTTCGAAGTTTATGTTGCGTGTACCGATATTGAATATCTGATGGTGAAGATTTGTATCGTTTGAATGCAGTCTTGTTGCAGTTGAATACACTGTAGGGGTTTATTGGTTTGGCAAATAAAAATTTATGTAGTATCTCTGTATAGAAGTACAGTCAATCTCATAAGTAAATGACAATGTTCCAAGCTTTGTAGAAGAACAGAACATTTATTCATTTATACGTATATTATGTCCATAATATATACCTCTTCCTAACCGATATCGGCCACGGCGGTCAGTTTCAACGGAGATCAGCCAGGTACGCAGGAGGTATTATAGTGCACAAGTATGCGCAATACACAGGTGCACTCGCTATTCCTTCACTTTCATAGTCCGGTGAGATGGCAATCCGACATGACTGGAGAGAGATCAGGCGCAGGACCAACGGCTTAGCGTGCTTTCCAAGGTACGTAAAACACGTAACGCGTACGCAATACAACCATGCCACCGAGGCAGTCACATATATTATATAAAACAGCATTACTGCAAAGCGGTATTATTTACTAATTTGGCAGAAAAAGTTATTATTTACTAATTGGCCTCAATGCACATGTAGGCCATTTCTGTGAATTCCTGCAGTTTGTAAACAACTATATCCACGTTCCTGGAAGTAATATTAATCAATCGTATGACCCGCGACAAGGTCGTGAGCCTAAACACATTTGTTTGATGGATGCGTTCCTCTATGGAAGGGGAAATTCCTGGCAGGAAGTTGTTACGCCTGACCGGCCATGGCCTCCGACTGAGAAACGTATATGTTCCAGTGATGAACTCAACGTGATAAAGAATAAGTTGCCAACAAAGACTGCCTCGGTGGCGTAGTTGTACTACGGTACGACTGCAAAGCTGAGGTCTCAGGTTCGATCCCCGGGTCGGGCATAGTGATATTGGGTTTTTCTATTCAATATCAGCCGGGAGTCTGAAATTTGTGCCCGATATGGCTCGCCCCTATCACATCATGGAACGGAATACCCACACCGAAAAGTGGGCACTAGTTGCGCCTTGCCTACCACTTCGGGGATAAAGGGTGTGAGTGTGTGTGTGTGACAGCAAATTCAAATAGCTTATACATTTTTGAGTTCTTAGTTTTTCTTTCACAAAAATAAAAAGGAATTTATTCTACTTCACAAAAAAAAATTTCAATTAAACATAACTCGTATAAGCTAGATGACATGAAATTTTGAATTTGTTCAGCTGAAAAGCTACTTATGTTGCTGACTGACATTGGTGTATCTTTACTTGTCCCTAAAAACTGTTGTCTGTTCCTTAAAGTTTAAACGGCGTCCTTAAAGTTTAAACGGCGTCTGTGCGTTGTCTTAACTTACAAAAAAAAAACTAAAATGTATACCTATCATCGTTAAAGCACATGATTTTCTCTTGAATCTTCAAGATGTGATAGAGTTATAAACAGCCATAACTTTTAATATTAAACTTGTTCGAAGTCACGTCTATTCTAGCTGCAACGAGAGTCCAGCCCGTAATAGGATTTTAAAGTATTTTTTTTATATTCAAAAGAATACTTTTTTGAAGTGACGGATTTGAATTTTAAATAGTTATATAATTTTAAGGCTCCGAAATTTTAGAATCGTTAGTGAAGGTACGATGTGGTCTATTATACAAAAAAAAAATGTATAAGTAGTTTTTGCACGCGGCTCCACCCGCGTGAAAAGTTTTTTCGGGGTAAAAGTCCCGCTTTATATTTTCCCGCGATACACATTAGCCCATGTCCTTGCTAGGGTCTCAAACTATCTCCATATCAAATTTCATCGATATCCGTTAAGTAGTTTCGGAGATGTGCAGTAACCAACAGAAAAGCAGACAGACAAAAGAATTATATAAATCGCTGATTGGTTTTTCATTATTCTTTGTTAGTCTCCCGCTTTCTTTTTATCACATTTCTTCGATGTACAGACACACCGGGATGTACTGCTTTATTATAGTATAGATTTATAATCTATACAGATAAAAAATTGTTGATTCCGTGCATCCTCTTAATGTATGTACATATCATTGTAATTTGCTCCAACACTATTAGTTAGGCAATTGAATAAGACCTATAATTATTGATATTTTAAAGAAATTATTCCTAAATCATGCACCGAAATTAATAAAGAAAGAATGTTCAAGGCCGTTTGCTCGGAGGAGCGCCTTAATGATATTCACGCGATCTGAAATGGTCTCTTGTTTAAAGGACATTCGTGGCCAAAACTCGGTACGAAATATTGATGTCTAAACCCTAATGTCTATCATCATCATCATCATCATCATCAGCCACATGACGTCCACTGCTGAATATAGGCGTCCCCTAAAGGTTTCCAGATGGACCTGTCAAAAGCGGCCCGCATCCAGCGCGTTCCTGCGGCTTTTACTAAATCATCGGTCCACCTTGCAGGTGGACGGCCGACGCTGCGCTTGCCAGTACGTGGTCTCCACTCGAGAACTTTTTTGCCCCATCTGCCCTCAGTTCTTCGAACTATGTGCCCTGCCCACCGCCACTTCCGCTTGCTTATCCGTAGGGCTATGTCAGTGACTTTCGTTCTTCTACGGATCTCCTCATTTCTGATTCGATCGCGTGGAGGAACACTTAGCATAGCCCTTTCCATAGCTCGCTGAGTGACCGTGAGCCGTCTTGGGACAATAATTAAACATAATGAACGGACCCGCGGTACAGTTGCGCAGAAAAGTGGCATTGCACAAGTCATTTAAGTGTAAACTGCGTCAGGTTCACTGGGGACGACGTTTCGTGTTACTATTTGTTCTCGAATGGAAGTCGAAATCATATTTTACAAATCGGCAAAAATAGCTACATTTTAATAAATTGGGTTTTTAGATACACAGGCAAATTTCGCTTTTTTGTAGATGTGGTTGAAATATGAGATATTCTTGAATAAAGCTTTTTGCATTGTGGCTCTACTTGCTAATGTACGATGTACATTCTAGTAGTAATGTGCGTGGTTATTACTTTTTTAAAATAAATTCTGTTGAAACAAAAGCATAAATATTATATAAGAGCGCATATGTTTTAATTTAAATAATGATACACACTACATTTGCTGTCGAATCCCATAAATATTTTACTAAATCTTTTCTTAAATACTTAGAACACTGACTGACCTTAGTCCTCACTTTGATGCTTATAAAGACAGGTGAAAAAAAGGTGATAACAAATAGTAGGGCCTTACTCCGGCACCACAAAACCGCTTTGTATCTCTCGTATGCAAAATGTACTATAAAAAGAATATTATGAAAGGCAATTAAATGCAGTGGTAACGTCACTGTCGTATTTAACTTTGGTGAGACGTTTTATATTATTTTTATTTACACCATCTCGGTGACGTAGTACGGTTCGGCTGGAGTACTGGGGTATCAGGTTCGATCTCCGGGTCGAGTAAAGTGATATTGCGTTTTTCTACTCTGTATCAGTCCGGAGTCTGGAATTTGTGCCTGATATGGCGATAGCCCAAGCCTACCTACGGCCTAGATGCCGACCTCTATCACATCATGGGATGGAATACGCATGGCGAAAAGTGGCTGTACTGGGTGCGCCAGTGCCTACCCCTTCGAGGATAAAAGGCGTGAGTGTGTGTGTATTAATACAGAGCAAGTTTGTACAGCATGTAGTACACAGTTGAACCTCATAGAGGGGGGCAAGCAACGTATCAAATAGCGGAACTCCCCCTCCATCACCCCTTACTGTGAAACACATTCATAATTTTTTTTAAATATTTAAATCATCCAATTAGTAAACATTTGGTAAAAAATAATTATACTCATATATACACTCACGCCTGTTATCCCCGAAGGGGTAGGCAGAGGCGCAACTAGTGCACCCACTTTTCGCCATTATTCCGTCCCATGATGTGATAGGGGGCGAGCCTATCGCCATATCGGGCACAAATTCCAGACTCCGAGCTGATACTGAATAGAAAAACTCAATACCACTTTGCCCGACCCGGGGATCGAACCCGAGACCTCAGCTTTGCAGTCGTACTGTAATACAACTACGCCACCGAGGCAGTCAATTATACTCATAGAGTGAGAGAATGAAAATTGGTAACTTACTTTACTCTACTTTACTTTCTTCGGCGCTACAACCCTTTGTAGGTCTTGGCCTCTTCTACAATGGACTGCCATGCGCGACGATCCTTGGCTATCCTCCTCCAGTTAGTGAACCTTCTAAGAGCCTTGATGCAATCGCACCATCTCTTCCTTGGCCTTCCCCTAGGTATCTTTTGCTGCGGCTTCCAGTCATTATTTTATTTTATGACAATTGGTAAGTCATATTTTTTTTGTACTAGGGGTAAACGAGTCAGTAGGTTGCCTGATGGTAAGGCTTTTGGTAGGATAAGTTTTGTATCCGTTCGAATACTGACCTCACTGGCATAATTGGGTCAACTAGTTAGGGATAATCATCTCTTGCCAGTCTCTATCTGGACCCTACTTATGATCAAGTATGCCCTTTGCCGAGCAGGCATAAAAAAATTACCGCCAAAAAATACTTATATCAGAAGAATCATCGCGGCATTGCCGACCTTTGAGGTCGGAAATTATAACAGGCCCTTTACTTGAAGTACCTTTTGAAGCAATAATTGCCCTGCGATTATGCTAGCAATAATTGATCCGTCTAAAGATTTAAAATCTGTGTTACGACTAGTGTCGACTAAGATGAGTCGAAACCACGAAGAAAAGGAAACGGATCGCCAAAATTCGCCTACTTGTACATTCATAAAACCAGTTTTGAACCGAATTATCGCGTATATGGAATAAATGCGATTCGGTGTTTCAGTACCCTCACTACGAGTTTACACGCTATCGTACATTTAGCTCGATATGGCGGTAGGCTCGCCCCTATCACATCATGGGACGGAATAATGACGAAAAGTATGTGCACTAGTTGCGCCTACCCCTTCGGGGATAACAGGCGTGAGTGTATATGTATATGTATGTACATTTAGCCTAAGGGTGTCGACATAGTAAATGCATCGAAATTTGAACAGCGCCCCAGTGAGCGTATTTGGAACTAAAATACGTGCACATTACGCGCATGTAAATTTCTAATAGTAAATCGAGTAACCGTAGACAAACATGTATCAAAATATTTGGACATAGCACGGTTTTTTTTGACGTATGGTATCGTCTAACGAATATTTAACACGTTAACATACTCGATACGAATACTACACGATATTACGTAAATTCGTTCTAAGGACACAGTTCTGCCCCAGTCGACGCCAGCCTTTAGCACGCGTCACCCAGTAATGCCTTTCTGTTTCTCATTTCTCAACAGAAAAAACTTAAATTACATGTCGCAGTGTAACATGAGTCACATTGTTCGCGTTGGTGTTTTATTTTTAATATCGCAAACTATTCTCGAATATTGTATGCGCGGACTGTGGACATAGCACAACGGATTAATATTTTTAATATACGACTATAATGAGACGAAAAGGCTGCACGCTTTGTTTGTTAAAACTTTATTTAACAAAAAATCCCAGGAAATGGCGATAGCCTAGTTGAGAACTAATGAGAGCAAACGCACATCAGACTTTCTAAAGCTATGTGTGTGTTATTTGTGAATCATCGCTTACCTTAACGGTGAAGGAAAACATCGTGAGGAAACCTGCATGCCTGAGACGTTTTCTATAAAAAAGTTTCGAAGGTATGTGAAGTCTGCCAACCCGCACTAGGCCAGCGTGGTGGACTAAGGCCTTAAGGCGCTGTGCATAGTCAAAATAGGCTCCATTCAATAGTTTTTTAGCCTAATCTGTATATTTTAGAGAAGCCAAAAAAATATATGTTAATCTTGGTCATATTTATGAGGGAACCGTTGAATTTAAAGTGGTAGAGGAGGCCTGTGCTCAGCAGCGGCACAGTATACAATTCAGGGCGGATTTTATTTATTATTTAAAAAAAGAGACTTGAAATTTACAATAAAGACAGAGCAGTGATACAATGGCGGTCATATCGATACATTACAAACTTTAAGAAAATGAAAAGGTTCTTACGTGTGTTTGTTTTTTATGGATTTACACAGATTACACTGAGATTTGTAGTCCGATATTCATGTTTCCTTTTCCAATTGAAGTAAGTTCACGAAATGGTCCCATAATATTTTTTTTTGAGTACCTACATAATTTTTCAGGTAGTTAGCAGACTCCAATAATGATAGCAACGTCGACTAAAGAGCGAGGTGCTAACTGCTTAGTGATATTTTTATTTAAAATCGTACTATTATTATAATCCTACTAATATTTTAAAGGCGAAAGTTTGTAAGTATGTATGGATGTATGGATAATCTTTGTTACTCTTTCACGCCAAAACTACTGAACGGATTTCGATGAAACTTGGCACACGGGTAGATCATGTCTTGGATTAACACATAGGCATTATTTTCATTATACATTTTATTCCGGGAAAATAAAAAGCGCGATTATTATCCCGGAAAAACTTATTAACGCGGGCGAAGCCGCGAGCAAAGTCTAGTCTAGTTATCAATAATTCTATCGATTCTCCATGTCTTTTAAGTAGAATAGGTTATAAATGCTCGTTAGTTAATGCTTAGTTTTTCGAATCTTTTGTCCATATATCCACTATGAAATATAACTTATTCTCCAATATCGATATTTTGTACGAATCTATCGTTAGTTAATAAGAAGTTGTTGAAACATTTTAAAAATAAAATACTTTATTCATCACGTAGGCGAACATAGTTGCACTTATGATAAGTCAAGATACATTCAATTACTAATAATAATTATTATAAAAAATCACTTTTATAACTACTGTCATTCTCATAGGGAGCAAAAGCAATGAAAAATAAATCAAGAAGCCAAGCTCGGGCTGGCAGGAAAGAGATGTTAAAAAAAAATTGAATTAATTTTATTAAAAATAATGGGAGGAACGCGTCGCGATCCTCACCGGTGAGGACACTACAGACTCTAGCTTAGCTAACCTACCAGCCTTTCACTAGCTACCTTTACCTTTCCTACCTTATTTAAAATCTATTGGTATTTAAGTTTACTTTTTTTTATAATGTAATTAAGTTGTATTGTTTTGTCCACCAACTTTTTATGTATTCATATTTTAGTGGAAACTCTTTTGGATTATGTTTTATTTTTTACGCTTTTAATTTGCAAATAGTATTATTCTGTTTGTTTCCCGAAAAAAAAATAGTATCATAAATATTTATAGGCAGTCGAGGACTGCAATAAGAATTGGAATAAGACGATGAGAGCCTGGACATCGTTGGTAAACACCTTCTGAAAGACAGGCTTCCATCTGTCCCCAACCCACTACAATGTAGGGCCCACACTCCACGCAAATCGCAATCGATTGTGTTTATTTGTTCTCTAAAAAACTTACAAACACTCGCAAAAACTTTCGCATTTTACTCACAGAAAATGCGACGGCCTCGGTGGCGTAGTTGTATTACGGTACGACTGCAATGCTGAGGTCTCGTGTTCGATTTTTCTATCCAGTATCAGCCCGGAGTCTGGAATGTGTGCCCGATATGGCGATAGGCTCGCCCCCTATCACATCATGGGACGGAATAGGCACAGCGACAAGTGGGTGCATTATTTGCGCCTCTGCCTACCCCTCGGAGATAAAAGCGAGAACGTGCCGTAATGTATGCAAAACATTTTCATAAGAAAAGCCATAAGTTTAAATATGCGTTCGTTTTCTGGATCATTTGTTCGAGTTTTGCGTGAGAACCGCAACGGATGTGAGTTGTTCCTTGAAACTTGAGACTACTGGGGATATATTCAGGAAGATTAGGGGCTTGACCTCCTGTTGATTTATCTCGATATTTTTATGTAATACCAAACATAATTTAAATAGTTACTAATAGCAAACATGTCTGAATAAAATATAATTTTGTTTCAATATTGTTCTTGTATATTATTAAGCTTAGTAATTTTTTCTAACACTGATGGACAGACGATGTAATATTGTGTGTAATTCACAAGTTCCGTGCATTGAAATATAAATGAGTACTAAGAATAAAGTAAAAATTCACCCTCGAAGTCGCTTTTTAATTCATTACCCTTGTAACTTCTTTTTTTATTTTACAAACAAAACAGATTACAATCATAATACATACTTAATGCTGCAAATGAAGTTTTTTAATATAATTATAACCCAAAACTTGTGTTCCACAATGAACTTATAGCTACAAGTGCGAGTGTTATTAATAATGATAGAGGAAGAAAAAAGGTACTAATGAACTTCTGAAAACTTACTAGAAATAACATGTTATATAAAATGTATAAAAAATTAACTTAATCTCCTATACACGGTTTAATTTAATTTAGTGGAGCCATAGAGTCATTTATACAGAAATTATTTTTGCCCCTCATCAAAATCTCTCAATACGTCCCTACTAAGTCTGTACTAAAGGCTGTTGAGGAAACGTGGAATTTCTATTCCGTACGCAAATTCTCAATTTCTTGCAAGCTTAATGACTTTTTGTATGGGAAGTGTTACATACAATACGATTAGGACAAGAATAGCACCGACTTTGCACCATATTGTGACGTTTAAATAATTAAATATAATATTAAGCTCGGTGGCGTAGTTATACGGTACGACTACGATGCCGAGGTCTCGGTTCGATCCCCGGGTCGCGCAAAGTGATATTGAGTTTTTCTATTCAGTAACAGCTCCGAGCCTGGAATTTGCGCCCGATATGGCGATAGGCTCGCCCCCATCACATCATGGGTCGGAATAACGGCGAAAAGTGGGTGCACGAGTTGCGCCTCTGCCTACCCCTTGTGTGATTAGCAAATGAAATTTAATGTAAGAGTCAATTAGACAAAATAAGATAAACCGTTATTGATATGCTGAGTAAGTTTTCTATGCAAATTTTGTACTTTTCAGGTGACATTTGACACATAAGCATCATTGACGTTCCTATTCTTATTTGAATCGCATTTTGCATTTTATTTTTACATTGTGTTACTCGCGGCTTTGCTCGCGTGAAGAACCTTTCCCACTACCAAAGTCCATAAAATACAGTACACGGCAGCGCCATCTACTTCAAGAATTAGATTAAAAATATCCATTATTTCCTATGGGAGCTAATTACTTGGATAAAAAGTAGCCTCTGTGTTAATTCAGGACATCTACCCGTGTATCAAATTTCATCCAAATCCGTTCAGTTGTTTCTGCATCTACTTCTAACAAACATCCAAACATTTTCACAATCTTTGGCATTTGTAATGTAAGTAAAATAAGATACATGGCATAATATTTTCTTTTCTTTTTATGTGCAGACAAAGTTTTCATTATCGTTTTTTTTTAATTTACCTATTTATTTAGAACAAAAATACTTTACAGTGACATAGAGTACAATTGCATGCTCCTAACTACAGTAGTTAAAAAGATAACTGTGTCGCAGCTAGCAACTCCCACCTCCAGACGCACATAAACATAACTAGATACAGGAGTGGCAAGTGAAAACTATAGTATAGTTTTGTCTATTCCTGCTGACAAGAAAATACGTCTTTGCGTATGGAGAACACTGTACCCAACAACTATTAGTTTTTAAGTACTTGATTGTGTGGAAACGAAAGTAGCAGCTAGTCTCAGCTATGTTTTACCAACTTCCAAAAGAGGAAGTTATCAATTCGTATGTGTGTGTGTTTTTTTTTGTTTTTGTGTTTGCATTAAGTTTACGGCAGGAGTTTTTGCGGGAACGTGGAAGTGTCATGAGGTGCTCTTGTTTTAATTCATTATTTTGGTGATACTTAGTGTTATATTGCATAATTATGGTGGTACATTATCCAATATAGTTCTATTAAAGTGCTCAAATGAAGTGAATTGAAATAACTGTGCCAATCAAGTGTTTTTTCGTTGCCGCCAAAACTCCTTGATAAAGTCTTGGTAAGGTAGCCACTGCTTTACTAAGGTATCACTTAAGACGAGGCTGTATGGGTTTGAACCCTTTGCCTTCCCTGTAAGGGATAATTATATAAAAAAAAAAGAAAGTTTACGGCATGTACGCGGCGTCTTACTAACTCAAAACTCTAGTTCCATGGCTTAATTAAAATTTCTTTGTTCAAAATAAAACTATAAAAATCAATGCCATACTCTTTGCTGTACTCGTCTCGGAGTACGAAAATGACTTGTTAATCCAAAACATAATGGAATTTCCGGCAAACGCACTCAACCCTCTAAAATGCGAACATACTCAGGTACAAGCACTGGAACATAAAAATGACAAACGTTCGCGCATTACCCGACCAACACATGTGACCGCGTTTCGGATTTTAGGTCCAATGATATTCAAAAATAAGGTTAACAGACCAAAATATGAAAAATGTGTTCCGCACACATATTTGGTACTAGCTTTTGCTCGCGGATCCGCCCGCGTGAAAGAGTTTTACCGGGATAAAAGTCCCGCTATATATTTTTCCGGGATAAAAGTTATGCCATACAATGCAACCAGCCCTGTATTATATACTGCCCACTTCTGAGCACGGGCCCTCCTCTACTACTGAGAGGCCTTAGTCCACCACGTTGGCCTTATGCGAGTTGGCAGACATCACATACACTTTATTCTTATGGAGAATTCTCAGGTAGGCTTCCTCACGACGTTTTCCTTCACCATTAAAGCGAACGATAATAAATTAACAATACACACATAACTTTGGAAAGATAGAGGTGTGTGCCTTGGGTTTTGAACCTGCAGACACTGTCTCGGCAAACCTTTAATTCCCAACTAGGGTTACCGTCGATTTGCGAAAAGTTAAGACCTGTTCGTAAAAAGAGGCAATAGAGTTCCACTCATCATCATGTCCACTGCATCTGACTTTTAAATCCACACAGGCTGAGCCCAGAACGCGACAGTTACGAGGGCCACTATGGTAAGCTTTTAAGTATTGCAAGATCATACATTTATCATTTATTTGATTATGATTATGGACTGCCTTGGTGGCGTAGTTGTATTATAGTACGACTGCAAAGCTGAGGTCTCGGGTTCGATCCCCGGGTCGGGCAAAGTGATATTGAGTTTTTCTATCCAGTATCAGCCCGGAGTCTGGAATTTGTGCCCGATATGGCGATAGGCTCGCCCCCTATCACATCATGGGACGGAATGACGGCGAAAAGTGGGTGCACTAGTTGCGCCTCTGCCTACCCCTTCGGGGATAACAGGCGTGAGTGTATATGTATGTATATGTATGTTGATTATGATTTGATTAGCCGCCTCGGTGGCGTAGTTGTATTATGGTACTACTGCAATGCTGAAGTTTCGGGTTCAATCCCCGGATCGGACAAAGTGATATTGAGTTTTTTTATTCAGTATCAGCTCGGAGTCTGGAATTTGTGCCCGAAGTGGCGATAGGCTCGCCCCCTATCACATCATGGGACGGAATACGCACGGCGACAAGTGGGTGCATTATTTCCGCCTCTGCCTATCCCTTCAGGGATAAAAGGTGTGAGTGTGTGTGTGTGTGTGATTTGCTTAGTCTCCTTATTTATTTCTTCTAGAAATATTTACCATTAATGAAAATTCTATGAAATGGATACAATTCTTTATTTGAAGAAGTTTTTAAACCTTATTACGTTCATTACAAAGTCTATCAAAAGAACCTTTTATAGGCCAGTAAAAGATTATTTTTTACCGAAAACTTAAGTAATCAAATTATATTACTGTTTTGTAGAAAGTAATGATGGAAGTTTACTTCGAAATTAATTCTTATGTCTCGCGTAAAGGCAAGCAATATCTATACATGATATTTCTGCAGAATAGGTATAATATTGTTATCTACCCAGAGTCGCGCAGAAATATTGAAAACTAATCAGCATTGCAGTACTACTCAGGTCGTACCAGAACAGAATCAGAAGCAACACAATCCAGCATCTTGAGTTACAAAATACTGTGTGGTATTCCACTGCACTCGTCATCCTGAGACATAAGTCTCATTATGTCCTGTAGTTACACTGGCTACAATATCCTTCAAACCGAAACAACAGTGCATGCACACTGCTGCTTTTTTTATAGACGAAATAAACATTGTCGGTGGACCCCACCCAGACGGACTCTTACATATGAGAGACCTACTACCAGTATTATATACGTCCGACTGCTGAGCACGGGCTTCCTCTTCTACTGAGAGGGTTTCAGTCCTAGTTCACCACGCTGGCCTAGTGCGGGTTGGCAGACTTCACACACATTCGAAATTCTTATAGAAAACTTCTCAGATATGCAGGTTTCCTCACGATTTTAAGGAGTTGAGGACGAAATTGTCCCGGGCAGCGGGCGCTCTTTCTGGCCTGCTGCCCAACCTGGAAGGTCCTGGCTTCCCTTGCCGGAGGCTGTATCACGGAGTCGTGCGGTCCATGGCTCTTTATGGCAGCCCCGTTTGGGCTGACTCCCTGGGCCGCCCCTGCGTCGCCCTTCTGCGCGCCCCGCAGAGAGCTTTAGCGCAGCGGGCGGTCAGGGCGTACCGCACGGTCTCTTTCGAGGCGGCTTGCCTATTGGCCGGATTTCTGCCCTGGGACCTGGACGCCAAATCCCTTGCCGATGTATTCCATTGGCGGGAGGAGGCGTTCAGTCGCGGGGAGCGTCCGGCCCTGAAGGAGGTGGAGGCCAAGAGGGCCGCCTTACGGCGAGCCGCCGTGGAGGAGTGGCGTCTCAGGCTGGAGGCCCCGTCGTGGGGGCACAGGGTCGTAGAGGCAGTGCGTCCTGTCTTTGCCGAATGGCTGGACAGGCGCCACGGAGCGGCAACATACCGCCTGACGCAGGTGCTCACCGGGCATGGCTGCTTCGGAGAGTTCCTGTTTCGGGTGGTAGGGATAGAGGAGTCGGCCGTGTGTCACTATTGTGACAACTGCCCAATGGACACGGCCCAACATACGTTGGAGTGTTGTCCAGCCTGGGATGAAGAACGCAGCGCTCTCAGAACAGTCGTCGGAGAAGACCTCTCGCTGCCGGCCGTGGTCGCTTCCATGGTCGGCGGCCGGGAGGCCTGGCAGGCGGTGGCCCACTTCTGCGAGGCGGTCCTCTCGCGGAAGGAGAGTGCCGAGAGGGATCGCCAGCGCAGTGGTGATCCCTCCCGCCGCCAGACGAGACGTAGGAGGCGTCGGGTGGACGACTGACCGACGTCTCCCGCCCTGTGGATTGGGGGCGTTTGGAGAATTCCACCACGGTATCCCCTGCCTGTCGTAAAAGGCGACTAATAGGGGCCTCCGGGGGTCACGGGTGGGCGGGACGTGCCGCCCACCCATTAGTCTAGCCAACTTCTGTGACCCCCGTGATGGACACGCTGCCTCGGACACCAAAAGGCGGACACGGTACGGTGTTTCGGGGGCTTCTGAGCCCCCGCAACAGGAAAAGGACCGCAAAAAAGCGGTACGCGCAGGGGCGGTTGCAGACAACAACTTAGACGTGAGTCGGAGGAAGCCCGCAGCCGTCCCTAATGAGCCGAAGATAGCAATATATAAAAAAAAAAAAAAAAAAATTTCTTTAAAAACGTGTCAGAGTTATTTGTTAGATAGCATTATATCAGATAGTTATCAGCAACTTTATCAGAAACCGATAAAACTGGCCCGTACTGAACTAAAGTAAAGAAAAAAACGTTTCCTCACAATGTTTTTTCTTCACCGTTAAAGTGAGCGATAATTTATTTATTTATTTGCACAACCAACAAAACATACACTATATAAATACATCTATTAATTACATTAAACAATAATAAGTAATTGTTATAGTGCTTTTTCACTTATAGGCTGCCGCCGCATGAACATAGTATCATCAACAAACTTCTGTATTAAAATAAACTGGATATAAAACAAGTTTACGGATACGGATAATATAGAGATGGGCCGATAGTTAGTAATTAAGTTTTTAATACCATTTTTATGTATTGGGACGATTCAGGCTTATTTCCACACATCAGGAAATATCCCTGAAGTTAGAATACACACGTAATATTTTAGAAAGGTCAGAGGCGCGTGCCCTTGGGTTTTGAACCTGCGGACATTCGTCTCGGCCGTACGTTCCACTCCCAACTAGGCTATCGCCATTTAACAATTATTTTTATAGGTTATTATTATAGGTAAGTACTTATTTGTTACATATTCCTACCTCCGTGGCATTAATGTTTTCTTTACGACTTTCTTTCACTCGACTCTTGCCTAGAAATCATCAAAAACTCAATACACTTTGCAATAATTTCCTGATCTTCAATCAGTCCTAATCTAGCAGCAGCCATGAATATTCATCACATAAATCAGTGTAAACGATCACCAGCGTGAATACACAATATGCATTAGTGACTGTATACAGCGTTGGACGTGCCACACGGAATGTTTCAAATCAAAGGGAACATGAGGAACAAAGCTTGGATTACTTGTCTGATAATGTACAGTTTCAACTCATATTAATTACCTAGTCACTAAATCCAAAATTGCTAATCAGTGTGGATCTTTGATTAATAATATGCCTAGATGTAGTGACGCACTGAGGATTATGCCAGTGTGCATGACAGCTTTGTCATATGCTATCGCTCTGTCATTCTGCTTATAATATAATAATACCAGCCCTGTATTATATTATATACTGCTCATTGCTGAGCACGGGCCTCCTCTACTACTGAGAGGGTTTAAGGCCTTAGTCCACCACGCTGGCATTGTGCGGGTTATTATTGCGGTTAGTGCGTAGTCATTCTGCTTATAATTTTGAAATTATTGTAATAAGAATAACAAAGATTTTAATCAATTTACATACATAAGTACTTAATTCCATTAATTTATATTGGAAAAGCGAAATTATCTGAAGATTTATGAATGGTTGTGACTCCTTCACGCAAAAACTATTGGACAAATTTAGATGATATTTAGCATGGAGGTGGATTAACACGTAGGTTCCTTTTTACACAGTGGGATCGTGGGTGCACGGGGTGAGAAAAGTCAAATCTAACCTACTTTAACATCTCAAATTTTTAAATAACAGCAATTGTTATAAGTATCCAATAAAGCAAAGAAATACAGTGTTATTACAAAAACGTTAAACATGCGATGAACACGTAACTAAAAATGTTTCTATGACAAATTCATGTTTAAAGTTAGACATGGTTTAAGCATTATTTATATTTAAACACAAGCCGATGGTTGCATACAATCTTTTGACGCTTAGACGGTTGTTTAGAATTAGACACGGTCAATGTTATTACAAAAACATTAAACACGCGATGAACACGTAACTAAAAATTATTCTATTTCAAATTCATGTTTAAGCATTGGTTAGAGGTAGACATTGTTTATATTTAAACACAAGCCGACGGTGGTCTAACGTATGTTTAATATTAAAACCTCTTTGTGTTGGTAAGTTTCGTGACTTCAGTTCAGTTGAGTATACTGTATAGTACCTACCTACAAAGAGAATTTTAACCCTTCAAGCCCCCCTTATATATTTAGATGTATGGGAAAAGCCTATAGGTATATATGGACACCGGTGTCCGTCGCGGGGCTTGACGAGTCAATACTACGGAAAGCTTAATAACTGGAAAAAAAGCCTGAGCGACGGATCTAAATCTTATAGATTACGTTGACATGGAAGATTTAGAATACATAGAGAACTTTCGTGGTACGAGTATAAACCGAACAAGAATGAACCCATTCCAATATTATGATGATAGCACAGCCAAAGTTACTGTTGTAGCTTTAGCAGTTCCTCACAATATGGCTATTGATATGAACGAGCACACTGATATTATATGTTATGTCTGTCGTTGTGTGATCGGATTTCGATGAAATTTGGCACACGGGTAGATCATGTCCTGGAATAACACGTAGGCTACTTTTTATCCCGGGAAAATACAAAGCGAGACTTTTATACCGGAAATCTTTTTAATGCGGGTGGAGCCGTGGGAAAAAGCTAGTTTATAATATTAGTAGGATTTTCGTAAGAAAAATATTATTCTAAACAGCTTTTTATTTCTAACTGTTTCTTTTCCTTTTCTAAAAATAAAATGTCGATTTCAAGTTTGTGCCGTAACTCCTGATGACTGAGTTGATACAATAAAATTTAAATTAGGTTTAAACACATGTTTAGCTAAACAGTGTTTAATTCTAAGCACTTCGTCTAAAGTCTTGTCTAACTGTCTGCATTACAAAACAGTATTTAAGCATTGTTTAGCTAAACACCCGTTATACTACGAAGAAAAATAATTGTTGTAGCAACAATTTTTTTTTATTTTTGAGATTAACAGCTGCGCAACAAAACTGACGAATAATAGATACTTACTGTATCAATATTAACACATGAACAGCCGACAACATTATCCACAATAATTATTAACTGTTGTGTAATGCAGACAGTTAGACAAGACTTTAGACGAGGTGTTTAGAATTAAACACTGTTCTGTTAAACACGTGTTTCAACTGCGTCTAAGGTATTTTTTGAAATAACACTGATAGTGTTTAATACTTGTTCATATTGTTAGGAACAAAATTCCTATAAATACACATTTGGATTTAGCATAGAGCTTGGCACTCATTTAGATTTCCATTCTTTTTGCGGCGAAGCCCACAGCTAAGCATAATTTTTGTATTGAACTTGGCTCTCCTGTCTTAAATTTATGTTTTTGGTGGGATAGCACTTTACCCAATCAGGGAATCGACACCGAGACCTTAGAATACTTGAAATCTCTTACTGCAATACAAAAAGATGATATAAATGTACTAATTTGTGGACATTTAGCTACAATGCAATACATGCTCCTCAAAGCTCAAACCATGTACAGATAGCAAGTAAACCCCAGCCACAGTAAATATATCTATACAGTATTATATCTTAATACAAACGGATGGAACGCGAGTTATACCTACGCGCCTCGAGTTCAGCATACTCTCCGTACACAATAGTCGCGAATGCGTTGCAGTAACAAACGAACGATGTGATGGTTTTGTAAGCAGTAAGCGTGCAATTTACGAATATTTGATAAAAATAAGTGCAAGTACTTACTTCATACGGCAAAGGGCAATTATATAAGATTGTACTGTTATTGGTTGCTTAAATACTTCAATAATGCACCCAAATATTTTTTTTAATTACCTGGAATCTCCGAAAAGTAATAAATTAGGTTACTACATATGTTATTTGATTCTTTTTTTAATAGGTAGGTATTTCGCTTTGTCCACAGGGTAAAAACCTTAATTAATAAAAAATAATAAGTGGATAAGGTGAAAAAAGCTCACAATGAATTTCATTTTTTATAATAAAAATTATAATATTTACAATCACTAAACTAGAAAGAAACTCAAGTAGGTAGATGAAATTAAAACACTGTAGCGGGTAGCCGTATCTAGTGTTTACGTACCGCGCGGCTGTAGGTACTTATTTCAAGGACAGGGCCGAGTCACAATACTGGATATGTAATTTTACCCTGCCCAAGCTGTTTCCAAATGACTAGGCGGCAGTGAATATGGAACGCGTCATCTGCCGACTGTACGGGTCGTCACTCGATTAGCTAAGTTAGGCGCATCTCATGCATATCCATGAATGTGTTTTGTCATTTTGGACTTTATTAAGATGTGGTTGGAATCTTTGATTAAATCAGACGTTGGTGAGTTATATTTATTTACTGGCTGCCTCAGTGGCATAGTTGTATTGGTACGACTGCAGTATTGAGGCCTTGGGTTTGAGTCAGAGAAAATTACATTGGCTTTTTCTGCTGATAATCAGTCTGGAGTCTGAAATTTGTATGGCGATTGATTCGTCCCTCTAAGGACGGGACGGAACACACCTGGCGAAAAGTGGGTGCCCCGTTAACACCTCTGCTTAAGGCTTGATGTGTGCTATTTATGTATCTATCAAACACACAACCCACAAGGGCTCTTGTATAGGAACCTCATCATCATCAGCCCGTTACAGTCCACAGCTGGACATAGGCTTCTACCAAGATACGTCACAGAGCCCGGTCTGCTGCTTTATGCATCCAGTTGCTGCCGGCCCTCTTGTGCAAGTCGTGCCGCCATCTGGCCAAAGGGAATAGGAACGGTATAGGAACCTACTAAATTTATATTATCCGACCCCAATGAATTTAGTAAATAAGTAATTGCGTGTCTTTTCACATCCGATCAATTTGCATACGGAGTAACGTTGCGAAATTGAATCTAAACATACATCAACGTACACGGGGACGTGTTTGGCAAAGAAAGTGAGGGGCTCTGGATAAAAATTAACATAGTATTTTTTTTATTTATAAAACACTGATAGGAAATATTAGGTACTTCTTTATTATACGGTCCCAACAAAGTGACTCCGTGACACTTAATGGTAAGCAGAGTTAAGTTAGAGATAATCATCTCTCGCCAGTCGAGACAATTATGCCGGCCTTTGTTCGTAATAGAACAGGGGTTCACGGGTGTATTAAAGATGTAGAGTAATCTTGCGTAATATAAATATAATCATATAATGCAGGACCCTGCACTTACATTGAAATCAATTTTTATTGTAAGTAATAAAATAGCTTTATGTATATTTCGCGATTTTTAATTTAATATTCACCGTGGTCTTGTGACATTTCATTCATGTCATTTATTGTAATATAATAGGCCGCAAGTCTGCGAAATATCGGAAGTAAAATAAACGATATATCGCGAAATAATCCATAAAGTAATTTTATTTCAATGTCCAATATTCGCGTAAATATAGGAGGGAGGAAATTTTACTAACGGGTATCGCAAATTGACCCTACTGCACCTTATAATAAGAGATAGAGTGTCGACTGACGAGAGACACAATTATGATAAACTTCGAAACCGCCGATACACACACAGGCTGATCCCAGAATGTTACACACATACGTGGGCCACTATGGCAAGTTCCACATTTTGTGTACGGTAGTCGCTATTCAGCCATGTTCATCATAAGGCTCTTTAGTTTTTAATTTCTACTGTAACTTATACTGTACCTATAATGTATAATACTTGTTATCACACCTTTAGGATAAAAACGACACAATTCAAAAGATAGAAAATTGAGTTATCGTCATAAAATTACTTAAAACGAAGTTCTCAATACAACAATAGTTCAAACACAGCCATATTCCAACAGGAAAAGGACAAAACTTGTAGATCAGTCCCTTTTTTATTATATTTTTATAAATAAGGGACTAGTTTTTAACCATCAAAAAATGACAACTGAATTTTGTATTTTTTGGATTGTGTCGTTCTCGTTCCAAAGGTGCGTTTTGTTTATGCCTGTGGCGCCCGTGACATCACAAAACGGCACAACGGAAGACCAGCGCTGGTTTTTACCAGCTTATGCTGCGTTGGCGTCGTTTTTGTGATTAGCAAAATTAATTTATTCATTTACCATTAGATGCAGTAAAGCCACTTTGTCGAGTCATCGATAAAAAAAAATTACGAATTCTTAGTAAGTACTTTAGTAATCATGCTTGTTACAAATGAATATTTTCTTTCTTTCTTTCCATCAAAATTCAATACTTTTCAAGGCGGAAAACTACTCATTGAAACATTTATGCTAGAAAATGTTTTTCACACAGATAGAGGTGTGAGTAACTTAGTCATAAATATTTGATTCTTAGAATAATTTTCGAAAACATTGGGACCAATAATACTGTTTAATAAGGTCCTCTTGAAACGTCTGAGTGCGTACCCTCGAAGTTCTCAAGATAAACAATTTTGTAGTAACGTAGTCGCGGGATTATTAAAATAAAATAGTTTTTTGCTGTAATATCGTGGAGATTCTAGGTATAAGTAATAAAAATAATAGTTTCGATAATTTTATTACCTATAGGACTATATGTTGCTTGTAGTTCTACTAGCTTTAAAGGAAGAATGAGGGTGTACTGTGCACATCTGTTTAGTCCCTAAAACTATAAAGCCATGTTATGGCATGGAATGGTGTAAACAATCATCATCATCAGCTACATGACGTCCTCTGCTGAACATAGGCCTCCCCTAAAGATTTTCAAACGGACCTGTCAAAAGCGGCCTGCATCCAACGCGTTCCAGCGACGTTTATCAAGTAGTCTGTCCACCTTGCAGGTGGAAGGCCGAGGCTGTGCTTGTCAGTACGTGGCCTCCACTCGAGAATTTTTTGCCCATCTGCCGTCAGTTCTTCGAACTATGTGCCCTGCCCACTGCCACTTCAGCTTGCTAATCCGCTGGGCTATGTCAGCGACTTTCGTTCTTCTACAGAAATGAGATCTTCATTTATGATTCGATCGCGTTGATAAACACCTAGCATAGGTCTCTCCATAGCTCGCTGAGTGACCGTGAGCCGTCTTAGTCGGCAAATAATCAGAGGCCACATCTCAGTGCCGTATGTCATCACTAGTAACACACATTTCAAGACTTTTGTCTATCAGACACTGAGGTATTTTGGACGAGAAGACCTTGCTTAGTTCGCCGCACGCTGCCCAACCGAGCTGGATTGGACAATTGACTTCTTACTCAAAGTTGGACTTGCCTAGTTGGACTACTTGACCTGTAAAAAATACGATCGCAATAATCGCGGGTCATTTGCTTATTGAAGAGTTCCATTATCTACGAAGATTTTCATCAGATCCTTACATATCTTATACTAAAACCTTTCCTAAAAATGTACTTTTAAATAACGAAAGCCTCACCCAAATCGCATCAGTAGTTTTTGAGAAAATCGTGAACGTACTTACATACATACGGCTCGAGTACAGAACTTCCAAAATAAGTCCATAAAAATCGGAGACAATAATATAGCTCCGTATTCGTTAACATAATTTCAGTATCAAAGCTGTTATAAATGTAATGTTAAAATTAGTTTTTTAATTTATAAAAATGTTTACTCGGGACAAATTAATCTAGATTAGACTGCCTCGGCGGCGAATTACGTGCGCAATATTACTAATGCTCAGAGGTCTCGGATTCGAATCCCGGGTCAGGCAAAGTTATAATGAATTTTTCTGAGTAATATTCGGGCGTCTGGAATGTATACCCTAGAGGGAGATAGGCTCGCCCTCCATCACATCATGGGACGGAAAAGTATGTCCGCTAGTTGCGCATCTGCTTACCACTCAAGCCACGGATGGCGTCAGTGTGTGTATAGATTAGTCTCTGAAAAATTTACCTAACAAGATGACTCTATAAAGATGAAGCTAACAGAATACCGCTCTAGAGATAATGAAACTCATTACCAAGTATTTTATCGCTTATTATAGCTCGATGAATAGCTAACTTGAACAGTAACCCTACACGAATATTTAAGTTATAGCATACATTAAGTTATAGTATCGTTAAAGTAAATTATGTACGGAAATTTTAACTCCGTGATCCTATTTGGAACTAATAAGGCAACAAGAATATTCTTCTTCAAGTGCATCTCGATTACTGAAAGTTGGCGGTCAGTTCCTTGAAACTCCTTGTCCATGGCTAGTCGGAACAGTTCTTCAACCGTTTTTATTTTGCACCACTCCCGTATATTGCGAAAAAAATCGTGAATGAAAGCTTTGAATAGTAAATCGTGTAGCTATAGCAGTAAACTCAAAATGTATTGAAATCGGAAGCACGAATCTCTTTCAAACAGACTTCTAAAAAAATATCTATGGTGTGTATGTATTTTTTTATTTACACTGATTTCTCCGAGAATCGTAAGCGTGATTGCCGTATCTAGCGAGTGTAGAGGAATGTCTAGACATGAACTTAAATTTTTTTTATTATTCGTTTTCGGAGTATTCATCTTACCTACTAGTACAAGATCTGGTGACATTGATTCTATTTTCTTCCATGAATTTTAATTTAAGTGTTTTGATAAGCCTATGTGACGTAATTTTACTTATTTAGTTTCATTGGATCAAACGTTACCGTAATTCCCAGATTTCGTTATTGAACGCGTAGTGCCTTATACCTGTCGGTAATTTAATCATGGGCATTGGATTTATAAAGAATTGAATCCATTTTTTACGTGAACTACAACTTGATATCTGAATTTCAAATACAAGGTTTGGTGATTTTAACCGACTGCGTAAAATGATTGTACAATGCCTTTAATTAATAGCCTTTTATCATCAGCCTGTATTTTAGCCCACTGTTGGACATAGGCCACCTCCAATATGTGCCATTTATCCCGGTCTAAGGCCTATCGTATCCAGTTTCAGCCAGCGACCTTTCGCAAATCGTCACTCCACCTGGCTGGTGAGTCTCCTCCTCCTCGCTGGTCCTACACTGCGCTTGCCGACTCGGGGTCTCCACTCAATCAATAGCCATTACTTAAGTGGAAGCATGAATGAATGAAATCCTCCTAGCCAGTTTCGGCCACGGCGGCCAATCTCAACGGAGATCAGCCAGGTACGCAGGAGATATTATAGTGCACAAGTGTGTGCGCAATACACAGGTGCACTCGCTATTCCTTCACTCTCATAGTCCGGTGAGACGGCAATCCGACATGACCGGAGAGAGATCAGGCGCAGGACCAACGGCTTTACGTGCTTTCCGAGGCACGGGCGTATCACACCGCCAACTTCCTGACTCCGAGCTGTGACTGAGTAATTTTTAAGATGGAAAAACCCAGTCACAATGTATTTTTGGCCCGACCCGGGATTCGAACCCAGGACCTCAGTAACCTCAATACAACTACGCCACCGAGGCAGTCCAGATCCAGCACCAAGTGGAAACATACTTGAGCTACCGATACCAATCGGTTCGAATTCAATTTGGTATTTTGATGACCGTCACCATGAAAGCTGCAGTCTTCGAAACGTTGAGAGGTAAATAAATAGATAAACAATCCGGAAACTAGTTTTATTCGATGGTACATTAATTAACTGCCTCGGTGGCGTAGTTGTATTACGGTACGACTGCATTGCTGAGGTCTCGGGTTCGATCCCCGGGTCGGTCTCGAATCAGTGCCTGATAAGGCGATAGGCTCGCTACTTACTACAGTTACTACATCATGGGACGCGGAATACGCTCGGCGAAAAGTGGGTGCACTAGTTGCGCCTCTGCCTACAATTTCGGGGATAAAAGGCTTGAGTGTGTATGTATGTATTTTAAATAAAAACAAATTAAACAGAATCACACACCTTGTCATGAAAAAACAAATACCAGTTATGTTAGTATCTCATAAGGTATCTGTATCTCACTGCTGTGCACGGACCTCTTCTCCCGAGATTTAGTTTTAGTTTTGTCAAACACGCTGGCCTAGTGCGGGTTGGCAGACTTCACACCTTCGAATTTCTTCTAGAGAACTGCTCAGGTATGCAGGTTTCCTCACGATGTTTCCTTTCACCGTAAAGCGAGGGATAATTCCCAAAGAATACACACATAACGTTTCACTAAAGTCAGAGGTGCGTGCCCTTGTGTTGTGAACCTGCGGACATTCGTCTCGGCAGTCCGTCCCACTCCCAACTAGACTATCGCCGCTTTAATATAGATAAAAATTATTTTAATTTCCCAATCTATGCTCCCAAATAAATGAGAACTATCCAAATTAGAAACTTATGAAACATACTCTTAAATGAAGAATTACCCAGTGACTATTATACTCTAAGTACAGCATACAAAAAGAAATCAAGTCCACAATTTAATTTATTTCACAATCTGTTCTGTACAACAACAATAAATAGAGTTTATAAATTTTCTGTTTATTTGAAGGCTTAGAAGGCTATTATTTTTTCAATAAACATCTTTTCTATTTCAATGTTCAATTAGAATACTTATTGGGAGCGATTATTGTTTTAAAAGAATCGATGTAAAAAATCTGTATCAATGTTTAAAACGATAATTTTCGGATTTATCAGCGGATTAATTTAAATGGGATTTGAGCGTTTTGATTAGTTTATTTTTAGACTGCCTCGATGGCGTAGTCGTATTGCGTACGCGGTATGAACACTGCTCTGAGGTCCCGGGTGCGAATTCCAGGTTAAGCAGTAATGGCGGGCTGCATTAGGCGGCACCGCGCAGGGGCAGCTGCGGACGACAACTTAGACACTATTAGTCTGGGGAAACCCGCAGCCGTCCCTAATGCGCCGAAGAAGGCCACCGCGGAGTTTAAGTTAGTATGCCGTGCGGTGTACATAGGTTAGGGACTCGGCCCGGCGGCTCAACGCTGGGTGTAAGGCACGGTGAACCCAACATAACTGCTCAGTTGCCCCTCTTGAAGGCTGGGCGGTAGTAATAAGTCACTTTCTCCGCGAAAACAAAAAAAAGGTCGGGCAGTGATATTCAATTTTTCCCGGAATCTAGAATTTGTGCCTGATATGGCAATAGGCTCATAAATGTGTGCATTATTTTGGCAGAAAGGTACGATCATACATACCCCTCGCCCTTCTTCAAATATTGTCTAAAGCTTTTTCTTCTTTTAATTTGTGTCATCCACCGATTTTGTATACAGGTCAAATAAATTCACTTCTACGGCACAACTTACAATAGTCAGTAAAATAACTAGGATACAGTCAATATAGCTTTCTATTATTGAAATAATAAAAAACGCTTAATTTTCAAGATTACCGCAAACAAAACAACTTTACAATGAAATTCATTATGATTCAGTCATTATGCCGATATTTATTATGATTTACAGTACTTTGAACAAAAGATCTCCACTCTATCAGACTAATTATTTTCGTCTCGTCACTCGAGTACGCTCAATGTTCTCGTAATGAAACAGTGTATTCCGTGATTAATTACCTTTTTTCACATGGACCGTAGGAACAATACAGTTGGTTCAATGCAAACTTGTTACTTCCTGCACAATACTGTGCATTCGACTAATGGATACGAAACCGGACTATATGTGTGGCTTAGGGGGGAGAAAAAAGCGGAAAATGAAGCTAAACCTCTTTATGACATCTGGGATTTTAATTACGAAAAGGTTTTTAACAGCGTTGATATTTTGGCCAAATTAGGTTAATTATTTTTAGAATCTTATAAAATAAATTTACAATGATTGAACATTGAAATGTAGTCACTCTCCTGTTCATACAGTACCTATAGATTTTTTTAAGGCCAGATGCATCCTAAATATGTGATGAAATAATTTATTCACGAAATTCAAGACCACTTTATTTCCTCATGAATTAGCACTCAAGTTAAAGATATACTTTTCGGAAATTGTGCATAATCTTACGGTTGTACACAATTTCTATGCTAATTTAATCTTAATCTGCTATCAAAATATCCTCCGCGTTTATGCGTACAATAATTTCTTGATTTAGGGTCTGTTTCAGGATATTTACGCTAATCGTCGAATATAATATACGGCGATCAAATACAAAAGTCAAGTTCCCAATATTAAACAGGCCCTAAATGTATTCAGCATTAAGAGCTTATTCCACAAGACACACACACTCACGCCTTTTATCCCCGACGGGGTAGGCAGAGGCGAAACTAGTGCACCCACTTTTCGCCGTTATTCCGTCCCATGATGTGATAGGGGGCGAGCCTATCGCCATATCGGGCACAAATTCCAGACTCCGAGCTGATACTGAATAGAAAATTCAATATCACGTTGCCCGACCCGGAAATCGAAACCGAGACCTCAGCATTGCAGTCGCATTAGTCAGACTTATTTGTGGAATAAGTTTCAAATAAATCTTGTTTGACAGTTATCGTATAAAACATCTCATGTAGATTGTAGGCACTCATTCAAGAAGATTATAATAAAGTTCTTGTACTCATTTGATTACCATACATTTTGGACCACAGATTAGAATGCGACTTTTGGATTTGGTCGGCTTGTACATTTTTATGACGAGTAACATTTACTCAGAAGTTGTGAACTATGCCTTAACTATCGTATAATTTAATTGGCAGATGACATTTACTTGGACATTGGAAATATGATTGTGACTGTATCAAACCGCGCCCGCGTCTGCCTTTCGACGTGTTGTATGCTCACCACCAGCACTACGCTTTGAGTAGTAATTGAAGTTCCCCTGGTTGTTATTCAACTACCCACACTCATTTAGATATGATGTCCACTCTTGTATGGAATTGGGTGACTGGTATCAACTCGCCTTTTGAATTATGTATTAGCCTGTTTTGAATCTGACATGTAATTATTGATTGACAGATTGATGAATCAGGTGTTTGGAAAGGTGACTTAAAATGAAGATGGATAGAATTTACAGTGTCTATTATAATAATTTAAATCTTGCATCAAATTACAACTTGATATAATTGATGATAGATTAATAGATTGGATTGATTGTGGATGAATTAGAAAGAACGTCCAAGTGCATGATAGAGAGATGACTTGACAACGGTCGCAGGAAAAGGCTGGATGCAGACTGCTTTGGACAGGTCCGTCTGGAAATATTTAAGGGAGGCCTATGTTTAGCAGTAGATGTGGCTGATGAAGATGAATCAGGAAACGTTTTGGAATGCCTTGGTGCATGGTTATTTGAAGATAGATTTAATCTAAAACCACCGAAATTAATTAACGGTCGAGATCAACTTATGAAAAGATTTTGAATTATTTAGAGAAAGAAAGCTGTTTATTTGTGACAAACAAACTTAAAAGTTTAAAAAAAAATAAACAATACAAAAACTTAAAATTCACAAAATGGCTCCAGCTCAGCATATGCTGGCGATAAAACCAGTGCTGATCTTCCGCTGGGCTGCTAGGTGATGTCACGGCCGCCAAGACTGACATTTTAGATTGTGTATCTCATTTCATCTGTTTCACTATTGTCGAAATACCTCCTTAAGACATACTATTAAAAACGCCATTTCAATATTAATTTGAATCTACTCGAATCCTTGTATATCACCTGACATCAGAATGAGTTCTGATGTCAGGTGATATACAAGGATTCGAGTAAATCGGGAAATGAGTTCCCGGGGTCATGTGACCTTTAAAAAGATAAAATCGACGTAGCCGTGTATCGAGCACGTTCCGTCGGTAATCTGAGACAATCCTCAATTCTATTTAGAGTTAGGGTTGGCAAGAAATTAAATTTAGCTGTCATTATTTTGATCCTCGTTTAAAATATGTGATTGATTTTGGCTTATGGCCTTTTGGAATCGATAAATGGCCGTTACTACGTAAGTTTTTCCTGTTTATTTATATTTAGGTTCTCCAATAGATTGTACATTGAGTTTGCACAGGAGTAGGATAACGATCGTAATATTCTGATGAAGTACACAGCATTCATTAAAGTAACTTCATGAGTTACTTACCAGACTCTGAGCCCAATGTACGGCGTCGCTACTGTTTATGGGCAGTTGTATCGCTTACCATCAGGCGAGCAGCACGCTCGTCTCATCATTTAAACTCAATAAAAAAGTAAGAGTAGTATTGACTCTTGTCTGTATATTTGAGTGTAACATGAAACACAATAGCAGCCCTGATTCCATGCATTGAATCCCGCGTGGTGATCCCTTGTGTAAGGATCTTTTCAACATTGCACTCTTTATGTTCGCTCTGCATCTATAGACTACCTAGGTGGCGTAGTTGTATTACAGTACGACTGCAAAGCTGAGGTCTCGGGTTCGATCCCCGGGTCGGGCAAAGTGATATTGAGTTTTTCTATTCAGTATCAGCCCGGAGTCTGGAATTTGTGCCCGATATGGCGATAGGCTCGCCCCCTATCACATCATGGGACGGAATGACGGCGAAAAGTGGGTGCACTAGTTGCGCCTCTGCCTACCCCTTCGCGGATAACAGGCGTGAGTGTATGTGTATTTGCCCTGCGCTATGAGATTTCATATGTAGCGGGCTTGTGATAATGTAAACAAATGTATAATACTTAATCAATGACGTACAATCAGCCAATAAGTAACTGAACAAAGTCAAATTTTAAATCGCCTCTACGCAATAAGTTTAGTTGAAACATTTTGTTTTTCTTTGTGTGGAGTACAGAAAATTACCTTTATTTTGTTTTTACATACATACATAAACTCACGCCTTTCTCCCATTGAGGTAGGCAGAGACTATGGAGCGCCAAGTGCTACGATCCAAGCATACCTCTTTTGCTTCTTCCACAGTCATCAGTCTCTTATTTGACCCTTTCTCAAGAGGTCGTCAATTTGGTCCATGAAGGTACGTCTAGGACGTCCCCCACCGACACTACCACTCACCTTCGCGACATAAATTTCTTTCGTTACTCTCCTTTCATCCATCCTTTCAATGTGGCCAAACCACCGAAGCATTCCTTTCTCAATCTTAGTCACTACATCTTCTTTCAATTTGTTTTTGTGAAGAGAAAACGAGAATTGGTAAGAAGGTAACAGTGTAGAGGCGATTTGAAATTTGAAATTTGTTCAGATATTTATGTCGCTGATTGTACATCGAATTACACCTTTTTTATGGGTATATAAAATGTACAAATACATATGTTAAGGAGGTCATATATTATAGGCGGGCCAATGACCATTTTCAGGATATAATTCAAAAGCTTCTGGCTAATACTGAGTAGGAATCCCAATAACTCTGCCCGACTAGATACGAACCCTAGACCTCGGCACAGTAATCACACTGTGTACGCAATACAACTACGCCACCATGCCAAAGATGGCAAGTTTTTTTTCAGAGCTGTCAATTCACTGAATAATTGGAAAGTAGACAGATATTGCAGAATATTGAAGCAACATTCAACTAATCAACGGTAGGTAGTGGCAATTTAGTTCAAGCAACTGCCAACAAATGGATAGCTGTTAACAACTATTAATTACAGTAAAAACGGCTCATAACGATATTGAAGTATTTGAAGAGACCACGTAAAGTGATCGCTATAATATCTTGTCCTTATAAACGATACCTTTTTCTATACATATTGTTCACGAGACCATGCCATTCAATCGTTATCGTCGATGTTGCTGTAATCGGTTTTTACTGTAATCAACTTTACCTTTCATAGTAATTGTAGTGAAAAAATAAATCAGATAGCTCGTTACTTTAGTCATAATATGTCTAATGTAACAGAACAGCGACTGCGCGGTGTCTTAACAGACTTGCCTAGAGTCGCTCCTAATAAATTTTTATAGCATATTTAAATCTATTGTTTGTTTCAATTCTTATTTGAACAGCAAAATTTGCATCTGGGCGCAGTATTGCGCTGGATAAAGCCGAGCCGATTGTCTTCTTACAAATAGATGCAAATGCTTCCAATACCCTAGGATTTGCTGTTTATTTACATCTTAGAAGTAAGAACTGTTTTTTTACATGAGCCGAGGAAAACCCTCGTCTGATTTACGTATGAACAGCTTTGTATTACTACTGCCTGGTACTGAGCTCGTCACCTTGATATATTATTAACTAGCGGCTTCGACAGACGTTGTCCTGCCCTAAAAAGGAAATGAAATCCTAGAACCCGAGTTCAGCGACACCTACCGGATCCAATTGTTAATCGAAACTATTCTCGAATCCAGCTGAAGACACAAAAAACTTCATTTAAATCGATCCAGCCGTTTAGGATGAATTCAGTGACATACACGTTTAATATGGTGGTTAAGTATTCTTAATTTATTTAATTTTCTTGCAAAAAAACCTCCCTGCCAACAAATGAGTCCTCATTTAATGAAATTTTAAAAACTCTAAACATCCCCCCCCCTATAATTTTTTTTACCCCTAAATTTGGGGGGTAACCCCTAAGTTGGCTGCACTGATTCTTTTTGACGTTTTATGTCACGTCACACCGGAACGCGGTCGAACAGGATAAAAAGTATCCTATGTCCGTCTCCTGGTTCTAAGCTACCTCCCCACCAATTTTCAGCCAATAGTGTAACTAACACGACTTTCTTTTATATATATAAATTTATAACTCTTTATTGTACAAATTTACAGACAGAAAAGTGTATGCTCCACCACCTGAAGGCAATACAACTACATTCCGTAACGTAATACAACTACGCCACCAAGGTAGTCACACAATCGCACCTGCGTCGTAGGGCATTGTAGCCAGTGTAACTACAGGACATAATGAAACTTAACATCTTATGTCTCAGGATGACGAGCGCAGTGGAATGTCACACAATACTTAGTAACTTAAGGTGCTGTATGGAGTTTCTACTGTTTATGGGTGGTCGTATCGCTTATAATCATTACAGCATGCTCGTCTCGTCGTTCTATGCTATAAAAAAAAACCTGCATGGTAAAATATGCAAAATGGGCGTTTTGTCTTAAAGTGTAGTAGCACCAAATTGTGTGATTTGTACATGGAAAAAAGATGGATATCGTCGATGAAGTACCAATACCTCCTAACTGACAATTTAGTCCAAAATTATTTTTTTATTACAATAGACATAACACTCATATTCGCATGGAATGAATTAACTTCTATCCAAAATTTCTTTACCAATAAGCTTCTTGAGCTATGGAAAACATCTACTTAGTGACAGAATTCATTCGTTCGTATGTATTTAACAGTTTTTTTCTTCTGGTGTAAAATTAGATTCTCAACACTTAGGAGGTATTGGTACTTCATCGACGATATCTATATTGCACTTTGGTTGTCTGTACGAAATTGCTTCGAGCGATATGACCGCTAATTGTACTTTATGTGCAAGTACACAATAACCTACTTGGGAATGGAGCGGCCAGCTGGTTCAGAGCTCAAGACTAGCGTGGTGGACTGTATATCCTTCAAGGCTGATAGTATGATGAATATGTAGTTACGCCATGATCACATTTGAAAAGCATGTTAAAAGCCCTGAAAATAAAAATTACAGCTGTAATTAGGGGATATCCACAAATTACGTGAGGTGTTTTTTTTAATTTTCTGTCCCTCCCTCCCCCCCTGGTGAGATGTTGTGAGATTTTATTCAACCCCCTCCCCCATCTCCCAATCTCACGTGAGATTTTTCAAAATGTGCGTTTCTTAAATATGTAAACGTGTTGGAGTGTTATTGTAAAAAAAAAAAAAAAGTTTTGTTAAAAAAGTTGTAGTTTTTTTTTGTTTCAATAAGAAAAAAAATTGCGTGATATCTGCCGAGACCCCCCCTCTCTCCAACGTAAGATTAGATGAGATTTGACTCGACCCCCCTCCCCCTTAAACATCTCACGTAATTTGTGGATCTCCCCTTACTGAAACTGACGTTTCATGTAACCGTTCAGTTCGTTAGTGGCCGCAGCGAAATAATTAGTACTGACTGACTAATTGCGCGGATTAAAATTAATTTTACGGATTTACGCTAAACTAGCTTTTACTGGCGGTTTTGTTCGATACAATACATTCTTATAGAAACGCAAAATGCTTCTGCAATATTGATAGCAATAGTCCCCATTACATGAGACCCATCTTAGTAAACGAAATCTGTAACACCTCTGCCTACCTCAGAAAAGGAAAAACGTAGGATGCTATTGTATATGTATGTATTTTTAACCGACTTCAAAAAAAGAGGTTCTGTATTAGACCCGTACGAATATCTAATAAACATCCAAACATTAAATTTTATTTAATAGTAGTACTATGAATAATTAGTTATCATTATATTCGTAGTATAAATAATTCTATCCTTCATAAAGTCTTAGAATTCTTTATGCTGTATTACATGATTTATTTCAATGTCAAGCGAGATATTTTTATGTATAGTCAAGTAGATAGTTGTCAAATATGTTGCACTTGCCGGTTCAAACAGGCCGGCATAATTATTTCGACCAGCGAGAGGTAATCTCTCATCATCTCTCTATCTGGACTAGACATGGGCGCCGCGCCGGCGTTACGCCGCCGGGCAGGTCCCGCGCGCCGCCGCCGCCGCCGCCTAACTTGAACGGCGTGGATTTTGTGAATACTTTTAATTTTTATTGTAAAATTTTATTAATGATTCGGTCTCAATTGTCATATTTAGTTCGATGTAGACATATGCGCCGCGCCGGCGTGGATTTGGAATAAAAAAAAATTTTTCATAGTTATTGGCCGACTTGGGTTTTTTAAAGTTAATAACAGAAAAACGACTATTAGCGTTAACGATTGTAAAAGGCATCTTGGCTACGGCCTCTGTGCTCACGCGCCCATACGCGGCTGCGCTCTTTCAAGCTGTCTAACCTAAAAGGTCCTGGCATCGCTAAATAAACTTTATGCCACGGAGTTATGCGGTCCACGATCTTTTACAGCAGTACCTTTTCGGCCGAAACCTTGGACCTCCGAATCTCTCTGCAATGCTCTCCAGTGGAATCCGCAGCAGATAATAAGAGCGTACCACACGATCTTGTACGTGACTTACTTGTTGGTTAGATACCGGCCTAGGATCTGGACCCCAAAGACCTTCCACTGGCTCGAGGGAGCTTCCACACACGAGCAGCGTCCGGCTCCTAAATAGAGGCCAAGCGGGCACCTTTCGGCGGAGTTGCCATGGAGGATGTGGTGTCAGGCTGGAGACCCCGTCCTCGGTGCCCAAATGTTTTAGTAGTCCACCCTGATTTCACCAAGGCGTGAAGCAACTATGGTCCAACTATCAACTGATAAATGTACTCATCGGAGAACATTGTTCCGGAGAGTATCTGTGGCAGATCGTAGGTGTCTTACGGTCAGGTGCATGTGATCGTTTTTACTAGTCCATGGTCAACAGGCGGAGATTCTAGATTGTGGTGGCTAACTTTTTCCGAGTAGTCCTCCATCAGAAAGAGAGTGCTACGAGAGATCGGTAGCGGGCCAATCCCTCTGCCATCAAGGACGTTAGAGACTCTTGGTCCTGACCTGTGAATTGGGGGCGTTTAGGGAAGTCCACTACAGCATCCCCGGTCTGTTATAACAGCCGACTAATAGGGGCTATCGGGCGATCTTGGGGTTTCCCGAATAACCGTCCACTCGGTCTTTGAGGTTGCAATATACGGTCCAATATATAACCTAACATTTATCGGAGTTTTAGCTAACCTTAATTGAGAGCATAGCGATTTTGTGCCATTTAATGGAGAAGGCCTCTCGCTGTCGCTGTGTTACTAACCAAGACCACTGCAAGAGATCTTAATTTTTGATGGCCTACGAGTACGAAGGTAGACCTCTTATGAAAAGAGATGGTGCAGGAACACGAAAGGTCGGACTCCTCCCGCCAGAAGTAGAGAAATTTGAGGCATGAGGTGGAGAACTGAATATTACCCGTACTTTTGATGGAGATTTGCGGATAAAATGATTAGGCGCACATGACCATGAGATCATGAAGCCGTCCTTGACGCAACAAAGTGCTTTGGTATACATTTAGTATGCCGTGGTAATTTACAATGGCGGTGCTAGACCAAACGTGGATGTCGGCGAAATCAGCTTTGTGAGGTCCCTTTTATTTTCCACTTTTCTCTCGCCCGGGCCTAACGGCGGCTGAACCCTCGGTTGACAAAGAAAAAGGCCGCCACTATCAAAAAGTAATATTAAATATATATTTTTTTTGTAAAACCCCTTAAGCGCGAGGGCGTCGGCGGTCGCCGACGCCTAACGCCGTCACTACTAGTTTTCATAGACTAAAAGACTTGGTCCAGTTTGGTGTGTCGCCCGATGCTTCCATCTCTATAAGTGGCGTAACGCTAGGTCGTAAAAGCGGTGATAATGATATAACCGCGCAGTCATTTTTGATAACGGGATGGTGGCACCAAAGGGCATTAATGGTCATTTCACCTTCTCCGCGAAACAAGATAAAGACTCGTGAGTGCCATGGAGCATTTGTCTTTTTTTGTTATTATTTTTCGCGGAGAAAGTGACTTCTTACTACCGCCCATCCTTCAAGGGGGGCGACTGAGCGGTTAAGCTGGGTTCACCGTGCCTTACGACCCGACGTTGAGCCGCCCGGAGAGATGAAACCATTAGGTGACCGGCCAACGTATGTACAACGCACGGCATACAAACCAAAACTCCGCTGTGGCCATCTTCGGCGCATTAGGGACGGCCGCGGGCTTCCTCTGACGGAAGCGTCTAAGTTGTCGTCCGCAACCGCCCCTGCGCGGTGCCGCCTAGTGCAGCCCGTCTGCTGTTGTGTTAGGCTCAGACGCTCCCGCGCACCGAAGGGCGCCCTCTGCGTCAACGGCAACGTGAGGCCTACCTGCCACGCTGCCGTCCATCACAGGGATTGCAACAATGTGCTAAAAAAACACAAAACTAAAGACGGATAGCCCCCTGCCGTCCGCCTGGGACCCCCGGTGGCCTCTATTGACTAATAGTCTTTTACGACAGGTAGGGGATACCGTGGTGGAATTCTCCAAACACCCCCAATCTACAGGGTGGATGGAGCATGGGTCCTGAAGGGATTTTTATACCGATAAGTTAATTGTCTAGTGCTTCCAACTACCTACGAACATGTAACTGAGGAGTTTATATGTGGCCTATACATATATTCAATATTCATTAAAAAAATCCACGCCGCCGGCGTTACGCCGCCGCCGACCAAAAATTACCAGCACGCCGCCGCCGGCTTTTTCCTAGGCGGCGCCCATGTCTAATCTGGACCCCACTCTGCTTACCATTAGGTGTGGTGAGGTCACAGTCGGTATAAAAATAAGTTGAAGAAATATAAAAAAAAAACTATCATAATATGTTAACTTTGACTGTCTGAAAAAAGCAACCCTTTTTTTAATTTGTTAAAGAAAATGTTAAGGACAGTCATGCGATTAATAATTTTAAATTAGTTTCTTGTGGCTATACAATGAGATCGGTTTAACGGAAAATATTTCATAGACCGACTACGTAACATTGGCTAACAATGTAAAAGTTATAATAAAGGTCAAATATAATTATTATGGCATAATCAAACCATTAAATCAATTGTCGTGGATTTGATTTACATACCAACCTTGAGAGAAGGTTTCTGTTATTGGAAAAACATTGGATTTTTTTATAACTGAGACGAGCAAGCATGTCTGATGCGATAAGACCCTCCATAAACAGTAGCATCATAGAGAAAGGACTACATTAAACTAGTTAGTGACTACACTAATAGTGTAGCTTGACTGAGGAAAATAACATTGAATTTATATTTAAAACACTGCATGATCTTATGCTGGTGGAGTTATCCTGAGCCATTCGATACAACTTCATATACCATACTACACCGGCCTTGTATTGTTTACTGTCCACTGCTGAGCATGGACTTCTTTTACAACTGAGAGGGTGTGTAGCCTTCGTTCATCACGCTGGCCTAGTACGGGTTAGCAGATTTCACATACCTTCGAAATTCTTATAGAAATCTTCTCAGGCATAGTAAGATTTCCTCAGTATTTTTCGTTTCGCCGTTAAAGCATGCGATAATTCACAAAGAATACGCACATCACTTTATAAAATTTGCGGACATTCGTCTTAGCAGTTCGTTTCACTTCCAATTAGGCTATCTCCAGTTTTAGGAATATTTTGATTGATTTATTTTTACTACTAACGCGTAGTTACCGGTAGAGATAGTTTATAGACAAACAACATATCTACTTTAATATCCCATACCCTCCCATTATTGTATGATACCAAACATGACCGCGATGGTACAACACATCAATAATGGTGCAACGTGCGTCAGATGTGAAAACAATTACGCGGCTATTGCGTCCTGACTGATGCAGGAATAATGGAAAGATGATATTAAAACTATGTAATGTAGCCTTTATTACCAGAGCTTAAGGTCTTAATTTAAGAAAATTCACTTTATTTGAAATACTATGTTTTGCTCGCGGCTTCGATCGTGTGCAAGAGTTTCTCTGGGATAAAAGTGCCGCTATATATTTTCCTGGGTTAAAAAAGCAAAAACCCGTCTCAAGGCCTCAGACTATATATATACCAAATTTGGTCGAAATACGTTCGGTAGTTTTTAATTTATCGCGTGCAGAGGTGGCGGCGACATTTTTTATACCTACTATGTAAGGAAGGAAAGAAGTTTTTAAGGCGAACGAAGCATTTTTATTAATTATATCATTGGAATTCTTAGGCACTATGTTCTTAGCTACTTACATTGAGCATCAGCTTGTATTTGAAGGTAATAACAAATATCTTATGAGCTATAAGTAATAAGATCATAGGCAGTTTGTTTTTTCCAAAAAACTGTAAGAAATTTTTGAAAATCTACTCAGAATCAAAAAGTCTACTCAGCATCAGTCCAGAGACTAGTTCGTGCCTGATATGGCTATGGGCTCGCCCTTTATCACATCATGGGACGGAATAGCATGGCGAAAAGTCGATGCACTAGTTGCGCCTCTACCTACCCTTTCTGGGATGAGTGCGTGTGTATGTAGGTATGTATGTAACTTCACATACGGTGAGACGTGACCGACAACTAGCTGTCATAATTATAAGTATCAAAAGTTAGTAGTTCCTATTCAATTTGCAAACAATAAAATAGCGTAATGTTTAGAGAATTGATTTCTCATGACCCGGATTGCGTGGAAACGGTGAGATAAAAACTCGTTTGTGGGAAAATTATAGAAACTTGATACTTGTAGGGTAGGCAGATCATAACTACTATACATTCTATCTTATTCGAAATATAAAAAGGAAAGTCTGTCACTCTTAGAGGATTTAACACTGTCACTAATCAAGGCTTACGTTTCAGTTTTGTCTTTGAAAGTTGGCATATTATTTCTTAATTGCCATATCTTTTATAATATTTTCGGTGTTATAGTCATTTAGCATAAGATAACACTTTAGTACAAATATCAGGCTTAATTGCTAAAGTTAATCAATAGTGGAAAAATATAAACAAATAATTTATCATAATGATTCCTTGTGCTTACGCGAATATTAGACATCGTAATAAAATTTGTCAAGACACTGTGATCAGTGAGCACGTGCAGCGTAAATCCGTCAGTCATAAAAAAATATTTATGTAGTTGTAAAATGTACGTAGATATTGAAACTTTAACTTATCGGTCGAACAACACCTCAGTTCCCATGACCATAAATATTGCAAAGTCTTCTAAACCTCGGAATCGATATTAATAACCGCGATACAATCCACTTTTAGGCAACAACCTACAATAGAGTTACTACAGCTGGTTACTTGACACGTTGATAGGAATTTAAGTATAGCGATTAGGAGCCTAAACTTCTATACAACTACCTTCTGATACACACACAAAACCCAGGAATATAGTTCATGCGTTGAATGGTGACATGAATGACGTTATTCTCTCATATTCCAAACATACGATTAAAAAGAAAGACTTGTATGAAATAGCACGGCATCGGCCCGTGAAATCCAAAGAGCAGTAATTAAGCCGATTCGCTCTTCATAGCGCGGTACGATTGCGGTAGAAGTGGTAGTGACAGGGAGGGTGCAAGGTGTGAGAGATGGCAGTGTTCGAAATCAAGATAACATACCTAGCTTAGCTAGAAATTATATGAATATTACTTATCCCGGGGTCTATTTAGCCACGATCATCATCATTGCGTATGGCTTATTATCCTGCATGGATCAATTTTCTAGGTCTAGTTGCCTCAACCTGCTAGCTGCGGCAGGCGTGAATGCGTGAAGCTCAGCTATACCGCCGGGAAAACAGCGAAACGGACATTCATTCACCACATGGGAGAGGGTTAGCACCACATTAGCCACGATGAATGCGGAAGATTCTTTTTTTCTGATTGTTCCTCAGAACATACGGCTTTATGATTGACAGCTTCGAAGTTTTTTATAAAAATTAACAACGAGATTAACAAGCCGCGATTGAGCCAGCACATAGGCAAACTCATAGCTCACAGATCTAGACATGTCTACTGGTGTTAGACTTCTCGGACACGAGAGTCGAGCTGGATCGGTACCAGCGCAATATTTATTTTTGTTGCAAGCACTGTTGTATTCCTGTTCTGAAGGTATTTTAGCTAATTTCATTATAGGAGTTTTAAGGCCAGTTTCAGCGGTTCCTAATATTCCTGATTAAAATCCCAGATAACTATCTGACATATAACGCTATCTGATAAATATATTTGATACATTACTAGTGGCTTTCTGTCAGATATTTCTATTTGAGACCTGTGAAAACAAAAGTTTGGTTTATACGGTGGTTACGTTACTTTATCAGCATGTGCTGAAATAGGTCCTTAACATCTAAAAAACAAATATATTCAGGTGGCTCTAACACTTTTAAAAGTTGCTAAAATTCACTTTTTTATCTAAATTATTTCCCAAACCGCTACCTCTCCCATCTTGACTATGCCGCGTCGCCTCGTCCTAGTTCACTTATTCGATTCGTCCTACGAGTTGTGTAATCGATGCACTCTCGATTGCGTTTTGTTCACTCCTCGTGTTGTTTACTGCCTCTTTCAAACGCAATTAACGTGCGTTTAGAAAATGGGTCAGAATTTTTCACTTTATGATTTACTAGCTTTTGCCCGCGGCTCCGCCCGCATTAAAAAGTTTTTCAGGGATAAAAGTCCCGGTTTATATTTTCCCGGGATAAAAAGTAGACTATGTGTTAACCCAGGACATGATCTACCCGTGTGCCAAATTTCATCGAAATCCGTTCAGTAGTTTTTGCGTGAAAGAGGAACAAACATCCTTACATCCATACATCCAAACATCCAAACATCCATACATTCTTACAAACTTTCGCCTTTATAATATTATAGTAGGATACATTATAACGTTGTGTTTGATAGAGTTTATACGCCGAGAGTTTATTACCTTTCTCTAGTTGAAACAATTGTTCTAATGTTCGTTGCTTAACGTATAAATTGCTGAATGGATTGCATGTAATTTGCCATACAGAGTGATTAAGGTTGAGGGATCTCTGTTGTCAATAAAAACTCACAATATGTTGGTTGCACTTCCGGTCCTAAACGAAACGAATAAGAACTACAAAGGGAGGAGACTGTTTGGACTTCCAAAACTCTCAATCACCATACGAAACACAACAGCAACTTATCGCCTCACGTTGTTTCACCTTTGGACCTAAGCCAGTTCACACACACACACTCACGCCTATTATCCCCGAAGGGGTAGGCAGAGGCGCAACTAGTGCACCCACTTTTCGCCGTTATTCCGTACCATGATGTGATAGGGGGCGAGCCTAAGCCAGTTCATTCTGTAGATATAGCATAGCTTCAGCACATCTTCTTTGGCCTTTGGAAGTTCACTACTAAACATAGGCCTCCCTCAAAGATTTCCAGACCAACCTCCATCACGTCACTCAATAGTAATAATTGCGAAAGTAAGTTCTGTCTGTCTGTGCTTCAATCTGCTACGTTTTGCGGCAAAACCGCTGAACCGATTTAGATGTAATTAAAAAAGTAAGCTTGAACAATAAGAAAAGGCATACACTCAATCCTGGAAGGACTATTCACACAAGCGACACCTCGCGCACCTAGTAAAGTAAAAACAGAATCTTGACCAAATTGTTTTGGATATTTATCCCTAACCCTATTGACTAAGGAGACATTAAGGAAATGTGATTGAGCCTGTGCGTCATACGATACAGGTTGATACCATCTCTGAATACAATGGATGAATTACTAAACAATAAAACGTTTACCTAATTTAACCCGACCTAAGACGAATTCGAGACCTCTGAGCATGTCGTACTGCGCACGTAATGCAACTTCTTTTCACGATTTATATAAAAACTTTTTTTTTTATTAAAATATTGTATTGCCATCGGTCTTGGATAAGTATGCCAAATTTCGATTTAATCAGACGTTTTGAAGTGGGTCATAATCACGTTCAAAGTGTAAGCTACTTACATACATACAGAGACATACATACATACCGGGTGGAAGGGAAACGCTCTCGGAAACGAATACAGGTGATAGTATTGGTGATTCCTGACGTGATGGCACTAAAAAAATCGCGATCGTATTGTTACAATTTTAGTAGGATTTTCTCAAATTTCCGTACAGCTTCACGTATGGATAGATAAATCAAACTATTATTCTGAAAAACATAGTAAAAAAGGACAATATTTCAAAAAAATCGTAACGAAACACGTACATCAGCTGACGGGTTAACGACCGCGCGGCTGGTGCTGGCGCAGCGCGGCGGCCGCCGCCTTGTCGGCGTTTGCTTTGTAGTTTTTTGTACGCTTTACATTGCTCGCGCATGAATTACGGAAATACTAAAATCGTAAGTATTATCGCTTAGCTTTGCAAATGAATATAGTTTTTCGTTAATGTTATGGTTCTTCTCTCTTACCGTTCCGGTATAGAGAGCGTTTCCCTTCCACCCGGTATGTATGTCTTCAGCTTCAGCAGACGTATGTACGTCTGAAGCTAATAAAAGCGTGTTAAAATGAAATCTAATACGAACTTCACTTATAGGATCGTTGGCTGGTACTTAGGTATATTTTTTTCGATAATGAATTGAGATTTCACTTCACTATTTTTTTAATCTGTCAAAGCAGTCATCTTAGCGTGCCGGTAAAATAGTTAGAAATTACTCAAAGCAATAGACATAATATTATAGTAAACATAAAAAAAAAGAAATAAGTGTTTCTGGAAACAGGGCGAGTACATTTGAATTTCCCTGCGAATTCTATTATCAGCTTTGAGTACAAACAGCATTGAGTTAAAAATCCAATTGAATAGTTTTCATGTAAGCTGAAAATAATTTTCAATTTTCCGCTGCAGTACACCGCTGCTTCGCTGTTTTCCTGCCAGAATTGTTATTTAAACTTTGACGATATCAATATATTACAGTTTCTGAATTGTATAGTTATATATTCGACGTTTAAGTTTTCTCTTATAAATCTGTAGTATCTACCAGGTTTTTATTTTTTATTATACAGGATGTCAGGACTTGAAAACGCGACCAAGGGTGTCGAATTTCAACTTTTTTTTAAATGTCTATTATCGCTGAACTGAGTGATATGGAATTTTGTTTATTTTTCCCAGGACTGGTATAACTTGGCCTTTCATCCGGTCTCAGATTATCGTTGAGTTTTGGGACATCCTGTATAATGGCAACTGATTCTTCTCAATTGAGGAACATTACTGCCAGTGTCAACTGTCAAGTGACGAATTCATGTCATTATTAATTATCGTTCAAACAGGTGAATATAAAACAATGAAAAATCGTGTTACTGATAAGAATGATGTTAATTAATTATGCATGCAGACATGTATCGTTAAATAAAACAAAAAACCCGACTGCGTCAATATCTGCCATTCATTGCAGAACTGAAAAGATAGAAACAAGTTTTTAATTTAAATATTTTATTTTGTTTTTTAATAATATTAGTTGACAGTTCACAAACGCTGACGGACCCTCCTTTTTTCGCAGTCGGATAAAAAGTACAAACACACGAATTGAGAACCTCCTCCTTTTTTGAAAGCGGTTTATTATCCATAATAATTTTATAGTATTAGTTTTATTCGAGCACTGTAAAGTTACCCCGTTGCACCCGAAGGTGCGCGGAGTGTCCAGGTAGTGTCAACTCACGACAGGTTACCCATTGTTAATCGACACCATTATGCCGGCCTGTTTGAAGGGTATACACAGGCTAATCCCGGAACGCGACTCACGTGGACCACTATGTGTGTACCTTGTGTACGGTGCGCATACAATACAAATATTCTACTACAAGAAATATTTTTGTGTTGTTAGTACCTTACTTTGTTTTACAAACCGACATAACCGTTCAAGTTACCCCCGGTGGTGGTAGCGATAACGCGTTTTTCCCCACGATAAAAACAATCTTAGGGGTGACTAGTGCTTGTTTGAAGTAAACCCAGGTTTTTTGAGATTGAGATTTGGTATACAAATAGGCAGTATCCTAGATTAACATGTAGGCTACATTTTAAACCGAAAAAGTATAATTTTGTTACGGTTTTTACGCAGGCGAAGCTACGAATATAAGCTAATATAGGAAAAAATTAGAAAAGAAAGCGAAATTAGATTCCTAACCTACTTAGTTTAATAAAATCCCAAAATGCATTACAACAGAGACCGGTACCGGCTTAAACTTACCTAGAGAAGGTAGACCCAATACCTGTTTTATACAGGCGATATTACACCCTAACGACACAATTAGAGGTGTTATTTTCGAATGCATTTTAACATTGGATAAGGAACTGCGTAGAGTTTATCCGATAGCTATAACTTATGGGTGCACGTGAGGCTTAGAGTTAGGAAAGTTTAGACTTGTCTTTAATTAAATTAGTTTGTTTTTGTAAAACTTAGGTAGAATGTAAGGTAGCTACTCTTTAGACGTGTTTGTAAACTGGATGTATATCCAGCTCGACTGGGGTAGTACCGCTGTATTACAAAAACATACATACATATTGGTCAAATACAGAACCTCCGTTATGAAATCTGTTAAAAATGCGAAACGAGGGCTTGCTATTGCATTTCGTTTCTTAACGAATAGTTATTTGATTGACATTATTAGTTACTGTTTAACAGAATTCCAAAAAGGTGCAGGTTTTCAATTTATTTCATTGTGTTTTTTGTCATAATTGCGATGTTTCTGGAAGAGACTGGTTATATTTTTTTATGGCATTGAATGATGAGACGAGCATGCCGTTCGCCTGATGGTAGGCGATAAACAGTGGCAACTCCATCCAGCATTTTGAGTTACAAGGTACTGTGTGGCATTCCACTACGCTCGTCAGTCTGAGACATAAGATAAAGTCTCATTATATCCAGTAGTTACACTGGCTACAATGTCCTTTAAACCGAAACATAGCAATGCATCCACACTGCAGCTTGGCGGCAGAAATAGACATTGCGGTGGTACCTACCCAGACGAATTCTTACCTACCACCAGTTTAATTATAATGAAATATTTAGAATCTCAAATACTCCTTCCGTAATCTCTAATTTTTTCATTTATAAAAAATGCAACGCATCAGTCCTGTATTATATACTGCCCACTGCTGAGCCCGGGCCTCCTCTACTACTGAGAGGGGTTAGGTCTTAGTCCACCACGCTGGCCTAGTGCGGGCAGACTTCACATACCCTATGTTATGGGGAATCCTTAGGAAGTACGTTTCCTCACTATGTTTACCTTCACCGTTAAAGCGAACGATAGTTGATAAACAATACACACGTATCTTCGAAAAGTCAGAGGTGTGTGCCTTGGGTTTTGAATCTCCAGACATTGTCTCGGCAGACCGTTCCATTCCCAACTGCGATATCGTGCACGGCAAAAAATAAATCAGCTCAATACTATTGCCATACTTTTATACGAAATTAAATATACCGTATTATACTCCCAGTTCTATCAACACTTAACTCGGAAGTCGTTTAAGAACTGAGCCCCTCCCAAATATATCGAAAGTTCTGGAAACTCATTCGCACGCCGATTTATTGTGTTTCGCATCCGCTCGAACTTCCACTTAGCAAATTCAATTTTCATATTGATTTTAAAAGCGTTTGTCCATTGGTGACGACACGGGACGAGTTTAGGACAGTTTTAGGACTACATGTCTTCGTTATCTGACTTTAGGAATTTTATATAAAATGTTTTATTATGTTTTGTGTGAATGAAATAAAACTATATTTCGGATTTTACCGCAGTTTTTAATTTATTATTATTATTTTTTGGTCGCACGATATCGCATTATTCACATAATTTATGTGGGTGCGTATAAGGTCGATTTTCGCTTGTTGACAGATGACGTACCGGGCCAATGTAACCGAGCCGGGCTTGATGGGTTAAATTAATCTTGTTGGTAATAATTTTATAGCACCGCGTATAATAAGCGAAAATCTAAGCAATACGAACACATATTTTAAATATATTTTTTATGGCATTGAATGACGAGACGAGCATGCCGTTCGTCTTATGGTAAGCGATACGACCGCCTATAGACTATTTACACCATACAGCACCTTGAGTAACAAAGTACTGTTTGGTATTCCACTGCGCTCGTCATCCTGAGATATAAGATGTTAAGTCTCATTATGTCCAGTAGTTACACTGGCCACAATATTCTTCAAACTTAAACACAGCAGTGCGTGAATATCGATCGACAAACAATCATCGGGTAGTCACGTTTCTTATCGGTCTGATAATAACGTTGGATGGTTAATGACTTCTTCTATTTACGCGAATGCTAGACATTAAAATAAACTGACTATTTTGCGGATTTTATAGTTTTATTTTAATGTTGGATGATGTCGAAAGCAAAGGACAAACACCAAAGTCTTATAATTATTTTTGCCAACTTTAACTATTGGAGTTAAGATCCTGTTTTGTTCATAGTATTTACGATTTTAGTTTACTAGTTCTTTGTTTACGGGTTCGATCCCTAGTGGACTATACAGGGTCATTTTGACATTGCGTTAATAAATGAAACCACATACGTATCTCGTTGAAAATAACACTTTCCATTAAGTTAGTTGAACCATAGATGTAAAATAAAAAAGTGTAATTTTCTAATAAAATAAATATCAATAAAATGCAACTTTAACTTTACACGCCTTAATGCCACTATGACTGCTCTAGGAGAATTGGTCACAGCAGCACCATTACACTTTCATTCAGAAGTACACTCATGCACACGCCATATTCGCACTAAACTACAAAATGATCAAAAAATTGGAATACTACAACCGGGATTTTTGGCGAAAGTATTCGTTATTCATTAATAATTTTTAGCACGATAATAGCAGAGGTATAGATGAATATGTTGGTTTCATTTATTAACGCAATGTCAAAATGACCCTGTATATTTAAATAATAATACTAGTTGTTGCTTGCGGATTTACACGCGTGAAAAATCATTCCTGGAATACTAGCCCCTCTGAAATTTTCCTAGAAAAGTAGCCTACTCCAGGACCGGGTTTATTTCTAACATAAATCCACCAGACCAGGGGGTCGAACCCGAGACCTATATCAGGCTTAGTTTTAATGGTATCAAAAAGATAAGTGTTTTATTGTTAAGCTTTATGTCGCGGTAAGGATTTCCAAGACCTGGTATTTATTTACATATATATATATATACACTCACGCCTGTTCTCCCCGAAGGGGTAGGCAGAGGCGCAACTAGTGCACCCACTTTGCGCCATTATTCCGTCCCATGATGTGATAGGGGACGAGCCTATCGCCATATCGGGCACAAATTCCAGACTCCGAGCTGATACTGAATAGAAAAACTCAATATCACTTTGCCCGACCCGGGGATCGAACCCAAGACCTCAGCATTGTAGTCGTACCGTAATACAACTACGCCACCGAGGCAGTCTTGGTATTTATTTGACATTTATAAATGTCATCTTTTTATTCCCTGCTCAATGATCCGTGGCCAGCGACCATGTAGGCCCTTTCGTGACTATTCCTTTGACAGGACCTTCTCTACGCGTTATAGGATTTGTAACCCATTTTTTTATCGATTTCAAAAAACCGAGGAGGTGCTTTCTTAGACTGTATGTATTTTTTTTACATATGTTTATCGATTTCTTTGTAAATTTATGTTTTTTTTGCGTCAGTTTGATATCAATGTATTAATTTACGTGAATAAAATGTTTTTTCCGGCACAGCAGAGTGTCGAATAAGGTGTATGCATAGTAGGTAAGATACGACTAGTAAATTACACTGAACGATAACCCCTCTGGCGTCATATTATGGCCAAATCGTGTTAAAACTGGTCCGACCTAAGAATCGAACTCAAGATCTTACAATCCTCAGATAATACTGCCATTAGCTCAAAGAAGCGACATTATGGCCTCAACTAAAACAATCACAACATTTTATTTCACTCCCAAAATCCTGTACCTACTCCCTTGTGAGTTTTTACGCAAAAATATCAAAACACTGTGTACATAAAACGGACACGAATTCTGGCCGAATCTGACCGCAATGCGACGGACAAAACGTTGTAAAACGCTTAGGTATGCGGCTGGGACGGATTCGGTCGGAGTTATTGGGGGTCCGAACCCTCCAAGAAGGAATTCGAAGGGGACGCGGTTATGATTCGTCTTTTGGTATGTGGAATTTATGTTCGGAATTTATCCATAAATTCGAGAATAACGGATCAACATAATACCTCGAATCAACATACTTCTGGTGAAGAAAGATTTGAGATTGGGATAAATTTTATATCGCATTTTGGCACAGCAAAGTGTTTTTAATGGGCACGACGAAGCTATCAAATTCACTTGATAGGGGGTCAACTGTCGAGAGCTATGTATCCCTCACCAGTTGATACAATTATGCCGGCTTTTTCGTAACTACACAGGTTGATCCCGGAATGCGACTCACATGGGCCACTAAAGCGGGTTTTACACCTTTTGTATGGTGGCCAGTGGCCACTATGCAGACAAATATTTTACCAACGGCAAGTAACTGCACTGGTAAGTGGAGTCGAGATGGAGTATCGATTGACAAAAGGTAAATATCCAACGTTAATGGACCTTTATTCTAAGAGAAAGTCATGCCATTATTTTTATTAAAGTATATTAGAAAAGCGACTCATCTTCATCAGAATAACCCACACAGGAGAGTATTTCACAATATCAAGTTAGATACAAATTAAACTTAAATGCAATGAACACACATTTTCATTTAAATTAATAACATCAGTATTATTTTGTTGCATCGTGTTTTTATTCCTTTTATACTTTCTTTTCTTTAGAAAGAAAGAAAGTAATAAGTTTATTGCGAGGACTCAGACTAAGGATGACTTACAAGTAGAAATTATACCTAATGATAGTAATTTAAAATTTATACAAAGAATACAACAATAGGACACTAATAGTCTAACAGGTATAACGAGCAATGCGTACCGTGCCCGTTGAATAGTTGTGTGAATCCACAAAGGGTCCCATCTCAGCACATGGAAGCGTTGAAGGCTTTAGAATAAATACTTTTTCTTTTTTAACATGTTGGTATTCGAAATATCTATTAAATTAATTTAAATTGACCCCAGTTGTTCTCGTCAAATCCACCCCTGACTTATTATCGCTAAATATTTTATGATTCGCGTAGATTTAGGGAAATTGTGACAGACTGTGGGTGAACTTTTTTTGTTGAGGAAATGAATACTAGCTTTGAAACGTAGGCCCATGTGGCATTTAATATTCTATTTTAGACTCGTATGATCTGAAATATAGGATTTATTTGCATTGCTCTGTTGAGCTTATTAAAACATTAGACGTTTCATTTTTGCCAAAGACCTGGTTAGTTCATAAGGATGAAATGTGTTGGAACGATATTTTTTTTATACACGAAATAAAAATGCGATGTGGACAATTAAAATGTTAATTTATTCATTAAACATTTTATTATATCTGGGATACAAGTATTGCTATATCCTAAAAATATTAATTGTCACGAACTTCCATAAACAGTAGTAACACCATCCAAACTTTGAATTAAACCTCATTACAGATCAATTATTTCTAGCAATTATCGTATGCAATTATTGCTTATAAAGCAATCTGAACATTTGCAATGGCGAAGGAACTCGCGTCCAAGCTGACGTATGCGATGAGGCAATTATTGCTATCAATATTTGCCCTATCTAAATGAGGCAAAATAAAGAACTGGCAATGCACTGCGCTCGCCGTCCTGTCATTAGAAATTAAGTCTCAAAATACAGTAATTATTGGCTATTTACGACCGCCTCGGTAACGCTGGTGTATTACGGTACGGAAAAGTTCTGAAGTCTATTCTCCTGGTAAAGTTGTATTGGGTTGTCCACTAGTTCCACTTTTCCAGTAGTTGATTATGTTTTTTAATACATTTGTCAAAAAGGTATGCCGTCCAAAATCTAACGGAAAAATAAATTTCAAAATCGGGGCAATAATAAAACTTAAAGCTTTGAAATTTCGTGGAAGGGGTAGTTTTATTAATATTATACTGTGACGTCACTGAGAGTCGCCGGTCATAACTCTGCGTGCGTGCGAAAGAGATAGCGCGATATCCCCTCCACATCCCCACTTTTGCTCACAACAATATTTCAAATAAAAATAACTGCTTTATTTTTCAACCAATTTTGATGCTGATTTCACGGAAGAATTTCTTTTTCGTATTATGTTCAATTACTTATAAAATAATTTACAAAATCAAACACAGGACCTACTATCAAAAGAATAATATTAAATTAAATTGTTTCGTACATCAACTGCAATGCACAACCAAATTTCCATTGGTAACTTGATTATCGTTCCGTTTTTGATACATACATAATGCATGCTAGCAATAACAGCTGCATTGGCGACGCATTCATTCAAGTTACAATAAATTGATAAACGGAACGTGGATTCAATCAAATACAATAATTTAATAATGTGGACAATTTTATGGATAAAAGTAAACAAGATATTGTGATGACGCCCATTGGAGATCAATTTTCCAATGATCCTTTTTAATGAGCCCCTCTCCCCTTTCCCCCTGGTCAAATAAGAAACTAATATGATTTTTTTTTGCTATAACCAGCTTTCAATGTTTTCGTACGAAATTTTTCAGTCAGTGTCAAAAAAAGTTGGAGAATATTATGAACACTTTGATTTCTTATTAAGCACTACCTTTACCGATAGACAGCAACACCTTTGACACATAAATAAACTACACGAAATTGAACCAAGAAGCTTAAAAATAATAAACACTGTTGCTATTGTGTATGGGCGGTATCGCTTACCATCAGACGAGTTTTACTCGTCTGGTTATGCAACTGCCATTAAAAAAAGCACTGACAATGAAGTCCTTTAAACAATTCATAAGTGATAAACGATATAAATTCACATTGTGGTATCTACCTCCCTAACCACTTTTTTCCTTCGGCGCATTAGGGTACGACTGCGGGCTCCCTCGCACGGAACTGTCTAAGTTGTCCGCAACCGCCCCTACGCGGTGTCGCTCAATCCAACCCGTCTCTTTCTGTGGGAGGGCACCTAACGGCGGACAGGCCCCTGCCGACGGCCAGTGACCCTCCGACGGCCCCTATTAGTCGCCTCCTACGACAGGTAGGGAATACCGTGGTGGAATTCTCCAAACGCCCCTAAACCACAGGGCGGACCTCTAACCCCTGTGAATTCTCTCATACGAAACCTTTCACCTCTACGAATTCACTCATATGAAAACCTATCATATAGTATGCGATATTTTCATTAAAAATGGAATCATGCTTGTCGCATGCCGTTATTCGCCAAACCAATACGTCAACTTAATTTATTCATTTAAATCTGTAATATAATTCTGTTCGCGTTAATTCGCTTATATTAACACGAGAGAGACGTCAATCATTCGATTTAAACTCATTCGTCCGGTAATCGATTGTCGACGGCGCTTGTTCAGCCGATTATTCGAATGAACATTTTTTATTTCATTCGATTTCTTGATTTATTAATGTTTATTGATTCAATATGTTTTGGTTTTATTGGTATTAAAGATCATTTCGGATATTGTTGATTTAAATCTTTTATTCCTTTGTTTAATGCTATTGTTAAAAAGGAGTGTCATTTTTATTGATTGAGTCATTGATTCCAGTATTGCTAATCAGTATATAGGTACCTAAATAATGTTTCGAATCAGTAAATGGATGGGATTAGGTTAAACACCAATCTTCCCCACTAATCGCTGATGTCTCATCCTCTCCCAGTGGCCGTCCTGAGCTGAGGTTCGTAACCCTAGTTCGTAGTTAGTGGGTTGCCCTCAGGCATGCTCACTTAATTCAAGGGTTGCGAGCGCCTAAAGCGCTCACCCTAAAGTCGGTGTCGCCAGAAAAGCTGACTCGCGTAGCTGGCAGGCTACTGGCCGTAGTAAACAGGTCGAAGAAAAAATGTGCAGTCTCATTCGCACTCAATCTCACAGTCAGTCTCAGTCGTAATCTTAGTGTTAATTGATAAGTTCTGTGCCGGTCGATTGGTTGGTGATATCTTTGTGATAGTATTTATGTAAAATCAGTTGTAGATCTTTTTATTTAAACCAAAACGTCTGTTTTTAACACTAGCATCTACACTGTAAAAGGAAACACAGAACATGAACCCTGCGAGTCGGTAGAAGCAATATCTTTCAACAACGTGCTTATAAACGACACGTGTACTTGCTCTAATAAATGTGTAATGTAAATTGTAAAATATTTGTTAGAAAATGTAGAAATTGTTAAAAGGATTTCGTTACAATTTTATAAACACTTAAATATAATTACATCCGTACGTCCATACACACACGAATATTATAAATGCGATAGTAGCTCTGTCTGCCTGGTTCGCCTTCATGGCTGAACCACTAAACTGATTTTGATGAAATTTGGTACGGAGGTAATTTGCAACTATGGTAAGGACAAAGAACTTAAAAAGTCCAGATAAAATGTACAGCGGTACTTTTGTCCCGCAAAAACTGGAAACACTGCTGGACACGGGCCTCCTCTACTACTGAGAGGGTTTAGGTCTTAGTCCACCACGCTGGCCTAGTGAGGGTTCGCATACTTCAATCTTCAGTTACCATAGTAATTCTTATAATACTCAGGTATGCAGCTTTCATCACGATGTTCTCCTTCGCCGCCAAAGCTATCGATAATTCACAAAGAATACACACAGAAACTTTTAGATAAGTCAGAAGTACGTACCTTTGGGATTAAAACCTGCGGACTTTCGTCCCAACAGTCGGTCCTCAACTAGGTCATCGCAGATTCGTTACCATAACCATGCCCACCCAGTAACCATGAATGCTGCAGTCTTCGAAAACTTTGCGTCGGTAGCAAAAATTAAACAAATTTATAACGAGTTCATTATTTTCATTTCAATGTCAATAGAAATCATCGGGTTTAATCCCCGGGTCGGGCAAAGTGATATTGAGTTTTTCTATTCAGTATCAGCTCGGAGTCTGGAATTTGTGCCCGATGTGGCGATAGGCTCGCCACCTATCACATCATGGGACGGAATAACGGCGAAAAGTGGGCGCACTAGTTGCGCTTCTACCTACCCCTTCGGGGATAAAAGGCGTGAGTATATATGTATGTAGAAATCATCATAAAACTATAATGATTTTCTTTCTCACGTATGTAATCAAACCTAGTTACAAATACATTCAAAACATGTGCATAACGCTGATTAAAGAAGGCCAGTTTGGTGATATGTTTTCTAGTCACGTGTCTTGGATTCGGGGCAACTGCAGTACTGTACGTTAAGTGAATTACAGGCCAGGTAGAGGCTGAATTCAACACCGCATTTGGACATTTGGGTAAGTGGAATACTGACTTTTGAGTTGAGTTGTGATTATTTTGTTTGGAAGGAGACTATTGCTGGGGATTCCACTCGCGTGAATGCGTTTTTCCGGGATATTAGTCCCACTTTATAATGTTATTCCGGGATGAAAAGTGTTTCCTTTTCAGGATCTCAAACTATCTCCATAGCAAATTTCGTAGAAATCGATTCAGCAGTTCCAGATATTACTTTATACAAACCTACAAACAAACAAACTTTACCTCTATAGTATCGATATATTATTTCATAGATACAGTGTTAAGGTACATTTTGCTTTGTTACATTTCAAAGTCACATATAGAGGTGGGCATAAGTGCAAATAAAACACATAGATGTTAAAGATAAAAAAAACATAAAAGTAGTCGCGACCCTGCCAGGATTCGAACCTGGAATCTTCTGATCCGTAGTCAGACGCGTTATCCATTGCGCCACAGGGCCGATGCAAAGCCATTCAAAATAGCTGGTCCCTTATGCATTGCATAGTTTTATGTAAATAATGTATTAAATTGAAGGGATTCTGTTTTTGACTGCTTCGACGACGTAGTTGTATTACAGTACGACTACATTGCTGAGATCTTGGGTTCGATCCCCGGGTCGGGCAATGTGATAATGGAGTTTGGAATGTGTGCACGATGTGGTGATAGGCTCGCCCCCTATTCTATCATGAGCCGGAATATGCACGGCGAAACGTGAGTGCACTGGTTGCGCCTCTGCCTACCCCTTCAGGGATAAAAAAGCGTGAGCGTATGTTTTTTTTATTGCATAGAATGACGAGACGAGCATGCCGTTCGCCTGATAGTAAGTGATACGACCACCCATAAACAGTAGAAATACCATCCAGCACCTTGAGTTACAAAGTACTGTGTGGCATTCCACTGCGCTCGTCATCCTGAGACATAAGATGTTAAGTCTCATTATGTCTAGTAGTTACACTGGCTACAATGCCCTTCAAAACGAAGCACAACAGTGCATGTACACTGCTGCTTGGCGGTAGAAATAGACATTGCGATGGTACCCACCCAGACGGACTCTTACATATGAGAGACCTACCACCAGTCATGTATGTGTGTGTGTGATTCTGTTTTTGATAGGAAATCCAGGTATTAAAGAACGTTCCGGAAGCGTGTAACATTGCCATCGTATTATTATCTAGTGTATTACTCCATGATGCTATCTGACTTCTTACTTACGAGGCTAGATATCCGATATCGCCTTTAGACCCTCCACTGCAACTTCTGTAAGCCAGGATTGGTAGTGGTACGCATTGCATGACACCGAGCGGTGAAGCTCGGCGAATCTATGTGAACACTAATTAGTCTTAACCCGCAATATAAATAATCATATAGTAGGATAAAGAGGAGCTGGGTATACACTTTCGACTTCCCTCCATAGCAAAGCGGGAGACAAGATTATAAAGTACAAAAACCTCTTAATTATGTATAATATTATAAATTTGAATGATTGTGTGGCAGTAAAAGTCAAACCTTTTGAAAGGATTTGAATGAAATTCGGCACACAGACCATCATCATCATCAGCCACTGCTGAACATAGGATTCGTCTAAAACTTGCCAGACGAACCTGTCAAAAGCGGCCTGCATGCATGATACACCACGTCTTGAATTAAATGTAAATCACTTTTCCGTCATAATGCATTGTTTGTTATTTCGAGAGGTATTCTACAAGTGGAGCTCCGAGTAAAGCATTTTCCTCGAATAAAACCATAACCAATATTTGATTCACGTAGACATACAATTTATTTTGTAAAATAAGCAAATTTCCCGCCAATGGCTCCCTCGGGTGCAGTTGGAGGAACATCTACATTGTTAACTGAAATCACTGGGAAATTTAAGATGAATTATTTCTTTGCGGTTGTAACAGGTCGGTCTGGGAATTTTTAATGAAGGCCTATTATGGGGTTACCAGTTGACGTTCAAACGCTGAATATGATGATTTCTTTGCTGAAGATTTACTTTTTTGATGTAGTGGCAAAACTACCATGTATGAGTCCAGAATCTTATAACATCATAGGACGAAACACACATGACAAAAAGTAGGTGCAATGTTTGTACTTCTACCTACCCCTGCAGGGATAAAGGCGTGTATTTTTTAATCGATAAAACAAGTGGGTCTACAGTTTAGTGTTCTCTAGGGTGTTTAAACACAATTTCAGAAAAATTATTATTGTGTTGATAAAACAATTTGAGTTATTTACAATCGGCCTCGGACTCTCAATAAACTAAATCAAGGACGAATTGTTTATATCCACATAAATTTCAACCCCACCCCTCATTGATGCTGCATATCCCAGGTCCTATAATCTACCCAGACCAAAACTATATATTGAGTCCACTAAAACAAATTGTACAAGTTTGAGGACAAAAAGCCTTTAATACCCCAACGTATCTGAAACCATCAGTCATTAAAGTTCCAAGTTCCAAATAGCACTCGCATCCGCAGCTCGCTCGCAAGAAGTTCTGATCCATCTAATTATTATGCAAAACGTATAGGACTCTAGAGAGTAGAGTTACCTTGTGAACTGATGTAACTATTATATACATTTATATGGGATAAGTTGGGAGACCGCTCATTTAAAATTACTGCTAAACTTGACATCGACATATGACTACGCACTAGATCACGCGTTCCGAAAATTCACTCTGTTCAACTGGACTGAACTGCAATTCGTACACCTATCTTTAGCTTCATTATTGATTTAAGGGATCTGGCGCTGTATGACTTAAGTTTGATTAGATGGCATACATTTTTCTTTAGCACCCCAGTGAACTTTAGTTCTAACTCCAGTATTTTTAACAAACTTTTTGCATTAACGTTCGTGTCTATCTGTAGAATATACGTCAATGTAAACTCGACTTGATGTAACATTAACAACATAATGTGCTGGTGGTGAGATATAGTTTGTATCCACTCGGATAGCGACCACGGTACACAATGTGTTTAAACCCACCATAGTGGTTCCCGTATGTCGCGTTCCAAAAGCAGCCTGTGTATATCAGTTCAATACAGATTATTCAGATTTACTGGTGGTAGGTCTCTTATATGTAAGAGTCCGTCTGGGTGGTACCACCGCAATGTCTATTTCTACTACCAAGCAGCAGTGTGCCTGCACTGTTGTGTTTCGGTTTAAAGGACATTGTAGCCAGTGTAACTACTGATCGTAATGAGAATTAGCATCGTATGTCTCAGGATGACGAGCGCAGTGGAATGCCACACAGTACTTTTTAACACAAGGTACTGGATAGTGTTGGTACTGTTTATGGGTGGTCGTATCGCTTACCATCAGACGAATGGCATGCTCGTCTCGTCATTCAATGCCATAAAAAAGAGTAGGCTGGCATAATTGTATAGAGTGACGAGGGGTAAACCATTTCTCGTCAGTCGACAGTATCTCGAAGCGACTCCGCTTTCCATCACATCCAGTGTGGATACTTTTCCGTGGTCGTTTAAAAAAAAGACAGCTTGAAATGCCATTTTGAAATGCGCCATAATTCACACCCGTATTGTAAGACGTTTTCTTGAGAATTCCTCGACCTCACTCAAGGTAATAATATGTAGGTATTCATAGTTGAAAAAAATCTCTTCCATTCACTGTCACTCAAAACTTTTCCTTGCTCGAGGAAACGAATGAACTGTCAAACTCAAGGTACATCTTCACATACTACGGAAGACTGAAATACAGATTTTCGCTTTATAAACAACTAGCTTTTGCCCGCGGCTCCGCCCGCGTTAAAAAGTTTTTCCGGGATAAAAGTCCCGCTTTATATTTTCCCGGGATAAAAAGTAGCCTATGTGTTAATCCAGGACATGATCTACCCGTGTGCCAAATTTCATCGAAATCCGTTCAGTAGTTTTTGCGTGAAAGAGGAACAAACATCCATACATCCATACATCCAGACATTCTTACAAACTTTCGCCTTTATAATATTAGTAGGATTTAATAATCTTATTATTTTAATCTAATATTATTGCAAGTCTGTTAAAAATTAATTTCCAACTGTTCCTACACATTATTCGATACTCCATATGAATATCCCGAACAGCGTTACGTAAAAAATGCTGGAAAACTGATACAGTTTTATTACGACATAGAATTCCAAAGAGGCTAACGTTTTACACAAGACGTTGCCGTAAACATACAACAATGACTTATTTAAATAGGAAATGATGACTCAACCCCACTCGAGGATCCTCAAGCGTAGATCAAATCTTAACTATCAATAAAATTTTCTAGGATTGCTTGAATTAATCTTCAAGGTAACCTCGATTGAGATAACATTGAGGAAGTTTCGAGGAAACTTGAATACGGGTGTCAGTGATTCCTTAATGAGTTTTCATTGGGATATCACATCATACAACCTGTGAAGTCCCATATAGAGTCGATATTGCATAACAGCCTATTTGGGAATAATATAGTCTGTCAAGTGCCAAGATTTCCGCAGGTACAAAACCCAAGTCATGCACGTCTGACTTTTCGAAGTTACGTGTGTATTGTTTATCAATTATCGTTCGCTTTAACTTAGAATGAAAACATCGTGGGGAAACTTACATGTACCTGAGAATTCTTCGTACGAATTTCGGGGGTATGTGAAGTTTTCCAACCCGCATCAAGCCAGCTTGGTTTGGCCGATTGAACTGAATACGATTTAGCCTGATAGATAAAACCTAATATTACTTTACACTCGAACACGAACTTTTTAAACACGATACCTCATTCAATCGCAGTACCACTACGGCACTTATAGAGCATCAATATTTTGAACTAGTAAAATAACATCTGCTTTCGACGTTCCAGAACATTATAAAGTTACTAAGAGCAATTCAAACAACTCATAAAAACGGTTTTTATTGAACGTTAAACACTTCTTACGCGCTTTGAAAGCAACCATTTACTTTAATACGACGCGTGACCGTCTATCACACAGGGCTTCACAATGTTTAGTACATGTTATCCACCAATTAACATCTTACTCTTACATACATACATGCCTTTTTTAGTTTTCAGGGGTAGGCAGAGGTGTAGGGGATAGGGTAGGGGGAAGGGGGGGGGGGGCGATTTCCCGGGCACATTTCCAAACTCCGGGCTGATACTGAGTCTAAGAACCCAATATCACTGCGCGACCCGGGACCCGAGACCTCAGCACTGCAGTCGCAGAACTACGCCACCGAAGCAGTCGCAAGTCGCGAGGCACTATGGTCCTTGGAATACACAGCCAGAATTACATTATTACCTTTTGCGTTAACTATGATATATATTTTGTGACTACTCTTATGAGTAACTTTAGCTGTTGCTACTGTTCACGGCTATTTTTAGATTGTTTCAATCAATACAATGTTATTTGGGTAGAGAATAAGTTTTCCTTATTTTCAGTTCAGCCCACGAATTAAATTATTATTTACAAAACATAGGAACTCGGCGTTACTTGGTGGCGTAGTTGTATTACAGTACGACTGCAAAGCTGAGGTCTCGATTTTGATCCACGGGTCCGGCAAAGTGATATTGAGTTTTTCTATTCAGTATCAGCCCGGAGTCTGGAATTCGTGTCCGATATGGCGATAGACTCGCCCCCTTTCACATCATGGGACGGTATGACGGCGAAAAGTGGGTGTACCAGTTGCGCCTCTACCTACCCCTTCGGGGATAACCGGCGTGAATGTATGTGTGTACATAGGAACTGAAAAAAGTTTTAATTTTTTTTTTATTTTAGGTTCGTCCGTGGTCAGGTAAGTTAAGGCTAACACACTGGCGAATTGCAAATGAATTGTTTTCGTCTAGTGTAATAAGATCGTTAACTTTACTTGACCACAAATGAAACACGGCTTAGTCAAGTATAAATATTATCCAGTCTTTTGGTTACATGCATGAATACATAACGGTGTAAGCAAAGTCCACATTGATTGAACAAAGCATCTCGTTAGATCACCAAATATCAAATGTAAAGGGAGTAATGCAATAAGCATAAGTGTCGAAGTCTGGAGGTCGCTATCTCTCGTGTGACATAAAGTTTCGAGAATTCAGGTACTCAATTATATTTGTTGAAGAATACACACGTCGCGTCGCTTTATTCTAAGATACGTCAAAGATAAAGGATTTTAGGGCCGTAGAGGTGTTACATTTAAAGCTTGTACGTTATTTATGTACATGGATTATTTATGTATATGTACATGGATGTAGTGGCAGCGTTGGTCTGTGGGGTTCGATTCCAGGCGTGTGTTTTGATTTGAAAGGAATATCTGAAATGCCCGGGATTGGTATTTGTGCCCGCTTTGATAGACTTTGATATTGCTCAACATGCAAGCATAGTGCGGGTTGGCAGACTTCGAATCCTTTCGAAATTGTTGACTACATTCTCGTATGTATATTTTCTCGCGATGTTGCTTTCAGTGTGAACACTGAAAGCGGGCGATAATCCTACTAATATTATAAAGGCGAAAGTTTGTAAGAATGTATGGATGTTTGGATGTTTGGATGTTTGGATGTAAGGATGTTTGTTCCTCTTTCACGCAAAAACTACTGAACGGATTTCGATGAAATTTGGCACACGGGTAGATCATGTCCTGGATTAACACATAGGCTACTTTTTATCCCGGGAAAATATAAACCGGGACTTTTATCCCGGAAAAACTTTTTAAAGCGGGCGGAGCCGCGGGCAAAAGCTAGTTTAAAAATAATATACACTAGTAACTGGACGATAGCCTATATGGGAATGGAACGGTCTGCCCAGACAATGTCCGGAAACCTAAACCGGAAAACGGAGACCGGTGTGTGCCTTGGGCTTTGGCTCAAAACCCAAGGCACACACCTTTGACTTTTCGAAGTTACGTGTGTATTGTTTATCAATTACCGTTCGCTTTAACGGTGAAGGGAAACATCGTGAGGAAACCTACATACCTGATAATTCTCCATAAGAATTTAGGGTATGTGAAGTCTGCCAACCCGCACTAGGCCAGCGTGGTGGACTGAGGCCTAACCCCTCTCAGTACTAGAGGAGGTCCATGCTCAGTAGTGGGCAGTATATAATGCAGGGCTGATTGAATACACTAGTATTTTACCGAAGCTTCGAAAAAAACACTTTTGGTGAAAGTTCGGCCAACCAATATTGGCCGAAGGACTGAAGTTCCGAGCAAGCGTGGTAACCCAACGAAATAATTAATTCAATGTTATAATTCACGAAATGTTTTTATTTATAACAAATTAGAAGGTAATTCTATCTACTACAGTCAGTATACACCTTCATCTTAGAGTTTTACATCATCTATATCATTAATTATATTCAATTTATGAACTATTCTTTGAGCTTATAAGCCTTCGGTCAGAAACTAATGTAGTTATACATAGCTTGAAAGGTGAACGATATCTACCAGCTACTATTTCTGATAAAAAAAAAGTCGTCTACCCCATTCCATATCTTACTGTCTTTAGAATCGCATTATCACCCGGTTGCCAGACCGATCTCAATTCTCTTTATAATTTATCACTAAGGCATTAGGAGTGACGAAGGTCCCCACCCCATTCAATTTGTCGGCATTTCGAATCGCGTAAACTAGAGATGTCTTTGTGAATTAGGTTTAGGTATTAGATTTTATGTAGAGATTTTGAACTAAGTAATAGTAAGATTGTAATGAAAAAAGCATACTATGTTATTTACAAATGATGGTAAAAGACATAATCTATAAAAAACAACGATGGGGTAAAAGGCAAAAAATATGTGATAATCGAGAACAGTACAGTCGTGGGGTAAACTCTTAAAATGGTCCTACGCATTTTTGGCATAATGTAGTCAATCACTTAGATTATTTATTAGTAGGTCATATGCTATATATAGTCGACGATAGCCTAGTTGGGAATGGAACGCTCTGCCGAGACAATGACCGGAGTTTCAAAACCCAAGGCACACACCTCTGACTTTTCATAGTTACGTGTGTATTGTTTATCAATTATCGTTCGCTTTAACGGTGAAGGAAAACATCGTGAGGAAACCTGCATACCTGAGAAGTTCTTTATAGGAGTTTCGAAGGTATGTGAAGTCTACCAATCTGCACTAGGCCAGCGTGGTGAACTAAGGCCTAAACCCTCTCAGTAGTAGAGGAGGCCCGTGCCCAGCAGTGGGACAGTATTTAACACAGGGCTGGTATTATTAAGTAAAAACAAATATGTGTGATAGCATCGAATGTATTTCTCTAGTCCCCACTCAAGTCGATAGATTTATTCGTACACCCTTGAAACCGAATTTATTCTGTATACTCAAGGTATTTGATTTTTGAGGGACTCAAGTACGGTCAGTGAACGAGAATCGAACATGAGATTCGTCCTTTTAATAATACAAAAAATGTGGTAAGATTTTAGTGTTATTTTGAAAGTACTTTCATTGAAGTACACCTTAAGTAAGTGGTCAAATTCTCGATTTATTATGAAATTGTTGTAGTTTTAAGACAACAATTACTAGGTGTTGAATGTTGCTCCACCCGCGTAAAAGAGCTTACATAGTTTATGCACATAGTGTACTTTTCAGAATAAAAAATTCCCTATATATTAATCCAGGGCACGATCGATATATTCAAATGCTTATACATACATATTACAAAATACTGTTTCCCATGAGTCTGAACGCCATAAACTCAAAAACTACCCAAAAAATTCCGATGAAATATACTTATAAGTGGACTATTTTTATCCTGGAAGAATTTCATTCATGCGAGCGAAGCCGCGAGTAAAAGTTAGTAAGACATAATTCAAATACGTTAACCACTTTCCGAATTTACTACTAAGTATCAATTTTGTTTTTACGTCGCTTACTTCAAACATAATCATGAACTGCCCTATTTATATCAGTAAGAGAGACTGTTATTTACTCCAAGTATCTATTTATAAGTTCTGGGAATTTCTATCATTTAATGAAGAAACTATATTAAGACCACAAGTATCTAGGTTAGCTTCATATAACTATACGCGTATAAATATGAAATGGATTACAAAGTAATTAATACATACATATACACTCACGCTTGTTATCCCCGAAGGGGTAGGCATAGGCGCAACTAGTGCACCCACTTTTCGCCGACATTCCGTCCCATGGTGTGATAGGGGGCGAGCCTATCGCCATATCGGGCACAAATTCCAGACACCGGATTGATACTGAATAGAAAAACTCAATATCACTTTGCCCGACCCGGGGATCGAACCCGAGACCTCAGCTTTGCAGTCGTACTGTAATACAACTAGGCCACCGAAGCAGTCAATATTAATATGGAATAAAGTAATTAATATGGAACCTATTTCTGTTGAGGTATACAATCCTTTGAAGCTGACTACGATCTCGTGTAATTTCCGTCTTGTATGAAACTATCTCGAGTATAGCTCATTGGAATGTTAATGTCGCTAATTACCAGCGCAACCAATATATCCAGATCACATCATGGTAATTTGAGGCGAATGACGTATTCTTAACTGGGATTTGCTAGTGTTTAATAGCGGATTAGTGTAGATAAGTGTAGTTTGGTTGAAAATAGTAAAAGCGATAAATTTTAAATACATACTTAAAATAAATAGTATGAAATTAAGGTATGGGGTACATTACACAAATATCTTGCTTCTAATTTTGTATTATGATTTTTTATACATGTTAATGGCCATGTAGTGCCTGGTTAATGATTTTATATTTTTATAGAATCCTGAAAAAGATAGCAATCGATGGCGGAAGTCTAGGTAGCTCAATTGGAAGAGCACCGGCACGGTACGCCGGAGGTCGTGGGTTCGAGTCCCGCCTTCGACTGTTTCTTTTTCAGTATTCTATAAAAATATAAAATCTTGCTTCTAATTTTACGACTAATACTAGTAGTCGAAATTCGACCATCGAGTTTAATGTATTTGTAACACTTACATAAATTTTACTTTTTAACCCCCGACAAAAAAGAGGGGAGTTATAAGTTTAGGTTGTGTATCTGTATGTCTGTCTGTGGCATCGTAGCTCTCAAATGAATGGACCGATTTTGACGCGGTTTTTTTGTTTGAAAACTGGTGTAACTGCGATGGTTATTACTTATTAGCTATAATTTATGAAGATCTGTTCAGGCGTTTCATGATTATCAGCTCAATTCCAACATAAAAAGACCGAATAATTTTAAATTTGGTGTCTGTGACTATGGAAATATTTTGAAACATGAGCTGATGCTGCGGCATCAAGTAGTCTGCGGGATACCCAACTCCTTAACAACTTATAGCAGATATAATGTGTTTGGGCTCATAAGGATGGGCTCATCGAGTAGGTGATAGATAGTTGATTATCAAAGCCCCACGATGGAGAATAAAGTAATTTAAAAAAGTTTGAAATAAAAACTAAATTAAAATTTAAATAACCCCCGACACAAAAAATCTCTAAAAAGTAAAAATAATAATAATGTCTTTGTCGTTTAAGTACCTACTAATATTTTGACCCAAGCGTCCTCACGTGGGGGGGGGGGACTAAACTCCGGACCAGGGAGATGAAAATACGTCTTTAGCGGTCCCCCGACGTGACAACGTTTGAGTCAAAATATTAGTAGGTACTTAACCCTTAACTACCCAGTATGCTTTTGTAACGTACCTGACCAGTAGGTCCGGCGGACACACTACAGAGATAAAATATAAAAACCGTGTTAAAATCCGAAAACTACTTTTATTTCGATGTCTTACATTCGCGTAAATATAAAAAATCATTATTTATTTATTTTACCTTTTTTATTACTTTTTTCAAACAGATATTACACGACATAATATTTTTACCGAGTGTTCAGAGCATACATTTCATATGAGAATACTGTTAAAAAGATTTGTATATTTTCGATGGACAAATAGTATAAAAACGGTTCTTGCTTTTTGCCCAGAAGATTGAGCAGCTCCTTGATCTGTGGTAGCATCAGATGATCCCCTCATGTCTTGGATTATATGAGTACGATTCATCTTTTACACATACAAACCCAATTTATTTTTTAGAAAAGCCGAAGGTATTAGATGCGATGACACATTGAAAAATTTTAGATATAGAAACCTTATTTTGTCCTCATTGTATTTAACTACTATGAGACCATTTTGTGTCTAGGATTTCCTACTACGAGGCATGTAAAATAATTACCAAAAGTAACGTTTCTGCTACTTAGAACGTACGATTCACATAACTAGTTGACCATATTGTACGCAATATTTTGACCTTCTTTTCCCAGATATTCGTATAAAAAAAAAAGGGTATAAGTGTTTCTTTTAGTCACAGATCTCCTAAATTTTAAATCGTACATAAGCTGAAAATCGTCCAGGATTTTTGGGCAGATACTGTTTGAGTTATACTCTACTTTCAAAAGATATATGCTCATCGATTGTAACATTTTGCCCATGCAAATAAAACTATTTTAGGTTTAGGCACACATACTTTAACAACTTTCTAATAGGTGCGAGTAAATTTCTTGACTTTTTGAGAGATTTTGTATCAAGGGCACGTTGAAATTCTCCCTATCTCAGTGTTCATTTCTCAGAACAAAAACGAGTATGACTGGTTTATCACAAAAATATCTAAGCAATGTGACTTGTAACCAAATAGTTAAAATTACAAGTACAAAGAATGCTATTATTACACAAAGAATGCACTGTGAGTTGGTTTATTACCTACTTGATACGATATTGTTTTAAATAAACGTAAATAAACAATGTACCTGGGTACTTAAATCAAACAAAATATATTTGTGTCTGTTGGACACTTGTGGGTTGATGCGTTAGAGTTTTGCTTTACTTGTAATAAATATTAAACTATTTATGTTACAGATATTTTTATTGCACAATTAGATTCGGTAAACTTCGGAGGTAGATTAGATAAAGCTGTTTTTCGTAAAAATAAATACTTTAGGTTTTATGAATAACCGAACACAAAAATGTGTCCGACAGACACTTGTGGGTTGTTTAGGGTTAAACGACAAAGACATTATTATTATTTTACTTTTTAGAGTTTTTTGTGTCGGGTGTTATTTAAATTTTATATTTAATATTTATTTGCACACCTTCTCTATAAGTTCTTTATTTACGCCAAATCTCAAACTCTTTCGTACGCGCAATGTGAAAAAGAGGTATCTACCCAATGTTTCCTCAATGTGTCAATTAACATATGGGAGATTTTGTCGAAATATTTAGATATTAAAAGTAAACGCAAAAACTGCTGAGTGGACTTAGTTTTTTGGTGCACATTTAGATCGTGTTCTATATTAAACACATAGGGTACTTTTTTTTCCGATAAATTGCTCCCGTGAGAAATGTAGATTTTTAATCATTAAATTAATAAAAACAATGTTTGCGAGACGCTTCGTCACATACATGAAGCCTTTTATTTATGGTAAAATATCTAAAATCTGTACTCTATTTCATTTATCAGTGCAAGAGGCGAAATTAAGAATATTTAATTAACTATTAACCTGGTATTATGAAAAAACGGAACTATTCTTAAAGAGTAAATCATAAGGATGCTGTCTTGTATTGTTATACCTAATTCTAGTAAGTTTAGTATGTTAAAATAATACCTACTTGAAGTGTGAACTATTAACAAATTTGTAACATTTGCCTACATATATTATAATATGAATTTGAATTAATAATTACTCAGTATTGTATATATTGTAATACTATAGACCGCCAATTCTAGTTTGTCTAATGATGTCTACCCATGTTAATTCTTTCTGTCATTAATATTTAAAAATTCCTGCGATACAGGCCTGACCTAGTGCAGTGATTTTTTGTTAATTTTGACTATGGTGTAATTGCTCTGGGCGAATAAAGATTTATTTACTTATTAATCTGAGTTTTTAAGAAGATGGCACTGGCTTTGTATAGGTGGTGCTATAAGTCGCTACAAAGTTAAGAACTTTTGTAGCTGCAAAAGCTTTTCAGCTACAAGTTTCAGCTGAATAAAGTAACCGTACCTAAGGGGTAATAATTAAAGCGAAATTGCGAAAAATATTATGTTGGTTCTAAAATAAATTTTCCAACAACCGTTATTATTCCGGCGTCTGATTACATGTATCCCTCGGGAACCTTTATTTTTCCGGAAACTATTCTATACATTAAGTACCTAGCTTTATTTTTAACAGGATTCATTTGTTACTGCGTAAATATGGGGTAAAAGTTTGTTTTGTTTGGGGTATTTGTTTTGTTTACTAAAAATAAATACAAAGGAGATTTTTGTATGGGGACTGAGCCTGAGAATCTAGCCAGGCTCAAACTTTACGGCTATTAAAGGGACAAAAATATGTATCTTTCTTCCACTAAAAATATTATTAGACCCCTCCATTAATAACCAACTTCTTTAAAAACTTGTGTAGTTTTACATAAATCTAAAAATCGGAGGACTCTAAAATTATAGCTACAACTTATTGTAAACGCCTAGTTTAAGGAGTACTATCCATATATCGTATCTTGTTTAGAATTTTAAGCCCGCTTTTGGACATGTCCTTTAATTTGATAGTAGTTAGTATTCATAAAAAAGAGGTTAAAATATTTTGTTTATTTTTACAGATAATCAATATTAGCTATGTATGTACAGTCCCACTGTTGGGACGGTTTTTTTACAACGTGGTACTACGTAGCGTGGTAAACTAAGCCCTAAATACCCACAGGATTTAGGCCTTAGTTTACCACGCTACGTGTGGACTGGCAGAATTCATATAGTTTAGAAATTTCATGAAGAATTATTAGATTAATTTATTTATGTATTATTTATTTAAACTCTTTATTGTACATCAAAGCATAAAAGAAACATATACATACATAATAGAGACTACACTTAAACAAAAATACAAATGACCGTCTCATCGTAATCGGCGATTTCTTTCAGACAACCCTAGATTTGTATATTGTCTTCGCGATGTTTTATTTCAGCGTTGACGAGAGCGTTTAATAATTCATAATTATTACTCACATAACTTCTAAAAGTCTACTCTATGTTATTTTTATACAATATGCGGAGAATTTATATTAAATTACCTTGGGCTCACGGGATTACTCGCGTAAAATTTTTCCGGGAATAAAATTCCCGGTGGGACCGTGAATTTTCCGGTAAGTACTTTATTTGTAGTATGTATGTGGGACGCGAGTTCTTTGACCAGACATGACTTACAAACATTCAAACATTATTAAAAAAAATTATACTGGTGGTTGGTCTCTCATATGTAAGAGGCCGTTTGGGTGGGTACCACTGCAATGTCTATTTCTACCGCCAAGCAGCAGTGTGCATGCACTGTTGTGTTTCGGTTTGAAGGACATTGTAGCCAGTGTAACCACTGGACATAATGAGACTTAACATCTTATGTCTCAGGATGACGAGCACAGTGGAATGCCACACAGTACTTTGTGATTCAAGATGCAGGATGGTGTTGCTGCTGTTTATGGGTGGTCGTATCGCTTACCATTAGGCGAACGGCATGCTCGTCTCGTCATTCGATGCAATAAAAAATAACCTAATCTATGGAACTACCGATCCAAATTTCGTCCCTATAGGAAGCTTAATTATCTCTAAGTGATACTTTTGTCTCAGAAAAGCGAGTGGGGCCGCGAGATACAGGTAGTATATGAATAGGATTATGTCTACTTTTTCCTATAATTTCTACAGATTTCCATTTAAACTCAAACGGTACAAAATAAATCCCTCCAAAATTGAATGTATTATAATAATGTATGTATTCCGTGAGTACATCACACACAGGCTTTTGAAATCGATTGCAGGCAGCCGAAGGATTGATACTTTATTATTTTTCCACGTATTCATAAATAATTTTTAAAGTGTATAAGGTTAAGTTGCATTGCGAATCCTATTATTATTGTAATATAGTTTTTAATTGAATTGAATGTTCTGTGCCATGATGTGATAGGCTCATCACGATTTCAGGCCCAAATTCTAGACTCCGGTCTGATACTGAGCTGAAATCCACTAGCAAGTTACCCGACCCGAGATTCGAACCCGTGACTTAGTAATTGTGCCCACAAATCTGCGTGGACTTATAGATGCTCAGTATATTAGGCTATATCTGAGCCTAAAAAGTTTAAACTAAATTGTAAATATCTTAAAATTACGACAACTTTTTTAGATATTCGATTTTAATGAAACAAAGTCAATATTCTGCTCAGAATTATACTCTAGCCACATGTGAAAACTACATAAAAATCCGTTCAGTAGTTTCGGATGTGTACGCTTACAAACACGAAAACACACAAAGATAATATACAGAAAATAATTCTAAAAATCACTGATTTGTGGCCTATTATTCTTCATTATAGACCACCTTTCTTTTTTATTATCTTTCAACGTATAGACACTGGTTCCCACAGCTTTATTATACGTCTAGAATTAACAAAATCGGCTTATACGTGGATATATATTTCAGTAAATAAAATGCCATTTCAAAGGGTCACACTAATTGTTGGTACATCTTTATTCGATAAAGTGCCTCCCGGCGCCACTTTCAAGTTTTAACGTTTCTAATTTAAATAATTGAAACTCGGCGTTGTTTTGCGCTGACGCCCCGGGAACTCCTTTCGTCTATTTTCATAATAATCCTTTGGTAAATTAAATTTAGTGTACAGTTGCTATTTGATTATGGCGGGAATATTTATGCGACTTAATTTTTAATAACAGATGTTTGGGACATGTAGCTAGTAAAAGCTATATCACTACATAGTATAAAACAAAGTCGCTTCCCGCTGTCTGTCCCTATGTCCCTATGTATGCTCAGTTCTTTAAAACTACGCAATGGACTTTGATGCGGTTTTTTTTTAATAGATAGAGTGATTCAACAGGAAGGTTTTTATGTATAATACATGCATAATATAGTACAGGAACACTGATAATTTTAGAGGTTTCGTAAATGAACACATTTCTTTGCGCCTACATTGCAAACGCTGGCTAAACCCTAGGAGATAGATCAAAATAATGTACTACAGTATTGTACACCTTAAAAAGGTCTACAAAAAAGTCCGCGATGGTATATGTTTATCTCTTAGGGATAACCCACAATAACCATTTTTTATCCTTTATTTTTTACGAGAAATAATTGCTTATTTACGAAGCGATTTTATGCAATACAACATTAATCCTTATCCAATTAAATACCTTAAATACATTGTGCAATTAATATAGCCCTTTACAGCATATAAATTAAATAAATATTTTCGAAGATATTACAGATTTAAAATGCAGGGACATAGCGGTCGCGGCGGTACCGGCCGGGGGCCCGGCGGCGCGTGTCTATAAATGAGAAAAGTATGGAGATAGTTTGAGATCCTGAGGAGGATATAGGCTACTTTTATCCCAGAAGAACATAACGCGGGAATTTTATACCGTTTTTTTTTCTGGCGAGTGGAGCCGTCACGGTCACGCCACAGAACTAATTGTGATGAAATTTGGAAGGGACATAGCTTAAGACCCTGGGAAGGACCTAGGCTAATTCTTATCTCGGATTAACTTCACCAATGGGTGGAGTGATTCAAGAGGAAGGTTTATGTGTATATTACATAAATATTTTGTATGACAAAAAATAAATTTCAGCATGTAATATGCATTGGTACCTGAGCGAAGCCAGTGCGGGCCGCTAGTATAGACTATATAGAGATTTATATACGGAAAATAGCGATAATTTACTAGCAACAATATCTTTTAATACGGCGAAACAGACTTGCCTTACCTAAATTGAAGTAATTAGTGAGTTTACTGTTATTAATTTATGTCTAAATTACCGCCCACGCTTAGAAACAGAAACTCTTTGAATAAACTTTAGTCTCAAATCTTAGAGGAAAATGTTTAGTAAAAATCACGCTATTCCATTTTATATCGCTAAGTGTTAAAGCGATTTAACAGAGGAGCGTTAAATATATTTTAACGTTAGACGCAGACTGCTGTAAATAATCGTAAGACCATTTTTGTGACCATAGGATATTTAAATTTATGCACTGTCCGTTGTGTGTATTATGCTAAACAATATAACCCCTTTTACCATCCTCTATTCATTCAAGCTTGAAATGTCAAGAAAGGATCTGGAACCGGCGCTGACAACAAATTTAAATCAGTCCAAGAGCATAAATAATTTTACTGTCCTTAGATGATCTGTTGGCTCCAAAAAGCACAACCGAGAGCAGACTGGAATTCTTTGGAGGAGGCCTTCACCTGTAGAGGGGTTCTTGCAAATACTTAAAATTAAAATATATATATATTACAAAAAAAAAAAACTAGAAAAAAGAAATAGTATTTAAACATTACTTTTCCATTACTTAAAAACTAGTATGTATTAACTGTATTAGGTACTTAGCAAGAAATAAAAGGCTTATTATTATTATTATTATTATATAGATGATCTGTGTCAATTTTGACACACTTGTCTTTCGCCTGCCTTCGCGTCTCCGCCACACCAAAAGACCTCAAGAACTGTGATTCCGGGAAGCTTCTAGAGTTAGGGCAGTAAGTCCTTTATTTTTATCCTGTGCCTTGTCATTTGTTTGCATATTATTATTTTTTTATGGCATTGAATGACGAGTCGAGCATGCCGTTTGCTTGATGGTAAGCTATACGACTGCCCATAAACCGTAGTAACACCATACAGCACCTTGAGTTACAAAGTAATGTGTGGCATTCCACTGCGCTCGTCATCCTGAGACATAAGACGTTAAGTCCCATTATGTCCAGTAGTTACACTGGCTACAATGTCCTTCAGAGCGAAACACAACAGTGCGTGCACACTGCTGCTTGGCGCTAAAAATAGACATTGCGGTGGTACCCACCCAGACGGACTCCTACATATGAGAGACCTACCACCAGTTCATTATACGTTAACACTGCCAATGCACAAGATACACCTACATTCATATAGTTCAAAAACTCAAATCAAATTGTGGGGTTGATAACCAGCAGCGACCCACATTAGTGTCCTTTTTTGGGTATCAGCCTGTCTAAATCTGGTTTCGAATAGGCTGGCAATATTTACATCAGCGTGGGTTATTCATCTCTCGTCAATCAATATTCTGGCTAGACGCTCTCGTATAAAAATAAATTACAATAGTATTCGAACAAAACACTTCAGCGAGATGTTGTTCAATATTGGTTCTATCGGGGTATATTATTAGTCCGTCGATTTATGTCCAATAATTATACTGGCTACAATGTTTTCCAAATTAAACACAGTAATGCTTCAACACTGACACTTGATGGTAGACGACGGAATATAGCCTGTAATATCAATAATTTACATAATTATCATACAAATAAAAACGTAATAAAACACTAAGGAGTCGGTGAAAAGAAAAAAAAGTCATCGTTATAAATCGGTCCCGTAAAAAATCGGGCGTTTGCGTTCGTCATAATTACAAAAGCTAATTACATTCCCCGTAAATTGCGCTTGCTTTACGACCTCAAATGTTTTGATACAAATTTAATTAAAACGTTTATTTTTCAGGAAATGCTGAGAAAAGTTTTGAAATCTGAAAATATTTTTAGTTTGCATTATATATTTATTTTTTACTAGGAGTTACTCGCGGCTTCACCTGCGTGAAAGCTTTCCCGCTATATAAGTACTAAATCTGTATAGGGATTAATAGCGCCATCTGTGCGACGGAAACACCATCTATTTGGAAAATTAGACTTCACAGTTCAATTATTTCCCACGGGAGTGAATTCCCAAGATAAAAGTAGTCCATACGTTTGTCTAGACAATAGTCTATGCGTGTACCAAATTTCACCAAAATCGGTGCAGCTGTTTCTGGGTTTACTTTTAACAAATATCTATCTATCACAAACTTTCTCATTTGTTCATCTGTAGCAAAGTATATTTTTGCAGCTATAGTTTGTAAAACTGTCCAATAACAAAATACTATGCGTAACAGTCTTTTAAATTTTGAGACGTTACCTGTTATACTTCACGGCTTACCCATATTTCAAATACGAAAGATTATTTTGTTATATACAAAGTATACTCTGAAACCGCTGACCAGATTTGGACAAAATTTGGCACACAAAGAGACCATTTTTTTTTGTTTACGCGGAGAAAGTGAATTATTACTACCACCCAGTGTTCAAGGGGAACGACTGAGCGGTTATGTTGGGTTCTCCGTGCCTTACGACCCGACGTTGAGCCGCCCGGAGAGATGGAAAACGTCGGGCAACCGCCGGGCCGAGTCCCTAACCTATATACAACGCACGGAATACCAACCAAAACTCCGCGGTGGCCATCTCAGCGCATCAGGAACGGCTGCGGGCGTCCTCCGACTCACGTCTAAGTTGTCGTCCGCAACACAAAGAGACCATTACCTGGATTACCATAATTTTTATCCCGGTAAGTACAAAGTGGGACTTTAATACCGGGAAAGGACCTCCAAGCGAGCGAAGTGGTGAGCACCTATAATTACAGTATTCCACGAAATGAAACCAAACGAAATTAATCCAGGAAAATAATTCTGAAAACTTTTCACTAGATTTTCTTTCACTAGAATTTAAGATTTGCCTCGAGGTTAATATTTAACCCCTGACCGAGCTGGTAATAGTTTCAACGAGCATTGCAGTAGAAACAAATTATTACCTTCCTTCGTTGGTTGTTAATTTAAATCCTGCTGGTAAGGTTCCTGGGAAGCTTTTTCTCACCTTTGGAGTTAGAATGAGTCCTTGTAACGGAAGGCGATATATACATGTAAGGTATTGTATATAAAATTTTATTTAATTTGTAAATAATAGTTATTATCGCGAATGTTAGCCATTGAACTTAAACGATTTTTACGGATTTTATAGCGGTTTTTTATTTTATTTTCTCTCGACGTTTCGAAGGCTTTTCAGCACTTCGTGGTAAGGGCCGGACTGAGGTGTAGGTGGTCCGAAAAGCTATTAACTTGGTGGCGTAGTTGTGTACAACTGCAGTGCCGAGTTCGGACGCCAGGTCGGGTAAACTATTAGGATTTCCTGCTGGGTAGCAGCCTGGAGCCTGGAATTTGTGCCCGATTTTGCGATAACTTAGTTGGGAGTGGAACGGACTGCTGAGACGGATGTCCGCAGGTACAAAACCCAAGGGCATGCACCTTTCTATACTTTGTGAATTATCGCTCGCTCTGACGGTGAAGGAAAAGCATCATGAGGAAACCGGCATACCTGAGAAGTTCCCTATAAAAATTTCGAAGGTATGTCACGTCTGCCAACCTGTAAAATGCCAGCGAGGTGGATTAAAGCCTAAGCTCTCTCAGTTGTACAGAAGGCCCATGCTCAGCAGTGGGCAAGTGTTTAATACAGGGCTGGTATGGTATGGCGATAGGCTGGACTATCACATCGTGGGACGGAATACGTATGGCGAAAAGTTGGTGCACTAGTTACGCCTCAGTATACCCTTGTTTGAAAACGAAAGTTTTCAATCAGTGCGTCCTACCCGTCATGACCTACGGAGCCGAGACATGGACACTCACGGTAGGGTTGATCCACCAGTTTAAAGTCGCTCAGCGGGCTATGGAGAGAGCTATGCTTGGAGTTTCTCTGAAGTTATCGACATAGCTCAAAGAATTAGCAAGCTGAAGTGGCAGTGGGCTGGCCATATCTCGCGAAGAACCGACAACCGCTGGGGTAAACGTGTTCTTGAGTGGAGACCGCGACTGGGCAAACGTAGCGTAGGACGCCCTCCGGCCAGGTGGGATGACGATCTGCGAAAGACTGCAGGCAGATGCTGGATGCGGCAAGCTGAAGACAGGGCGCTATGTCGCTCATTAGGGGAGGCCTATGTCCAGCAGTGGACTGATAAAGGCTGATGATGATGATGATGATGATACCCTTGTGGGGATAAAAGGCGTGAGTGTGTGTATTATAGTTCAAAGTCTTAATGGAATTATTTATCACTACCTTTCGCAGGTCCACTCTCCTGTACTATTTCTAGAATAATGGTGTAACTGGTGGTAGGTCTCATATGTAAGAGTCCGTCTGGGTGGGTACCACCGCAAATATTTCTACCGCCAAGCAGCAGTGTGCACAGCATGCACTGTTGTGTTTCGGTTTGAAGGGTATTGTAGCCAGTATAACTAATGAACATAACATCTTATGTCTCAGGATGACAGGCACAGTGGAATGCCACACAATACTTTATAACTCAAGGTGCAGAATGGTATTGGTACTGTTTATAGGTGGTCGTATCGCTTACCATCAGGCGAACGGCATGCTCGTCTCGTCATATATATATAAAAACTGTGATCATATCTAGAATTGAATCTATCGACGGGAAAATTCTTCATCATGGATCATGCTTTTACTTCTTAAAACATTCAGAATACATAAACCTTGCCGTTATTAGACAACGGAAAGTTGGGTATTAGTAGGAGTCTAGGATTATATACTGTAAGCACTTGACTTATGTTATCTAGTACAGTTTGTGGCAAGCCTAGCTTACAGGTTTCAAACTAGGTTGAGGATGTAAGCGGCCCGTAATGAAAGTTATAACTTGTTGCCCTGGTTGCATTTTTGCCTACGCTTTCGAGGATAAAGCCGCTATGTATGTGTGTGTTAGAAGTCCATTACGAATTAATCCTTTATCATGTAGTATACACCGAATACAATAGAGGTTAACTTTGTATGGTACATCTGGCTACTATGTAGTACTATTCAGTATTCTGTGCTTCTACTGTATGGTACCTTGATAGTTATTTGTTACACATTTCGGTCACATTGTTGTAGTGAAAACAGCGTTAATATCAGTTTCACGCATGGTTTTACATCGGGCTTCGATACAGGTGTGGTAGTTTTGTGTAGATTAGATGTTTCTGCGAAATGTCTGGTGGTTTATATCAATTTGTGACACATTTCGGGCTCATGATGTGGTTTACCTGTCTACGAGTACGTTTCATTCATTACTGTTATCTGACCTCGGGGAATTGAATAAATAAAATATGTTTATTTTTCGCAAACACAATTAAATATCCATCCACTACAGGATATAAGAATTACCCAAATTGGTAACGTTACTTTTTTTTTAATGGCATTGAATGACGAGGCGAGCATGCCGTTTGCCTGATATATAGCCATACGACCACCCATAAACAGTAGCAACACCAACCAGCACCTTGACTTACTGTGTGGCATTCCACTGCGGTCGTCATTCTGAGACATAATATGTTATGTCTCATTATATTCAGTAGTTAGACTGGCTACAATGTCCTTCAAACCGAAACACAACAGTGCATGCGCACTGCTGCTTGGCGGTAGAAATAGACATCGCGGTGGTACCCACCCAGACGGGCTCTCACATTATGAGAGACCTACCACCAGTAGTCACTTTCAGGGTAGGCAGTGGCTTGGCTGTGCCCCTAGAGTGGCCAACGTCCATGGGGGGCGGTAACCAGTTACCATCACGTGGGCTGTCAGCTAATCTGCCTTCAGCGGCAAGAAAATACAGATTTTTATCTTTAATTTAGTTTCACATCTATCTGAATACCACGATGTCACCTGAGGCAGCAGTGCAGTGTCTAAACTGCCTTGGATATTTATTTCAATTTTCTATTTTGATATGCCTCTCGTATCAATTTACAACTTGCTATGATATCGTACTAATATTATGAATGCGAAAGCCTGTGAAAATGTCTGGATGTTTGTATGTTGTTAGAAGTAAACGTAGAAACAACTAAACAGATTCTGATGGCACACGGATGGATAATGTCTTTTTTTTGTTTTCGCGGAGAAAATGCCTTATTACTACCGCCCAGTTTTCAAGAGGGGCGACTGAGCGGTTATGTTGGGTTCGCCGTGCCTTACTACCCGACGTTGAGCCGCCTGGAGAGAAGGAACCATCGGACAACCGCTGAGCCGAGTTAGGGACTCATTATATACAACGCACGGCATACTAACTAAAACTCCGTGGTGGCTATCTTCGGCGCATTAGCGACGGCTGCGGGCTTCCTCTGACGGAAGTGTTTAAGTTGTCGTCCGTAGCCGCCCCTGCGTAATATACAGGCTCCTTTTTACCCTGCTAATATGCTTTAAAGGGAAAAAAAAAATATATTTTAAATTTGATTATTTAAGTAGATAGCACTAGCGTCATACTGTGTTTTTGAGACTTTTGTAGCGGGATATACGTAGGCTTTATACGCAGGCAAAGCTGCCAGCACCACATAGTTTATCATATTATATATATTAAAAAAAAATAGTATCAATCAATTCTATTGTTATATTTTTGACTCGTCAAGCCCCGCGAGGGACGCCGGCGTCCGAGTATATAATTATATATCTATACTAATATTATAAAGCTGAAGAGTTTGTTTGTTTGTTTGTTTGTTTGTTTGTTTGAACGCGCTAATCTCAGGAACTACTGGTTCGAATTGAAAAATTCTTTTTGTGTTGAATAGACCATTTATCGAGGAAGGCTATAGGCTATATAACATCACGATGCAACTATGAGGAGCGAAGAAATAATGGAAAATGTGAAAAAAGCGGGGAAAATTATTCATCCTTGAGGGCTTCCATTGCGTGCGCTGCGAAAACGGTTCAAGATATCAAAAATATATGTATGAAAGAATTATTCCTCTTAAAATTATCTAAAAAATGTCCGCAACAGTATATGTCTATCTTTTAAGACTAACTTACTAGAACCGTTTTTATGGTAATGAAATTTGGTCGAAATTAATGCATTATTTGTTAAGAGTTGTATCAACGTCATAGTCATAGAGTGATTCAACGGGAAGGTTTTTATGTACTTTTAGCCCGGAAAAACATATTAACGCGGGCGAAGCCGTGGGCAAAAGCTAGTTATATATAAGCGGAGTTTGACGCGTTAAATCCAATAACAAACTACAATAATCTTGTCCTTAAAGAACAATGTTGTTTATTTTTTAAGTAGACATCATTTAAGAAATGCAAGAGCCTTAGGGAATTTAATACAAAATGCTTTTCACGATTCCAAATATCAATTCTTTTGAAATCACAAGCACAATACAATCATCTTTTTTGATCCTTGTTTTCTAAATAATAAAACATTGTTTCATAATTTATTGGATGTGTCCAGTGAATAACCTTTAAGAAGGCTAATAAAATATTTTTAGTCTACAAGTCTCAGCGCACAGATTGTAATTCAAGTGATTCGTGGTTTGAATTGTATATACTACAACGTGTTGCTCGTGGCTTCGCCCGCATTAAAAGCCTTTCTCGCTACAAGTCTCTTAATCGCTGTAGCGATATTTTTCGTCATTGGTACGATACTAAAACTATAAAAAATCAATTAACTTTAAAAAAAATCGTGCGAAGGCACGGGAGGTAAAAATATATATCGGAAAAAATTGCTTATATATCAATCTAGGACATGGTCTACCCGTATGCTAAATTTTATCCAAATCCGTTGAGAGATTTCTGCTTCTAATAAATATCCAAACATTTTCGCAAACGTTCCCAATTATTATTTATTATCACGAAGACTGTCCTCCGTGTTTATAATATTAAATAGTTAGAAAAGATAAGATAAATTAACAGATATTTCATTAAAATTTATTTCAAATATTATAATAGATATGTTAGTAATATTGTTACATAATTCACAAGGTTTATGACCTCACCAAATGCAGCAAAACGCTGTCACTACTCCCAGTATTGTCATTTCAGTCGAGCCGGGTCATTAACATACATACATATATATACATATACACTCACGCCTATTATCCCCGAAGGGGTAGGCAGAGGCGCAACTAGTAAACCCACTTTTCGCCATTATTCCGTCCCATGATGTGATAGGGGGCGAGCCTATCGCCATATCGGGCACAAATACCAGACTCCGAGCTGATACTGAATAGAAAAACTCAATATCACTTTTGCCCGACCAACTCACATCACGAGTGACATTCCGCTCTGAGCAGCCGTCTCGGACGGACCTATTGTTTGTTGTAGCGCTCGCTACAACTTTCATTGTTCCGCCCGAGTACCTGCTCGGTGCGTTCGGCAGCGACCTCGCTGCAGCCAAGGCCAAACAGGTAGCAAAGGGGCAACCTTTTGCTATTTTGTTAGCCTATTTCGGGCCAAGCCGCGTCCTTTTCAGGACAGGGTTTCGCCCAATTTTGTTTCTTATCGACGTTTGGCCCCTTCAGGGCGTTGGCTCGGCGGAAACCTAACGGTGCTAACAAGCCGAGTCGCGTCACCGGCAACGCGCTGCGCCCCTTCAGGGCAAGGCAAAGCCGACGGGTACGGATCCGGAGGCTGCGGAGGCACACCGCAGTCTCTCCCGTACATCACCTTCCCAACCCTACCCTTTCCTTAAAATCCATCCCGTGTATCGGTTGAGCGTGCGGCCTCCGGCCAATACCGTTTACGGTACACGGACTGTTAGGAACCCTTTTGCACAATAAGACTGGCAAAAGGGATACAAGCTTAGGGCACACCTAATTTTAAGTACACCCCCCCTCGCCTATACCCGGCGGGGAGGGACACGCACTCACTCACCCCCGGGCGTTCCTACCCGGGGACTTAGTTCATCGCGTCCCATACCGCGTCGCGATCCGCGCTCGTTCGTTTTGTGTGAACCCGCCTGGTTTCTTGGTGTGTTCTTTACAGGCGGTGCACACCCGGGGTTAGTGAACACACACGCGGCCCCCAAATCATATTCTACCATAGGCTCAGACTCAGCCGCCAATATGGCTGATTCTGGGCCGATGGATTTGGCTCCCGAGCGGCCTGTCGTCGCCGCTCAACTAAACCCAATCAACACCCCCCTCGCCGCTCCCATTATTTCCAAGGAGGAAATAATGAGAGTAGTGAGGGAGATGTTCCGGTCGGACAACGCGGTCCGACAAGAAATTATTTCGATGGCCAGGGAAGCCAGGGAACCGTCTGCGTCCTCAGACACCTCGGAGTCGTCCGAGGCTACGACCTCGACAGAGACCACCGAAACCTCGGGCGGCTCCGCGGAGTCTGAAGAGGAAATGGACACGTCCCCCAGCCAACCCGAAGCCACTAACAACCCGAAAAAACGGCCGATCTCGGCCTCTTCCTCCGCCTGTGAATCCGGGGAGGAGTCGTCCTCGTCGGAACGCGACGAGGACGGCTTCACCACGGTGAAAAACAGCCGGAGGAAGAAGCAGAGAAGCGTCGCTGCTCCCGCACCAGCCTCCCCATCCGCGCCTTCTGCGCCTTCCGCGCCTTCAGCGCCAACCGCGTCCGCGTCTGCGTCGACGCCGCCACCGCCGCCGACTCAACCAAAGGGGCCTAAAAAACCCCCGAGGTTGAACCTCCAAATCCCCTCAAATATGTCCATTCGGGACATATTTGAAGAACTGCGCAAACAGCGCATTAGCATCGCGTCTAACTCGTGGAATAAGATCCACAAACTTCTGGCATTACAGCCCTCTTCAATCGCGGACCACAGAGCCCTCACCAAATTTTTAGATGCCAAGAAATGGCACTATTTCACTTATTCTTTGCCTGACGAGCGGCGCTTCCGCTACGTCATTCGCGGTATCCCAGTCCAAATGTCGACTCTCGAGGTCAAAGAAGGCCTCGAAGAGAAAGGCATAGTCGCCCTAGAAGTGCACAGGATGCACAGACAGTCCCGCGCCTCCCGGCCGGGAATTCAATATGAAATGGTCCTTGCCATTCTTCAGTCCCCTTCCGACGTCAAACGTCTGTTTGAGATTAAGGATATCTCGGGGCTAGGCGGCTTCACCGTCGAAGCCCCACACAAATCGACCCAGATAGGGCAGTGTCACAACTGCCAGAAATACGGCCACAATTCTCGTGGCTGTCGCCTCCCCGCCAGGTGCGTCAAGTGCCTCGGCGAACACGGCACATCCGAGTGCCCCCGTCCCAAGGACCGCTCTCAGTGCACGGAGCCGCCTTCGTGCACCAACTGCCGGCAAACCGGCCATCCAGCGAATTATCGCGGATGCCCTCGCGCCCCCAAAAGAGTTGCCAAAGCTCCTAAAGCTGCGGCTCCCTCGGCCCCTCAGGCCACCACATTCAAACTGGCACCTGCGCCAGTGCGCAACCCGTGGTTTCCTCCCACGGCGCGCGCTGAACCCATTTCACAGGCCCCCAGCGGAGTCACTCCCGCTGCCCCGGCCTCCACTCGACCCTCTCCTCCCCCAGCTGTGGCTCCTTCTTCAAAGGCAGCCCAGCCCAAACCCAAACCCAAACCCACCACCCCTCCCACCCCTTCTCAGTCGGCGACGGTGGCGGCGAAGGCAAGCGACGCCTCTTCCTCAGTCGCCTCATTATTAGGCTCCCCGGAGATAATGATTCTCCACGGGAAACTTTTCGAACGTTCCCGTCTACTCACCCGTACGGGAGTAGAAGACCCCCTTCTAATAGCTGAGATCGCTCTGATCCAGCAACAAATCTTCGAGGCTACAGTTAACGCTGTGCGTCTCCCCTCTTTAATTTTATAAATGGCTACCAACGCCAGACAACTCCCCCAGCGGACAAAACCTCGCTCCCTCAGAGTGGGGTTTTTCAATTGTAACGGCATTCGGGACCAAAAAGCCGAAATTTCTTCTTTTGTCCGCGACAACCAAATTGACGTTTTCCTCATCCAGGAAACGTTCCTTAAGCCCTCTCACCGCGATCCCAACATCCCAAACTTCAAACTGGTGCGAAATGATCGTACCAGTGGCCGTTTAGGAGGCACTCTCATTTATTACAAAAGGTCCCTTCATTGTATTCCTTTAGAATCACCGATAAGCTTGAGCAACATTGAGGCTTCGGTCTGCAGGCTAGCCATGACCGGACACCCGCCGATCACCATCATATCGGCCTATCTCTCGCCCACTAAGGAGCTTCACTCCAACGAACTAGAAACATTATTTGATCTGGGGGATTCCGTCATTTTGGCGGGAGACCTCAATGCCAAGAACACTCTCTGGAACTGTAACTCGACCAACGAGCGAGGTGCAGTCCTAGAGAGTTGTCTTGACACAATCAATCTAAGCCTATTGGTTCCTTCAGAACCTACCCACTATAGTTACAACGACGACCACCGACCGGACATACTCGACGTGGCACTTGTACGGAACGTAAGCCTTAGCGTGCGTTCCATGCAGGTGTTACAAGAGTTAGACTCTGACCACAGACCTGTGATCCTCGATCTAGTCCCCGAAAACAGTCCAACAGACACAGGTCCTAATATCCCGATGAAGGTGAAAACGAATTGGCGTCTTTTAGGCACCAAGCTCGCGGACACCTCATCCACTGATCTCTCCGCGATCCCGACCAACATCGTGACTCCTGAGGAAACGACCAGCGCGATACGCGTCTTCACCGACCACCTTCAGAACGTCTTGAGCGAAAGCTCCGAGAGGGTGCCAGAGACTGTTCACAGTCACTGGCAACTTCCCGAAGACGTTCGGTGGTGGGTGAGGTTGCGTAACGCTACGCTCAAAGCCTGCGCGACGAGACCCGTCCCGGAACGACGACATCTTGCGCGCTACCTCCAACGTGAGGTTAAGCGTCGCATAAAAGAGGTCGTCGATTCGAGGTGGAACACTCGCCTTGCCGATATCGATCCGACTCATACCGCCTTTTGGCAACTGGTTCGTTCCTTCAGGAGAAACGATGTGGCCTCCATGCCTCCGCTCAATCGTCCGAATCAACGCCCGGCGTTTGATGACGACGAGAAAGCGGAACTACTGGCCGGCAGCCTGGAGTCTCAATGCTCGCTCTCCTCTGTACCCGTAGATGACGACATTCTTGTTGCGGTTGACACCTTCGTCGATGATAGGAACGCGGTCCGGCCACCGCCAGTCTCTATACCGCGACCGCTATACGACAACGTCGACCCGGACGTCGACCCGCCGCCCGATCCCCTTGCGCCGGTGACGATCGAAGAAGTCACCACTCTGATCAAGGCACTCAAACGTAGAAAAGCCCCCGGGGGCGATCTAATCCCTACTCGTATGATTAAGATGCTCCCGGAGCATCTAGTTCAAATCCTAACATCCATTTATGACGCCGCGTTTCGTAACTGCATCTTCCCAGAGGTCTGGAAAGAGGCAGTTGTGATAGGAATCCACAAGCCGGGGAAACCCGCGTTCGAACCCTCCTCTTATAGGCCCATCAGTCTGCTCAGTACTCTGGGCAAAATCTACGAGCGGATCGTCCTCGACCGCCTTAAAATAGTAGCTTTTAATCAAAATTTGATCCCTCCTGAACAGTTTGGCTTTCGTCCTAGACACAGTTGTGTCAATCAGGTGCTCCGCATCACGGAGTACGTCCACGAACAATTCCGTAAAGGAATGCCTACCGGTGCTATTTTCTTCGATATCGAAAAAGCATTCGACAGGGTGTGGCACAACGGCTTGCTTTTCAAGCTGTACACTCTCAACGTGCCCACACAACTCGTGCACATCATACGAGATTTCCTGTCGAATCGCGGTTTCAGATATCGCGTGGAGGGAACTCTATCTTCCCGACACACCATCACGGCCGGAGTCCCGCAAGGCTCCGCCCTGTCCCCCTTTCTATTCTCGCTGTACACAAGCGACATCCCTAGACCACAAAACGCCCATCTGGCACTATTCGCGGATGATACCGCAATATACGCTTCACGTATAGACCCCGACAAAGTGGTGCGCACTTTGCAAACCGCCGCCGACGAACTCGGTGAGTGGTTCCGCAAATGGCGAATCACCGTCAATCCCACCAAAAGTCAGGCCATCCTTTTCACTCGGAAAAGGAAAGTCCATGTCCCTCACTTTTCAGTCCGCATGTCCGACCAGGTTATTCCCTGGAAGGGCCAAGCCAAATATTTAGGAGTAACCCTTGATCAGAGGTTGACCTTCATCCCACACGTAAATGCGGTACGCGCGCGAGCCGCATTCGCGATGAGCCAGCTTCACTGGCTCCTAAACAAAAATAGTAAGATGTCAATCCGCAACAAGATTAGGATCTTTAAAACATGCATCCGTCCGATAATGACATACGCGTCGCCCGTATTCGCTCATTTACCGCCCGGTCGCCTTCAGCGAATGCAGGTGCTTCAAAATCGATTCTTACGACATGCACTTGGTGCCCCGTGGTACGTTCGCAATCGCAACCTCCACGTGGACACCAATATGCCGACCATCAGGCACTTTATGCAGTGCGCCAGCAGACGCTATTTCGACAGGGCGGTAAACCACCCGAACACGCTTATCCGTAAAGCGTCGATTTATACTCCATTTGATCGCGCCAAATGGAGACGACCGCGTTCAGTCTTGTCAGATCCAGAGGACGAAATCACTCTGGCCTTACGCGAAAAGAACGAGCATCTAAAGCTCATACACTTAACAAGACCGCTGTACCGTCCTCGCCGTCGAGGACCTCGTCGCGTTCCCCAACCCCCTGCCCTCTCTTAGCAGTTCCGGCCCGCGTGCCGAAGACTACGATCAACACGTAAATAGGATTAGGTTTCAAACCAAATTTCCCCAAACGCTGATGTCTTATCCTCTCAGTGGCCGCCCTGAGCCGAGGTCGTGACCCATTAGTGGGTCGCCCTCAGCGTGGTCGCTTAATTTATTGGGTTGCGAGCGCCTTCTGCGCTCACCCACAAGACCGGTGTTCTTGTATAAGCCGACCCTCGTCAGGCTAACAAGAGTTTAGTCAGGGACAAAAAAAAAAAAAAAAAAAAAATTTGCCCGACCCGGGAATCGAACCCGAGACCTCAGCATTGCAGTCGTACCATAATACAACTACGCCACCGAGGCAGTCATTAACATATCATTAACATATCACTCCTAATTGTCTTTACAGCGCCTTTACCATCCTTATCTGAAAAGCTAAAGTCTACATAACTGCCTAAACAACTTTCTATGAGAGAAAACTCGTACGATAATTTGATTAATACTATAGAGAACACGGAATATTTACTAAATGTCTAATTTTACTTTTAACTATTACATGTCTACGTGCTATCGGGTTTTGCAGTTCGTCTGGGCGTAGGGATATTTGCTTTTGTCACGTTTTTGTTATCTGCTCGTTGGATTGTGTAGGGGAGATGAGCAGGGTTGGATTTTCAGCTAAACAGTTTTTTTATTGCATAGAATGATGAGATGAGTATGTCGTTCGTCTGATGGTAAGCGATAGGACCACCCATAAACAGTAAAGATTACACTGTATTTTCAAAAACTATGCAAAAGTAGCAAGCTTACGGCTGTATCTCTAAAATAGGAGGCAGGAGTAGAAAACAGTGTCGATTAGGGAGGATCTCTGAGGCTTTGGGATTATTAAATCCCCCCAAAAACATTTCCATGTAAAATATTGCCAAGTCAAAATCATAATATGGCTCACACTGTTAATAATTTATCAGATCTCGTATATAGCCAAGCTTCTAACTACAAGCCCTGACTTCACAAACTCTACAACTTAGTCATAATAATATGTGGCTAACCACCAGCTTCCGCCAGCCAGTGAAAAGCTACAGTGCGCTTAGAATATGGAAAAAAAACACGACACTACTACGTTTCGTTTTATTGTGATTGGTTGAGAGACTAACGCGTGACTGACATATTGGTCTTTTGATCAAACACAAATATCAAAATTAAACATCGACTTAGCGCAACTCGCTTTTTTACCTCATTTTTAACACTAGTTTTCCACTGCTCTTTCAAAAACAGCGTTAAAATAGAAAATTAAAGGAAGATATTCATTTCTATGATTTAGCACGCTCTCCAGCGCTGTGCGGAAATTCTTAGCTTTGCACGGCACGTATCAAATAGCTCTCATTTCTTGTGGGATAGCTTATTTTAGTTGTTCTAAAGCCGGCGTTCCCGCTAGATTGTAGAATTAAAATTGCCCAATCATTGCGTAAGTGGAAAGGTCTAGTGAAGACGTTTGGATGAATCACGTTGGTATAGTTTTGGATGGATATAACACAGATAGACCAAGTTCTGGATTGAAAAAGCTATACATAGAAACAAAAACATGCAGAAAGAAAGATTTTTTTACTTTTAAGATAACACTTACAACTTTGCATAATAAAAATGTTACAAAAATATATAATTGTGCCAACAATAGGAATCCTCATTCAGCTCCGTGTTGCAGTATAGCCTAACCAATATTGAAGAGTTGATGTTCCATGAGGGAACCAGGTGACATACGGACACTAAGTCGGTGTTGTGTCAATTAAATATATGAAATAACACACAAGTTTACACTTTTACGGAATGTTAGGTGGTGGCGCAACTTACGAAATGTTAAGCGGAGCGTGGTTCGATACAAAACAAATGTTAATTACTTCGCGGAACTTTCTTGTTTATTTTATTGCATCACGCTTGCTCCCTTTTCAGGGGTAGGCAGGTGTTGCACTCATATTGCGACGAGCTTATGTAGGCATTGCTTATAGAAATTTATTTTGGCAGACCTGGGAGTTGAATCCAGAACCTCACTGTTCTCAGGCAATGTTCGTTGCTAGGCTAAAGCGGCGACCAATTAGCGGCGAGTTAGAGATAAATTTACGCAACTATTGTTGTTTATGTCAATGATAACATTGGCGTCACTTGTCAACTGGCATTCCTTTTTAACATTTTTCTTAAAACTTGGCATATATTTATACCGCAATGAGCTTTATATCTAATTTCGTAATAACGTTATCCATAAATTGTTTATTTCCTACAAATTCAACGAATAATATTTGGATTTAAGACAGACTAATCAAAATGCACTTGTAAATTAGACCCTTATCGATAACATAAATCCAAATACTATCTATAAATGTATAAGATGACCTAGTTTTCTAGCAGTAAAGACGTAAGAATATGCTGTTGAATAACGCATGAATTTAAACTTTAGTGCCATTATGCATTCGAGTCTAGGAAATCCTAGCATAAGTCTAGACAAGAATTTACAGACCATTGTTTAGCCGTTCTAGTTTAAACTTAATTGCTACCCAATTTATCCTCGAAGATTCCGAGAATTTTCCGGTTTGAAGGACATTGTTAGCAATTATGTGCCATTGAATAGGGTAGTTTCCTATGATTTATTTGGTACATTTGTTTAAGAGGCCGTATACAAAATTTCGACTTTTACAGTCCACTTTTCATGGTGATTTTTTTTTAAATAACCTGATCTGGTTAATTTAGAATACATCATCAGGAAGACTATTTCAACACAAATTGGCTAAACGAGCCAGATTTTTCATATCTTTCTTTAAATTCAATCTATCCACTAAGTTCCAACGTCTGTTTCAGATTTATTTTTGTACGGAGACTTAAACATAAAAAAATCACGATGAAAAGTTGTCGGAAAAAGTCGAAATTTTGTATACGGCCTCGAATAAAATGCGTAAAAGATTTTTTTCTATGAAATCGGCATCAAAACTGGTTGAGAAATAAAGCAGTTATTCATATTTGAAATATTGTGAGCAAAAAAAGTAAGGGCGTGGTGGGGATATCGCGCTATCTCTTTCGCACGCACGCGGCGTTATGGCCGGCGACTCTCGGTGACGTCACAGTGTAATATTACTGTTATTTGACAGCTACCCTTTCCATCAAATTTCAAAGCTAAATAAGTTATTTATTATTGCGCCAATTTTGAAAATTCTTTTTCCGTTAGATGTTGGATGGCATTCATTTTTGATAAATGTATTAAAAACATGTAGTCAATTACCCTATTCCAAAAAAGAAACAAGTGCGTACTTAACGTGGCTGAGCATATATAATATTTTATAGTTACTGTCCCACTGCAGGGGACGAGCCTCCTCTACTACTGAGAGGGTTTAGGCCTTAGTCTACCACGCTGGCCTAGTGCGGCTTGAAAGACTTCACATACCTTCGAAATTCCTATAGATAACTTCTCAGGTATGCAGTTTTATACGCAATGTTTCTTCCTATTAAAGCAAGTTATAATACACACAAAATCTTAAATGCGTCAGAGGCCCTTAGGTTCTTGAAGCTGCGGACATTCGTCTCGGCAGTCCGTTCCACTCCCAACTAGGCTGTCGCCACCGGTTAATCTGTGCTGTAGATGTATTTGGTTATGAACTGACTCGGTTTTAGCGAGGTTGAATCACTTTGCAGGAAACCGGTGTGAAATTAAAGCTTGCTGTAATCGTAACCCACATTTTGCACTTTTTAACAGAGCTTTTTTACATATTAATAAAACAGAAATTTAGTATATTTGCAAGATATAGGTTTAAATATGAGCATTCCATAAAAGTAATGTAAATATATCATAAATATTATAGAATTCATAAAGAAAAGTCGGTTACGATAACATTTTTTGCATATTAATAAAAAAGTGTATGGTATATTTGCAAGATTTAGTTTTGAATCTGAGCATTCTATAAAAATAATGTAAATATACCATAAATACCATAAATAATGTAAATATACATAAACTTGAGGTGGCCACTGAAAATCAGCGCTGTACTGTGACTCACGTCGCAGCACAGCATTATGCTGAGTGGCCACCTACCTGTCACGACCACGACATGCAACGTAATAATATATATTTTTTTTATATAGGTATAGGTAAATTGTATTATAGCCTTATATATCATTTTATTGTATTGCATTTTATTTTAAGTGAGCTAATATTTGTTTCTTAGTTTATAATTGTGTGTCAGTTGTGTCTGTGACAAATAAAATATATTTCTTTCTTTCTTTCTAAATATTATAGAACTAGCTTTTGACCGCGGCTCCGCCCGCGTTAAAAAGTTTTTCCGGGATAAAAGTCCCGCTTTATGTTTTCCCGGGATAAAAAGTAGCCTATGTGTTAATCCAGGACATGATGTACCCGTGCGCCAAATTTCATCGAAATCCGTTCAGTAGTTTTTGCGTGAAAGATGAACAAACATCCATACATCCAAACATCCATACATTCTTACAAACTTTCGCCTTTATAATATTAGTAGGATTCATAAAAGTCGGTTACGATGATCTTAATGAAAAGTCTCGGTAGAATTAGATCAATTGTTAAATGGCAATAGATTCACCTCCTACTACATGGAGCTTAACATAGCTGACGAAATGTGGGTGCAACGCCTGCTTACCCCTAAAAAGGGAATAAAGCGTGATGCTATAGAATACATATGAACGATTCACGAAGCAATAAACGTTAGCCTAGAATCGAACCGGGGTCTCGCATCGTTGATGCGAAAGAGTCTACACATGGGCTGTCTGCAATACCTTATGATTTTGGGTCGTGCAGTGTTAATATTAAATGAATTTGTGCAACAATGCTCAGAGCGTTGCATATTGTTAAACAGGAATATGAAAGAGCTGTAGTAGCTAGACTTAGAGAGACTGACCTACTTCCCAGTAAACAGGAGTGAATACGAGTACATACGAGCCAATACGAGTAAGGACGAGTATATGACAAGAAATGTGACAAATGAAGACAAAAAGATTTTAGACAGACTTTTTATTTCAAGGTTGGCTCGGGCGAAGACGCAAGCAAAGCTTAGTTGATATTCATAATCATTAAAACTTAGGCTCAGTTTCTCGAGTAACAGTAATCGTCCCTAATTTGATGTAAGCGATCGTTTTACCAATTATTTTGGGTTTACATTCAATCTAACAGATTCGGGTTGTTTTTCAGAATAAAAGATTTATTAACATTTCTGCCGTATAAGTTTTGGGAAGCTTTGAACGAGACGAGCAAGAAGCTTGCCTGGTGATTAGATAACCGGTGAGTAGCATTAAACTATTTTTAAAACTCTTTATGGTATTGCATTATATTCGTGATTCAGAGATGTGAAATTCTAAAGAGCTGTAAATTTTCGTGTTCATGGTTATAAAACTTATAGTTACCACAATTAAGTTGCCAAACTAATCAATTTAGTTGAAGCAACTGTGCACTGTTGATTAGTGTTGTACTCATTGTTTTACTGGTAGGTCTCTCCTATGTAAGAGTCCGTCTGGGTGGGTACCACCGCAATGTCTATATTCTACCGCCAAGCAGCAGTGTGCATGCACTGTTGTGTTTTGGTTTGAAGGGCATTGTAGCCAGTGAAACTACTGGATATAATGAGACTTAACATCTTATGTTTCAGGATGACGAGCGCAGTGTAATGCCACACAGTACTTTGTAACTCAAGGTGCTGGATGGTGTTGCTACTGTTTATGGGTGGTCGTATTGCTTACCATCAGGTAAACGGTATACTCGCCTCGTCATTCAATGCCAAAAAAGGTGATAACTTACTTTTGTTCGTAAACACTATTATAAAAATCCTCGAATTCATTATTATTTCATTACTCCATCCAATAAATAATTTCAATTTAAATTATTAAAGTTTTTATAACCAATAAAGTTCAAATCAGATTCGATAAAGTGGAGTGAGCATCCGATTTCTTTTAGATAATCCAAACCAATTAGAGATTGGAACAGATGCCTACATTTACGCAATGAATTGGAATAACGTAGTAACACCTGTGACCCTTTATTGAAGTTCTATTTGTTACTTAGACTTTGGTAATAAAGTTCTTTGGAACCTAAATTTTGTGATTAGCATTTTTAAGAAAAGCTATCGAATATGTAGCAACAGGGTTTATTCTCACAAAGTAGATATTTTTGTCTATTATACATATTAAGATAAAGGCATTCAAATATATTTTCCTTATGACAGCATGGCGTATGAGACATTTAATAATTTATCCGTTATAACTTCTAAACTATCCAATTTCGGGCAACATACATAGGGGTTTATTCGATGCTCGTTGAAGTCCTCTATCGATCTGTTTTATTTAGAAACTCTATCGTGATAGACACTAGAATCATTGACATTTGAGCATGGTTAAATACCTTATTACTCTTGAAGCAGTCAGGTTAAAATCCCATACACCTCTATCAATAGGCATTGATTCATACGCTTCATACATACATACAACACAATTGCGTGTGATTGAAGGCCCAAGGCGTCAACTATATTATACATATAAACTAAGTTGCGCGTGTGATTGCATTATACAAGTCAAATTAATTGATTTAGTAATCAATTAAATCGTAATTGGATGAGATTTGGTGGGTAATAAAGGCGCTGTAAGTTATTGGTTAGCTAATTTTAACTCGCGGTTCGGTCTGTATTTCCTGGATTATATCGCACCATAGACTTAATGCAAATTTTCACAGATATTTACGTCATAAAATGAACGTATACTTAAAGATTACATTTTTATCAACCTTCTTTATAATAGAGACAACTTACAGAAGCCATTTTACCTTACCATACCATTCCAGCCCTATATTATATACTGCCCACTGCTGAGCACGGGCCTCCTATAATGCTGAGAGGGTATTAGACCGTATTATTATTAGACCTTAGCGCACCATCCTGGCCTAGTGCGGGTTGGCAGACTTCACATACCTACAAAATTCTGACAGAGAACTTCTCAGGGATGCAGGTTTCCTCACGATGTTTTTCCTTCACTGTTAAAGCGAGCGATATTTGCCAAAGAATACACACATAACTATTAAGAAAAGTCAGAGGTGCGTGCCCTTGGGTTTTGAACCTGCGGACATTCGTCTCGGCTGTCACTCCCAACTACGCTATTGCCGCTTCATTCGATTCATCTTCATATAAATATTCGCATAAACATTCGAATCTTTATTCCATGTTTGCATGAAACTAATTATTCACTAGGGACTCATTCTAACAGCGAAGTCTCAAAGGTATTTTTTGGGGTAAAAGTAGCTTATGTTCTTCGGCTGATAAATGTGAAATCATTTCGAAATCATTTGAAATCGGTTCGATTTGAAAATTACAGATGAGACACCAATATGGTGATAAGGTAACAAGCCAATTACATATTAATATTGATAGGGTCTTTAAATTAGCTGCCCGATCCCCTTGCGTGCCGCCCGATCCCCTTGCGCCGGTGACGATCGAAGAAGTCACCACTCTGATCAAGGCACTCAAACGTAGAAAAGCCCCCGGGGGCGATTTAATCCCTACTCGTATGATAAGATGCTCCCGGAGCATCTAGTTCAAATCCTAACATCCATTTATGACGCCGCGTTTCGTAACTGCATCTTCCCAGAGGTCTGGAAAGAGGCAGTTGTGATAGGAATCCACAAGCCGGGGAAACCCGCTTTCGAACCCTCCTCTTATAGGCCCATCAGTCTGCTCAGTACTCTGGGCAAAATCTACGAGCGGATCGTCCTCGACCGCCTTAAAATAGTAGCTTTTAATCAAAATTTGATCCCTCCAGAACAGTTTGGCTTTCGCGCTAGACACAGTTGTGTTAATCAGGTGCTCCGCATCACGGAGTACGTCCACGAACAATTCCGTAAAGGAATGCCTACCGGTGCTATTTTCTTCGATATCGAAAAAGCATTCGACAGGGTGTGGCACAACGGCTTGCTTTTCAAGCTGTACACTCTCAACGTGCCCACACAACTCGTGCACATCATACGAGATTTCCTGTCGAATCGCGGTTTCAGATATCGCGTGGAGGGAACTCTCTCTTCCCGACACACCATCACGGCCGGAGTCCCGCAAGGCTCCGCCCTGTCCCCTTTTCTATTCTCGCTGTACACAAGCGACATCCCCAGACCACAAAACGCCCATCTGGCACTATTCGCGGATGATACCGCAATATACGCTTCACGTATAGACCCCGACAAAGTGGTGCGCACTTTGCAAACCGCCGCCGACGAACTCGGTGAGTGGTTCCGCAAATGGCGAATCACCGTCAATCCCACCAAAAGCCAGGCCATCCTTTTCACTCGGAAAAGGAAAGTCCATATCCCTCACTTTTCAGTCCGCATGTCCGACCAGGTTATTCCCTGGAAGGGCCAAGCCAAATATTTAGGAGTAACCCTTGATCAGAGGTTGACCTTCATCCCACACGTAAATGCGGTACGCGCGCGAGCCGCATTCGCGATGAGCCAGCTTCACTGGCTCCTAAACAAAAATAGTAAGATGTCAATCCGCAACAAGATTAGGATCTTTAAAACATGCATCCGTCCGATAATGACATACGCGTCGCCCGTATTCGCTCATTTACCGCCCCGTCGCCTTCAGCGAATGCAGGTGCTTCAAAATCGATTCTTACGACATGCACTTGGTGCCCCGTGGTACGTTCGCAATCGCAACCTCCACGTGGACACCAATATGCCGACCATCAGGCGCTTTATGCAGTGCGCCAGCAGACGCTATTTCGACAGGGCGGTAAACCACCCGAACACGCTTATCCGTAAAGCGTCGATTTATACTCCATTTGATCGCGCCAAATGGAGACGACCGCGTTCAGTCCTGTCAGATCCAGAGGACGAAATCACTCTGGCATTACGCGAAAAGAACGAGCATCTAAAGCTCATACACTCAACAAGACCGCTGTACCGTCCTCGCCGTCGAGGACCTCGTCGCGTTCCCCAACCCCCTGCCCTCTCTTAGCAGTTCCGGCCCGCGTGCCGAAGACTACGATCAACACGTCAAATAGGATTAGGTTAAAAACCATCTTCCCCAAACGCTGATGTCTTATCCTCTCAGTGGCCGCCCTGAGCCGAGGTCGTGACCCATTAGTGGGTCGCCCTCAGCGTGGTCGCTTAAATTTAAGGGTTGCGAGCGCCTTCTGCGCTCACCCGCAAGACCGGTGTTCTTGTATAAGCCGACTCTCGTCAGGCTAACAAGAGTTTAGTCAGGGACAAAAAAAAAATCTTTAAATTAACTTATTTATTTATTTTACACAGACACTCTCTCGCCTTTTTTCCCCGAAGGGGTAGGCAGAGGCACGACTAGTGCACCCACTTTTCGCCGTGCGTAATCAGTCCCATGATGTGATAGGGAGCGAGCCTATCGCCATATCGGGCACAAATTCCAGACTCCGGACTGATACTAGGTAATTAGAAAAACCCAATATGACTGCCCGACCCGGGGATAGAACCCGAGACCTTAGCATTGGAGTCGTACCGTAATACAACTGCGCCACCGAGGCAGTCAACAACAATGAAAATTAGGAACAAAGTAAAACTAAATTAACTTAATACATACTAGAACTATTATTAAGTGAATTGTTCCGAATGAATATGATTATATAAACTTAAAACACACAACTCAGCCTTCTATACCCATAATTATTCTAAAGTATGTGCCAATAGACCAAATCTACGAAACTTTATAGACCCTAAAGACCTCAACGCCCTCAATATTCTAAACTTGTCTACAACTGATTTCAATAACTCGGGTCCGTATTAGGGGCGTGTAATAAAATACGCAGGGGTCTATAACTCACGATTTATGGACTTAAAATTATGGTGGGTACCGTCTATTTTGAATCCTTAAAGTTGTTACTACATATTTGTTTATAGAAAAAGTTAGTTTTTGATATTATCACTGTCTTTTGAATACCCGAGTGGTACCACCGCAATGTCTATTTCTACCGCCAAGCAACAGTGTGCATGCACTGTTGTGTTTCGGTTTGAAGGACATTGTAGCTAATGTAACTGGACAATGTAACGATACTTAACACCTTATGTCTCAGGATGACGAGTGCAGTGGAATTCCTCACAGTACTTTGTAATTCAAGATGCTGGATGGTGTTGCTGCTGTTTATGGGTGGTGGTATCGCTTACCATCAGGCGAACGGCATGCTCGTCTCGTCATTCGATGCAATAAAAAAAACTTGCTTGCTTTGTCGACTCAAAATTCTGGGGAGCCAAATTCTCTAGTATTTATTCCATCTCTTTAAAATCGACAGAACATGTATAATTCTGATATTATCGGTATTTATGAACAATGAAGATCATTCCACATGTTCGGCCGAACAACGTTTAATAACGTACATTTTTTTCAAACAGAATCAACACAACGTCTAATCACGTTGTAGATGTGCATTTTATGTATGATGAATTAATATTGTCACTTAGTGGATTTCTGACTAGAGTGGCTTTAGGCTCGCTGCTTTAGGCCGAACGTGTTAATATCAGTAAATCAGCTCTTTCTTCAGATATATAAAACAAATACAAACAAAATACCCTTCACTATCAAAACTTAAACCCGAAACACTCCCAAAACAATTCCTGAAAGCTTTCTTGAGCTTTTACAAAAAACTGTTTAGATAAAGATACTTAGCCACGTTTCAAAGCTCAACGCTAACCTTTCGAGCCAGACAAACATGGCATTAAATATTCTGTAGGGATACTGTGCCTTATGGCTTTGAGTTAAGGACGTTTGAGATGTATAGAGGAGGTATTCAGTCGCCTCCTTTATGAAAGGAGAGCTATTCAGCTCTCGCGTTTTTAACCTGCAGCGGCAATTATAGTTAGCGTGCCTGGGGATGGTTATATTTTGGGGTTCCGTTTCCGTGCGGTTAAGCCTTTGAAGATTTGTAGAAAGCTTAACTTACTAAGCCTGCATTTACATACATACACACACACACACTCACGCCTTTAATCCCTAAAGGGGTTGGCAGACGCGCATCTAGTGCACCCACTTTTCGCCGTTATTCCGTCCCATGATGTGATAGGGACCGAGCCTATCGCCATATTGGGCACAAATTCCAGACTCCGGGCTGATACCGAATAGAAAAACTCAATATCACTTTGCCCGACCCGGGGATCGAACCCGAGACCTCATTATTGCAGTCGTACCACAATACAACTACGCCACCGAGGCAGTCTTTTACAGTTATAAGCCGGCACTTATAAAGCTGTGAAGTTTCTAAATATATTTGGGTATTTGTTAGAATTAAACTGTATTGATTTGGATTAACAACACAAATATTCCTTGTTTTGGAGTAATGAATGTTTTTATCCCCGAAGTGTGCAAAGTCTTTCATACGGGGGAAGCCGCGAGCAACGCCTAGTTCTTTATAAATGTGAAAATTTACCAAATGATAATGCAGGAATTGACCTATAATTCTCTATCTTTGCTTTCATCTAAAACCACAGAGTGGTTTCTGAATGATATTTTAGGTCTAATTGCTAGTCCAAATATTATGTATTTCTTTTTGGGCACAAATATGACCCCACTGTATCTGATGGTGTGGGGGGTAATGTTCGGATAGTGTGGGCTGTCAAGAGATGATCATTCTCGCTGGTCGACACAACCATGCTGACCTGTTTTAACATTAGCATGCCCGATTAACTATAATTTACACTTACACTACTTGTATTATATATCACAATTCCTCGTGGAATCCAAATTGTCTCAGAGTCTAGAGCCAGGCTTATAGAATATTCATACGGAATCCAGCGGCTACGCTGCCGTTCCAAAGCCGGGCTTTAAGATTTTTGTTGACAAAATACCTTTTTCAACCCAAGTGAGAAATTCCTTGTAATTGCTCCATTTTTTAGATACCTTTTTTACTGAAGGCCGGCAGGAATTTTACGAATTGTTTTGTTTTACATAGAACTGTGCTTGTTCTGAGTTAGGTTTTGATTCAATACTCATAGATAGGATATTTACAAACACAATTCCCCTTCGAAGAACTGACGGCAGATGGGGCAAAAAAGTTCTCAAGTGAAGGCCACGTACTGGCAAACGCAGCGACGGCCGTCCACCTGCAAGGTGAACAGACGACTTGATAAAGGTCACAGGAACGCGCTGGATGCAGGCCGCTTTTGACAGGTCCGTCTGGAAATCTTTAGGAGAGGTCTATGTTCAGCAGAGGACGTCGTGTGGCTGATAATGATGTTGAATACATCTTAACCCCCGAAAGTATAGGCAGAGGTGTAACCAAGGCCCCAACTTTTAGCCATGTGTTCGATCCGTCCCAGATAGTGATAGAGGCTATGATACCACATCGGGAACGAATTCCAGACTCCAAGCGGTATATATACATAGCACCACGCCTTTTCCCTTTTCAGGGGTAGGCAGAGGTGTTGTATGACACCCACATTTCGCCAATTATGTTGGGTCTCACGTAGTAGAGGGCGGGCATATTACAATATCACTTTGCTCGACCCGGGGATCGAACCCGATACTTCAGTACTGCAGTCGTATCGTAACACTCCTACGCTACAGCACAGTCCCGGGAGTAAGTAATTCTTATTTGTTTTATATAATTCATCTAAACAAATCTTGTACTCAATATTTCATAAGCAAGTTACATCAAAAGCAGGTTTAATTTATTTGTATTTGAAATGTTGTTATATTTTTATTTCTCTCTACGCTCTCAAGTATAAGAAACCTAACTTTATTAGTGTTTAAAAAAACCTTTGTCCTTAAGCAGTTAGTGTGTATTTCTTTCTTGAAAAAACAATGTAAGTGAAGGAAAACCTTCAGGTACCTTAGCTTTAATACTGGCTTTAGAGGTTTAAAAAAAAGGCTCTTGTATGAGATGTTTTTAGGGTTTATACGACGTCTTTACTTTACTTTACTTTCTTCGGCGCTACAACCCTTTGTGGGTCTTGGCCTCTTCTACAATGGACTGCCATGCGCGACGATCTTTGGCTATCCTCCTCCGACGACGTCTGCATTGCATTATTTTCTTGTCCTTGACTAGCATATATCACCTCCTTGGCTTATTAGTATATGGTTTGCCTGGTCCTAGCTTTAAATCTTAATTATTATTCTGTTCAGTATCTTCCTGCACTTTGGAATTTGTAGCCAATATGGTGATAGGCTCGCCTCCTAACACATCATAGGATGGAATACATATAGCGCAACGTGATTGCACTTGTTGCACTTCTGTTTACCCTTTCGGGGTAAAAGGTGTGTGTGTGCAACATCTTAACAACATATAGATTTTTATAGATTGTGATTGTCAAGGACAGGTAATCGCCTTGTAAAAAGCTAAAGACAAACGTTTCCTCTGCTAGTATGCAGCCATTAGGTTAAAGGTAAAGTCAATCAATTAATAAAATAGTATTGTTGTAGGGGAAACGTCTTTCAGTACAGTCTATTTCAAATATAATATCGTTTATCGACGTTATATTTGAATTAGACTGTACTCATTTTTTTGATCTAGTAATTACTGCACAGAAGAAATAATCTCACAGATTCCTAAAACAACAGCAATTAATACAAAGGTATGACAAGACGAGCAAGTATCTCTCCCGACAAAATGTGAGTAACCACACTATTTGTATTGATTTAAACCCGCGACTTTTCGTCTCATAAACTCTGCGCCTTGATGTCCAAATTACACACAGCGCAGTTTAGAACTCATGTCCAACTCAAAACTTAAGGCGCTTCATTATACCTAATGTGGAGACATTCGACTCAAAGTAAACTGTTTTCTTTGAAATATCACCATGGATGTGTTACTTTGTGATTTTAGGGCGCTGTCGTATAAATTGATATAAGCGATGTAAAGCGATATTATTTTTATACATCGATTGATAAGGCAAGCTGTCCACTGTCCTGAAGGTCAGCTAACAACCACGACACTATCCATTTGGCGTACAAAGCACTTTGTAGCATTACCATGCTGGGACATAAAATGATAAGGCCCCGTTTCAAAAGTTTCAAGTAAATTTTACTTGACATTTATCGTATGAAACAGCTAATGTAGGTAGTACTCATTATATTACCAAATTTATGTGAGGATAAATTTGAGTGTGACTATTGTATTCGATTAGCTTATTAATTTATGTGACGCTCAGTTTACTCAGCAGTTCTAAAACAGGGTCTAAGTCTCATAATTCTTAGTCTAATACGCAGTTTGGCATAGATCAAGAAATGCTGCAACTTTATTTTGTGAACATAATTTCAAAACAAATATAAATAAAGCTATAGTTAGCAATTATTGTCCTGAAGACATTATAAAACCATGGCCAATTTCACCGCTAGATACTAAATGCTTCTCGTCGTTAAAGCGTCAAGATAAAATACCTCTATCTATCGCACATCGCTTTCCCTACGACATTACCCCAATAAAAGGGGGGAAATAAGTATATTTGCAGACAAATCGATGTAATACTATGTAAAGAGGCTTATTTTGGAGGCTTTCTATATGAATCAGAGTAACAAACGTTTGTTAGACAGGCTCGTAGTCATCTATTATTCAATATGTTGAGTTTCAAATATATATTTGTTTGAAGTGGTATAAGACTGCCTCGGAGGCGTATTTGTATTACAGTACGACTGCGATGCGGGGGTTTCGGGTTCGATCCCCGGATCGGGCAAAGTAATATTGGATTTTTCTTTTCAGTATCAGGCCGAAGTCTGGAATTTGTGCCCGATATGGCGATAGGCTCGCCATCTATCACATCATGGGACGGAATAACGGCGAAAAGTCGGTGCATTTTGCGCTTCTGCCCACACCTTCGGGGATAAAAGGCGTGAGTGTGTGTGTGTGTGTGTAAGTGGTATACGAAAATATGTAACATGAGGTGTGTCTATTTCTGTAATAAATTGTTGTTCTTATGCAACTGAATGAGGAAACATGCAGCTCGCTTGAGGGAAGTAATATTGGGTTTTTCTACTCAGCGTTAGTCTGGAAATGTGCCCGACAAATGGTAACAGGCCCACCTCCTAATATATGGGACCTAAGATAGCCTTTTTTTTTTTTGTTTACGCGGAGAAAGTGACTTATTACTACCGCCCAGTGTTCAAGGGGAACGACTGAGCGGTTATGTTGGGTTCACCGTGCCTTACGACCCGACGTTGAGCTGCCCTGAGAGATGGAAAACGTCGGGCGACCGCCGGGCCGAGTCCCTAACCTATGTACACCGCACGGCATACCAACCAAAACTCCGCGGTGGCCATCTTCGGCGCATTAGGGACGGCTGCGGGCTTCCTCCGACTCACGTCTAAGTTGTCGTCCGCAACCACCCGACCTAAGATAGCTGGCAAAATGCGCATTTGTTACACCTCTGCCTACTCCTGAAAAACGAAAAACCGGGATTCTATGTATGTAGAATTTATAGGCACTCTGCACTTGTACAGAAATAATATACTTAGATATAGTTCTCGTAATGCCGTGGAATATACAGAATTTTCACACAGTTTAGCGCTGTAAATAGACAAAGCATTATTACCCACTCACGGCCTTAGAACTAAAAATCACGAACAAGTCTTAAATCACTTAATAACTACGTTTATAAAAATGTAAAACTTCTGAAAAGAGATTATTCGGAAGAACCTTTAAAATAAATTAGAAATAATTTTTATACGCAGACATTACTTTGTTAAGGTTTCGTTACAGAGTGCGAGTTGAAACTAGGCAGCTACTAGTATTGACCAGGCGAGTTTAATTAAATACTAGATATGTGCTCGCGGCTCCGCCTGCGTAATAATATTTTTCCGCGATAAAAAGTAGCTTATAACACCCAGGAGTAATGTAGCTTCCTATTAGTGAAAGAATTTTCAAAATCGGTCCAGTAGTTTTTTAGTTTATCCGTTACAAACAAACAATCAAATACTGCAAGCGATCGGTTTTAGCGATAATACCGCCTATTGTTACACTCGCTGTAGTTATTATGTTTGTGTTTTTTCTTTTACTTATGTGGTGTTCAATAAAGAGTTATCTATCTATCTATCTTTCCTCTTTATAGTATAGACTAGCTTTTGATCTCGGCCCCATCTTTCCAGGATTTTAAAATATCTCCATACAAAATTTCATCGAAATCGGTTCGGTAGTTTAAGATATTACGTTTGTGAAAAAGTTTGGATGTTTGTATGTTTGTTTGAAGTAAACGAAGAATTTTATTGCAGTTAAATGACAAGATGAATAAAAAAAGAAAGCAGAAAAAAGATGGGGTCAAAAAGTTCTCGAGTGGAGGCCACAGCAAGCGTAGCGTCGGCCGTTCACTTGCAAGGTGGACAGACGACTTGACAAAGGTCGCAGGAACGCGCTGGATGAGGGCCGCTTTTGACAGGTCGGTCTGGAAATCTTTGGGGGAGGCCTATGCTCAGCATTGCACGTCGTGTGACTAATGATGGTGATGAGGAAATGACGAGACGAGCATGCTGTTCGCCTTATGGTAAGCGATACGACCATAAACATAGCAACGCTACACATGACTGAATTACAAAGTACTGTGTGGCACTTTACCGCACTCCACATAAATAAGACATGATAAATGATAATAAATTGTTTGTTTTGATTTTTAAAGTTGTGTGACGAAGGTGCCCGTAACGAATACTTAAAACCGTTTAATGTAAGATATAACATAAGGCGAGCTGCTTGCTGGTATAAAAACAACTTGCAAGTTTAGTTGCTCAGCGAGACGAAACCGTAATTAATAGGGGTGAAGCCGAAACAGTTGAAAAACGGCATAAAACTTGCGTCATTACGTTGATGACGTCATTTATTTTAACTGGGATCCGTTTAAAAAAATCCGCGATAGAATATTTCATCATGATATGAATTTCGATAGAAATATTGTTTTTGAGGATAGACTTTGGATATTTTGGACATTGTGAGTAAAAACTGGGTGCGCACGCCTCTGTCTACCTCTTCGAGGATAAAAGGCGTGAGTGTGTATTTGTATGTATGTAATATTATTTATTATTAGTCCGTAATTGACAGAGAAATGCCGTTATTAAATAATACAAAGTGGCTACTTCCGTACAAAATTACCTATTTTGAATTTTTGGATTTTTTAGCTAGTTTTCGGGATTTTCCTATTTTATTTTTTTTAAACCTATCCTGAACTGTCTTGAACAAAGCAATCAAATAATTATTTAAATCGGTGCCGCCGTTTTTGAGTTTTGAGCGAGACTAGCAAACAGCCATTAATTTTTATATATATAGATAAATATTGTCCTATTAAGTTTCCTCGTTCGTATTATATATAGGGGAGGGTTCCTACTGGGGAAACCAAGTTAAAAAAGCGCCGAGTATACTACCTCTGAGGTGGTGTAGGAATATGTGCATAAAAACGAAAATACGACTTTCCTACGATCTGAAATCGCGATAACTTGAGAACGGTGCTTTGTAAGAATATAGTACTAATACCTTTTTGTAGAAAATTTTACGTTCTACAAACGTTCCCTAATTCATTTTCCGATAGCTCTCACCATTTCAGAGATACACGCAAAAAAGGAAAATTAGTCACCTTTAACCTCGAATAAAAAACAACGCACAAGCGGGATCGATGGGGACATAGCATTTGTAATGTCGTATTTAAGGTCTGTACAAAAATCCAGCTTGTTAGGAATTAATGCAGACTCAGCACGTTTTTTTGTATAATTTTACTGGACTAATTGATTGGACTAATAACAGTTATCGTTCGGTTAACCGTTAAACGAAGGTAAACTTTTCGTGGGTTTATTCCGAGCTACACTTTTATTTAGAAAACTAAGTATATTCCTATTGATAAAATTTTGTACACGACATTTTCTCTGAAGCTTATACAAATCACATTATTTCGATTTATAAGAAAAATTTCAATTTATGATAACGCATGTTTTCCTGCAAAAAAAAAATCCTTATGAAAGACCTTATCTTGATTTTAATAAAATGAGAAAACGCACAATACATATTTTGAATATCATTAATCTATTAACTATTTCGTTATCCACTCTGTGTATTGAAATATCGGCATTGCCGCTCTGATTTCCGGCGACTTAAATATTTTCAAGAAAGAATTCACTATCTTTGTAATTTATGTGCGTGAGGTGGGATACTTCACATTTCGTTCATAAAATATAGAATATACCGGATGTGTTTTGACCTTACCGTATAAGCCTTAGTATATTTACAGCTCTAGTACATCGTGGAGGATTAAGGTCTAAACCCTCTCAGTAGAGACCCGTACTCAACAGTAGAATGGTAAATACAGGTATCGTATTACTAACATGACTGCTAGTATTATTTCAGAGCATGATAATATAATATTTGATATGTAATTCGTAGCGTCTTTTATAAGTGACCAAAATTGAGTTTTAGGCAGTTTCAAATATGAGGCTAATTTATCTTATGTTAATTGAATTAAGATACGTACGTTATCCAATAGTTTAGCCGTTATATATTCTTATTTGTAACCCTCGACGCAAAAAGAAGGGTGCTATTAAACAAAAATCATAATACTAAACAAAGACATTTAAAAGAACGTTTGCATTATGCAGTTTCGGAATACTCGTTTAGAAAAAGCGCTGAGGTGACTAGTCTTTTCTTTTTTAGAAAAACGTGGTTCACCACATATTGCGGTCTTGCAAAGTCCACATGGTTTTCCAGTATTTACTACATTTGCCTGAAGTGTCACAGTTCAGTTTCGAGTGTCAGATGTTTTCGCTTTCAGTCCAGTGGAGTGTTATTTACTCGAAAAACAGAGAGTGTACAGTATGGAACGGTATTTTCTTGTACTTTTTATAGTAGTTGTTGAAATCAGATTTTGCTTGCGGCTTGTGAAAATTCTTTCTTCGAATAATACTTGTGAACTCTTCTGAGATAAAGATCTTTTTTTTTATATTAACACAACAGAGTGACTGCAACGCACCTGATAAGCGCGATGCCGTCCAGATAGAGTACATACACATTTTTTTTATAGCATAGAATGACGAGACGAGCATGCCGTTCGCCTGATGTTAATACGACCACCTATAAACAGTAGCAACACCAACCAGCACCCTGAGTTACAAAGTACTGTATGGCATTCCACAGCGCAGTACAAGCAACAGTATCTATGCACTGTTGTGTTCCGGTTTGAAGGACATTGTAACCAGCGTAATTACTGGGCATTATGAGACTTAACATCTTATGTCTCAGGGTGACGAGCGCAGTGCAGTGTCATGCAGTACTTTATAAATAAAAGTTCTGTATGGCGTTGGTACTATTTATTGGCGGTCGTATCGCTTACCATCAGACGAGCGACATGCTCGTCTCGTCATTCGGAAACAATAAAAAAGGGACCGAAAGCATATGGTTAAAATGGGTGTATTATTTTCAACTACCCACCCATCAGGGATTAAAAGTGTGTATTGTAAAAACATATAAAAAAAACATGTTCAAAAACTATGCTGTCCTACCGTACCATCCGGCAGGAATAAATGTGTCTATGTTAGTTCCACAAGGGGTGAATAAAATGTGGACTCGCAGTGAGACGTTCGTTCCGCTCGATTACACCGATCTGCTTCTAGCTTAGATATTAATTCCGAACGTCTTGTGTTTTATTAGAGTGGAGTGTTTAGTGTCAACTTTAGTTTACTGAATATCATTGTGAGTTTTAATGGTGAAGGAAAATGTCTTAAATACTTTTATATCTTACCGGTGGTAGGTCTCTTATATGTAAGAGTCCGTCTGGGTGGCACCACCACAATGTCTATTTCTACCGACTAGCAATAGTATGTTTCAGTTTGAAGGACATTGTAGCCAGTGTAACCTCGGGACATAGTGAGACTTAACATCTTATGTCTCAGGATGACAAGCGCAGTGGAATGCCACACAGTACTTTGTAACTCAAGGTGCTGGATGGTGTTGCTCTTACTGTTAATGGGTGGTCGTATCGCTTACTATCACGCGAACGGCATGCTCGTCTCGTCATTCAATGCCATAAAAAAATATATCTGATAACTTTAAAAATATAAAAACCTGATATTTTAAATGTACCTCTGTGATATTTTTCAAATGTTGTAATCAACGATAAACTTTGGCTTTCAAAAATCATTCGTCACCACAAAATACATTGATAATAGAAGTACTTCCTGGTACACACAAATTAGTTAAATGTTAAGAAAACATTCTAGTTTACTTTGAAAAATGTACACTATTCGTTGCCACAGGCATTTTTCTAAATTGCTTAACCGAGTTCTACTCACAAGAGCACACGGCATTAGTCTCCTGAAGTCTGTAATGATGTGGTGTACGCTTTGTGAGGAGGAAGCATAGCTAAGTACCTACTCTTATATGAATACGCGGGTGAAGATCAAATGTATGAATCATAAAGTAGATAATATTACTACTTCATATCAAAGTAGACATTGGGGATGGTTGTACTTCACTTTGAAATAAATTCTTGATTCAAAAAAACTTGTTTATAATGGTAATTAAAAATAGGTACACATCGTGCCTTTAAGAGTAAGCAGAAGTGCAACCAGGGAGCGAATTTATCGGCATATCGGACACAAATTTCGGACTCCTAGCTGACATTGAGCGGAATAAGCCAACATCACTGGTGGTAGGTTTGTGATATGTAAGACTCCGTCTGGGTGGGTACCACCGCAATGTCAATTTCTACCGCCAAGCAGCTGTGTGCATGCACTGTTGTGTTTCGGTTTGAAGGACATTGTAGCCAGTGTAACTACAGGACATAATGAGACTTAACATCTTATGTCGCAGGATGACGAGCGCAGCGGAATGCCACACAGTACTTTATAACTCAAGGTGCTGGATGGTGTCGCTTACCATCAGGCGAACGGCATGCTCGTCTCGTCATTCAATGCTATAAAAAAAACATCACTTTTCCCAATCCAGGATTCGAACGTGGGAAGTTAGTGGATTAAAAGTAGCCAATGTCCTAATCTAGGATACTTTATAGCAAAATAGATTCTGAAATATTGAGTAAAATACCTGCTTATATTTATAGAAATTTTATAAAAAATAAATATTATGATTCAACCTGACCTTTGCTAATTAGCGCTTTGCCGACGTTGTACTTTAAAATTCATTTTAACCTAACGGAATACATAACCTAGAAACAAATATCAGACCTTCATTCCATAACCTAAATCCAAAGGAAACATAAATTCCGTTCATTAAATTCGAAACTAGAAAATATAGCTTGAAAACCGGAACTCGCTTCATACCGAAATACCACAAAGAGTGTGGCATAAATCATATCGCGAAAAACACGGTACGATTCTTCGGAACGCAATTTCACGGGTGGTATGAACTGGTACAAGCTATTGTTGCACTAGTAAATGTATCGTGCATGCAGCCACATATGTAAGTGAACAAATTCAGAACGCATACTGTCATAGTGTAAAACCGCGTAACTACCACTGGCAAGTACCGCGTAAGTGACGAAAAAAGTTTAATTGAAATTGATATTTATGAATTATGATACTATAAACTTATGATTGATACTGAACTTATGTCTGCCTCGGTGGCGTAGTTGTATTGCGTACGCGTTACGAGTACTCAGTCGCAGCTCGAAGTCAGGAAGTTGGCGGTGTGATACCCCCGTGCCTCGGAAAGCACGTAAAGCCGTTGGTCCTGCGCCTGATCTCTCTCCGGTCATGCCGGATTCCCGTCTCACTGGACTATGAGAGTGAAGGAATAGCGAGTGCACCTGTGTATTGCGCACTGTAATATCTCCTGCGTACCTGGCTGATCTCCGTTAAGATTGGCCGCTGTGGCCGGAACTGGCTAGGAGGATTTCATTTTCATGATTGATTATGCTATATTTTTTTTCTTTCACTTACGCGGTATTTACCAATGCTAGTTACGTGATATTGCACTATCCCCGACGATACACTTTTGTGCTTTTACAAATTTATTTTCTTCACATTGTAAAATAAATGTGAATTACCTCACACAAAAAAAATTAAAATACTTATGTGGCTGTCTGTACTCACTGCAGAGTATGATGATGAAAGGTTTTCTCGGAATAAAACAGAAAATCAGCTTATGTTACCAGGGGATAGTGTAGTTCTTCATAAGTGAACAAGTAGCCTTTTTGCTACTGAAGGTAAATGAGTTACCTTTCGGCCGATGTCAATAAAAGATCCAAATCTTAATTTTTGATCCGATTTCAATATAAATTAGATTTGTAAGAATGTCAGAAATACTTCGTTCTGATTTTCGTTCGTGACTTGATGACAGTTGTAATACAAATCGGTAAAAAAGATTCACAGTACAAAACAAAAACGAGTTGGAGATTAACAAAGCCAATATCTCTTATTTAAAAAAAAAAGTGGAATTTGATTCATCATCATCAGCGCCATGATATTCACTGCTGAACATGACCTTCCCTGAAGGTTGAAAACCGCATGGAATTGGACTCTGGTTGTATATTTTATGAAATTGTATAGGTATTGAATAATAAATTGTAACTCTTTTTTTAGGGGAGATAAGTCATTCGACATTAGCACTCGTGGACATAGCTAAGCTACTTATTATTTCGATTGAAGACGAACTTTTCATAGCGCCAAAGAAATAGTGTAGAAAGAAGTGCTTTCAAAGTCTGTAGTTTCAAATGAATATGCAACCAAAATCAGTAACATAAAATTAAGCTTACAATGTTAAGGTGGATTATAAAGAATTAGTCTTTGCTCGAGGCTCTTGTGAAAGATTTTAACTGGATAAACGTGCCGCTATATATTTTGTGGGGATAAAAAATAGCTTAAAATCTTCGCAGAGTCTCATACTATCTTCATACTAAATTTCATCGAAATACGTTATGTAGTTTTTTAGTTTATCGCGTACAGAGGCGGCGCGTGACTTTGTTTTATATTATGGAAGGAAGGAAGGCAATATGGATCCTTAGAAAAATAAAAATATACCTTACAAATACGCAACACCATTCTAATAAATAAAAAAACCCATAAGTTATAATATGCTCTATAATAGAAAACTATACCCTCAATAATTCAACCGCGCTCTCCCCTAACATACCCTCAATGTGACTGCATCCGAAAATGCAATCTTTCGAACAACATATTATAAATCAAAGCCGGTATCCATTTAATATTTACCGGAAAATATTAGGGCGGTGTTATTCAATTTAGGATAAAAAATTGTAAGGAAAGGAATTTTTGGTATGCTGGTCTTGTTTTATGGGAAGAGAAAATATTAATAAATAGTACCGTTTATTATTAATAATACGTTGTTAGGCTTTCATTTATATGTTTTTTTTTTTTTTTTTTTTTGTCCCTGACTATACTCTTGTTAGCCTGACGAGAGTCGGCTTATACAAGCACACCGGTCGTGTGGGTGAGCGCAGAAGGCGCTCGCAACCCATTAAATTAAGCGACCACGCTGAGGGCGACCCACTAACGGGTCACGAACCTCGGCTCAGGACGGCCACTGAGAGGATAAGACATCAACGTTTGGGGAAGATGGTTTTTAACCTAATCCTATTTAACGTGTTGATTGTAGTCTTCGGCACGCGGGCCGGAACTGCTAAGAGAGGGCAGGGTTATGGGGAACGCGACGAGGTCCTCGACGGCGAGGACGGTACAGCGGTCTTGTGGAGTGTAAGAGGTTTAGATGCTCGTTCTTTTCGCGTAAAGCCAGAGTGATTTCGTCCTCTGGATCTGACAGGATCCTCTGGATCTGACAGGAGCATTTATATGTATAATGTATCATAAGACTGTCCAACAGAAGCAGGCTGCGAGAGGGCCTCAATGTGCATCGATTTAACTCCCATGATGCATATTACGGATTTAAAATATATCATTTTATTTGGAAATTAAATAACTTTACGGATTTTCTCGCAATTAATCACTCCGCCCCCTGACCACAAATGTAGTCTTCAAAATGTCGCGATTAAAAATTAAACAAATTTATAGCGGAAAAATTCGTAAGTTTTATTTAAATGTCGAACATTTGCATAAATGTAAATAACCTTTTTGTATTTTTTTTTAAATCTTACTTACAACAAATAAAAGCTAAATTGTTAAACAATCATAGATCACAACAGCTCAACCCAGAGTCAGTACGGAGCGATAACGCAACAACTACGCCGAGGAAAAAAACAGCCTTATAATAGGAAGGAATCCTTTGTGCTCTTGATTACTTTATAATCCGGAAACGGATTATTAAAATGTTAGCCTTATATTCACTAACATTTTTATTCAGCTTCATGTATATGTTACCGGTATTCCTTATAATCAGGTATTCTACAAAATTCTTAGCTAATGTATAAAATGCCTGAAACGGTCAGATAATGTATGTCATATTGAGACATGCAGCAGCGTGTCAATTCAAGCAAAAAAAGTGTCGAAGCTGCCTTGTCTAATTTCACACGAACCATTTGGAGCGACTTTTGACGCCTCTATAACTAAAAATCTAAATAACGTAAATACATGAAATTCGGTTTATTTATTAAAGCTCCTTAAGTAGAATCCCAAATTACATAAATACAGCTCAAACGGTCATTCAACATCTAAAAATCGGCATCAAAAATAAAAAATCGGCAATCGGCAAGGAGAAGGAGAAGAGAGAGAAGAAGAAGGAGAAGAAGGAGAAGAAGGAGAAGAAGGAGAAGAATGAGAAGGAGAAGAAGGAGAAGGAGAGGGAGTGGGGGCGAGAACCAGGGTGGGAGCGAAAGTGAGAGTGAGAGCGGCAGCAGGAGCGGGAGCGTGAGTGAGAGTAAGAGTGAGAGAAGGAACGAGAGCGAAGCGGGAACGGAAGCAAGAGCGGGAGCGGGTGCGGGAACGGGGGTGGGGGCGGGAAAGGGAGCGGGAACGGGAACAGGAGCAGGAGTGGGAGCGAGAGCGGGAGTGAGAGCGAGAGCGGGAGCGGGAGCGAGAGCAGGAACGGAAGCGGGAGCGGCAGCGAGATCGAGAGCGAGAGCGGAAGCGAGATCGAAAGCAAACCCGAGAGTGAGAGCTACAGCGAGAACGAGAGCGAGAGCGGGAGCGGGGGCGGGGCCGAAAGCAAATTGCAGCCTTTAAGAAGGCCTTTGCCGATTGGCAAACAGATCTGCAGTATATAAAGAAATTACAAATACTAGAATTAAGTTTTACTTTTGTATTATTAAGGTACGTTGATCTAAATAAAAGGCTATATTATTATTACATTTCACGCAAGAAGAAAATATGTTAAATTTGGCATTATAAAATTTTATACAGAGGAATGCAGAAAAATAATACAATTTATGAGTTACCTACGGTCGATTTTCGAGCACTGAGTGAACACTAGAATCAATAAATTGCTGATATTTAGTCTGAGAATTATAACTACCTGAAAATAAAGTGAAATACTGACTGAACTCTCGGAGGAACTGAAGTGAACGCCGTAAAGGATGGTCATGCAACACATATACATACAATTTTTCTTATATTTGGCTAATAAACTTATGTTTTTTATGTTATTGTTTTTTATATAATGTCCCTATTATTTTTAAAAATGTTTTTTATAAAACTATCCAAGACAAATCTTGAGCTTAAATTTATACTAAGTTATCTGCTTTGTGTAAATAATTCGGCTGTTCAAACTTAAGACATTTTATTTTTAAATATCATACCCTGTCGTATCAGAAAAAGAAAGAAATATTAGTTTAAATTTATTTTAGAACTGAGTTTGTTCTTATAAATAATTTTCAGGATTATCTACAGGGCTTGGCATTGACATTTAGATTTCAATTCTTTTGTCGGTGAAGTCGACAAACACGTATATTCTGAATACTACACTTGGCTTCCATATTTCACATTATGTTTTTGGTGGGACAAATAATTTTCAGGATTATCTACAGGGCTTGGCAAGCATTAAGATTTCAATTCTTTTGTCAGTGAAGTCGACAAGCACGCATAGTCTTAATTTTGGTCTTGGCTTCCATTTTTGACATTTATGTTTGTGATGAGATATTTTATACTTTGCCAAGGTATTTTATGAAACATCACTGAAGCTGCTGGTGGTAGGGTACATTTTGTATACACGCGGATAGTCACCACCGTACACAAGGTCGAACCCCGCCATATTGGCCCACGTGTGCTGCATTCGGGAACAGCCTGTATTTCCGGTTCACTCAGGCCGGCATAGTTGTGTCCACTGCCGAGGGATTATCGTCTCTCGTCAGACGGCACTCTATCTGGATCCTACTTCACTCACCATCAGATACAGTGGGGTAACTTTGCTAACACCGTATAAAAAAATAAGCTTTTAAAAAATCGAATACAAGACCGGCAATGAGTGTAAAACACAATAATAATGATTTATTTGTCCGCCATTTTATGGGTTACATAACTCTGAAATATACAGACCAAAATCTATTTTACACATTGCCTATGGATCAGCGGGTATTCTATATAAACCCAGCGGGTATTATATAAATTACCCAGGCAAACTATGTAATGGACACTAACGTTCATAAAATTGTATACATTGCCTGGACGCTCTAGGCATTATATATTTTTTTATGTATTTTATTTTATTTACATGCATATCTTAATAATAGTTTGCCCCACAAAACTGCTTACACAGTTTGTCTGTGGGGACCTATGAGTCTCATAAACACATCATGCATTATACATTACAATTTTAATACACACCTTTAATATATTACATTTTGTCAAGTAAATGTTCCTTTAGTAATTTTACAAACTTAATGTATTTTTGTTTATTTCTGATACTTACAGGAAGGTTAGTAAGAAGGAAAGGAATACGTTTTTCTAAAATTGCCTAGGTATTGTATAGAAAGTCAGAATTACACATTGCTGGTGACATACTGTCAAACATTATAGAATATAACACACAAACGGAACATATTACAAAACATGTATGCCATCGTTAATTATAACTTCAAAGGCGAATCTTTGATTCCGTTCAAAGCGGCCCGTATGTCTACATGTAATATGTTTTAATATGTTGATAATAAAAGTATTTGGGCTATTGCCGGTTTAGGGTTATAGTTGACAGATGTGGATTGTATTATTAACTAGTTTTGGACGTTGGTCCATCGTGAAAGATAATATGTTTTAATAATTAAGAATATTTTTTAACACGCCTGTAATCCGCGAAGACGTAGGCTCGTATTAATTGTCTCTTAATATCGTATAATAATTTAGGTTCTGCTGTAGTGAAGGCTAGCTACAACATACATAAAAATTAACACAGTTGAATGTTCAATTAGTTTTCGGTTTACTTTTAACGAATATTTAAACGTCTTCAAGTTGTCTTTTTTATACCATTTATTTATTTACAGCATGGAAAAGTTACATCTCATTTATATTACGAACAGCAAAATTTAGGTGTCAAAAAGCCAATGACTCGTTGTTACTTATAGAATTTAACATTTTGAATCATTAAAAGCATGCATATAATAGTATGTACTGTCATAAGTGTATGCTCGACCACCCTCAGAATAATAACTAAAGCCATAATATTATTCTGAGCGACCACCATGGGTTTCTAAATAAATAGCTTGCGCGTCTCTGTCAGCAACTTGCATCTTACACCTAATGTAGACAATAAATTCTTTGCTGTTTTTTTGTACATCTCCGAAACGGTCGCACCTGATTAGTAAAATATGAAAGATGTGCGTTTTATTTTCATAAAGTGTACTGGCACCAAATAAGGTGATTGTACACTGCGCTCATCATTATGATGTTACATCTACTAGTTTTAGTTAAGCTTAGCTATGTGGGCTTACCTTACAATACCTATTATACCTATTATACCGGGTGGAAGGGAAACGCTCTCGGAAACGAATACAGGTGATAGTATTGGTGATTCCTGACGCGATGGCACTAAAAAAATCGCGATCGCATTGTTTCAATTTTAGTAGGATTTTCTCAAATTTCTGTACAGCTTCACGTATGGATAGATAAATCAAACTATTATTCTGAAAAACATAGTAAAAAAGGTCAATATCTAAAAAAAATCGTAATGAAACACGTACATCAGCTGACGGGTTAACGACCGCGTGGCCGCCGCGCCGCCTTGTCGGCGTTTGCTTTGTAGTTTGTACCCTACCCAGTTTTATGTACGCTTTACATTGCGCGCGCATGAATTACGGAAATACTAAAATCGTAAGTATTATCGCTTAGCTTTGCAAATGAATATAGTTTTTCGTTAATGTTATGGTTCTTCTCTCTTACCGTTCCGGTGTCGAGAGCGTTTCCCTTCCACCCGGTATACTGTTCCACTGCTGACCACGGGCCTCCTCTACTACTGAGAGGGGTTAGATCTTAATTCATCACTCTGGCCTAGTTTGGGAAAACCCCATATTTGAAATTCTTATAGAGAATTCTCAGGTAGGTATGTAGGTTTCTGCATGATGTTCTCCTTCACCAAAAGCGAGCGACAATTAATTGACAATCAATACATACGTAACTTTGAAAAGTCAGGGGAGTGTGCCTTGGGTTTTGAACCCGCGGCTTTCGGCTCGGCAGACCCTTACTTTCCCAATTAGGCTAACACCGCTTCTTTGGTTAACTTGGCTGAGATCATTTTTCATACTTGTGTGCAAAACGCAGATGTACAAGTTTTGCAACCTAAGCTAAACTTAGCTCTTGGTCCGCAACCAGCTTTATACGCATCACTGGCACTGTAAGCCGGCAAAAATAAACAAAAAGATTAACTATCACATTAAGATTACCCGTCGGAATCCATTTCAGGTAAATCAGTTTTTCACGATAACAAACTATCGAGATTTGGTTAGCATTCAGACAAATAGTCCCGCTCGACGCCGCAGATTCTATTATTGAGACAAATCATCCCCGAGGGAGCTGGCGTAGCGGACTGAATCACATCTATTTATATAAATGTTTGTGTACAACGAATATCGGTTCGTTGAACGTGATATTGTTTTTTTGCTTAGTATCGGCTATCTGGAATATATGCCTGATACAGCGATAGACATGACCCCTACCGCAACCATGAAATACACATGGCGAAGAGTGGGTACACTAGTAGCGTCTAAGTACCACTTCAGGGATAAAGGCGTGAGACTGTGTGTGCACAACTCATGTGTATGGGATAGTCCAGTTCTTTCACATGTAAATTGAAATATCGGTCATTAAAAACAGCCCTTATTCAAAAATTCCATTGTATTCTTTTATGGGATAAATGTCTACATTTTTACAGCACAGTGACTCCACTGCAACAGATGGAAGTGGTGTCAAGTTAGAATGTTCATTGATAAAAAATTGGCCCTCGTCAGTCGATACAATAGGCTAGTCGACGACTTTCTTTTTTATAAATTTATTAAATATGTATGCCATCCAAAAAGTAAAGGAAAAAGTTATAAAGCTTTGAAATTTGGTAGCAAGGGTAATTGTCAAATAGTTATATCAAACTGTGACGTCACTGTATGTCACCGGCCATAACCTGCGCGCGTGCGAAAGAGCAAGCGCGATATTCCTAATACGCTCCCACTTTTGCTCACCACAATATTTCGAATGTGAATAACTACTTTATTTTTCAACCAATTTCATAGAAGAATTTCTTTTCCGTATTATTTTTTGTTACATATATAATAATATACAAATAGAACATTGGAAACTACCCTATTAGCCTGCTCGATGTCAGAAGAATATGTTAAATACGAAATTGATAGATTTAAAGCCATCATTTCAAACTTATCATAGCTTGTAAATATTTTATTGTTTATTATGATGGCCTAAAATGTTATTTACTAGAAGAAAACGAAATACTCCCATCCCGTTCAGTATAATTTTTTAATATTGAATTGGTCTTGAAAGTGCTTTATCATAATAATAATAATATAATAATTCTCGAAAACTCTTGATTTTCGGATACGGCTTCATGGAGAAAACAGATTGCTTTTGACCCAATCTACATGCTCTTAACGAAAATAAATCATATTACCAGTCATCCTGTATAAAAGCCCAATAAAAACATAGTAGTTTATTTAAACACATAAGTACAAATAAAGTTCCAAAGCAACTCAACGAACGAAGTTTCAACTTAAGTATTTGTGCGGGCTTTAAGAATGATATACTGCTTCAAAGCTTGTAAGTCCGATTTTTGAATTTACATTTCTGTTTGGAAATGTTAAAAGACTTACGAAAACATCTTACTTTAAGGAAGTTGACAGTACCTGTACCCCTACTAAGGATTTACACTTATCGTATAGTATTTGTATCAAGTTAACGTTTGTCTATTTGTTTGACAATACTAGGTGTAAAGAACAGATTCGTACTCTCAATTTTCATACATTTTATGAGATTGTTTCGGTTTGTTGTGTTTCGGTTTGAAGGATATTGTAGCCAGTGTAACTACTGGACATAATTAACTTAACATCTTATGTCTCAGGATGACGAGCGCAGTGTAATGCCACACAGTACTTTGTAACTCAAGGTGTTGGATGGTGTTGGTCGTATTGCTTACCATGAGGCAAACGGCATGCTCGTCTCGTCATTCAATGCCATAAAAAAAATTTAAAAAAGAATATTATTTCCATTACTATGGTAGCGGCGATAGCCTAGTTGGAAGTGGAACGGACTGCCGAGACGAATGTCTGCAGGTTCAAAACCTAAGGGCACACACCTCTCGACTTATCTAAAAAGTAATGTGTGTATTCTGTAAATTATCGCTCGCTTTAGCGGTGAAGGAAAACACCGTGAGGAAACCTGCATACCTGAGTAGTTCTCTGAATATCGAAGGTATGTGAAGCCAACCTGCACTAGGCCAACGTGGTGAACTAAGGCCTAAAACCGTCTCAGTTGTAGAGGAGACCCGTGCTCAGCAGTGGGCAGTATATAATACAGGGCTGGTATAGTAGTATAGTATATCATGGTTACCACATTTACTACTCGAAGTTTACACGCGATGTTCATGCTACCGCACTCTAGTTCCAAATACTTCAAATTTCCATACAAAAAATTACTAAAACGAAACCTAAAATTATGTATACGATAATGCGTAAACTCGTGCTCGATGTACTGAAAGTAAAGGGAGTGGTGTCCAGATACGGTATCGTTGACTAGACATGATTATTTCTCGTCAATTGACACAATAATGCCAGCCTGATACTGGATATGCTTGAGCTGATACCGGACACCCGGAAAGTAAAACTTTTGCACTATAGCAAGTGTTATTGCTTTTTTACGTTATAAATACAACTCAAATTTGGAACAACTGCAGCTGCGCCGCAATATCTCTACCGTCTATCACGGTGAGTGCTCCGAATAATTGTTTAATCTTATATCCTCTCCTTTCCTTAGCACTCACTGGTGGTAGGACTCTCATATGTAAGAGTCCGTCTGGGTGGGTATCACTGCAAAGTCTATTTATACCGCCAAGCAGCAGTGTGCATGTACTGTTGTGTTTCGGCTTGAAGGGTAGCTAGTGTAACTACAGGACATAATGAGACTTAATATCTTATGTCTCAGGATGACGAGCGCAGTGGAATGCCTCACAGTACTTTGTAACTCAAGGTGCTGGATGGTATTTCTACTGTTTATGGGTGGTCGTATCGCTTACCATCAGGCGAATGACATGCTCGTATCGTCATTCGATGCCATAAAAAAAAAACAGACCACGCTGGCTTACGAAACCACAGCTTAGTGGTCTCTTCCATCCCGGCACGAACCAAAAGGTTGAATAACTCGTATTTGTGCCGCACCATCAGCCTTGGTACAGTTTGCCAGCATGCGTGTTCGCTTTCTACAACCTGGGATCCTTCAAGAGGCGCGTGAGGAAGCATTTAGGCCGGCATATTGTGCCCACCGACCAGGGATGTTTATCTCTTGCCGGTCGAAATTTTCTTGGGCTTCACCTCACTTGCCATCAAGTGCAGTGAATCCATTTGGTCGTACCGTAGATAAACAAATCCCACCACCTTAATATAAGCTTTTGCTCGCGGTTCCGCCCACGTTAATAAGTTTTTCCGGGATAAAAGTACATACCAACCTTGAATCACTCGATCTATTAAAAAAAACCGCATCAAAATCCGTTGCGTAGGTTTAAAGATCTAAACATACATAGGAAAAGACAGCTGGAAGCGATTTTGCTTTGTTGCTATGTTAAGATTTGTGAGATTAAGATTATAAAGACCAAACCCAGATTGACATAGTCTTTCATTCCGGTAAAGTACCTAATACTTCTATGCCAAAAAAATTACGAAATCATGTCCCACAATAAATAACACAAAGCCGAAACTAAGAATTTCAAATTTAATTTAGTAAATTCGATGGCGAATTCCCCGTCAGTAAGCCATTGGCGAGAAATTGAAAGGCATTACGCGAACTGGCAAGGTCTGTGTCGTGTTTCACAGTCCATTATTCATTTGAGGAAAATTCAAGCCGTGGCGATTTGTTCCCTTTACCAAGCGTTTCTTATTTAACACGATGGGAATTAAATATTTTTAATTATTTTCTCATTGTAAATATGAATTATTATCGTAATTCAATTCTTAGATTGATTTGTAAAGTTCTTAATAGTAGATATAGATTGATGTTGTCACGTTATGGGACGCATACATTTCTTTTGTTAATTTATTTTATTTGGGGCAGCGGGCACACAATAAATGTAAATGTTTCCGATTTTAGTAATACTTGACTATGTTATACCTGTATGTGTCCTCGATCCAAATACAAAACATTTTTAACGTGTAAGGTCTGTTTACGAGTTATAGGACTTAAAAGGTTTGATTGTCTGTCTGGGACTCTGTCAATCGACAATCAAACCAGACCTTTTAAAATATTTGGTATCAGGACCGAGGACACATACAGGTCATAGTCAAATATTACTAAAATCGGAAACATTAACATTCTTTGTGTGACCACTTCACGTGGAATGCCCCGTTTGCAATCTACTTCTGTGGCGTAGTTGTATTACAGTACGAATGCAGAGCTGAGATCTGGGATTAAATACCTGGGTCGCGCAAATTGACATTGGGTTTAGACTCGGTTTCATAATCCGCAGTATATATTTATCCAATATTGACCTAGACAAAAGAGCCAACATAAACACAAACTTCTTTATCAGTGTAATCAAAGTTAAATGTAAATCTTAAAGCTTAACAACATAAATAATTTTAATACTTAGTAAATGTTAACTGAAGTAAACAAAAACAGGACTAACTAGTGCCAACATTGAAGTAGACAGAAGTTAATTAAATCTGTTTGGCATCGGATTTTCTTGTAAACTGAGAATCATCTATGTAAATATTTATACAAATAAATAAAACTGCTGTTTCAATGTAGTTCTTTAATAATAAATACATCTTTGAGTCACTTAAATGTAATAATAGTACCATCCCTGTATTATTTACTGCCCATTGCTGAGCTCGGGCCTCCTGTACTGAGGGGGTTTAGAGTTTAGACCTTAGTCCACCACGCTGGCCTTTTGCGGTTGGACTTCACATATCCCCGAAATTCTTGTGGAGCACTTCACAAATATCACATTACACGCAAAAGTAAAAGTAACTTGTCTTTGTCTGTGCAGAAATATAACCGATATCTGTTTTCTTCTAAATATAGGACAGAACAAGTTAGATTGTCCGGAACTTCTTAGCAGTGTCAAACTTATTACCTCTACTAGAAGCATGCGTACCAGCCACAGTAGTCTACTCCACGTTCCATTTTGCCATAGTGTTTATCGCTCCAATAGCTACTTGCCAAGAGTTTTACGTTTATTTAATGAACTTTTGGGTATGTTAGTGCGAAATTATACAGCACACGTAACATCCAAATTAATTATATTTATATTTCAATTGAGGCAACAGCAGATAGCGATACAGATTAAAGTTGAATAGAATATTGAAGAGGAAGAAACTAAGTTGAAACTCGAAGATAGAAAATACGTTAGATTAGTAGTTTAAATGTAGCGGAAGCAAAACGTAAGCTGGATAGCGCGAGTAAACGACGTGTAGTCTCGGAGAAACGTTGCGGTCAACTGTCCGATGGCGGTTGCGTCTGCGCAGCTCCCGGGGCTCCGCTGGCGGCCCGGTGCGAGACGCGCGGCGTGCGGGGGCAGGTAACCGGTCGTCGCTGTAGGGTGAACGCTCACATGTCAGGCCGTGTCGCTGTTTAACCGACACACAAAATAGTGAAATGTTTCTCCGCTCTGAAAACTTTGCACACTGAGCCAAGCCTATTGTCAAAACTGATTTGTTCAAATTTAACTTAAATTTATTGTTGTAAGTGCTGCATTAAGACAAAAACTATACGAGAAGCTAAAAATACAGTCAAGGGCATGCTTTTGAATTTAAATCATGAGGATACTGAGAGACTTTTAAAAATTGATGTTTAAATTATAATTATTGCGACTATTACATTTTTACATAAGCACACACACACACACACACACACACACACACACACACACACACACACACACACACACACACACACACACAAACACATACACACACACACACACACACACACACACACACACACACACACACACACACACACTTACACACGCATGCATACACACTCACTCCTAGGGTCGTTGACTATAAATTTTTCAACTGTGTTAGTTTCTTTTTAGTTTTATAGTTCTGTATGATTACTCATTTGTGTTATAATTTTATTGTTGTTTTCCTTTTACATTTTATTCAAATTCACTTGTATGTATTCTATTACAATTTAGATGGTATATGGTTAGTCCTTTTAAGCTATGTTTTTGATGTTCACGATACAGGCATAGCCTAGTGTGAACATCGTTGTTAACGCTTGTAAGAATTGTAATTTTTGGAAATAAATTTATCTTATCTTTATCTTAAGTTTAGATTTTATGGATTTTTTTTTCTTCTTCTTGTGGAAGCTTGTAATTGGCATATACTTATTTAAATTAACACTTATGTTGTCAAAATAGCCGTAAGCTCAACCAAACCCAAAATAAAATAAAATAAACATTAACTGAAGTCAATGGAGCAAGGGGTCGTCATTGTTTTTAATAAAAACGAGTGAGACGAGCAAACCGCTCGCCTGATAGTAAGTGACACGACTGCCCATAAACACTACGAATACCACTTAAACATTAATTACAAGTGCGTGACATTTTATTGCGATCTTCTGGTCCAGTCAAAAAGTCCAAAAATGTGAATGGAGATACAGTTCTTTGTAGTATTTTATTTATTTCTAGGGGCTACATGCAGGCCTTAGTTAACCTGTGTAATATACAAATTGTAAAATATATTTCAAAAAGTGAAGAAAATCATGACAATTGATGACGAAAAAATTAAGCCCGGAGTTTCTTTCTGCCTTTCTTCTTCGTGTCGTCATCGCGTAGGTAGCTAGAGAAAGGCTGGTAGGTTAGCTAGGCTAGGACCTTTATTATTCTTGCCAGCCAGAATCGTGGCGTTTCTTTTCCTCGTAGATAATGTTAAAATATTCCTTCCATTTCTTTTATATTAGCTCCACTTCTTCTCTCTCGCCTTTTTCCCGTCTCCAATGTTCGTGTCCTCTGTATCTGTCAGTCCGTGCTGGTTAATTATTTAATTGGTATGTGTATCTTTGTAAATTTCTTATTCTCTGCCTTGCCATGACTTATCATAAGCGCTTTTTTATACGCCTACTTGATTAACAAATAATTTTATTTATTTAGTTCCGGGAGTTGGAACTCGTTTATTGGAAGATTCCTCGTCTTTAAAGATCCTTTTGATTCGGCAGATGGGGCAAAAAGTTCTCGAGTGGAGACCACATTCTGGCAAGGGCAGCGTCGGCCGTCCACCTGCAAGGTGGGCAGACGACTTGACAAAGGTCGCAGGAACGCGCTGGATACAGACCGCATTTGGCAGGTCCGTCTGGAAATCTTTGGGGGAGGCCTATGTTCAGCAGTGGACGTCATGTGGCTGATGATGATGAAGGATCCTTTTTAAAAAAAGTCTTGAATCTTATGTGTATGAGTTATTAGCTCAAAAACTTTTTAATCTAATTTTTTTATTACAATTCCGATTTTTTAAGCGATATTAAATCATCGAGATAGATTTTTCTAGTCGTCAGTCCGAACCGAATGAGCATGATCATTATGTTTAAAAACTTTATCAAGCATTATCACCTTTTTGAAGATGTTAACTGGCTTTTCACTATGCTATTGTTTGTTTACTCCCTAACACCTAGTAATGACCATCAAATGTTCTTCAAATTGTATAGTACTGGCGCATTGTTAAGCAGTGGTACTCAGAAGAACTGTCGTATACGAAGTACTTACCGGTTAAATAAAAAGAAACCCGACTAAATAAAAGTTCCTCAGCTTATTTCATTAAAGATTTTTTTTCCGTCTTATCTTTCTATTTGATAAATTTCGTCGCGGCTTAGAGACTTAACTCAGTCTTGCCGAGCTTTAAGGCTCGGTCGTCAATGCCGGAAGCTTTTTTGCACAGGGAAAGCGCTTTGAGAATCCGGGGTATGTTATTTGACAATACGACATCGATATCCCGTGTATCTTGGATTGATCATAAAATTGAACCATACTGCTGGCCAGCACATCCTCTACCTTGTCGTTTTATTAAAACTTTTGATTCAGCTACCTCTTGCAATAGAAGTTATAAATCTAAAAACATACATGCGACTGGCATTTGATTATATTTCGATAATAAATTGAGATTTCACCTTACTATTATAATCTGTCAAAACGGTTATCACAGGGTGCGGGTAGTATAGTCTCTCAGAAGTATTATCTGCCACAGACTAGTCCGAATGGTTTCGCAGATTTGCCTGGACTAACAAACGGACAGAAAGACTTAACGTACCGCAATTATAATCAGACGATAGCCTAGTTGGGAATGGAACGGTCTGCCTAGTAAATGTCCGGAGGTTAAAACCCAAGGCACACACCTCTGACTTTTCAAAGTTACGTGTGTATTGTTTATCAATTATAATCGTTCGCTTTAACGGTGAAGGACAACATCGTGAGGAAACCTGCATACCTAAGAAGTTCTTTATAAGAATTTTGAAAATATGTTCAGTCTACCAACCCGCACTAGGCCAACGTGGTGGACTCAGTAGTAGAGGAGGCCCGTGCCCAGCAGTGGGACAGTATATAATACAGGGCTGGTATTCCGTGGGTATGTTAAAGATCTCGGATAATGTTCCCTGAATTTTAGGGTTGCTTGTTGCCCCCAGCGCTCTCAAAATTTGTTTAAAATTAATTTGCAACTGACAAACTTGTGGCGAATCTTGGGAAATGTACCGTAAAGTATTTTTTTTGCTCTAGCTACCAAATAACAAATAATAATTTTCCGCACTTACAGTCTGTGCAACGAAATTTAAGGATCATAGTTTTATATAGTTTTCATGGAAGAAAATCTACTCAGTTTAATCGAACAAAATAATAATTTAGGTAATAAATACAAGTAATTAATACCCTTAATATATATATATATATATATATATATATATATATATATATATATATATATATATATATATATAATATAATAAATCGGCAGAACCTTGTGTGACTGTCATTGAAATAAAAGTAACTCAAAAAAGGGGATGACTAAAGATGAGTAATAGAACCCAAATAAGCTAATTTAATGATTTATTTGTCTGGCTGTTAGCCCACATCTCCCCAATTACTATACGAATTTTCAAGTAGTTCTCACAGATTAACTGAGGATAATCTATACATATAATAAAACTTTTTTACAAAAAAAATTAAACCGCCGAAAAAACTGAAAGACAAAAAATAATATAAATTTTTATTTAACCTTAACTAAGTTCTTAAACTAATGTAAATATACACGTTGACTTGAGAACCTCCTCCGTTTTTTTCGTCGTTTAAAAACAGCAGATCCCAATGTGTTTGGACATTGAAAGAAACGTAAGTTCTACGCTCTTCGGAGTAGCGTAGTATTAAACAGTAAAGCTTACTAACGCTTCGCGCAAAAGCAATTTTCTTCTCGCAACAAATGCACGATAATAATGGTCTTAAAATTTACTCAGTCGCAGCTCGGAGTCAGGAAGTTGGCGGTGTGATACCCCCGTGCCTCGGAAAGCACGTAAAGCCGTTGGTCCTGCGCCTGATCTCTCTCCGGTCATGTCGGATTGCCGTCTCACCGGACTATGAGAGTGAAGGAATAGCGAGTGCACCTGTGTATTGCGCACACACTTGTGCACTATAATATCTCCTGCGTACCTGGCTGATTTCCGTTGAGATTGGCCGCCGTGGCCGAAACTGGCTAGGAGGATTTCATTTCATTTCAATAATGGTCTAGTGCTTTTCTGTGAAATTAGTAGAAATATGAACTCTAATTGAAAGCCATTATAAAGTCTTCTCCACTGCCCTAATTATATTATTAAAAACGGATAATGTAAGGTTTTTATGTTCGTTAAAAGCATTTCATAAACAATTAAATATTTTCAATAAAATTATACAGACAAGCCGGGTCTAAAATTATCAGACTTCGATTTATAAAGTGGTTTTTATAGGCTAGTTTTTTGTGAATGTATTGTATGCGCGGTATGACTCTCCGAGGTCCCACGTTCGAATCCTGGGCAGAGTGGTATTAGATTTTCTGTTCAGTATCAGGAGTCCGGAGTATGTGCCCGTTATGGCGATAGGCTCGCTTATTACATAATGCAACACATATGGCGAAAAGTGGGTGCGTGAGTTGCACATCTGCCTACTCCTTCGGAGATAAAGGCGTGATGTGTGTGTTTAGATTTTTCACCGTAATATGCTCAGTGGTAATTTTAATTCTACTCCAATTTATTGCACTCCGAGAAAGGTTGTTTTCAGTCAGTCAAGCGGAGTCGGAAGCAAACGTTAGTATTTCATATGTTTCCAATTTATATTATATTTCCAAGTTCCTAGAATTATAAACATTTGCTCCGAGTTGTTACTCAAAGGGTTCTGAGAAATTGTTCACTATATTAGAATTATTGGAGCATCTGCCTTCAAAAGATTAAGTTTCAGGCGCTACGCAGACGTCATCTTATACCCAATACATGACACAAAGTGGATCTACAATGTAGTTGCTTGAACTCTTAGAGCATTTGGTTAAATACTCTAAGCTTGAACTAAATTATCAATTTCGTTCTTAATTCAAAGTAGACAGTCACTTTGAAATTCGAAGGTGTGTGAAGTGTACTAACCAAGAATGTTATAGATAATATTATAAACTTCTTGGTACTAACCCGCACGAGGCCAGTGTGGTCAACTAAGACCCAAACTCCCTCAGTTATAGCAGGACTGTGCTCAGTGGGTTGTTATGGTATGGTATGAAAATAAAATATAAAGCTCGTTGCTACCAGTCTGGAGCAATAAATAACGTTTGCATGCATAAATATCAACGAATAAAACCGGCTTTAGACGCAGCAAGTATTGCTAGGCTATAATCAGCCGGCCATAACAATAATCGAATACGACACATTTGAAAAATATTGAAAACTAGCTTTTGCCCGCGACTCCGCCCGCGTGAATGAGTTTTTCCGGGATAAAAGTCCCACTTTATATTTTCCCGGGATAAAAAGTAGCCTATGTGTTAATCCGGGACATGATCTACCCGTGTGCCAATTTTCATCGAAATCCGTTCAGCAGTTTTTGCGTGAAAGAGTAACAAACATCCATACATACAGACATTCTTACAAACTTTCGCCTTTATAATATTAGTAGGATATACGACACTCAATGTTCGAGGAAAAATATCACCGTGTAAATACGGTAGTAATCGATCAATTCTTGTTTGACATTCTCGCCTATCTTATTAGTATGATGCAATAAACTCCTGACAATTACTGCTAGCAATAATTGCTACGTACTCAGACTTCAGCTTTACACTTGTCAATTAGAATAAAATGAAGGCTAGACATAAAAAGGACGAATCAAGTAATCTCTTTTTGAAGTCGACTAAACAATTAACAAAGCAAATAGATATAATTGGTTTACTACTCCTACTATAGTTCTTAGTAGTTTATCGATTTATTCAAGTGCGCATAATAGATTCATTTTGCCTTCAGTGAATGGTGTCTCATTATAATTCTTTAAAAATTACCGTATCTTTCGTATTTGATAGTGATGTTGGTAAGTTCAGAATGTTAACTTTAAATTTTGCATGACTTTATATATTAAATAAGTTGTTAATATTAATTGAATCAACTGATTTCATAGTACACACACTGATACGCAAACATATAAAGTAGGTAAGTAATTGGATTTCATAGTAATTGGGTTTTTCTGCTCAGTATCAACATAGAGCCTCACTGGTGGTAGGACTCTCATATGTAAGAGTTCGTCTGGGTGAGTACCACCGCAATATCTATTTCTACCGCCAAGCAGCAGAGTGCATGCACTGTTGTGTATCGATTTGAAGGAAATTGTAGCCAGTGTAACTACAGGACATAATGAGACTTATCATGTCTCAAGATGAGGAGCGCAGTGGAATGCCAGACAGAACTTTCTAACTCAAGGTTCTGGATGGTATTTCTACTGTTTATGGGTGGTCGTATCGCTTACCATCAGGCGAACGACATGCCCGTCTCATCACTCGATGCGATACACAAAAATATATAGGGGCGTTCGTCGCTCCCTATCACATCATAGGATGTAACTCAGTAGGCGAAAAGTGGGTGCCCTGGTTGCACCTCTGGCTAATAAAGGAGCGATGTGTGTGTGTGTGTGTGTGTGTGTGTGTGTGTGTGTGTGTGTGTGTGTGTGTGTGTGTGTGTGTGTGTGTGTGTGTGTGTGTGTGCGTGTGTGTGTGTGTGTGTGTGTGTGTGTGTGTGTGTGTGTGTATGTGTGTGTGTGAGTGTGTGTATGCGTGTGTGTGTGTGTGTGTGTGTGTGTGTGTGTGTGTGTGTGTGTCTGTGTGCGGCGAGCCGTAACAGTTACAAATATTATTTTTTAATTATTTCCTTGACCTCAATTTCGTCGCCAACACTATTGAATCTGGGGTCAATCAATTTGTCAATGACTCGCGGACGATATTGAGTATTTTTTTAATACTATGTAATACTTATAAGGGTAGTTGTTATAACTGTTTTCTTTGAGAGTGGTATCAACCAGGGTAAGTATATCAACCATTTGAGGCACAAGTTATAAAATCTATTAGAATCATATACTTACCACTGCAAGTAATAGCTTCTATATTATGCTACCAGAACTAAGTGATATATTGTAGTTTAAAAAAGAAGGAGGCCTTAAATCGTAAGAAAGGCTATGGCATAGAGAAACGGAGCAAAATAGGTACTAATTTGTAGTATTGTTTTCATTCCTGAGTAATGTTAAAATCTGAGACCCGAACCAATACTTCTTAAGCCTTGTTGGTGGTTCTTGCAAATATAAACTAAAATGAATCACAGCAGGATAGATTTAGGGTAATTGTTTCTAAAAAAAGAAGAAATATAGTACACACACTCACGCCTGTATTCCTGAAGAGGTAGGCATGGGCGCAACGAATGCACCCATCCGTCATGTATATTCCATCCCATCTTGTGATAGGTGTCGAGCCTATCGCATTATCGGGTAAAATTACAGAAAGAACCAACATCACACGTGAGAGAACGGAACAGTCGTACAACTACGCCACGGCGGCAGTCCAAACAAGCAATAATCAGATGCAATTTATACAATGAATCATTATCCCATAAGCAAATCTAACATAAAAGCAAAATCATTCGATAAGATAGCTTTGGGGAAACCTTTTGGAAGATAAATCGTGGACAGTCGAAAAGCGGCGACGGGTTAAAGGCCGTTTCTCCTGTTAAGCGAGTCGATAAGCCTTGATTTCTACCTGTATTAACTTTAATGGATCTTATGGGACAGTTTCCGGGTCTCTTAACGTTGTTCTGTAAATTGTTTTGGTGATTTAATTATATCAAAGTATCCAGAGACTATTTCGCATTATCAACTAATGACAGTTATCGTTTTATATTGCTAATGTTGTACTCATCTTATCGTTAATATTATAAATGCGAAATTTTTTATAAGTAAACGCAGATACCACTGAACTGATTTCGATGAAATATGGCACACGGGTAGATCATGCCATGGCTTAACACATAGGCTACCTTTTTATCCCGGTAATTTCCTCCCATGAGAAATAATGGTACTTTTTTATGTTATCTTTAAAAAGATGACGCTGATATCGTACACTGTTTTATGGATTTATGTAGCGAGAAAGGCGTCTCACACGTACGAAGCTGCAAGCAACACTTAATTCATCATTTATCTACGGGAGTATAGATTAGATAAGTTCTCTATAAGAATTTCGAAGGTGAGTGAAGTCTGCCAACCTACACTAGGCCAGCTTGGTGGAATGAGGCCTAACCCCTCTCAGTACAGAGGCCCGTGCTCAGCAGTGGGCAGTGTATAATACAAGGCTGGTATGGTGTTGGGTAAAGATGAGAATAATAATATGATGTTTGTATTTGGTCAGCTTATATATGGCCTACGAGACTATCCCGCCCTCACACCCGCCACTGCAACTCCTGTAAGCCAGAATCGACAATGGCACGAATTTTATGACACCAAGCGGTGAAGCTCGGCGATTCTCAGGGAGCACTAATTAGTCTTATTTATTTATTTATTAGGACAACCAACAAAACATACACCTTATAAATACAATCTTAACCCGCAACGAAGTTAATCAAACAGAAGAAGTTAAACTGAAGGGAGGAGTTAGAAATATATTTTCCACTTCCCTCCATACCAAAGCGGGAGACAAAATAATGAACTAAAATCATCTCCATCTGCAGAATTCTGGTTATCTAGTTGTAAAAGTCTAAAAAATTAAGGTTTAAATACCTTTTTAGTTCATTATTTAATACATGGCCTGTCTGATGTGCATAATTCGAACGACAAACGAGACGCTACATTGCTCAGTCGTATCAAGGTTAAAATAAATGCTTCGTAATCCAAAGCTCAGACCATACCATTTGGAGTATAACCTTTTTTGTCAAAGTTCAAACATAAAAATTTTACCCTTTTATCTGTTCGCAGAATCTAATACAATTTCAATGGACTGTAGACTTCAATACAAACGTTAAATATTTAAAGAAATTCGACCAGCAAATTGAAATTGAATTTGTTTGTAACGTGCACCTCGGGTAAATTATATATTCTCCTCAGGCGAACGTCCGAAAGGTATTGTAGCACTCAAATATGTTCGTTCAGCCTATACAATATTTTCGTAATTTTAAGATTGAAGTGAAATTTACGTTAAGTAACTGAATGAAGACTTCCGAAATCCATGACCTCGTGTTCTAAAAAAAATGTTACTGGTACATTTAATTGAAGTAACTTATTGGAATATATAAAGTTTGCAGTTCCCAGATAGAATTGTCAAAAGACAGGGCATCGGGGAATTCATTCAAACATTCCATGTACCCTTATATAGAACTAACGTTGGACACCAGTCACCCTTAGTATGAATTTGCGCCGAATACAATACCATTTCCGGAGGTTTAGACAACTTTGATATCCACCACGATTAGTTTGAAAACTTTAAACGTAAACTGATAAGGCAGTATTATTAAGATTAAAAATAATAAAAGTGCAGTATTTGTTACTCAGAGCCCATCTAACACAAAATAATATTTCATTAAATTTAACATAAAAATATTATTTTTAATTTTTGTTTATCTTAAAAAAAATTATAATTTCATTTAATTTAATTTCATATCTTTAGTTTTACACAATACCTTGTTATTAATTGTGTGTTAATTGCATATTTTCAGTAAATACTGTACATATTATTTATAATAGGCATATGCATTAGATTTATTACAATTATTATAGATAAGATATTTTTTGAATGTAATAATGTATGTGCAGTTGGATTTTCTATAAAGCGTGTTTTTTAGTTTTTTTAAACTATTATTTATTTTTCATTTTTTAGTTCTGTTCTATTTATATTGGTATGATTGACAACACACAATTCATTTACTCAAGGAAACATTTCGTTCTTTCAATTCATGACTGATCACCCGTTCGAAAATCGTTGATTTATCTTGTATGAGAGCTGATTGTCGGGCATGCGGTGTTTCCAATTAGACCTCTTCAATCCTTTTGTCACAAAGCTTGTTGTGGCTCCGGTTTGGTTTGCGAATATTTGAAACTACAGTTAACTAGAAAAAGTGGAATACGACATTTCAATGTTCAGCGCAAGTTTTTTGTAATTATAGGCACCGCTTTTGTAAGCTTGTTGCCAAGATATACTCTACGAAGCTGACACACACACACACACACTCACGCCTTATATCCTCGAAGGGGTAGGCAGAGGCGCAACTAGTACACCCACTTTTCGCCGTGCGTATCTATTACATCATCCGTCCCATGATGTAGAGGGGAGCCTATCGCCATATGGGGCACAATTACCAGAGGCTGATACTGAATAGAAAAATCCGATACCACTTTGCCCTACCTGGGTATCTAACCCGAGACCTCAGCATTGCATAGTGTTAATCCAGGATATGATTTACTCGTGTGCCAAATTTCATCAAAATCTGTTTAGTCGTTTTGGAGATGTGTAGTAATAAATAAACAGAATAGAATTACAAAAATCGCTGATTTGTGTTTCATTACTCTTTTTTAGTTACCTACTTTCATTTTATCACATATCTTTAAATGTATAGACACACCTCTGACTCAGACACCGCATGGCTGCCTTCGAGGCAATAAAAAAAAAAGACGTGTGGCACTCGGAGACTGCCGTGATAAAGCTATTGCATAGCATTTTTTATCAACTTATGTAATTATAATTATTAATTTTTTTTCTATTGTCCAAATTTCACTCGTGCCCTAACGCCGAAACTTTAAGCAGGTATTTTAATATTTATAACCTCTTTGAACAGATATAAAATAAAAACGTTTTAAAAATTCAAACTTAGAATCACATTTGACATTTCGATTCGTTTCACTGACTGGAACAATTTTTAAATACACGGTAATTTCGACCTTTTATCGTTTAACATTCAGCTCATATCCTCTTACATATTGTATTCTTACAAGACTGCGATATAAAATTTACTTATGGAATTTTACACTCTACATGGTTGTGATAGAGTTGAAAATAAAATATGTCAGAGTGAGGTGTGTCAGGTTATTTTTTCGTTACGGAATTTCTGGATTCGGTCTCGACGCTCAAGGCCCGCGATAGAAGCTATGCAATAGCTTAAAAACACCAGCTCTACTGCTTTATTATATGTATAGATTATAAATACGATAGTCCAAATAGTCTAAACAAACAAACCCTTTTTCGTACAGAGGGATAAATCATAAAAAGTCCGTTACAGCAAAAGACTAACAGAAAACGATCCAAAGTAAATTACTTTAAAGCGAACCCCTCAAAACTAATATCTACAAATCCACATCATAAATCTTCGTCCAATCTACTCTGAACCTTAGTTGGATAGATGTAGAATTCAATTTAATAGTAACGGAGTCTTTAGCAGTTAAATGGGTGCTGGAAAGTGTAGCACTTTTTATATCAACTTGCAGAAAAAGGAAACAGAGTAATGTTATTTTAATCTATGCTATTAAATCAATATTCTGTTAACGTGTGAAGCACTCGGCAGTAAATATTACACATCGAATGTAGAATAAGATCGGTAAGTCAGCGATAAAAAGTGAATGATGGAGAAGATCATCGAAGCCGAAACTATAACCGTGCGTTACTGACACCATCTGGGGCATTCGTCGGCAAGTTGAATCAGAAACCTCAGAGAGTGTTGCTCAACCTTAAAATCTTATACAGAATCTCCTATTCCACGCTCATATTCGCTGCTAATAGGATAGGTAGAAAAATTACGTTGGTACCTTCCCAGGCAGCCACTCAGATACAAGAGACCTACCATCAGTGAAGCCATTATTATTATTGGCGTTGGCAAGCCCTGACACACGTGCCATTAGTTCGCCATTCTCGTCTTAGACCATAATACTCGGTAAATAAATATTATCTACGTAGAAGTGTAAAGAAAGATGTTGAGTGGAACGGAACGCAAAGAATGTGAGTGAAAGGGACATATTGTATTAAGAAAGTAAGTGAAAGAGACAGAGTGACAGTAGTGTTATATATACTTATAGAAAAGACGTGAAATAAAGAAATTAAATGAAATAAATAAATGAAATGAAATGAAAATAAAATGAGTATCTATACTAGCAGATGAATACGATAACTGTCAAATAAAATTTACTTGAAACCTGTTAAAGAGGCCCTCAATAAGACGTTAATGTTGTATAGTTTAAAAAGTAAATAAATTAATGTATTTTGGTGTTTGTACATTTCTCTATCCCACATATGGATTCTAATATACTTAATAGTAAATTTTCTTAGTACTATCTTGTTTGTTTACATCATCTGCAAACACCATTGAAATTGACTGTAGCAGACCGCACGCTGAGAGGCAAATAGCTTTCCCGAATTACATTAGCACAGTATGTTTCGCTGGGAATGCTCGTAATGACATTTAGATGCTCGTATGTTTTTAAATGAGATAGAATCTTGTGTAGAATAAATAGAATAGCATTTAGTGCTGGTTCCGGATGTGTAATATGCAATTATATAGTGTCTGTAAAACAGAATTAATCGATACTCGAGGTAAAAATAATATAGGGGATTGAAAGTCGAATAAAATCTTGAAAATTAAGTCCATTAAAATAAATTATTATAAATAAAGCCAAGACACTTAGATAAAAAATAATTCAATGGCCAAAATTCAATAGAATTGAACTTAATATGTAATATTAATTGCACAATAAATGTAACTTTATTAATAATGTAATTTGACATGTATGTGAATAAGTTTATAATGCCAGGACGTACCTAATAATTATACTACTACATTAATGACCTTATAAAAATAATGAATAATTTTAAAAGTTAACGTGTGACGTAAATACTATTAAAATTGATTCTGTGTGATATTTGTACGCCGCTGCTGCGGCTAAATATGATGTCTCTACTGTAATTATGAAACATCTTGCATACTCATGTGCGTATGTATACTCATGTTAAAACAAATAAAAATTATCTTATCTTATCTTAAATGAGACCATATTGTAACTTTGAATCTAACGCAAAAAATACGAATTACGGTGTAAAACATGATCCTATTAACATGGATGATTAACCTTCTCCGTTTTTTGAAGTCGGTTAAAAGAGCACGTGCACCTAGTATTCGCCTTCCTTTGAACCAGTTTATCTTACGATGGTATGAGACTAACGAGTAATGTCTTAATGTCTTCAGTTGGTCTTATTTTTAGTCTTATGTCCTGTGCTATGAACAACAGGATCTTTATCTCTTTTAAAGCCTATTTCACATTATTAGAGTTAATTGCATTAACCTATGTAATAATCATACTGTAAAATATATATTTAAAAAAAAAAATCCGTATATCATGGCAATTGATGACGAAAAAATTAAGCCCGGAGTTTCTTTCTGCCTTTCTTCTTCGGGTCGTCATCGCTTAGGTAGCTAGTGAAAGGCTGGTAGGTCAGCTAGGCTAGGACCTTTTTATCCTCGCCGGCGAGGACCGTGGCGTTTCCTTTCCTCGTAATGTAAAGATACTCCTTCCCTTTCTTTTATATCAGCTCCACTTCTCCTTTCCCTAGCCCTATTCCCGTCCCTAATGTCCGTGTCCTCTGTACCTATCAGCCCGTGCTGGTTATTCGATATTTAACCTTAAATTACTTCATTGGTTTATTATACATAATAAACCAATGAAGGTACACCTTTGTTATTGTGTCTACCTTCATGTCATGACCTGTCATAAGTGCTTTTTTATAAGCCTATTTGACCAATAAATGATTTTATTTTATTTTTTATTTATTTTATTTTAATTTTATCAACCAGTCCGTATTAAGACAATTCATACGTAAATGCATAAAGTAACATTTTTGTTTTTATATGGGAGCTTGGATTAGCGTTTACTCAGACATTGTGAAAAGCCTCTTACTCAATTCTATTTTGACAGCCGAATAGAAATCATCTATTCTTTGTCTTATTACATTTTACCTACCATCAGGTGCAATCCTTTCCCGCCGGATAACCTTACTCCAAATCTCATCAGATATTTTCTTTTATAAGGCTGGGGTCAAAATGAGCAACAAAAAGTATATACAGGTAGGAACGACCCCCGAAGATTTATGTTACTATGACATGACCTTATGAAGGAGTTAAGCACTAGGGACGGGACAGTATCGATATTTTTGTCGGTAAAATTTGTAATTTTGTATAAAGGTCAATGACTGAAAAAACAGCTTTAGAGTTCTGTCACTGCTTAATAAGCTTCGACAGCGGAATAGTCTATTCTTAATGCCGAGAAATAAATGCAGCTTTGGTGAACGCTAGTATAATATTATTATGATATATTTTATCGATATAGTACCAAGGTATCTATGTTAGATTCTCAGGCCTGGCATTAATATTTATATGAGGTTTTAAGATTTCCGATGTGTAGCTAGTCTTCGAAGATCGTTGAGCTTAAAACCAAGGGATTAAAACCAATAATTACCATTTGAATCACTTTGTACAAAGAATTAACGAGGAATTAAAACCAAAGCCGTTCTCTACAAATCCGGCTCACAGTTACAGTATTTTAAAGTCTAAATAATATTTTATCGATAATGCCGCATTGTCCCTTCACTAGCGACATATGTTAAATTTGCCCTAAGGTGACCCTTAAGGGTTTACGAGTCTCCATAATCCGGGCAACATGTAGCTACAATATAAATGATATTGCATTTTTGTCCACACATGCTGAGCTTCGGTTTGGGACTGGATTTTGTAAACGAGCAGACATCGATGGCATAAATACCAGAGAATCATACGCTGCATCGGGTTTCTTATCAGAATTCGTAAAGAAAGAATCGAACACTGGGCATTATGAGACTTTATATCTAATGTATCAGGGTGACGAGTGCAGTAGAGCCCGCAGTACTCTGTAATTAATAATATAGTGTTGCTACTATTTATAAGTGGTAGTATCGCTTATCATCATGCTAGCGGCATACTCGTCTCGTCATTCAGTAGCAATAAAAAACGAAGAAAAAGAGCACCAATGAATTCGTACATTCACGCACACAATCACGCCTCTCATTCCCGAAGAATAGGCAGAGACAACTAGTGCATACACTTTTCACCATGGGTGTTCCATGATGTGACAGATGACCTATCAACATATCATAAATTCTAGAGTCCAGACTGATATTGAGCAGAAAAACCCAATATCACTCTCCCCGACCGGGATTCACAAGCGTACTACAGAACCTGACTACTTCAGAGGAGATTTAGACCTTAAAGCCATGCCCAATAGATACATTTTCTTTATTCGCACATATCATGAAACGAGACCAGGTATTTGCGATGAGAACGCAATAATTCGTGGAACAATAAGATATAACCCAAATGTATCGCGTATTATCAAAAGATGATTTATTACCCGGACCGGGAAATAATAAAGGCTGCCCACACATCCGGGTAGGGTGGCCATGATGTATTCCGTTGAGGGATTATTCGTTGACTCCGCAAATTTATTTATTTTTTTATTTAAATTCTTCTAAATCTGTCTCGGTAGTCGTATTGCATTCAGGTTCGGCTTCCGCTCTGAAGTCTCGACTTCAAATCACGGATGGGTTAAGTTATATTGAGCTGTTCTTCTCAGTCTCAACACACAGTACTGGTGGTAGGACTCTCATATGTAAGAGTCCGTCTGGGTGGAACTACCGCAATGTTTATTTCTACCGCCAAGCAGCAGTGTGCACGCACTGTTGTGTTTCGGTTTGAAGGGCATTGAAGCCAGTGTAACTACAGGACATAATGAGACTTAACATCTTATGTCTCAGGATGACGAGCGCAGTGGAATGCCACACAGTACTTTGTAAATTAAGGTTCTGGATGGTATTTCTACTGTTTATGGGTGGTCGTTTCGCTTACGGCATGTTCGTCTCGTCATTCAATGCTATAAAAAAAAAGGATTTTATGCTTGATATGGCGATAGGCTCGCCCGCTGTCACATCACAGAATGGACTTTTTGAAATTGGCAATCGATGGCGGGGTCGGAGTAGCTCAATTGGAAGAGCACCGGCACGGTACGCCGGAAGTCGTGGGTTCGAGTCCCGCCTTCGACTGTTTATTTTTCAGGATTCAATAAAAATATAAAATCATTATATTATTAACCAGGCACTACATGGCCGTTGACATGTATAAAAAATCATAATATAAAATTAGACTTTTTGTCTCTTTGTAATGATTGCACACATCAGTTACACTTGTTAACAATACCAGTTGAATTGTTAATACAATAATAGTGTGACAAAGGGGGACGAAGTTCCCTTAATTGATACGCAGCGCGCCCACTCAAACCGCGTAATACCGTTCAGGATGTTGTAATACAAATTCTGCATGGTTTTCCTTGTATTAATGAGAAGTCGTATGACTTATCATAAGGCTAGCGACATACTCCTATAGGAATCTTTATATTAATATGTGATAAAAAAAAAAATTTAAGCAAATTCGCTCATGAAGGAATATGAGATTTGGCATAATTAAAGTCCAAATGGGTTACAAAAAAATTAAATATATGTATACGTGTTGCAAATATATTAAATTCGACGGAATTTTAGACCACTGAAAACAAATCAGATTCCATTTATTCATTTTCCAACTTCATATTTCAAATAAAAACCAAATTAAAACAAAATAGGCGTTATTGTCATTGGAGTAAGAAGGTTTCGAATGGATATTTAAACAAATTGAAACAAAGCAATGCCTAAAATGGAATCCAATTACTACGAGAAACTTTTCATTACTGAACTAGAATTTGATTATTTTTTGCGTAGATTGTTACAATGGAATTTTTAGATTAATCTAATAACATATCAATAAGGGTAGAATTAATCTTCTGAATTATTGATAATTAAATATCTATATCTCGAGTGTTATAAGAGCGTATCGTCGCGAACGGTGAAAAGTGGGTGCACTAGTTGCGCGTCTGCCTATCCCTACGGGTATAAAAGATGCGTGCGTGCGTGCGTGCGTGCGTGCGTGCGAGCGTGCGTTCGTGCGTGCGTGCGTGCGTGCGTGCGTGCGTGCGTGCATGCGTGCGTGCGTGCGTGCGTGCATGCGTGCGTGCGTGCGTGCGTGCGTGCGTGCGTGCGTGCGTGCGTGCGTGCGTGCGTGCGTGCGTGCGTGCGTGCGTGCGTGCCAGCGTACGTTCGTACGTGCGTACGTGCGTGCGTGTGTGTGTGTGTGTGTACTATAGAGATATCTTATTTGAATATTTTGACTCTGGAAAAGTCACATACGGACGGAACCATGAGTTAAAACTTGTTAGGAATGTAAAAAGATATATCTGTGATACCTTATAAACTCACTGGACTAGCAAACTGGTCTTTTAATTTCTATAGATAAAACATTTTCATAAATATGCTTAAACCAATTACGTACGTTTGTTGCATTGCGTGCGCGTTAGGACACTGCTCTAAAGTCCCTGGTTATACCTCTGCCTACCCATTTGGATAAAAAGGCGTAATGTATATTTAATCTTAAAAACGCACTACCTTCTTTAGTAACTCAAAATACAAACGATCTGACGAGTTTATAAACCAATGTCGTATGAAATGAAAATTCCATGCAACTGGTCACCGCGCCGGAGGCTGTTAGAATCAGCGCTCCCTCTGTAATCGATTGCAAACCCAACTTTCCATTATGAAATGATAGTTAGGTGTATCCAGGCACCTGTTTAAGAACGGTATTCACAAACGTGAATACCGAGAATCAAACGATTCTCGTCCCAAATATGTGTAAAATATATGATCTTATTTTTACCGGAATTTTGGCATCAATGTTTCTGTTTTAAGGCACGTCGGAAGTATGATTACACGGATCATACTTAAAGCTAATATTCTTATGAAATGACTGATAAGATAGGTCAAAAAAAGTAGCTAGCATAAGGGTACCCACACTTTGTTAAAGTTTTACGTTGTTTTTTGGAGATTTCCACTGTCGTCATATCGGACATAAACTTTGGGCTGACACTGAGCAGCAAACCCATTTTGCCCCACCCAGGATTCGAACCTGGGACCACAGAGTGCACCACTGAGGCAATAGGTCGATGAGATGACACACCAGGCCCCTTATTCTCTATGATTCTCGTTCTTTTCAACGTAACAAGCGCGTAACGTAACTCAATGCGTTTATCGTTATGAAAATTGGCATACAGAATACCATTTAATGCTAATTACACGAAGTTTTTTCTTTTTTTTTATAGCATTGAATGACGAGACGAGCATGCCGTTCGCCTGATGGTAAGCGATATGACCACCCATAAACAGTAGAAATACCATCCAGAACCTTGATTTACAAAGTACTGTGTGGCATTCCACTGCGCTCGTCATCCTGAGACATAAGGTGTTAAGTCTCATTATGTCCTGTAGTTACACTGGCTACAATATCCTTCAAACCGAAACACAACAGTGCATGCACATTGCTGCTTGGTGGTAGAAATAAACATTGCGGTGGTACCCACCCAGAAAAAAGTAAACGAAAGTTAACGTAACGCGTCCGCGTTACGAATAAACACTGTCATAGATAATAAGGGCGCAGGTAAAATTCTACATACATATCACAGTCTGTCTTGTTTGCTTTTCATTATATGCATCATGGATTCAATTTAAAAAGCGAGCACGATTCGTATATTTACGTTTGCTATTATTATAGTGCAATGGATTCAGTGTTTCTTTTTTATTCTAGTGGTGTTATTACTGTATAAGGGGGTGACGTATACCATCAGGCGAAATATTCTCGTTTGCTCCTTGACTTACGATGAAGTGCATTCCTCATCCATAACACACACACACACACTCACGCCTGTTATCCCCGAAGGGGTAGGCAGAGGCGCAACTAGTGCACCCTCTTTTCGCCGTTATTCCGTCCCATGATGTGATAGGGGGCGAGCATATCGCCATATCGGGCACAAATTTCAGACTCCGGGCTGATACTGAATAGAAAAACTCAATATCACTTTGCCCGACCCGGGGATCGAACCCGAGACCTCAGCACTGCAGTCGTGCTGTAGTGCAACTACGCCACCGAGGCAGTCTCATCCATAACATTATATAATATGTCTCAATACCCTGCAATTTACACAAGCTTTTTCTGCCGGCTTTTCCCGCTGGCTTTTTGAATGTTTTTCCGAGATAAAAGTCCTGATATATTTCCTCGATAAAAAGTAGCCTCAACCTTTCTAAGGTCCCTAAGTACCAAACCAAACTTAATCGAAAACTGTTCGGTAGTTTTTGAGTTTATCGCGTAGAGAGGCGGCGGGCGAATTTGTTTATATGTTTATACTGTGCAAGGAGAAGGGATAAGAACAAAGTATTATTTCCGGAAAATAAAAAGAAACTTTTGTTCCAACAAAATTGGACACACCCGCAAGAAAACCGAGTTAAGCAAGAGTTGTAAATCGATATATGAAAGCGCAAACCAGCATCGTTAGAACATAAATCAATTGCTAATGAGCTTACTGCTATAAATCTTACGGCACTCATTAGTTGTCACCGTGAATTTACACCGAATTTCCGTAAAGGCCCTGTTAAAGTGAAAGCGATACCGCAAAGAGCTTTTTTATGGTGTCAGTTTGGCAAATAGTAATTATTGATGGTTGCTATGGTTCCGGGAAATCCCGGTGCCGAAAATATCGGGATTTTCCGATTCTGTGAGTGAAAATGGAAAACCCGGTTCTTAAAATTCGTACCGGTTCCGGAAACCCTAAATTGGCTGCTATTTATATCTTACGTCGAAATCTTACGAATATTTATAAAACTAACCTAATCAAATAAATATTCTTTCATGGAACCATGTCTTCGTGCTAAACTTATCCTGCGAAATTTGAAAAAACAGCGGTATTTGAAAAAAAAAATGACTTGCCGCATGTCTGTGGTAAACTGCCTCTGGGGATCCAGAAGAGTCACAAAAGTTCATTTTTCCACAAAAAATCTTTCATTAAGAGACTAGGGGAGCCCTATCTTCTGCAGTGATTGGTGATAGGTTGATTGAAACCTGGTACCCACATAATAAAAATGATGGTCTTAAGTAATAAGGATAGAGATCGGCGAAATCTGCTTCTTGAGCATATAAATATTTAGACTTCCCCATGAACTCCAAAGCAGCTGGAGCGATTTTGATGAATTTCTTAGGTAATCTTTAGATTAGCCTAGCAGGTGATCCGTTGAAGTTTAGTAGAAATTGGACCACCAGAAGGCATCTGTCTATAAATGTTAGTGCTATCCGTGCAAAGCCGAGGTGGGTCGCTAGTACTTTATACATACATATACGCTCACCCCTTTTATCCCCGAAGGGATAAGCAGAGGCGCAACTAGTGCACCCACTTTTTGTCGTGAGTATTCCGTCCCATAATGTGATAGGGGGCGAGCAAATCGCCATATCGGGTACAAATTCCAGACTCTGGGCTGATAGTGACACAGTCTATGTATATATTTGTATGTACGCATTTCGACATTTAACTTTACTCCGGCTCTACGTCGACTCAGTACTTAATGACCTGCCTAAAGTGTGGATTTGAATGGCAACTATTTGAACTGAAATGGGCGTAATTACAACGTTTAATGGACACGAAAATTATTGGCAATAGCGCTATTCAATTTGTATAGACTTTAGTTATTAAACTTTGGTAAATTTGTATTTGGTAATTATGTTGGAAAATTAAGGTTCCTTGATTGGTACAACCGGACTGTAGACCTCTTCGTCTACAGTTTAGAGGTTTTTAAAAGGGTCCTTTTTATTAGAAAATATTGCGATAGCGTATGAATTTCCCGGAGGCACTAACTTCCTCTTTTCCTCCCTATTTACTATTCTTTTAAGGCATCTATGAATACCTCATAGCTTGTCGCCGGTCTTTGTAATAATTAAAACTGTATGTAACAACTGCCTTGTAACTACTAACTGTTACTCGCAGCTCCGCCTGCGGGAAAAGCCATGGTTTTCTCATGGATGCCAGTATCTGAACTATACCAAATTGAAATGGGACCACACGGGATGCACCAGCTTTCAGATAAAAAAAGAACCACTAAAATCGGTTCACCCAGTCGAAAGTTCTGAGGTAACAAACATAAAAAAAAAAGAAATACAGTCGAATTGAGAACCTCCTCCTTTTTTGAAGTTATTTAAAAATTAAACTATATGTTATCCAGGACATGGTCTATCCGAGTGCTAAATTTCATTCGAATCCATTCAGCGTTTAATGCGTTTACTTCAAAGATCCATACATTTTCGAAAATGAATGAAATCCTCCTAGCCAGTTTCGGCCACGGCGGCCAATCTCAACGGAGATCAGCCAGGTACGCAGGAGATATTATAGTGCACAAGTGTGTGCGCAATACACAGGTGCACTCGCTATTACTTCACTCTCATAGTCCGGTGAGACGGCAATCCGACATGACCGGAGAGAGATCAGGCGCAGGACCAACGGCTTTACGTGCTTTCCGAGGCACGGGGGTATCACACCGCCAACTTCCTGACTCCGAGCTGCGACTGAGTAAATTTTAAGATGGAAAAACCCAGTCACAATTTTTTTGGCTCGACCCGGGATTCGAACCCAGGACCTCAGCGCGCAAATCGTACTCGTAATGCGTACGCAATACCACTACGCCACCGAGGCAGTCAAAAATAAATTTTCGAAAATATGTATAATGTTAGTAATATAAGATAGAAAATAAAAATTACCTGTATGATCTGAAATTCGACACCCTGCGTTATCAATACCAGTGTTTTGAATTCAGCACACACACGAAATATATCAATAATTAGGAAAACAGATTTCAGTACGAAAGCTTCTCATAAATCTAGTCAGAATTGGCAAAACACGCTACTATGTACACCACACCTAAACAAACTTACATATACATATAAACAAACGACTATAACCTCTATTGCTTTAGAAATGAGATCTATGTTGAACGAAGTTGATGATTTGTCATCCCACACATCCAATATCGAGTAACCCGTAGCGTGCGAACGGATCAAATGGACCATGCGTTATATTAATTATGCGTTGGAGTTAATAGCAGTTTAGCTGGTGATGGTATTCAGTTATGGCAGCGATATTTTATTTATGATGCGTTAATAAATATAGTTGAGCTATAGTTATTTTTATTTAGGCATAAAAATAATTTAATGCTGGTGTGTCTTTCGTTTGCGAAGGGCTGTATGGGTAGGTACCACTGCGATGTCTAATTCTACCGCGAAGCAACAGTGTATCCCGGGTATGTTGTTGTGTTCAGGTTGAAAGGCATTGTAGCCAACATATTTACTGATTTTTGGATGCTAGAAATAGACGCAGAAACGCCTGTATGGATTTGGATGAAATTTGGCACACAGGTAGACAATGTCCTGGAATTATAGGCTACTTTTATCCCTTGTTACAGCAAAGGGCACAATGAGACTATTGTTCCAGGAAAAGTCTGTACCTGTGACCTATCGTGCTGGTCACGGGCTTTCTTTACAACTGAGAGGTCTTAGTCCAACTCACTAATCTATTGCGGGTTGGCAGTCTTCACAAACCTTCAAAATTTGAATGCAGAATTCTTAGGTATGTACGATTCCTCAAAGTATTCGATCCCTTCCATTACAAAATATACTATCGTGAACATAAAAACATATAAACGGACTTTGAAAGGAGCATCACTAGATTTTATTTGCCCTTTTTTTGACGTAGGTACTTATCGAATAAGCAGTCAGGTAAAAGTGTACTGCATCCAAGCCCGCGTTGTCATACATGGTTGAGTTACCGGTCTTATTATACTAGACACCTAAAAGTATAAAATGTTATTTCATAAAAAAATTAAGAAAGCAATCAAATTTTCCTTACACATCATCATCACCATCAGCCTTTATCAGTCCACTGCTGGACATAGGCCTCCCCTAATGAGCGCCATAGCGCCCTGTCTTCAGCTTGTCGCATCCAGCATCTACCTGCAGTCTTTCGCAGATCGTCATCCCACCTGGCCGGAGGGCGTCCTACACCACGTTTGCCCAGTCGCGGTCTCCACTCAAGAACACGTTTACCGCAGCGGTTATCGGTTCTTCGCGAGATATGGCCAGCCCACTGCCACTTCAGCTTGCTAATTCTTTGAGCTATGTCGATAACTTTGGTTCTCTGTCGGATGTATTCGTTGCGAATCCTATCCTTCAGAGAAACTCCGAGCATAGCTCTTTCCATAGCCCGCTGAGCGACTTTAAACTGGTGGACCAACCCTACCGTGGGTTCCTTACACATTTGGTGTGAATTCAAACCTGATGCCACCGACCGGTTAACCTAATTCGTAGTTAGTACAGCCACAAACGCGCCGAATCAGCTCGGATTCTTGTAGACTAAACCGTTCCGACAGAAAGCTAATACTGTCTGCAACACTGAAAATGGTAAAGCTTTTAGATAAGCTATGGAAATTTTATGAATAAAACAATATGAATAAAAAAATAATTTGTTCATCACATAAGCGAACATAGTTGCATTTATTATAAGTTAACATACATTAAATTAATAACAATCATTATTATTTGAAAGGTCAATTTAACTACGGACATTTTTTGGGAGTAAAATCAATGAAAAATAAACAAATAAGCCAGCTCCGGGTTGCAGGACTGAACTAAAAAAATTAGAAATAATTTTTATTAAAAATAATCGGAGGAATCGGGAGGAACGCATCGCGATCGGTGAGGATAATGCAAACCCTAACCAGTAACCTAGCTAACCTACCACCCTTTTACTAGCTACTTAAGCGATGACTACCCGAAGAAGAAAGGCAGAATGAAACTCCAGGCTTACTTTTTTGTTGAAACACATTTTGGTTTAAAAATTATATGAGGGAAAAGAATAGAAATAAAATTAACATCACGTGCCTCTCCATTACTCAAGGTTGGCAGTCAGTTCCTTGAACCCCTCCTTGTTCGTAGCTAGACGGAAAGGTTCATATCCAACTTCATTAATAGGGCACGACACCCTAATTGGCAATGGAACCATCTACCGAGACGGATGTCTGCAGATTCGTAACACAACGCTCTTCTGACTATTGTAAAATACGTGTGTACTACCCTTTATTAATTATAGTGCGCTTACAGTCAAAGAAAACTTCATCAGTAACTTGCATACCAGAGAATTACAAACATATGTGAAGTCTACTGGTAACGAACCACATCTACTATTAAGAGAGCTTAGGTCTTAATCCACCACGCTGCGGGTTGGCAAACTTCACATACCTTACTACACATACATACTCAAACCTGGGGGTAGGCAGAGGCGTAACTAGTGCACCCACTTTTCGCCGTGCGTATCCGTCCCATGATGTGATAGGGGACGAGCTTATCGCCGTATCGGGCACAAATTCCAAACTCCGGGCTGATTGTGACTTGAAAATATCATTTACCCGATCCGGGGATCGACCCGAAATCTCAGTACTGCAGTCGTACCGGAATACAATTACGCCACCGAGGCAGTAAGAAGCCGTTTTAGCAACAAGTGCAAAATGTCGGTTACGATGTTTTTCCTGAAAAGCTCGATATAATAAAGCGTTGGTATTTAATTTATTGTATTTTGTAAAGTACTGATGAATAAAATAATGCCCTTTTATAACTTCTGAAACTTTACGAATACTGTACATACGTACTATTGACTTTTTCAACCGGAATTACATACGCAAAAGTTTTAAACTAATCCAGTGATTCGATCCATACAACGAAGTTTGAACAAATGAGAACTCGTAACACTCTAGTTTAAAATTAATTTCGTATCGTTTACCGTTCAAGTTCTAATATTTGTTTTTGTAGTCAGATGGAAATGAGAGGAATGACTTGTACTAGTAAAATATTACTAAATATTGCGCGTGGATCCGCCTACATGAAGGAGCTTTCCTGGAGTAAAAAGAAGCATATTACGGTAATCTAGTACATAGTCTTTCCATGGGGGAACCAAGGGGGTGGAGGCAGAAAAGGGTAGCTTCCCCCTCTTGATTCAACATAAATAGCATACATTTTTGTTGTTTGCATGTTGAATTATTGGGACTGCATATACGGTTATAGGACTGGTAGGTCTCTAGGTCGCATGCGAGGGCCGATCTGGGCAGGTACCACCACAATGTTTATTTCTATCCACGCAGCTCTGTATGGTTTTGCTACTGTTTATGGGCGGTCATATCGCTAAGCATTAGGCGATCGGCATGCTCATCTCGTCATTTAGTAGCAATAAAAAAATCTGTTTTGCTGCTCTTTGGACCAAAATTTGAATTTCTAGATACGCTACGGAAAGCGTCTTCTGCTCCTTACTTTCAAAAACTAAGCAAAAATCTCAAAAAAGCTTGAAAGAAAAACTCTCTTAGTCTCTTGCCCTAGGAATCTAACCCGGAACTTACTTATCCACAGCCCATATACCACTACACCAAGTAGACAATACATAAACAAACGTATCTTATATCCTTTTTCTTCTTAAGTGGGTTAAAAGGTACTGTCGGTGTTGTGTTTGCAAAAGGCATATTCAAAGGCCAATGTCGTCCAATAAACCAATATTGGCTCAAACGGTTCCTTTCACAAACATTCGTGTTATCTAAGGAGACATAGCTTAAAGGAGGACAAATATTTTCGTTGTGCCTGCACGAGACATTTTTGTTTTGGTAAGATAGGGTGCGTACGTGTACAAAGCTCTTTTGTGAAATATCTAATCAGCTTTGGTGACGTCGTTGTTGCGTGGTAATTTACCGCTTAGGTCCTGGGTTCGAATCCTAGGTTAGGCAAAGTGATATTGGATTTTTCTATTCAGTATCAGCCAGGAGTCTGGAATTTGTGGTCAATATGTCGATAGGGTCATCCCCTATCACATCATGGGACGGAACATACGTGGCGGAAAGTGGAAGTCTTGGTTGTACGATTTATTCTCTCTGTGTGCCAAACATGAAAGAACTAAATTCGTTGAATGGTATCTGCATGTGCTCAATTTTAATTGATATCTATTGGTCCTATGAACTCAAACACGGCTGAAGCGATTTTAATGACATTTTATGTAACCCTTCGATTTGCCCAGCGAGTAATGTTTGACAGCGATCACATCCACAATTTTATTTTTGTCAATAAGTGTCATCGGCATCTGGATATAGATCATTATTAGTGCTACTAACTTGACTTGACTGCCTTGGTGGCGTAGTTGTATTATGGTACGACTGCAATGCTGAGGTCTCGGGTTCGGTCCCCGGGTCGGGCAAAGTGGTATAGGATTTTCCTATTCAGTATCAGCCCAGAATTTTAAATTTGTGTCTAATATGGCGATAGGCTCGCCCCTTATCACATCATGGGACGGAATACGCACGGAGAAAAGTGAGTGCACTAGTTGCGCCTCTGCCTATCCCTTCGGGGATATAAGGCGTAAGTGTGTGTGTGTGTGTGAGTGAGTATAAAGCTGGGTGGATCGTTAGATATATAACTATTGAAATCTCTACTGCGCTCATCTGTTTTTGACACGTTTCTGAAAATACAACAACTTTAGGTAGCCGATGAAGAATGAATAACCTCTGGCCTCTATTCACGTTAAATACAGAATGGGAGGCGTGACTCGATCATAAACTATCTATTTTAAACCCTTTTGATGTGCTTTAAATAAAAAATAACACACACCACGCTTTTATCCTCGATCGAGAGTACCCACTTTCCACATTATCTGTCCTGTCCCATTATATGCTTTAATAAGGTCAAAAATCTATTGAGTCTACTTCGTTACGTCGGAATTGGGATATCTAGCTAATACGCAAGGCGATGTTAACCATCAAAGTTGACCGGTATCAAATCTGCCGTTCGCCTTCATAGGTATATAAAAAAAAATCTAAATAATTCATGAACTTTACATACGAATTATAAGAAATTATTTACAAGCAATGGAGTCTTCTTTAAAATTTCTGTTTTCATTCTTGCAAATTAAATATTTTTTAAACACAGTGCCTTATTAAAATTGCGAATTATTTTTTTTTTTTTTATTGCATCGAATCACGAGACGAGCATGCCGTTCACCTGATGGTAAGCGATACGATCACCCATAAACAGTAGAAACACCATCCAGCACCTTGAGTTACAAAGTATTGTCTGGCATTCCTCTGCGCTCGTCATCCTGAGACATAAGATTTTAACTCTCATTATGTCCAGTAGTTACACTGGATACAGTGTCCATCAAACCAAGATCACAACAGTGCATCTGCAACTTGGCAGTAGAAATAGAATTTGCGGTGGTTCTTACCCAGACGGACCCTTACACATGAGAGTCCGTCATTCAATGCCATAAAAAAGTAAGTATTATAACTTATATTAAACTTGTCCAATTTATTTATTTATTTGTATGGACAACAAAACAGATAACAATCGAATACATTGTGAGATACATGAACATAAAGTCTTATTCTAGATTGCAATCCTAACTATGTTGACACATCATTGTTACTATTTAGATCTAAACAGCTAAGCCCTTAGCAGCAGCTGTGTGAATATAAAAAAGAAAAAACAACAATAATCAGAAACTATAATGACTAATGTAAGACAAACGATATGGGAGTTGTATCTGACTGTGGTGCTGAGAATATGTGTTTGACTGATCGTCGGAAAGTACTATACTTTGGAGTGTGTATATCAAGTGCCGAATGTTTTATAGATAATTCATTATACAGGCGGGACATTCTTGTAAGAGGATTATAATAAGATGTATTATTTTTGCATACTTGTAAGTTAAACTTCCTCATGGGTATACGCGGATTATACTTGGTGTTAAAATTTACTAAACTCATACAGTGGTTATGTATTAATTCATTCAACATCATTTAAATATAAAAAAACTTTGTATAATATCAATGTTCAACATACATATATGTAAAAACCACATTCATAATTTCAACGGGATTTTTAGATTAGAAATATTTGAATTTGAGAATTTTGAAAACGGAATTTCTAAACGAGTCAGAACCCCGTGAATATGCGGTCAGCTTAACTGGTAAAACGATAAACTTGAATACATTCTAAAACAAAATCCAACTAAAAGTAAATCCAGTAGCTTACATTCACTAATTCCGGAAAGTTTAGCGGTAACCGGTACATGTTTGACTAGTTAACTGTAACTTCATGGTTATTAATTATTACTACTACCTTATGGAACGTGCGTTTGTACTCGTAACGTGTGCATACTGCCTTATGTCAAACAAAAGAGCATTTAAATGGGGCAATTTCTTCTTGCAATAATTGTACGCAAGCCTTACTAGAAATAACAGTCCGATTATTGTTTCATACTATTCAGACGCAGGTGATTTTCTTTATATCTATCAAGATTCGTATTATTGTTGTGTCTTCACTATTGCCATTGCAAGAAATAATTGCATGTGTTCATTGTAAGCAATTATTGCGTCGTCTAAATTCGGCTTTAAACGAGTGGATCCGAGAGAAAAACTACTTACACAACCCCTAAGGCATGTGACCAAACTTTTGAAACTTTGTAATCCTCTGAGGGGATTTGTTTATTCGCTCACTAATTGTTTGGGATTAAATGATTAGTGGTACGTCACCCGCAGAAAATTCGGAACAAATTTGGTAGTGTAGCTGCCTTGGTCTAGCTGAGTAGTTATGTTTAGCATTCATGAATTAAAATGTGTCTTAAAAAGTCTTAAAGTGTTGGTTTCGACCTCGCTCTGCCTGTCTGCCTATATGGTACCTGCCTCGGCGGCGTAGTTACACTGTGTGCACTGTACGTCTATCGAGCTGAGGTATTGGCTTCAAATCCCAGATCAAGTAAAGTGACGTTGGAATTGTCTGCGTTTTATCAGCCCAGATCTGGTCATGTGTCCGGTATATAGCACTAGGCCTGCCCCTTACATGGGATCTAACATAGATAGCGAAATCTCGTAGTGTTACACCTCTGCCTACACCTAAAAAGGGGAAAAGGCGTGATGATGTATTTATTTATCTAAATAGGAACATCAACAGTAAATATATTCAACAGTCTAATACACTTAAATAACTAATACGACATGCACCAATCAAATATGTACACAACATTACAAGAATGTATGTTTATGCTGATAAGGAATTGTTTGTACATCTTTATCCAAAACCATTCAGATATTTCAGCGTTCATTTCTAATACACATTCAAAGATTTATTAGTAAGTTTTTAATATGTTTACGGTCTTGGAAAGCAAATATTCGTTACAGAATCGCATTTCGCGTTAAGAAATGTTTGTATTAATATTAGGTGTTTTATAGATGTTCCTGTTGCCGGGTTAAACTTGTATTGCAGTACGTCGCAAAGCCTTTCATATCCGACATTGCTTAAATGTTTGAAATGTGAAACGAAATAATTTTATTCAAGATTTTCATGCTGGCTTTTTTCGGTGTCAGATTTAACTGAATCAAAAATGGAGAAGGTAACTCAAACTAAGTGGAAAGGTGACTTTGGTTGACCGTTTTTTATGATAAAGGGGGAAAACGAGCATACGGTTCACCTCATGGTAAGTGATCACCGCCGCCCATCAACATCTGCAATACCAGGGCATAGAGATGCGTTGCCGGCCTTTTGGGTGGGAATCCGCTCTTTTTTTTAAGGTCGCCAGGTCGTATCTGCCCGGAAATGCTCACGGCCCAATGTTGACACTTGGGAGTACAGCATCAGCCGAGCGAGCAGTAGACCAAGTCCCTAACAAGTACATCCTTCATCAGCATACTAAAATTCGCAGTGGCCTTCTTCGGCGCATTCTTCCCCAGTACACTGGATAACCTTACGCGAAACGCATGAAAAAGTATTGCGTTGACCCCACATTAGGATAGAAACATCTAAAAAGACTACACACGATGAACTCACTTTGTCATACCTGGTTGAAATGTCACCAAAAAGTTTTAAATTTTTCCCATAAACCGACTTCGCCGATTCACATATTTGACAATGTCGGGTATCGAAACGCAAACCTTTGATGTCGTGAGGGAAGACTTAAGCCGTTTTGAGGGCGCAATTATCAGCCTCTTGGAGTCCCATCTCTCATGTTAAGTGCTACTTATATCTTGTTACTTTGAGGTGTGAGCTTTGTATAGCAGGGATGAGAGATAATATAATAATAGATATGGTTGTATCGACATAAGTTAATGATCGTAATCGACTGATAAGTATAAATTGTTCAAATATGGTAAATCGTGGAGCGAATTGATAGTTAAATCGTATCGGTATGATTTAGCGTAAGCCTAATTGGAAACTGAATGGACTGTCGAGGATGTCCGCAGGTTCAAAACTCAAGGCACATACCTCTGACTATTTATTATATTCTAAAATCTAGGCTCTAGAAAATAGACCATCTCAAACTTGGGCCCTTAAACGAAACACTTGGCTCTATTCCAAATCGAATTAGAAATCCCTCATAAAGATACCCTGGGAGTCTAACACAGGGTCTTCGGATCCACACACCCCACATTCAACTTATCCAAACAAATATAACACGTATTACCATTATAAAGAGCGCGAAATTTGTTCAGACGATAATATATTATACCGTAATGTTGGTATAAAGCAAATAAAAACGCTACAAAGCGTATGAAAAGGCAACCTTCGCCCTATTTCCGTGGTAATGAAGTATTCATAGCTTGCCGTTGGCGTTTATGTTTGGTCCAATTCACAAACATTGGATGATATCGTCGGGGATAATATTGTCGCCTAAAAGTCATTTTTATATTGTCAGTCATAAGTCTAGTATAATAAGTATTAAACTTGATTTGGGTTCTTCCTCACTTATGGTGACTTTTATTATAAATGCGAAGGTTAGTGATTTTTGTCAAAAGTAAACATAGAATATTTCAGCGCACTGACAAACCAAGTCTTCGATTAGTTTGTCCAAGAGGCTGGCGGGCTCCATGCACGCCTTTTTGTAATCTTTCAGAGTTCTTATTCGTCAGAATGCGAGAGATTCTGATTAAGAGTCGACTCATGTGAGCATTTCGGTTGCGTGTACATGCACAACCCACGACCTTCGATATAAAGGAGAGAGTATTATGGGACGGAAAACACACGGCAAAACTGGGTCTCGTAGTTAAACCTCTGTCTACCCCTCGGAGAATAAAAGCGTGATGGATGTTCGTGATTTGTTTTAATTTGCACAGAAGTAAGAATCTATGCGAGCTAAGGTTAGTCCGTTTCCAAAACATCTGGAATAAGAATTACACAAATTTATTGTGAAAGAATCCATTGAGTAGTTTTATTTCAATAACTTAGCTTAGTTTTCGGTCTGCAACCCGCAAATGCTATTTATCCAATGAACAGACTTTAAGGTAAAAAGAACGTAATTTCTATATTCCATTTTGTCTATTTTTTGTATTATTGTTCTGTTTGTAATAAATATAAAAAATAAGACCCGCTACCGTCTCCAACTCACACCACTATATTTGGAAGCATTTTGAGACACTAATGAATCGCTATTCGTTGCTTTTGATATGCTTTAATTAGACCACCGACACTTCTGTTTTGCGAACGTGAATTGTAGTTAAACCTTTAAATGGAGATAATTTGTAAACTGTTCATGTATTTTCTAGTAGCGTGGCCAAGAAGATTATAATATGACCGTTTGATTGTCGGAGGATGTTCTATGCTGTAGACGTGTATAGGGCGTATATATTTTAAGACGGGCTTTAACTGCTATACCTCCAAAAACTACCAGCAGACGGCGAATTGATGCCGCATTTCTTACAAATTTTACGGTGAAATATTTTGCAAATTCTGACCTTAAAAGTATTCAAACCTCTCAAAGTCCCATAGAATCTTTAGATCATTATAAGAAACAGAATCGATTGGCATCGAATAAAGTTTTTGCATCAATTGCCTATCTTCTTGGCGACTACATATTTTTCAAAATCTGTGAATTCAGATTGTAATGTCTTTAAAAATGATGTACAGTCTCGTAAGAAAGTTTACTTGTAGCCACAGCGGTTTAGGGAGATGCCCTTGGTGCTCCATCTCAAAAATCCACCTGTATACTACTTGATCGACCTATTTGTAGAAACCATATGATGATTTTATTCTATTACTAGATTTTGCCCGCGGCTCCACCCGCGTTAAAAAGTTTTTCCGGGATAAAAATCCCGCTTTTTATTTTCCCGGGATAAAATGTAGCCTATGTGTTAATCCAGGACATGATCTATCCGTGTGCCAAATTTCGTCGAAATCCGTTCAGCAGTTTTGCGTGAAAGAGTAACAAACATCCATACATCCATTTCGCCTTTATAATATTAGTAAGAAGTAAGACATACATACATATATACACTCACCCCTTTTTGTCCCCGAAGGGGTAGGTAGAGGAGCAACTAGTGCACCCACTTTTCACCATTATTCCGTCCCATGTGATAGGGGGCGAGCCTATCGACATATCGGGCACAAATCCCAGACTCCGAGCTGATACTGAATAGAAAAACTCAATATCACTTTGCCCGACTCGGGGATCGAACTCGAGATCTAAGCATTGCAGTCGTACCGTAATACAACTACGCCACCGAGGCAGTGTTCTATTACAATGTGAGATTCATATTTATAGTTTGGACGACTAACTTGAATGTTTACCACTTTCATAAAATAAACGGAAAGTAACTGTTATCTATTCAAAGTCAATATCAAAATAATCTTTTTTTAAATTGACTTTTTCCAAAGCTCTTTCAATCATAAAATCTTTAAATTTCTAGAGCTAGAACAATAAATTATTGGAATTATATATAATAACCTCTAAGTTTATTATCTTACGGCAGATCTGTTTACCCCACGATAAAGGCCACTTTCAGTTCCTGACACTTGTTTTGTTTTATGCGATTCTAATCCAGACTTTGTCTGTTACTGCTCATATATCATCTTTCCATCTACTAATGGGAATATCATAAATTTTTTTCTATTAATCTATAGTTCCAATAGTTGCTATTACATTAACAAAAAATCAAACCAAACAACAATACTGCAATTCAAAAGCTTTCGATCAATACGATTTTTAAAACAACTTCAACGCCTCGCCGAACTAAATAACAAAACTACCATGAATCAACCTCTATAATGGAATGTACTTTGTTCGTATTTGTCTGACTTAAGAGTTGGAGCTCTGGATTGTCCTTAAAGAAAATGAGGTTTTTAAATTGTTTTCTTCTGTATTTATTTATTTATTTATTTATTTATTTAGTTATTTATTTAGTTTTAGAGTTACCAAAAGGAGATACATTAATCATTATAAATAATAATTATATCAAACTATAAAACCAAAGTTCAATGTTCCCCCGTAAACAGGCAACTACAGCATACAATGAGTGGCTTACATAACTCATAATTATTTTAAATAAATTTATAAATCTAAAGTAATGGAACAACAACAATAATAGAATATAAAATAGCCGATAGCATACAACAATAAACTAGTTATAATTAAAAGCAGAAACAAATATAATGTTGGTTATCCAAAATTAAAAGAACTGTGAATTAATTTTTTTTTTGAACGAGGACAATTTATCGTTAAAGATATCCACATCAAGTGTTCGAGGTAGGTAGTTATAAAGATTTGTCATGCGTGTTATTGGTGAATTAGCACCCATGTTTGTTCTGTGAAAACGACTCTTGAACAGTTTAAAGACATTCGGACGTGGTAAGGTTCTTGGTACAGATATACTTATCATACTTAGCAATTGCGGACAGTCAATTTTATTGTTCAAAATCTTGTAAAAGAATATTAGGTCGTTTATTTTACGCCTGTTAATAAGTGATGTCATTTTCATATAAGATAATCTTTCTTTGTAAGATGTGAACATTTTACGGATTTTATAATTGTAAGTGAGATAAGATACAAATCGTTTTTGAACTCGCTCTACTCTATTTTTATGTACATCATAGAAGGGAGACCATACTTGCGAGCAATACTCAAGACGACTCAATTCTGTAGACGTCTTATCCAGTGTTTAGATAGATTAGAGTAGCAAAGGACATTACAGCGGCACGCGATTTACCCTAGTCATCATCGGTTCATGGAATATTTGCTTGATTTTCAATAGTCATTCGTTGGGTTACTTCTCTCTTGTATTTCATTTTAATGGATGTTCGATTAAAGTCTATAGTTTTATGTATATTCGGGACTCATGATTTATTTTGTTCTGATTTTAAAATACCACTTTAATTTTTTGGGTTAAAAATGGTGCTTATTAGGGCGTGGTCAATTCATTATTGTATCAAAGTATTATATTATATTATTAAATTGATAACATGAGATTTAATGCATAACATAATAAATATCTTCACATAAATAGTAATAATAGCTTATAGCCTTCGGGACTAGGCCTTCATCTCAGAGACCCATGTCCAGCAGTGGGACAATAACACAGATATTGACCAGAACACAATAGATTCTAAGATTCCCAGCCTTAACACATCTTACCTCACTATTAGCTAAATATCGGCCGCAGGGCTGCCGGGCAATCAATACCCATACGACGCGGAACACCGACAAGATTAATGTGCGAAACTTTGAACAAAGATCTTTATCGACAACCCTATAGACTGTAGATAATTAAACAAGTTGTTTATTGATGGATTTTTGTTACTTGCTAAGTTTTGCGGGTGGCAGAAAAGTAAGTTTAGCTTGAATTGGATGATAGCCTAGTTGGGAATGGAAAGGTCTGACTAGACGGATGTCCACAGGTTCAAAACCCAAGGCACACACCTCTGATATTTCGAAGTTATGTGTGTATTGTATTTCAATTATCGTTCGCTCTAACGCTGAATTACATACTTGAGAATTGCCCAAAAATTATTTCGAATATATGTGAAGTCTGCCAACCCGCACTAGGCTAGCGTGGTAGACTAAGGCCTTAACCCTCTCAGTAGTAGAGGAGGCCCGTGCTCAGCAGTAGGCAGTACCTATATAGTACAGAGCTAGTATGGTAAGCGTGGCTGAGATATTTTTTCATAAGAACAGGTGAACTGTGTATATTGAGCTATGTAGCTACCATACGTATATTAGTATTACTTCAGCTATGATAAAGTAACTTAGATTAGCTTTCGGTCTGGAGCCCGTGTTACTATATAATACAGGTTCATTTCAACATTGCCTTAATGAAACCACACAGTCTTTACCTCTGCTATCATTGTGCTCAAAATCATCCGTGAATAACGAATATTTTCCTAAAAATACCGTTGTTGGTTTTAAAATTCTGTAACACTTTGTAGTTTAGTGCGATTGTAGTGTCTGCGAGAGTTTATTTCCGAATGAAAGTGTGATGTCGCTGCTCGAAGTCTTTTAGAGTAATAATAGTCGCGTGAACGTGTAAAACTAAATTTACATTTTATTGTTTTTTATTTTGTTCATAAATTACACATTTGTGTTTTAAGTTAGGTGATTTAATCATAGATTAAAGTAACTTTTTGTAAAGTATTATTTTCAAGAACAATTATGTACCTATGTGATTTCATTTAGTAACGTCATGTCTATTTATTTATCACCGCAATGTCTATTTCTACTGCCAAGCAGCAGTGTGTATGCACTGTTGTGTTTAGATTTGAAGGACATTGTAGCCAGTGTAACTACAGGACATATTGAGACTTATACATCTTATGTCTCAGAATGACGAGCGCAGTGGAATGCCACACAGTACTCTGTAAATCAAGGTGCTGAATGGTGTTGCTACGGTTTATAGGTGGCCGTATCGCTTACCATCAGGCAAACGGCATGTTCGTCTCGTCATTTGATGCAAAAAAAATGTAAAATAGATAATATAAGTATTCACCCATACATTTTTTCATAGCATTTTCTAAGGTATTATTTACCAAAAAAGGAAGAGGGTCATATAATGTTAAATTATTTTCGCCCTTAAACACACAATACTAGACCTATCACCCACACGGTCCCGATCTGAACATAATTAGAAAGGAATAACAAAACGCATCAGTTAATCACTTTACGTTGATTTTCTGTTTATAAAATAATAAACAAACAATTGTTCATTTAATTACAAATAATGTTGGCGGGATGGAAAACCAGTATTTTGTTTGTTACAACCGATATGGGAATGCACGCTGACTCCTGAGGGATTCCTATCAGTTCGGAAATTTCTGGCGTAAATGACGAGAAGTAATTTCAATGTGGGTTATAGTGGTTTTGTATGTATATATATAAGCAGAAAAACGTATATTTCCCCTTTCAAGGGTAGGCAGGGATCACACCGACATTTGGGAAGCTATGGTAGGTCCATGTAGTAGGAGAGCCTAAGGCAATTTAGTGAGCATAAGTCCAGACTTCTGCCAAATGATCAGTAGTAAAACCTAATATAACATCATTCGACCCGAGGTCGAAAATTGAGCAGAGAAGACTGAATTAAGAAATGGGAATGCTGCCTTGTAGAGCGATAGGCTCACTCAATATCACCTCATGGGATAGATATTAGCAGGTTTGGATACACTTGCGCCTAACATGAAAGATTACGTATGAGAGTATTTTGCTTAATGTTTTCATCAACAATTGTAATTTTAAAACACAATTAACAGTCAGCAAACATAAAGAGCCCAATAAATGTTTTCCTCAGAATATTTTGAACAGGAAATACTAGCAAAGGCTTCCTTTTCCGTTGCGGCTGCAAGCGTCACGTAAATAAATTTTCAACTCCTTTATTGTCTTGTTGTAAAGGATTTCATACGTCCTTCATTGTTTTATATCGATTTCGTTTCGGTAATCATTTTCAATTTCGACTTTATCTGAATTCGATTATTAGAGTTGTATCTCTAGTACTGCCTCGGTGGCGTAGTGGTATTGCGTACGCATTACGAGTACGATTTGCGCGCTGAGGTCCTGGGTTCGAATCCCGGGTCGAGCCAAAAAAATTGTGACTGGGTTTTTCCATCTTAAAATTTACTCAGTCGCAGCTCGGAGTCAGGAAGTTGGCGGTGTGATACCCCCGTGCCTCGGAAAGCACGTAAAGCCGTTGGTCCTGCGCCTGATCTCTCTCCGGTCATGTCGGATTGCCGTCTCACCGGACTATGAGAGTGAAGGAATAGCGAGTGCATCTGTGTATTGCGCACACACTTGTGCACTATAATATCTCCTGCGTACCTGGCTGATCTCCGTTGAGATTGGCCGCCGTGGCCGAAACTGGCTAGGAGGATTTCATTTTCATTCATCTCTAGTATTGAGTTCTTGAACAAACAACTGTGTTAAAGACCTTTAATATTAAATTTTACTTCATTTATTTAATTTTTTGTGTCGCAGTGTTGCGCGAAAGAATATTCTAGTATTTGTATTAGTTTATAACATAGTACCTTTTTCTCGCGGCTCCGCCCACGTAAAAGTTTTTTCCGGTACAAATGTACCGCTTTATATTTTCTCGAGATAAAAAGTGGCCTATGTCACTCACTGATAATGTTTTCGAATTTATCCATTATACATAAACACAAATAAAATCTTTCCTCTTTATAATATTAGTATAGATAACCAGAAGTATTTTTTTCATAAGCTGTTGAGAATTCCAATAGACTTAACAGGTAATCAACCCACCTAATGGTGTCACGACCAGTGTTTCAATTACAAACTCTAAGGTACTGGAACTAAGGAATGCGCTTTTTATCCTGAGACAGAATTTACCATGGCTTTTATTGTAAATATGATAGGATGAGGAAACGAGAAAGCTGCACGCCTGATGGTAAGCGATGAGCGCCCATAAACAGTAGTAAAGCCCTCAACATTGAATTACAAAGTACTGCTTGAGACTCCACTGCGCTCGTCACCATGAAACATAAGACTTTAAGTCTCATAATGCTCATAAATGACGCTGGCTGCAATATCCTACAAAGCGGAAGACATTCGTGCAATAGACATTAAGGTGGTACTTATCTAGACGGACCCTCGCACATGAGAGACCTAATACCAGTAGAAATGTCCAGTACGTACAACAATGTTCTTCATACAACAATGAGCTACAAGACACTCTACTTCTTAGTAAAAAATGTGCTTAGCATAGCAACTTAATGAAGTTGTAATTTATCGAGACAAATCCGTTAAGACTGCATGGACACCAGAAATAAACAAATCAATTAACAGCTAATTATTTGAACTCTCTAGAACAGTTACAAACTTTAAACTTGAAGCACGGAATCAAGCTACCTTTAAGTAATTTTGTACGACTCAAAGTTCGAGATAACAGTTCAAAATTATCAGTAACGGAACTCCCAAGTTATATTTTAGTTCAATTATCAGAGTTGGCGTGAACTTTCATTTTCTATAAACAAAACAAAGGGAGGTTTCGGAGTTGATTCTAATGAATTACCTAAGCTTGTTAAAACTTATTTAAGAGGTGCTTAAATGGTTCAATGGGGTTTTGTTTATCCAGTATCAAACAATCTTATGACGAGACGAGCATGCCGTTCGCCTGATGGTAAGCGACACCATCCAGCATCTTGAGTTACAATGTTTTGTGTGGCATTTCAGTGCGCTCGCCATCCTAAGACATAAGATGTTAAGTCTTATTATGTCCAGTAGCTACACTGGCTACAATGTCCTTCAAAGCGAAACACAACAGTGCATGCACACTGCTGCTTGGTGGTAGATATAGACGTCGCGGTGGTACCCACGCAGACGGACTCTTAGATATGAGAGACTTACCACCAGTATACAAGTACTTCGCCCGTTTCGATGCAATGTAAATGCACAAATGCTAGAAATAGATTTGTAATCCATAATCATAAGGTAATCAATCTCTACACTTAAATCAAAGCAGGTGCCTCTACAACGTTATTTACCTTCGTAAACCATACACAGAAAACTGCTTTCTAAAACAAATATTCTTTTGAAGTTACGTAATTTCATGTTCATATATAAATAATTTTAACATAAATCTGGCGTGCGAGAGACGTCTGTGCGGGACACACTGATCCTACCATTTAAATTGGTTCGCTGAAATTTTATACATACAGAATAACTTAACTTACTTTTAAATATGATAAGTTTTGTTTGCTTTGGCCCAGCGAGTCTTTATATGCAAAAAATGGTTTGATGACTGAACAAAAAGAAAATTTCTTTGGAATTGTTTATTGTCTTATCACAACATTAATCAATCACAACGTCCTATTCTATATTATACTAATGCACAACAAATCCAACTAACGGGTCATTACTACTGCGAGGATTTAGGCCTTAGGGCGCCTTCAAATTAGCCACTTAATGCCCCGCGGAGGCAGCGCAAACGCAACTCTGCAGCCGCGATGATTTCTAATTCTATAGGAATTGTTAAAAAATAATCAGTGCAATTTTTTTGGCAAGGTAGCACTTCTGCACCTAATGCTAAGTGAAGTGCAGCCCAAACAAAGTGTCGACTGGCAAGAGACGAAAACACCGCCAGCCGGCCTGCCTAAAAGCTTAAAAAAAAATCTAAGAGCGCATTCAATTTGCCGCTGAACCAAATTTGAATACGCTCTTAGTTCACAAAGCCGGCTAGGCAGGCAGAATTCACATACCTTCGGAATTCTTAAATTCTCCGATTACTTCATGATGTTTTCTTTACCGTCAAAACGAGAAATGTCAATAATACTTAACGTCGAATAGTGGCGTGTATGAACCTATGGACCTTCTCAATTCGTTCACTTCGGCATATTCAATCCAATATCGAAAATCGTGATGTGCAAATGTCGTCACGTTTTCTCCCGGTATCCGATGCATAATAATCGGTATTCGTTCATAGAGATTCTTGTGGCTCCAGACCTTTTTCCAGCCGTGCCTCGCATCATAATCTTGGAGTAGGTTAATTGATTTCCTAAGTTCAAGAACACGGTAAGTTAGGTCATGTTGTTGGTTTTTAGGTACTATAGTTTATCTATTGAAATGAAATGATGTATTCGAATCATTGTTAAACATTACTTAGATTCAGTCAGTTTTTACTCTACCACCAGTTCGGAAAGCAGTTTCCACAAGTTACATCACGCATTCGGTTCATGATAAATTTTCAAGTTCCATCCGAGTGCACAACCTGCTCAGGGATCATGAAATAATTTGTTCTGCTTGAATTGTTTTCTTTAAGAGCAACACATCGGCAGCAACTAACAATATTTCACTTTCATTCTAATTATGAAATTCATTGTTAAACTAATGGATTGGATTGATTGACAGTTGTTTAAACTAAGTTTATTGAAGCGTTCTTATGCGAAACATAAAAAATGTCTATATCTACTATAAATCTCTATCTCTGTTCTGTGACTATAAACGTACGTAAAAAAACATTATTGGAGACGCAGTAGTATTATATTTTTTATATTCCATTGAATGACGAGACGAGCATACTGTTTGCCTGATAGTAAGCGATACGACCACCCATAAACATCACCTTGAGTTACAAAATACTGTGTGGCATTCCACTGCGCTCGTCAGCCTGACACATAAGATGTTATGTCTCCGCTATGTAGATAAAATCCGCAAAATAGTTTTATTTTAATGTCTAACATTAGCGTAAATAGAAGAAGTCATTATGTTAAGTCTCTTTATGTCCAATAGTTACACTTGCTAGAATGTCCTTCAAACCGAAACACAATAGTGCATGCACACTGCTGCTTGGCGGTAGAAATAGACATTGCGTTGGTACCCACCCAGACGGACGCTTACATATGAGAGACCTTCCACCAGTTAATATTATGCATACCATGGCGTTACTTATCTAGCTGTCTTCGGGGCATATCGTCGTCCGGCATTCACTACCGCGAATGTAAAATTGGGGCACTTTACAGGAGAGACAAAAAACTGATTTTATTATAATGTACACTTTACCTTCTGCTAAACTATTGTTATTTAGCAATAACAATAGTTATTTAGCATATGCTAAATAACAATAGTTTAGCAGAAGGTAAAGTGTACATTATAATAAAATCAGTTTTTTGTCTCTCCTGTAAAGTGCCCCAATTTTACATTCGCGGTACTGAATGCCGGACGACGAATTATCCTATCTTATATTCATTTAGTTTCCTCACATTGCAGTATAAAATATAGCCTTCTCTCTCATTTGTGTCAAATAAAATCATATTATAATACATCAAAAATATGATAACTCAACCTGGATATATAAGATACATTACCTACAAATCTCGAGCTACCGGTCAATAGGCCATTGACCTTTACCGTGTGTCCCTAAGGAATCGGATCTTACCGGGATTTCGCGAAAATTCTTTTCTCATTATTTGAGTGTAGAGTTAGACGCGGCGATAGCCTAGTTGAGAGTGGAACAGACTGCCGAGACGAATGTCCGCAGGTTCAAAACCCAAGGGCACGTACATCAGATTTTTGTAAAAAGTTATGTGTGTATTCTTTGTGAATTATCGCTCGCTTTAACGGTTAAGGAAAGCATCGTGAGGAAACTCGCATATCTGAGAAGTTCTCTGAATTTCGAAGGTATGTGTAGTCTGCCAACCTGCACTAGGCCAGCGTGGTGGACTACGACCTAACTCCTCTCAGTTGTAGAGGAGTCCCGTGCTCAACAGTGGGCAGTATATAATACAAGGCTGATATGGTGGAGCGTAGAGTTTCGAAGAGGTGCGTGCTTTCGATATTGGGCAATATTTGTTTCTCGCCCCATATCTTTATAAACAGCATCGTACATTGCCATAATAATATGTTCGTGTCTCCGCGTGCGACGAAGCGTGCTGCTGCTCTATAAACGGAAAAATTGCCTGACGCGCCATAAGACTCCACGCCACACGCGCCGCGAGTCGCCCCGCGTCTCCGAAAACGAGGCCATAGGTGGATCATTAGGGCAGGTTGTACACTTATGTACGAACGGTCGCTATCCGATACGAGTGGCCTACGCCTTAAATCGTTTACGGTGACACAAGTATAAAAACATTTCTCAGCTAATAAATTCAGGAGCTGAATGCGGGTTCCCATTGTTGGTACATTATGCTGGATTTTGATATACATTGTTTATTTTTAATTTGATTGTTATACCAATAAAATATATATTTATTATTATATGTGAGAAGTTATAGTAACTTTGCTTAGTTCCTGACCTTCAACCCACAAGACTTAGTTGAACCAATTGTCAACTTCATTACTGTGATTATATTGTTGGCTCTTTACTGCCATATTGTGTCTTGTATCTAGCGTACCGACTGCCTCGGTGGCGTAGTTGTATGACAGCACGACTGCAAAGCTGAGGTCTCGGGTTCGATCCCCGGGTCGGGCAAAGTGATATTGAGTTTTTCTATTCAGTATCAGCCCGGAGTCTGGAATTTGTGCCCGATATGGTGATAGGCTCGCCCCGTATCACATCATGGGACGGAATGACGGCGAAAAGTGGGCGCACTAGTTGCGCCTCTGCCTACCCCTTCGGGGATAACAAGCGTGAGTGTATATGTATATGTATGTATACAGCGTAACTAAATGAAACCACATATTCGTCTATACCTCTGCTAACATCGTACTAAAAATTAACAATGAATAACGAATACTTTCGCCAAAAATCCCGGTTATAGTATTCGATTTTTTTTATCATTTTATAGTTTAGTGCGAATATGGTGTGTGCGTGAGTGTATTTCTGACTGAAAGTGTAATGATGATGCTGCGAGGAATTCTCCTAGTGCAGTCTTAGGGGCATTAGAGCGTGTAAACTTAAAGTTACATTTTATTTATATTTATTTTGTTGGACACTTACACTTTTTTATTTTACACCTATGGTTAAAATAACATAATGGAAAGTGTTATTTTCAACGAGATAAGTATGTGGTTTCATTTATTAACGCAATGTCAAAATGACCCTGTATGTATCTAGCGTAGTATGTTGATAACGACGGCGCCCTAATTTTTGGCATTGTTTATGAATCAAAGGTTATTTTAACTATTTGATTTGAACCAAAGTTACAGCGAAAAAGGTAAAATAAGCAGCGAGTTTTTAGTCGATGAAATATTTCAAATAAATAACTTTTCAGTAACAGAAACTTTGATAAAACGTCAATCAATATTTAAAGGTTAGTTCATACCGTAAGCTGTAAAATTAACATTAAGCTTATAAATCCTTGTTTACAATAGTATCAATTTCTCCCACTAAGTAGCAATGTACATATATTTTAACCGACTTCCAAAAAGGAAGTTCTGTATTTGACCCGTTGTAAGTTGTATGTCTGCAATGTTTTCAAAAACTACTGATTCACTTTGGATGGGGTTCCGTCTTTTAAATGTATATTTTTATTTATGTTTCCGATTACAGGACATCGTACTCGATGCGACGTCGAATCATGATGGAACGGCGCCGGGAGCAAAACCCAGTTTCATTTAAAACGAAACCCCGAATCCCGTCGCAACACTTGACGTTAAACTTCCTGTTTTTGATTAAACCCATAAAGGCAAACAAAACGTGGCGCGGGGAGATTGGCAAATTATATTCAACAAAAAATATATCTTGAGAAATTCGTATCTCATTCTTGAGGAAGAAACATTTGCTTGTGTATCCTCTGAAAGGGGCGCCTTTCGTAAACACCGTTTTCTTTTACAGTTTCCCTACGGTTAGTAGCCTGACGCGAGTCGGCTTTTCGGGCCACACCGGTCTTTAGGGTGAACGCTTAAGGCGCTCGTAACCCTTTTAAGTTAAGTGACCATGCTGAGGGCAACCCACTAACGGGTTACGAACCTGAGCTCAGGACGGCCACTGGGAGAGGATGAGACATCAACGATTAGTCGGGACGTAAATACCGATTTCGCTTGACTAACGGTGGGAGTCTGACTAGTTCTGCTTTGCCTGTTTTAGTCTTCAAGCAGTAGTGCCTTAGTGTTGGAAGGGGTATATAGCATCGTGACTTCTCCAATTTTCTTGGTTAGATGTATGAGGTTCGAGTGGGTTGGTTTTATAACCGACTTCATAAAAGATGAGGTTCTCAATTCCACGTGTATGTTTTTTTATGATGTTACCTCAGAACTCCGTCATTTATTGACCGATTTGGAAAATTCTTTTTTCATTACAAAGAATATACTACTAAATTAGTCCCATAGATTTTTTATCAAAAACGGTTGAGTAGTTTGTTTTTAAAACAAAATAACTTGAAATGCGAAAACAATGTTTAATTAGGCACTTTAAATTTAATTTTAGTGATATTTACACGTTATTGAAGGCGGTTTTTTTATTTTTTATTTATTCGATATTAGCTCTACTTCTCACTGAATGTCCAAACATACCAACTGACTAGGGAACCCAGACGAATATTTCGAAGTTACTGACTGGCGAAGTAGTGTGGTTGTAATATAGAGCTAGTGTGGTATGTTATGGTAGTTATTTGTATATTGCATCGAATGACGAGACGAGCATACCATTCGCCTGATGGTAAGCGATACGACCACCCATAAACAGTAGCAACACCATCCAGCCCCTAGAGTTACAAAGTACTGTGTGGAATTCCACTGCGCTAGTCGTCCTGAGACATAAGAAGTTAAGTCTTGTTATGTCCAGTAGTTACACTGGTTGTAGTGTCCTTCAAACCGAATTACAATACTGCTGCTTGGCGGTAGAAATAGACATTGCGGTGGTACCCACCCAGACGAACCCTTACATACGACAGACCTACCAGTCAAATAGTGTAATAGTGGCCACCAGTAGTGGAGGCTTAGTTATTTGAGCAAATTTTGTGTGTGACACAATACCTGACACGCACAAAATTTGCTCTAAACCGAAAAACATTCCCACCTCCCGGAACAAATAAAAAAATCTATCCGGGTTGTCTATTATTTTTAACAACCAATACGTGATTTCCTAATATTCGGTCACTACATATTGAAATGCAAGCGGTTTTTCCGCAGTACAGGATATTTTTTCCACACCGCAAGCGAGCATAAAAGGTACTAAAAAAGTGTGAAAAATTCTGCGGAAAGCTTTTACTAGACCGCTGTTTGAATAATTTGCTCTTTCGCGATTGTGCGGTAGTTTTTTGTTTATTATTTTTTACGCGGTTCAAATAGTTCAAGATGTTATTATGTTGGTCTACCTGTGGACTTACAAGTATTATATTGTATAACACCGTTTTTTTTCAGGGGTAGGCAGACTGCAGACAGGAACTGCCTCATATTTCGCTAGCTACATTACTAGGTAGCGAGTTTATAGGCTGCCTTGAAGACGTAGTTGATTACGTGTGCATTACCAGACCCCTCTAAGGTCCTGGGTTCAAATCAACGGCTGGGATATTGGGTTTCTCTGCTCAGTATTAGCCCGGAATTTGTGCCCAATATGGCGGTAGGCTCGCCACCTATCACATCATGGGACGGAGCGAATTCGGTCTAAAGTTTGTGCCCTGGTTGCACCTCTGCCTACACCTTCGGCGATAAATAGCGTGATATGTGTGTCAGTTTATTTATCAGGCAAAATTTCAGACTCGAGACTTCCATATTGTTTAGGAACGAGAGTCTCGTTACGGACCTTTAAGAAACGGTTCAAGATTGGGGCACCAACTCCGCGAGGTTTTTGATCCTAGTTGAAATCACGTAATATTTATTGTTCTTTCGTCTAGCATTGCATTTAATGAAACGATAATATTAGTCCTCTCAACTGTAGTTAAACACGACTTCGATAGTGATAGTAGTGGGCGAACAACAACGTATGGTGTTTTTGCATCACGAGACGAGCAAGTTGCTAGGTCGTTAGTGAAGGAGAACACAGTGGGAGCGGCGGGGGAATCCATAAATACAGAGTGCATTTTGTGTGGATATAAGTCTATACGGGTTCATATAGATCAAAAACTATAATATTATAGTCGTAATATATATTATGCAATAAAGTAGTAATTTTTCTATGTTTGGATGTTAAGGATTTTATTAAATAAATACATGTGAAGACGCGAAGAATACGTTACAGAAAGTAATATACTATGTTATTACTAGCCCTGTATTATACTATTTCACTGCTGGGAATGTGCCCTCTGCTACTGAGAGGATTAGTTAAATACCTAAGATGCTTCATAAGAATTTCAAAAGTTTGTGTAGTCTGATAATAGATCAGCGTGGTCTGAAGCTCAAACACTTATGTAAACTCTCAGAAACTCTTCCCCGCTAAACCAGTAGTCCACGACTAATAAAAACGATTACCTACAAGTATAATACCTCTTAAACCTTCTTTGACGGCTCACTGCCAGTTTCCTTTTGCATTTACAACCCAACTTATGTAATTGCGCTTAACTACGGAATTTAAAATGAGGTCACTTCATTAACTCAAGCTCATTATTATAAATTTGAAGCTGTGAATATTAAAAGAACTGCAGTTGCCTTTATGCTAAGCAATAGTTTAACGCAAGGTTAAGTCTAACTAAAGATGAAGGTCGAGTGGGTGTTGGATTTGATGAATTAAATATTAGAACCAAGATTTTTAAATCTAGGTTTTAAAGTTAAGTCAAGAAAACCATGAATGTGTTGATTTGAACACGTTGAAATGTTTACAATTCAAAATTTTGATATTACTGATCGTGGGAAGCCATGACGCCCCCATATCCACTTCATCATTCAGTAACATAAAAATAAAATCAATTTTGAAACCAACAAAGCATTTATACCCTGTATTTTTTGAGCCAAATGGTTTGTTTTTGATTTCAACACTCAATGGCAGTATAGTGTAACCCATTTATTTAACACAACATATTTATAAAACCTATATTGTAAAAGTTTTGTGCGAATCTTGTTTTCGCTTCGTTATTTCAATTGCAGCGATGGCTTAGTAAGTAACTGAAACCAATAGTCGGAAAAAAGAGTATAATACTATTCTTGGGATACGATATTTTTCTAAACAGTTGAATGAGGAAACAAACAAGCCACTCGCTTGATGTAACATAATTGAACGCTGATGAACATTAATGTTACAATCTTAACATTGAATTACAAAGCACTGAGGGCTTAGAAAATATATAAAGGAAGCAGCTTGTAAGATTTTTCTTTACTGCCAAAGTGTGAGAGTAAATGAACAATGTATAAAAGCAACAACATATGTATAAAAACTCTCGTAGTGTGCATAAATAGAGAAGTGTTTAATATTTATTTATGTGTGCCTTCATAAACACATTAAATGGTATAGTCCTACTATTGTAAACGCGAAAGTTTGTAAGAATGTATGGATGTCTGGATGTATGGATGTTTGTTCCTCTTTCACGCAAAAACTACTGAACGGATTTCGATTAAATTTGGCACACGGGTAGATCATGACCTGGATTAATACATAGGCTACTTTTTATCCCGGGAAAACATAAAGCGGGACTTTTATCCCGGAAAACTCATTCACGCGGGCAGAGCCGCAGTCAAAAGCTAGTATGTATTATATCTCTTTATTCTGAAAGTAATCTTTTTACATTTTTATGAAAATATATATAAAAATATTAAAAAATTTATCACCCTCCGATGGCGAGGACCCAAGCCACCGGTGGTTTGGGATTCAAAGTGTGGAATCTCCTCACAATGCGTGCCATGTCCAACAGTACTACCCTCTGCATCTGGCTCTTGACCCCACGAGCATAATAATAGTATGTATTATTATTATTCTTTCTGTGTGGTAGTTACATTGAAAGTGACCGATGGTCATTGAGTGGCTGTACACAGTTCTTATTATACTGAGACATGAGTTAAATCTCATAAAGCTCAGTAACTATTCTTATGAAGTTCACTAGTCTTATTTTTGTAACTGCTTTCATTTAAGTCCCATGTGGATTTTTAACACACTTAATCAAGTATGTAGAAATACTTTGGCCTAGATTTTGTCCGGCGCCTTCTTGGCACCAATCTTGGTGTTCTAGATCCTGCCATATTGTTAGGAAACAAGGTGCTTTCTGACCTGGTATTTCAACCCAGATACTACTAATCCATAGCTTATATCGTTTATACGAGACCAAGGAAGCCATTTCCTTATAAAAAATCTAGCATAAATGTGTCAGAATAAAAAGCAACGAATATCTCTACCAGAAGTCCTTTATTATAGGCAAACTAGGTAATTAGTTCTTTACAATCGCAAATATTTCAAAAGAAGTCCGCTGTTTAACAAAAGGTGCTGGTTTCCACATTGTTACGGTCGTCATTGCTAAGACACACGAAGGCTTTTGTAATGGTCTTTTAGTTTGATGTAGTAAGTCAGTGAGCTTCGGACGTAGCTTGAGATGGGTCTTACAGATTTTGAGACAGTGGTGCTTGAGGTACATTCAAGACTGATTAGTACTTTTGTTCTAGAGTTTCTTCTGGTATTTTTTCAGTTGATTCAGGCCTCATTTTTCATTTAGTTTTGTCGAGACTTGATTCGATTGTGTCTTTTTCGAAATTAAATCTACTTTAGCTTATTTTAATGTAGGAGTTTTTCCATCTGTGTGTTAAAAATTCAAATCCATTCGGAGGTTCTTCAAAATACAAAACTTCACATTTAGATAAGTAAGACCTTATCTGGACTGCCTCGGTGGCGTGGTTGTATTTTGTACGCAGTACAATCAACGTTCGGAGGTAATGGGTTCCAATGCCGTATTGGGCTCAGTGACACTATTCTTTTTTTCATTATCAGCCCAGACTCGGGAATTGATGCCTGATATGGTGAGAGACTCGCCCTATATCACATCATGAGATGGAATACACACTTCAAAAAAATTGCGCACTAGATGACCCTTTGCCTACCCTTTCAAGCATAAAAGGCGTGAATGTATTAGTAGTTCGCTACCGCTCCATTAAACTCAAATTCATGTGATTTCTATTTACTTACCCGAAATTTCTAATTAAATCACTGTCAAATGATTAGTGGATAGAGGTTCGTTCGCATAGTTCCGAGCCGGTGGAACGACGTTCCGGCCACTTACCGGATACGTCTGCATCGCTTCCGGTCACACGATTGCTATCGAATTTCAAATTTTAGATAGTCAGGGAGCTAGGGAATGTGCTAGAGATGGTATTAATAAAATCTTTGATCGCCGGCGTAATTGTGTCTACTGGCGAGGAACTTTTCCCCAGTCGATACTTCTTTTGAAAGCGTCATTGGAACTTCTGGAGTTCTATTTTTTTCTAGATTCGTACATCAATATACAGAGTACGGTTATAAATGTAATTATATCAGAATTCCTAACATCCTTCTTTGCTCCAATGAGATTACTTATCAACCTTATTAATACTAGTTCTTTCGTTGGTTTGATTATATGGTCATGCAAAATCAATATAGTTTGTGGGATTTATGAAATCCTCCTAGCCAGTTTCGGCCACGGCGGCCAATCTCAACGGAGATCAGCCTGGTACGCAGGAGATATTATAGTGCACAAGTGTGTGCGCAATACACAGGTGCACTCGCGCTATTCCTTCACTCTCATAGTCCGGTGAGACGGCAATCCGACATGACCGGAGAGAGATCAGGCGCAGGACCAACGGCTTTACGTGCTTTCCGAGGCACGGGGGTATCACACCGCCAACTTCCTGACTCCGAGCTGCGACTGAGTAAATTTTAAGATGAAAATACCCAGTCACAATTTTTTTTTGGCTCGACCCGGGATTCGAACCCAGGACCTCAGCGCGCAAATCGTACTCGTAATGCGTACGCAATACCACTACGCCACCGAGGCAGTCATTTGGGATTTATAGTGATCTATTCACATCAAAGGACGATGATGCACTCATCAAAGTGAAAGACGTATTTGGGAATGTGTTTTATAATGTCTGATTAACGTTAATTGTTCAATATAATACAAGGCGATACATATAAAAGTCAAGCTTCTAAATAAATGGTAAACCAAAAAAATAGTATGCATTACAATTGCCAATCAATAATAATATCTTCTAATTCTAATATAAAGAGATAATGAAGAAAATGCAATGGCTAGCTCTCGGCTACCGCAACCCAGCTTCCGGCTTTAGAGCAAATTATCTCTATTAATAGAACACGCGTAACTACTTCCTGTCTATGAGATTAGATTAATCTGTATTCTATGAAAATTAAATTAGAATTAAAACTATCGGCATACGACATTAAAAGTCGTAATAAAAACAATTTAATCGATGTAGTTTGATTGTAAAATCGATTATGGTGTAATGGGGGGAGGAAGGGGGGCAGCCTTACGCCATATTGGGCACAAAGTTCAGACTGCAGACCGATGCTAAACAGAAAAACCCAATATATGACCGAACTGGTATTCGAACTCGGGACCTCACACCGGTGTTGTAGGTACCACGATACAACTACGCCACCAGTTAAAGTACCTATTTTATTGCTTAAACTTTGGCTTTATTATTGTTCCGAGATATTAAACAAAGTAATTCCAAAATTTATGTCAAATAAAAGGGCAGCTAATTTAATGTCATGATATAGACATATTGGCACTTTATGACAGTCGAGAATTTGAAGAAGTTGAGAATGAACTAATGAATGATCAACTCAAGAAAGTAATAAACGCAGCCCTAACTAAATAGAACGTTGGTGCCAAATCAAATTGATCATAGATAAGTTTTTTCAACTGTTATCCTTTTGTCAGGGTGTTATTAAGCTGGACGTACTCGCAGCACCTCACGCGTGCCGCCGCACACCTCACGCGTCACGCGTCATACGTCAGGCGTCACGCGTCACACCTCACGCCGCACCGCGCCGGAGCACTCGAAGCGAGCGCGAGCGCGTCCAGCTTAATAACACCCTGACAACAAAAAAAAATAATTTAAATAAAAAAAAAAAATTAAATTATTTGAACAATAATTTGATCAGCCTTTCAAAAACCGGGCGCAAGACATGAATACTCTTAGAAGTAGAGGCCTGTATTCAACAATGGTACATTATGTAATACCCTTTTGCCAAAAAGAATTACTCTTTAAACGGAGCGTGAAGAATTAGACTAACTAGCATAATCAAGGCAAATATGAAGGCATACAGCATTTGGACATTTTCACTCGACTTTACTGCACTCAACATCAGGTTACATAATAAAAATAAAGGACTGGTTATTTGTACATACAAAAGAGATATAGAGTATGAAGCAATTTGCAACTGTCGGCCTAACTACACCGGTGTTTCAGAACGAAACCGCAATCGACGAATTGAACGCATGTTCCAACTTTCATTCCTTGTTTTTTTTAGCTTTGTCCGATATTTGTCTATTTCCGAGATTGATTACATGTAACAGTATTTTTTAAATTTCTGAACTGTTGGCATTATGAATTCCATTCTCAGTAATCAAAGATTTTTGTTCCGAAATAACACAATTGCCTATGTTTGTAATATGTGTTTGAAATGGAAATAGGCCCCTCTTTACATATTTCGTTTTCCACTATAGCCTAGTTGGTAATGGATCGGTCGGCGCAAACGTCGGCCATACCACAGTATAATGTATATAACATAATAATTATACCGTAAAACATTTTCATATAAACGGTCGGAACGCGAGTGGTGCCTACGACCTCGAGTTTGGTACACATTAAGTACACAAACAGCCGCGAGTGCGCCGCAGTGACGAACGAACGGTGTCATGGTTTTGTAAGCAGTAAGCGTGCATTTTGTGAATATTTGAATTCAATAAGTACAAGTACTTACTTAATATGGCAAAGCGCCAATATAGAGTATATTAAGCTGTTTTAGTTGCTTGAATTCTTGTCCATGTTTCCCAAAAGTATATTTAATTAAACTTTTTATTCAAATGCGGATTTTTTATACTATTACATTTAAGCATAAAGCTTTTTGTACGTCTCAGTCGAGGTGCAAATATTTTTCATTCTCAAATTTATAGAGATGTTTTTTTTTATTAAATCTACAAATAAAAAAACTCACCATGTATTTTAATTGAACATTTCTTAACTTCCTGCCTCGGTGACGTAGTTGTATTACGGTACGACTGCAATGCTGGGGTGTCGGGTTCGATCCCCGGGTCGGGCACTATGGTATTGGATTTTTCCATTCAGTAGCAGCCCGGAGTCTGGAATTTGTGTACGAAATGGTGATAGGCTTGCCCCCTATCACATCATGGCCTGGAATACGTACGGCGAAAATGGGTGCACTAGTTGCGCCTCTGCCTACCCCTTCGGGGATAAAAGGCGTGAGTGTGTATGTATGTATGTACAATCTCAAAACTAGGAAGAAATTCAAGAATCTTAGATTAAATTAAAATACTGTAGACGGGCAGCCCTATGTCGTGTTTCCGTACCGCGCGGCTGTAGGTAATTATTTTAAAGACACGGCCGAGTGAGAGTACTTTTATTTAGGTTTAATATGTCCATACGCTCAGAACCCATGGCACACACCTTTGATTTTTCGAAGTAACTTGTGTTCCTAATGTTTGTCAATTATCGTTTACTTTAACGGTGAAGGCGAAAATTGTGAGGAAACCTATATACCTAAGAATTCCCCAAAAGAATTTCGAAGGTAAGTATATTATGTCGTTTACATCTGTGGAGTCACCACAATTCACTTAATTGAACACCTCGCTGAAATGATTTGGATAAGGCTTACGACTGGCCGCCTTATGTTATATTAGGTACATCCAGTCTCGTTGCAAAATCCATATCGTTTCCCGCCTTCAACTCGAACCCAAGATCTTCCGGTCCATAACTCATATTATAAAGCGTCATCTGATCAAGGCGACTAAAGAGAGCAAGTTCTTCGAGTAATATTATTAAGAACATGCCAAATATAGAGTACAATGATACTAGCTTTTATACTATGCGTAAAACACCCTAAATATCCAGAATCAATAAAAATATGCCTCGGTGGGGTAGTTGTATTGCGATACAGCCGCGCTGAAGTATCAGATTCGATATCGAGGCGGGAAAACTGATCTATTCTCTGTTCACTATCAAACCCTGGAAATATTTCTGGTTACTGGCAGTACCCTACCTAATCTATGGGCCCTATGATAACAGGTAATAACCCTGTCTTTCCTCGAAAAGCGGCAAACAAGATGTTGTGTAAAAAAATAATTATTAACATGTTTGAGCAGCAATGAGTGTTCATCAAATCAAATGAAATCAAATCCTTTATTAAGTAATTAGGCCCCTAAGGGCGCTTTTACACGTCATTTTTTACAATGCTTTTTATCAACGAAAAGATTCTACCAGTGCTTCGGAAAGCCCACTGACCTGAGAACAAGCACCAAAAAACTCAGCGTAGGTCTTTTATTGTCATCTATTTTTTTTTTAATATATATTTTACAAATGAAAAGTAACAATACAAATTCAATTTTAAATGTGGATATTAAATGCGAAATTAACGGAGAGTATATAGGTCAAGCAACCACCTACATGTTTAATTAAATAAACAATAGAGTCATCATAATTATAATCATTAGCCACATGTTTTCCATTGCTAAACAAAGGCCTCCTCCAAAGATTTCCAGACGGACCTATTCGCTAAGCGTTATTAGTACAATTTCGGTCCGAAGCCGTCGATATTTGATTTGCTAACCCGAATTCACTTATTAACGTCAGAAGCGAATCGACTTTCGTAAATGAAGTAGATTTGGTGAAAAGAAATAATATTGGTTTTGTGTTAGCCTATGTAGTTGTGTTGGACATTATACTTATAACCGCGTGGTTTTAAGTGTGATGATCAGGTTGGGCAGTTAAGTGTGGCAGTAATAAGTGAAATAGAGTTGATAAAAATACTCGGTGTAGTCGGTGTCTATAAAAATTACACTTGTGTCGGGTGTCCAATTGGAAACCTTAGTCATTAACCAACTGCAAAAAGTTTCTGTATTCGACGTATTTTATGTATGTCCGTTACTTTCTCAAAAACTATTGATCTAATTTGGGTGGAGTTTTTTAAAGTCTAAGTTCGCTTGACACGAAGTTCGAATACGAGACCTCACGAAAATTGCACCAATAAAGCCACCGAGACAATGGTTAATAGTGATTGTGAATATTACATTATTTATGTCGTCAACCCCAACTATCCGTAAGACCGACGTTTCCAAATTTCGTATGCCTAATTGAACGGCTTAACTTAATTTTCCGTCCTGTCTCTCGGTCAACCTAAATTTCTTCGTCGAATTCCAGTTTGATCTAATTTCCTTTCATTTGATTACAATTATGGCTGGTCCTATATTTAACAGCCAAGAGGTTGCAATTGGACATTTTATTTTGGTGAGAATATGTGACTTATCAGCATGTGTTCGTAAGATACAAGAACTATTCACGCGGGCGAAGCCGCGAGCAATATTTAGTGAGTGAATAACAATAACTCCATATCGAAATAAGCATCTTCAAAATCCCCACATGTAAGTTTGTGTTTGCAAACGTTTATCAGCGTCTGCCAGTCGGGTTAGACAATACGTATGTCTCATTGTCGTCTCCAAATGGGCTTTGTTTTTGAAATTAACGCTGTACGAAGCTGTCTCGCTCGCACTTTGTCCGATAGAGAGAGATGGATGGTTAAAAATGTTCTCGCTTTGTTCTACAGAATATGGTCTTTATTAGGCTTTTGTTGCGGCTTTATGGTATAGTCAAGCTGTAAATTTATAGATAATAAAGACACTCTCAGCTTTATATCAGCAATGATCCAACTAGCACTGTCTCGTTTCGCCAATATACTTGTGCCATGATGTGATACGGGACGAGCCATAACACAAATTGCAATATCCGGCAACTTAAGTGTTTTTAATCGATAGAGTCACAAATTTCTGTTGCTCGAACTTGGAATCAAATGCAAAACCTTTCGGACTAAATGTAATATACGCTACCTCTAAACTAAGCAACCAAAATAAATAATAGTTAAAAAAAAAACTAAAAAACACGCTATATAAAAAATCCAACTAAAAAATAGAAAATAATTTTAATAAACTTGAATTGAGAATAGTGTAAATAAGAAAAACATGTATTTTATTTTATTTTATTTATGAAACAAAAAACAACTGTACAATATATTTTTAAAACTAATAAACTTATCATTAAGTACTAAATTATTGTACAATCCACACCATTGTCCCCATATTAAATTTTAAGCTAAATAATTATCCATAAATCCAATTTTATATTCCAAAACTACAAGTACATTTTAAGTATGTGCTAGTGAGTCAAATGACAGAGTATTGTAACTTTTTGACAAAATGTCTTCATTTTAGCAGTATAAATATACTACTAGAAATTTTGTAAAATATTCATTGTATTGCCTCATAGAACGGCGCAAAGGGGCACGATCACCGGCATTAGTCCGACAGGATTTAGGAAAAAACAAATTGTGGTAGCACTTGTTACACGCACGCGGAATGCGGGAGGGAGTTGAAAAAGATATCTCATTAGTAAGACTAATACAATCAAACTTATTTTGACAAATGTCATACAGCAACATTTGTTCTAGGAGTAATCTTCTCGCCTTTAAGGACATAAGAGAGAACTTTTCCAACAAATCTGTATAGGAACACCTTGTACGTAGACATCTATAATTAACAGCACGTAAAAATTTACATTGAACCATCTCAATCTTTATTGTATCTTTATTGTAAAAAGCGTAGGGTGCTTTATAAGCTATTATCAGAATGATAATCCTTCTATCCTTCCTAATCCTTCTTCTGACTGCCTCGGTGGCGTAGTTGTACTACAGTACAACTGCAAAGCTGAGGTCTCGGGTTCGATCCCCGGGTCAGGCAAAGTGATATTGAGTTTTTCTATTCAGTATCAGCACGGAGAATTTGTGCCCGATATGGCGATAGGCTCGCCTCCTTTCATATCATGGGACGGGTGCACTAGTTGCGCCTCTGCCTACCCCTTCGGGGATAACAGGCGTGAGTGTATATGTATAATCCTTCTACTCATAGTATCTATCAATAAAATATTTATAACTATTAAGAAGTAAATCTTTTTTATTTTATTTTTGTGAAAAGAAAAAAAACATTAGTAAGGACACAAAAGTATGTAGGCAATTTGAAATTTAGAATTTGTACAGCTACTTACGCTACTGACTGTACGTAAAAATATGTAAAGTTTACACAAAATAAAACTCGTGTTTAGGATTCCATAAAGCGCTTTGTCGATTCAGTCTTACAAAAACTGCAGACGTATATAGACGTTACATTTCACGAATACAGACGTGATAGTACGTCATGATGGTTTCTAAAGAATATCAGTCGCTGTCTCATGCACAATAGAAACATCTAAGCTCTACATCACTCACAATGCGGACGTTGTTATCCGTCCAAGACACCTGTCATAATGGTTTTCAATTTGTCACGTTTTGTAACGTTTAAAGAATTTATTTCTACAGAGAAAGAAATGTGGGTCCGTTTAAAAGAAAAATATTATACGGGAATCGGCGAAACGTTGATAGAAGCTTATTTGCCTTTTTATTGACTCATGCTGTTTATGTGTTTTTCTCTGTATATAAGTTCAGAGCCTGATAAAGATTACACCCTGCCTATTCATAAAATCTTAAATAATCAAAATGGGACTTGCAGCTGTCACGTTCTCGTTGACTCGTACCCACAGATAGACGCATTAAATAACAGAATAAGAAAGCTTATATAGATATTTAAGACTCTGAGACACATAGCCTCAAATATACTATAAAAAAGTCTATACTGCTTTAGCTCAATCAGTATTAAGCTGTTGTATACCTATCTAGGTCGGTGCAGCAAAAATAAGACTATTGGATATTGGAAGGCCTCAAAGTGCCCTGTTAAAAGTTACTTTTTTCAAGCCATACACGTACCCCACTAACTTGTATTCAGAGAGTAGTACACTTAGTTAAGAAAACTATATTTACTTCGAAGCATTCTAAAAACATAATACTAAGAATTTCGGGGGTATGTGAAGTCTGCGAACCCGCATTAGACCAGCGTGGTGGACCTAAGTTAAGTACCTTAAGTACCTTGGTTTTCTCACGTTGATTTCCTTCGCCGTTAAAGCCAGCGATAATTATAATTTATGAAGAATAAAATGGCATGTTCTAAATTTAAAATAAAATCTTTGTACAACAATATTTTAAGGCCATGTCTCACAAATTGTGAATAATGCTATTCGTGGGATAAAGGTGCGATTCCATTAGGCAAGTTATTTGTATATAAAATGCTAATTGCATGCAATTGAACAAATCTGCATACAAGCTACATCTTGCATGTGGGTAGTTTGAACTTGTAAGTTTTCATTCAAGTGACGCACAAAATGAACGGCCACAGGTAAGTTGCGTGTTTCGAATTGCAATAGAGTGACATGGTGTCTTTTGCTGTACAAATTATGGAAACATAATGGCTGTTAGGTGGGGGCACGAGAAAATAATTATCTTTATTGAGGAGTATCACAAAAATGAATGCCTTTCACACATGATTCCCTACTCAATTTTGAACGTCTCCGCTTGCATTCAAGTAAAACTGACATGCAATTTGCACACTCTTGAGAACGTGTTTCAACTTGTACGCAAATGTTACGTCATACTTGCATACAAGTCTTGCCTAATGGAATCGCGCCTTAAATGTATAAGCCGATCAAATAGAAAAGTCACACTGTAATCTACACTCTCAAATAAATGGTAATAAAACGAGTATTATTTACATTAGCTTTTCAACGCGATAACTGTCAAATTAATATTACTTGAGCTTGTGAAAGCCCTCAAGGTTGAACGAATTTAAAAAGGAAATTGCGTGGTTCGCAATTTCAAACTTTAAGTAATTACTTTTAAATTTCAATATAGATTTCAGTTTGTTTAATTAGGAGTGATGTAAAGCGTTAATTATCTAGTCTAGTGGAATGCAATATTTTACAACTTAATGAAAAGACGAGATCATTCGCCCTAGATGTAAATTATAGCTTTTGCTGTGTTAAATTTTTATGCAAAAATGTACTGCACCGAAATTATAAATTGACGTTACTCGCACACACACTCACGAGATTAATCTGCAAAGGGATAGGCAGAGGCGCAACTAGTGCACCCACTTTTCGCCGTGTACTCCGTCCCATGATGTGATACGGGAGCGAGCCTATCGCCACATCGGGCACAAATTCCAGACTCCGAGCTTATACTGAATAGAAAAACTCAATATCACTTTGCCCGACCCGGGGATTAAACCCAAGACCTCAACATTTCAGTCGTACCATAATACAAATACGCCACCGAGGCAGTCTATCGAGGCAGGTATGGTACACCAACAGCATAATATATAAAGTTTGTAAGAATGTATGGATATATGGATGTATGCTGTTTTTCACGCAATAACTACTGAACGGATTTAGATGAAATTTGGCACTCGGTTAGATCATGACCTGGATTAATACATAGGCTACGTTTTAACCCGGGAAAATATACCTGATCGGGTGTTTTATCCCGGAAAAATTCATTCAGGCGGGCGGAGCCGGGGGAAAAAGCTAGTAGGTATACAATAAAATCATAAAAAAATTCTATCACAGACTGATATACAGGGTGAAATTGAGATCATGGGCATTAAGTAAACCTTATATTAACCTACTCAATAGGAATACTTAGAAGTCTCTAAAATGTGAATAGAACCATGTTATGTTTACAGACGGCTTTGTTTCGCGCCGCACTAAACAGCGCAAAATGCTTCTAGACTTTGATATTTGAAGATTTATTGGCGTTTATTTAGTGTTTTGATCACTTTTTCTGGTATATTTATTTGCAGAAATAATTTATTGCAATAGGCTTTAAGCCACTCCTGGTTTTTTTTTACACTATTAATAAACCTGATTTGCGTAATTTTAGTCTCATTTGGAAGAGCATCATTAATAATGTCTTAGGTCCTTTGAACCTGCTTATAAATTCAATTTCACCCTGTATATGCCCATTACATTATACGCATCTATTGTATAAAAATTACATGTAATAGTAAAAAAGAAAACAAAAAAAAAGACGTGTGGCACTCGGAGACTGTCGCGGTAAAGCTATTTCATAGCATTTTTTATCAACTTATGTAATTATAATTATTTATTTATTTTATTTTTTTTCTATTGTCCAAATTTCACTCGTGCCCTAACGCTGAAACTCTAAGCAGGCAATTCTAATATTTATAACCTCTTTGAACAGATATAAAATAAAAACTTTTTAAAAATTCAAACTTAGAATCCCGTTTGGCATTTCGATATGTTTCACTGACTGGAACAATTTTTAAATACACGGTAATTTCGACCTAAAAGGTCGTTTAACATTCAGCTCATATCCTCTTACATGTTGTATTCTTACAAGACTGCGATATTAAATTTACTTATGGAATTTTACACTCTACATGGTTGTGATAGAGTTGAAAATAAAATGTCACCGCTGTGCCGGTCGGAGTGAGGGGTGTTAGGTTATTTTTTCGTTACGGAATTTCTGGATTCGGTCTCCACGCTCAAGGCCCGCGATAGAAGCTATGCAATAGCTTAATAAAAAAATTATGTACGAGACTGCAGAAAGTAATTAATGTTTCTTTAAAATTTTGTAATTTATCGCCAATAATATTCAGTTCCTCAATTTTGCTACTGATGTCGTTGTATTCGATACACATGCGTGTAATTGGATTTTTGCAATTCAAGGTTAGCATGTGATGAATATTATAATCTTACAATCATTTTACTATGGATAGAATTTGTTACATTATGGAACAGACACTTCTCCATTTATATTAGTAAGGATTTTTGGTTGGTTTCCCTTGCCGGTTTAATTTAAAAGTTGGATTGATGTGCTCGCAGCGCGGCTTTGCGACAATGCTCTGAATAACTTATTTGTTTACATCAGCCAATAAGTTTTGCTTTGCTTTCCACGAGGAAATATACAATGCTAAAATCCTGTAATCGTAGTTGTAACTGTATTTGCAGAAGCTTACCTTGATGGTGCTTTTTAACTATTTTTTCCTACGTGTTGCTTGCATATGTTACGTCTATTAGAATTTTGACGAATAATTCGTTGAATAACTTGACGAAGAGAATGTATCTGAATAAGCTGTTTACCCAGTCGTATTTTTTATTGTTCTTCTGTAATCGGCAAGTATCTAAATCAGTGATAAGAAGTAAGAACAAAGCGATAAACGAGCAAATGTTTCATCCAATGAACCCCACAACATTCACACAAAACCCACTCTCAAAACTTTAGTTTATTTTAATTATGGCTGTCATTCGCGCACATCTACGTCTGTCAAAAAATATACTTTATCTCATGTCAATTTATTGATCCCCACTAAGACATGTTTAGGCCTACGGAAATCTCACAAGAAATGTAACAGAAAACTTACTTCGCTTTGCATCTGTAATTTCATACCATTTCCTAGTACAGCACAAAATATATTATCAAACCGATCAATAAACCAACAAAGAAAATAAATTCTCATCTATCGTACAAAATATCGAGATTTGAGATATGCTAATGTCGAATCGTACATTATGCACCCATCTCAGTGGACGGAGGGACGTGTCAGGAGACGACAGCCCTTGATTACTTCCCGTCTAGCCACTCTGGGATCGGCGAATGACAATTTTGATATCGGCTGAATTTGAAAATGGAACTTAGTTTTATTTCGAAATGTTTTTGAAAATGGAACATTGTTTTTTAGATAAGGGTAATAAATAAAAATAGCTAATTGCTCTCGCTAAAACGTTGTTGTATTTTATGTTGTGTTCTGAGTTCGAAAATATTATAATTGGAACTTAGTCTCAATTCGTTTTTTTTTTGTTTTGTATTATAAGTAGCATAATGTGAATGAGTGTTATCGATTGAATGTGTATTTGTATAGTACAAACATAATGCATTAACCTCTTAATATTCCCTTTAAGTTTGACAACTGTCTATTTTGAATTTCTTATTGGAATCCCATGGGTAGGCGCGTAAAAACGACTTTCGCTTAATTGGTAAGTGACGTGTTGTTCGCCCGTAAATACGTTGCGATTAGAGATGGGTTCATGTGCCTTAACCTCTTAATATTTCATGTCAGTTTGACAGCTGTTATTTCAAATTTCTAATTAGAATCCTATGGGTAGGCGCGTAAAAACGACTTTCGCTTAATTGGCAAGTGACGTTTGTTCCCCGTGAACAAGTTGTGAATATTGATAGGTTATATCACTGGATAACATTAAATTGTAAACACCCGCGCTGTATTAATTGCTCTGTCTAGCCGTTTGGGAATATATTCATAAGAAAATATTGTTTTTCCCATAATCTAGATTGGAATATTGTGCACAGAATAACTGCATTTATATTGCTATATTTTCATGGTAAGAAATTAAAACATTTTAGTTTTTCTGCAGACTGCCAACTCTATGTCGATCTTCAGATTTAAAGCCGGATGAACTTGCGGTAATTTTAGAATTGCAATTACATTTTTATAGCTAATAGAGAATCTCACGTGGCTCCGCCCGCGTGAATGGGTTTTTACGGGATAAAAGCCCCGCTTTATATTCTCTCGGGATAAAAGTAGCTTATGATACTCGCTGATAATGTAACTTTATAATTTTTTTGAAATGGCCCAGTAGTATTTGAGTTTATTCGTTACAAACATACAATTCTTTCCTCTTTATAATATTAGCATAGATTTACAATATTACATGCAATCCGCTAGAATTTTCTACAGCCATATTTCAAAGTGATTTTTTTTACGAAACACGTGTAAGAAAAATGTCAGAGCAAAGAGTTTTTTCTGTTAACCACAATTTTTTAAAACCTTTGATAAGAACTGGCCGCATACCTACACCAAAAAGAAAATAATACACGCAAAACATTTTAAATTTAGAATAAACGACGAATATTTTTTGCTTAGTACAACTGAGATTTTTCCTTTGTTTACTTTTTCGTTATATTGTAGAAATGTAATTTGATAATAGTTGTAGAGGTTCACAATACACATTATTTAGAGATATAGCGGAATTTCAAACGCCATAAAATGATCGCGCAACGTTGTAGGTATATTTGTCTACAGTATGTAGCTGGGGCTTCATCGAGATAGTTCCAGTCTCACAGGAGACAAATGTAAAGTGACAGCTTGCTTTTGCGTTTTGTATTTCGATTGGGATTTCTAGAACCGCATTTGTTTTTTTAAGGTCGTCAACACATCCACTATTCTCCTATTACTTATTGTAAGTTTTAACGGTAGCAGAAATATCTTAACACTAAGATACTAGACTTGTTTGCTCAGTAGCTATAAATTAATTCAACAATTTAAGAATCTTACTAAAATTATAGATGCGAGAGTTTGCGAAAATGTTTGGATGTTTGTTAGAAGTAAACGCAGCAACTACTGAACGGATTAGGATGACATTTGGCACACAGGCAGATCATTTCCTTTATTAACACATAGGTTACTTTTAATCCCAGTAATGTGTTCCCATGGGATACAATGGATATTTTTTAACCGACTTCAAAAAGGCGGTTCTGTATTCGATCCGTATGTATGTATGTATGTATGTTTGTATGTATGTATGTATGTAAATTTGTATGGTTGCGAGTTTCTCAAAAACTACTGATCCAATTTGGATGTGATTTTCGATATTTAAATGTATAGTTTTCAGGGAAGGTTTTAGTATATAATTAATGAAGATCTGATGAAGATCTTCGGAGATACACAATGGAACACTGCAAAAACTAACAGCAGATGACTCGCAAATGCTGCAATCGTATATCTATGATGTATTGTTTACACTATTCTATAATTAACTAACAAAAAAGCAATAAATAAAAACTTTTCAACAAAAAATAAACCGACTTCAAAACCACTGCAAACCAAAAAATAATTCAATTTTATATTCGCTTAGTATATACGTATATTTGGAGTGGGTGCCTAATTTAAATTGAACAATATTTTCGTATATTTGCTTTTGTATTTCATTGGCTTAGCTGGCAATTTATATTAGGCATCGACTCCAAATGTACGTATATAGTAAGCGAATATAAAATTGAATTATTTTTTGGTTTGCAGTGGTTTTTTATCTGATTCTTTAAGTGGATGGCGCTGTCGTCCTATTATGTTTTAAGGACTTGTAGTAAGATAGGCTTTTCACGCGGGCGGAGCTGTGAGCAAGAGCTAGTATTTTTATAAAATCAACAAAAATGTACACCGAGGTATGCGAACACTTCACGGTTTTCGTATACAAAGCCCGGATTTCTCTAATCCCAATCCGTCATCCGCTTTGAAACCCACTGACCGGCCCTTTAATCTCGAATGGGATTTAAATAGATAATTATGAGGATGTTTACCAATGATGACATTTCCTTTGGCTCAATTGGAGAGTTCATTAATTCGTACTTGGACGTTTGATGCCTTTTGAACCTTGTTCTTTGTGAACGTACTTTGAAGTTACTAAAGTGTTTTGTGCTTAATAATGTATAGGTTTAGATCCATTGTATGATTTTGGTGGGAAGATACAAGTGTCTATGGAATAGCGATCACTGTACTCAATGTGTAAGACTCGCTAAATAGTGGCCCACGTAAGTTCCGCTCCAGGATAAGCTTGTGTATATTCGTATTGTAATGCTATGCAATCAGCCCTGTATTATATGCTTCCCACTGCTGAGCACGAGCCTCTTCTACTAATGAAAGGGTTTACGCTTTAGTCCACCACGCTGGTCTAGTGCGGGTTGGCAGACTTCACATACCCTCGAAATCCATATCGAGATTTCTCAGGGATGTAGATTTCCTCACGATGTTTTCCTTCACCTACTCTGAATTTTGTTGAGACACACCATTTTTTGATAACTTTAAGAAATCGAATATATAAATCGTCTCCCAATCAACGTGGCGGTGTAATGAAACGGTCCCACAATGGTCCGACTCGTGAAGCGAATGGGAATAGTCCACGCAGCAGTTTTACTCTGAACGGATTTCAGGAACGAAAATAGGGGACAGTTTATCCTATTATGGGATGAAAAACCTTTGATGTGAAAGCTTTTGTTGGGAAAATAGACTCAATTTTAAGTATTTGTGGTGCCGCTTTGTTAGCAAAATCTAGGATGCCCACAATAGTTGACGGACACAATGTCCCAGGGTGACTAACGCAGTACCTATCGCCAAGCAGCAGAGTGCATGGACTGTTGTGTCCGGTTTGAAGGACATTGTAGCCAACGTAACTACTATGATGAAACTGAACATCTTATGTCTCAGGATGACGAGAGCAGCGGAGTGCACCCAGTAGGTACTTAGTATTTCTAAGTAATATGCGGCGTTGTTACTGTGTATGGGCGCTCGTATTGCTTACTATCAGGCGAACGGCATGCTTGTGTCGTAGTTTAACTGCATTTAAATAAAATGTTTCAAAAGGTACAAGGTTCTAGGCAATTCTGGGATTTATAAGACGATGAACCTGGCGAGTAATTCTCCCAAAGAAGAAATATAAATGTTCCTCATATGAAAGAAATAATAAGGATATGTTTGGGTACAGAGGACAGTCACGTATGTTATAGGACATTAAGGATCTGAGACCCTGTATTATATACTGCCCTACTACTGGGCATGGTCCTCCTCTACTGCTGAGAAGGTTTAGGCCTTAGTACACCACGCTGGCCTAGCAAACTTCACATACCTTCGAAATTCTTAAAGGGAACTTCTCAGATATGCATGTTTCTTCAAGTTTTCCTTCACCGTTAAAACAAACGATAATTACACACATAACAATTGTATAAGTCAAAAGTGCGTGCCCTGCACTTTTGAACCAGCGGACAATCGTCTTGACAGTCCGATCCACTCCCAACCAAGCTATCGCCGCTTCATTAGTTTATAATATACTTAAATTGAATGTGGGATGTACAGTTTATCACCTCTTAAAGAGGAAAGGAGTAACTAAATCGAATGACAATTGTAATGCAAGTTTTATTACATATATAAACACACACTCACTCTCACGCCTTTTATCCCTGAAGGGGTAGGCAGAGGCGCAACTAGTGCACCTACTTTCGCCGTCATTCCGTCCCATGATGTGATAGGGGGCGAGCCTATCGCCATATCGTGCACAAATTCCAAACTCCGAGCTGATACTGAATAGAATAACTCAATATCACTTTGCTCGGCCCGGAGATCGAACCCGAGACCTCAGCATTGCAGTCGTACCATAATACAACTACGCCACCCAAGCAGTCATCAGTACATATATAAACATAAAGAATCTACAGAACCGTACATCAACCTTAACGCTCGCGGCCATTTTTAATTTCAATTCAATTTTCTTATTGTTCCTCTTTTCATTTCGTTGAAAGGGTTCGATACTTAACTGCAGAGGGCACATTAATTTTACCGTCGGACTTTTTGCGAAATTTGAGATGTTACCTTATCTTTTCTTTCAATATTCGAGAGATTATGCCAATATTTTTAAATGGATTAAGCTGATTTTTATTGAATTTTGTTGATTCATTTTCAGAAATTACTTATTCCGTAATTCGTTGTGATCCACAAATAGGAAGTATCAAAAGTAAGAAGGACCCATTTACATTACTGGCCGTTTTTATTTTAAAATTAACCTGACTAGTGTTACATTGCAGTCTCAAAGTATTTTGGCATGTTAGATAAAACACTCTGAATTCAAAAGTTATCGTTTGATTGTTCGATGTATTTTTTCTTTTAATATTTCTAAGTTATTAAGTCAGACCATTAAGGTCAATAGTCTTGTTATTTTTAATAGGTTTCTGGCTTCCAATTTTAGTTTTTAAAGTTTTATAACCAAAACATCCCAAACGTGTTTAAATAATATCCCAGTGTGAAACGTTATCAAGAAATATGAACAAACTTGCAAAATCCAAACCATTTTCACGGAGATATATTTGTATATTTATGTGCCATATATTTATTGTTATTTATTTGGTACGGTAAACGAAAGTATCACATCCGGCAAGAAATAAAATATGGCGAGGGATAGTATAATGGTATAAAATATATTTATTCATGTTATTGCTCGGTGAGGATTTTGGTAATGGAATGATTGAAATAATGATTTCTGTAGATCCAAGCAATCTGTCTCATGTGCTAGCTTTTGATCGCGGCTTCGGCTGTGTTAATGACTGTTTTCGGTTTATAAAGTCCGCTGCACGTAGCTTAACTTAGCTTATTATTGGTCACAGAAATTTTGACTCATAATTCCAGAAATTAGCGCGACCTTTTATTTTTTTAAGCATTTGCTTTATACAGGGTCATTTTGACATTGCGTTGATAAATGACACCAAACCTCGTCTTTACCTCTCTTTCTTTTGCATCGAATGACGAGACGAGCATGCCGTTCGCCTGATGGTAAGCGATACGACCACCCATAAATAGTAGCAACACCATCTACTACCTTGGGTTACAAAGTACTGTGTGGCATTCCATTGCACTCGTCATCCTGAGACATAAGATGTTAAGTCTCATTATGTCTTGTAGTTACACTATCTACAATGCTCTTCAAACCGAAACACAATAGTGCATGCACACTGCTGCTTGACGGTAGAAATAGACATTGCGGTGGTATCCACCCAGACGAACTCTTACATATGAGAGTCGTCCTACCACCAGTAAAACATTTTACAAGTTCTCTTAACATTGTCCTAAAAATAATCCAGGAATAACAAATAATTTCAACAAAAATCCCATTTTTCCTTTCAGATTTTTTTTATAATTTTGTAGTTTAGTGCGAATTTGGCGTATGTGTAAATGTAGTTCTGGCTGAACTGTGCTGGTGCAGCTGCGACGAATTCTTTTAGAGTAGCAGTAGTGACATTAGGGAGTGTAATAAATATATAACACCAGCGCTGTATTATATACTGTCCCACTGCTGGGCACGGGCCTCCTCTACTACTGAGAGGGTTTAGTCCACCACGCTGGCCTAGTGCGGGTTGGTATACTTCACATATCTTCGACATTCTTATAAAGAGCTTCTTAGATATGCAGGTTTCCTCACGATGTTTTCCTTCACCGTTAAAGCGAACGATAATTGATAAACAATACACACGTAACTTCGAAAAGTCAGAGGTGTGTGCCTTCGGTTTTGAACCTTCGGACATTGTCTCGGCAGACCGTTCCATTCCCAACTAGGCTATAGTGCTATATTTCGTTATTTGGGAGTGTAAAATTTAAATTACTTTTTATTGATATATAATTTGTTCGAAACTTATATTTTTTATTTTACATGTACAGTTCGAGTAACTCTCTATAAAATGTTATTTCAAAGAAGACAAGTATATGATTTAATTTAGAAACGCTATGTCAAATTCTCCCTACGTACGTGTTGTCCGCGGTGCCGTTCCCTTGATTAAAACATTTCCTCACGGATTAAAATTCCCGTTGTACACTTTGCTTGGATAAGAAGTACCCTCTATGTTAATCCGGAACGTGGTCTGAGTGTATTAACCAAGACCGCTCACTGGTTTTTGCGTTTCCTTCTAAGTCCTAACATATCACAAACGTTTATATTTCATTACTTTACCTTAGTTTACTCTTTACCTATTATAAATACGAATGTTTGTGAAACCTTTTGGATATTTGTTAGAAATAACGCAGAAAAATTTGGACGAATTTACAAGAAAGAAGTGTCCAAAAACGAGCCTAAAATATACCATGATAGTTTTATATATTTGGACAGAACTCCTAATAACCAGCCTTTTGTAACAAGTCGTTAAATTAAAAAAAAAAACCCTGATTTTGAGATGTATGTAATTTTATTATGCTTAAAAAGTCACTGGTAGGTCTTTCATATGTAAGAGTCCGTCTGGGTGGGTACCACCGCAATGTATATTTCTACCGCCAAGCAGCAGTGTGCCTGCACTGTTATGTTTCGGTTTGAAGGGCATTGTAGCCAGTGTAACTACAGGACATAATGAGACTTAACATCTTATGTCTCAGGATGACGAGTGCAGTGGAATATCACACATTAATTTGTAACTCAAGGTGCTGGATGGTGTTGCAACTGTTTATGGGTAGTCTTATTGCTTATTATCAGGCGAACGGCATGCTCGTCTCGTCATTCAATGCATAAAATAGCCTTTTACAATAAATCGTTTAAGTTTAAAGATAATGAGATTTATGTAATATTATTTTGCTTAAGAACTACACTTAATATGAACGTTTTTAAGTGACTGCCTCGGTGGCGTAGTTGTATTACAGTACGACTGCAAAGCTGAGGTCTCGGGTTCGATCCCCGGGTCGGGCAAAGTGATATTGAGTTTTTCTGTTCAGTATCAGCCCGGAGTCTGGAATTTGTGCCCGATATGGCGATAGGCTCGCCCCCTATCACATCATGGGACGGAATAACGGCGAAAGATGGGTGCAGTAGTTGCGCCTCTGCCTACCCCTTCGGGGATAACAGGCGTGAGTGTATGTGTGTGTTTTAAGTGCGTTATAGTGGAGGGGTCTAAAAATATTTTATAATGGATTCAAGATTCATATTTTGCCACTTTAATGTTCCTAAAGTTTGAACCTGGTAAGATTTTGAGTCCCAGAATCCATAGACTACTTTTTATCCCGGTCATTAGCTCCTGTAGGACATATTTCGATTTTTAATAAGTTTTTTTTAATCTGTCAAGGCCCGCGACGGACACCGGTGTTCATATACAGGGCAATTTTAACATTGCGTTAATAAATTAAACCACATACTTATCTCGTTAAAAATAACACTTTTCATTAAGTTATTTTAACCTTAGATGTAAAATAAAAAAGTGTATGTTTCGAACAAAATAAATATCAATAAAATGTAATTTGAAATTTACACGCCCTAATGGCACTATGATTGCTCTAGGAGAATTCGTCACAGCAGCAACATTACACTTTCAGTCAGAAATACACTTACGAACACACCATATTCACACTAAACTACAAAATGATAAAAAAAAATTAATATTACAACCAGGATTTTTGGCGAAAATATTCGTTATTCATTGATAATTTTTAGCACGATGTTGATGTTGCAGAAGTACAGACGAATATGTGGTTTCGTTTAGTAACGCAATGTAAAAATGACCCTGTATATATAGGGTTTATCCATACATCTATATATAAGCGGGGTTTGACGGGTTAATAGATGGCAGTACAGTGTTTAAGATTTTTGTAGCGGGAAAGGATATTCGCGCGAACGAAGCCGCAAGCAACCTCTAGTTAGTGACATTTTATGGCGTAAAGAACCAAAGGCATCTCAAACCATGAGCATAGCTAGCCATGGGCTCAAGGTGGGGCAGTAGTATAAAATAATATGTAACTAGCAAACTATACCCGAATTCTTATCCCGGTTAATTTTTTTCATACATTTTTTTTGTTTGATTACGTACCTTCAGTTCAGAGCCAGGTTGGGGCGCTTGCCACACCGTAGCTACGCCCATGTCTTAAACAATAGCTAAACGCCTACTCCGCTTATTTACAACTAAGTTATAAATCACAAGCGCTCCGGTTTTAATTTCGCCATTTTGAAATTTGTTTTCGAGTACAGAATTTTAATTAATGTTTCTTATTAAACTTTGTACGTTTTGACTATGACAATGGCGTCATTAATTTTGGGAGACGTTTGTTCCTCCTTAATTAGTTTTAGGCGACGTATGTTGAGTAAATCCGTTTTTACTGTTTTTGACCTTAATCTTTTTGAGAACGGCTTTCAATTTATATAAATACTTAGAGAATTCACTATGTCCGTCCGTCTGTCCGTTTGTGAAACATTAAGTGTTAAAGAGCTCACTTTCATTACAAGTTTGTATTCCCATCTGCCAGCTAAACACTCACTTAGATGGTTTTAAAGGATAAGTATACAAAATACTATTAATATGGCGAAATATACATATACTCTCACGCCCTTTATTCCCTAAGGGGGTAGGCAGAGGCGCAACTAGTGTACCCACTTTTTGTGCGTGCGTATTCCGTCCTATGATGTGATAGGAGGTGAGCCTATAGCCATATCAGGCACAAATTCCAGAACCCGGGATGATACTTAGTAGAAAAATCCAATATCACTTTGCCCGACCGGGGGATCGAACCCAAGACCTCAGCATTGCAGTATTACCGTATTCAACTACACCATCATCATTTGTGTGTTAATTATAAATAGGAGGCAATGAAGCAATAAAATGAAACACTCTCGAGAGTACTCCAAAGGATCACGAGGACGTTGCGTCAGAAGTTATTCAATAAATCGAATTAGTTAATTGAGGTGTTAAACTAATGGATGCTGGGACCCCAGACGCTTTCGTTAATCCCTTTTTGTTTTGAAACATACGAGCATGAGCGATGGCTTGTAACTAATTTTCCGATAGGAGGTTAGGTATACAATCTTCTTGTTCTTGAGTCTATATGTCCATCCAATGCTGTAGGCCTTTAGCAATGCACGCCTGTATGTCCAGATATACAAATGTCACAGAAATCCAGTGTTAATATTGGGATACTATATAAACACATTTATATATAATATATTTCTCTGCTGGCGGGGATTTTTCTACTACAGGGAGGAATAAGACTTTATTACACTACACTGGCTAAATTTGGGTTTGCCGACTTCACATACCTTCAAAATTCTTCTGTGTAATTCTCAGTTATGGAGGTTTCCAATTTTTTCATTCACTTGAAATGAACTATAATTATCAAAGAAAACACACGTAAATTTTAAAAGTCTATGATGTATGCCTATAGTTATAAACAATTTGTCTTTAGTCTCATCATTTCGTTCTATTTCTATTTTCCAAGTAGGTTATTGTCGCTCTAATATTAAGTCTTTTTGTTATGATAATTTTTTAAAGTTGTAATAGGCAAATAATTTACCATAAATTTTGAACACTATTTTAAAAGACAAATACATAGTATCAAGCTTTCAACCTATAAGGGTAGGCAGAAAATATAGATAGTCACTCGATATAGCACACTTCAAAGCTACGTCCACTTTTATCAATCTTCTACTATATTCCCGCCGAAACATCAACACAACCTGGAAATTAGTAAACAAAAAAAAAAACACCTGAATCTGGCATTCAGAACCTTTGCAAACTTTGCTTTAGGTAAATGTCCCAAGCATCGATGATTCTGATATTGTGAGCATTCACTCCCATCAGATAATCCACTAATTAACCTGTCCTACGGTCCATTTCACACGCCCGTATGTCTCGGTCAATTCCAGAATTTTAGGATAATGACCAGTTTTCGCTTTCCATTCCAACAAATAATCAAACTCCTATTAAATAAGGTCATTAAAAGTTTCTCTAATCGCGAATCGAGACGATCCGGTTTATTTTTTCCTTAGGTATGTGGGAAGCAATGTGGGTGTAGAATGTGGCTTGTACATTATTTGAGTTTGGTACATATTTATCATGCTTTTCAGGGGTAGGCAGAGTTCTTACACACATAGAAAAAAAGAAAGAAAAACATGTTTATTAGTCACAGCCTCTTCTTCCTCCGTGGTCACAGCTTATAACGACGTGCAAATGACATTAAAAATTTTTTTAAAAAATGCATACAATATGATATCATACACCTACATATCTTCTTCAGTCTTTAAAAGTCCACTGCTGAACATAGGCCTCCTGTAAAGATTTCCAGACAAACCTATCATCTACATATACAAGCCATTACAGTATATTTTTTATGCCAACTATATTTACACGCTCAACCCTATCAACAGTAAGTATGTGTACCAAATTGCTTATCCGATTTCAAACAGGTCAGCATAATTTTGTCGACTGGCGAGCAATGTACCCTCGCCAATCGACACTCCAATTTTTATTGGTTCTGAATGACGAGTCGAGCATGTTGCTGGTGTGGTAAACGATACCACCGCCCATAAATAGTATCAAGATACAGAACTCTTGATTACTGAGCTGCGTGAAACTCCGCTGCGCTCGTCATCCTAAGACATAAAATGTAAATTTTATAATGCCTACTAATTACACTGGCCACAATGTACAGGCAGTAGCATAAATATCTGTACAAAATCAAAATTTCAAATAGTCTATAAAAGTTAAACTGAAAAAAAAATTCTTCGTATGAAGTAAAGGGAATCTCTTTTATTTTATTTTTGTGAAGAGAAAAAAAGATTAGTAAGAACACAAAAGTATGTAGGCAATTTGAAATTATGAATTTGTTCGGCTACTTATTCTGGTAACTGTACACACTGCTGCTTGACATTGTGGTGTTACCTACCCAGAGGGACCCTCGCATACGAGATACCTACCACCAGTAAGACCTGACTGGACCCCAGTCTACGTACCACCAGATTTAGTGAGGTTTAGTGCCCTGTTAGTGCCCTGCTGCACGATGGACCGACGACTTGAAAAAGGCGGCGGGTAGCGGATGGATGCGGGCTGCTCAAGACCGGGATGGTTGGCGCTCACTTGGGGAGGACTACGTTCAGCAGTGGACGGCGACATGCTGATTGATTGATTGATAATGAGGTTACGTTATCGTGCCACTAAAAAATTACCCTGCTTTTAACCCCAGTACCGTAAGTGGTGTCACTACCACTTGGAAATGAAACAGTAGAGCATTCGACAATTAATTAAAATGTCAAACAGTTTACCTTTCACGGACCAGACGCCGGCCGATTAGAAACTTAAAGCTTGCAAACAATGCAGCATTCAAAATACAAGTGACCAAAGAAGTTCACTGTCAGCCCGACCACAATCGACAATCTACTTGTGTATTTATACAAGGTCATTTATTACATTGCGTTACTAAATGAAACCACACATTCGTCAATACCTCTGCCAACATCGTGCTAAAAATTATAAATGAATAACGAATACTTTTGCCAAAAAACCCGGTTGTAGTATCCCATTTTTTTATCATTTTGTAGTTTAGTGCGAATATGATGTGTGCGTAAGTGTCTTTCTGACTGAAAGACTAATGTTGCTGCTACGACGAATTCTTCTAGAGCAGTCATAGTGGCATTAGGGCATGTAAACTTAAAGTTAATTTTTATTGATATTTATTTATTTCGAAACTTACACATTTTTATTTTACATCTATGGTGAAAGAAACTTAATGAAAAGTGTTATTTTCAACGAGATAAGTATGTAGTTTCATTTATTAACGCAATGTCAAAATGACATGGCATTTTATTTCACTCTCTCGCAATCTGTCTTCATATACACTCGTATAATCTGTGCTCGGTCCAATACATCACATTAAATACGTCTCTATCATTTCTAAGTAGGACGCAATGCCCTATACGTATTCATATAGACTATATTATGCATAAACACACAAACAAATTTAATTCCATGAAAAATCTTCACGGGAATACCTGCGAGTGTAAGGCAATATTTACTAAGAAGGATTCTCAAACTTTACCTCGCACCTGTGGTTAATGTAAACACAATGCATTGTTTTAGGCCCTTTCGTGTTTTGATACAAAACAACCCACGTTGTTTAAATTTGACAAATATGTAAATAATTGTTTGGCATAAAATCACCAAAATTACGTGGCAGAGTTGTCGGCAAACTTCAGCAACAATTTTACTTTACGAAGAGCTGAGACTTTACATCGTGTCTCATGAAGAGCGCAATAGAATGCCACGCAGTACTTTGTAATTCATAGTATGGTGTAGCTACTGTTTATGGATCTTATCGCTTACCATCAAGCGAGTGGCATGCTCGTCTCGTCATTCAATTGAAAAATTTGGGAAAATTGTTGGAGTTTGGAAATTTTTGTGATTGTTCTTAATAAACGTAGAAATTGCTGAATGAATTTTGATGAACTTTGTCACACCGGTAGACCATATCCTGAATTTACAAAAATGTGATTATGATGAACTTGCATTTTTGAGTAGGGACTTATGTTGATCTATCTCCGGTCCAGTCGGATTGCCGTCTTACTGGACTATGAGAGTGAAGGAATAGCGAGTGCACCTGTGTATTGCGCACACACTTATGCACTATAATATCTCCTGTGTACGTAGCTGATCTTCGTTAAGACTGACTGCCGGCGCTGAAATTCAGCTAGAAGGGTTTTTTACGCCTTGTCTTGAAAAACATAGCGCTGTGACCTAAATGTATTCTAGACATTTAAGGTTTGCTTTATTCTAAGATGCTTCAACCTGGAAATCTGAATACCTATTTAATTATGCGAAGAAAGCACAAAAATATATGTATGATGATTAAAAAGTGAAGGTAGAAATTGCCAACACCTCTCGTCTCGTGACCATGAAGCCTGTAAAGTCTTCGATACGTTGGGAGAAAATATAAATTAAAAAACTGCGATAAAATCAGTTAAATAGATTTATTTCAATGTCTAACATTCATTAATATAAGAAATCATTATGAAAGCACAATCACTTGACTCCGAAGCCTAGAAGCCTTGAAGTCGAATAAGCGATAATTTTGGACAGAGTCTAGTGTTTGAGATAATCTGTGGAGGCACACATTCATAGAAAATTAAGCCGCGTGATTACAAGATTTTATTCCACTAAGCTTTACATATTGGTTAAGGTTTTGTGTGCCCTTCTTTGTACAGTATAATATTCTGAAATACGAAATTACTAACATAATGCGAGGATTTCCATTTTGTATCTAAGCTCATACATAATATTTCTATTCCATGAGATTCACGTAAAATGTATTCTACCTTGATTTTCAACGAAAACATACATTTTGATGATAAAATATTAATATGAAATGCGAATGTTTTTCTGTACGTATGCTTATATATACTACTTATTGGGTTTGGATTAAATTTTACGCGGATAGACTAAGTCCTGTATTAAATATTTTAATGAATAAAATGCATCTGGCATTATGTCTGTCTTTGTACAATTATTATGTAAACCAGCTTTTGCTCACGGCTTCGCCCGTGTGAAAGAGTTTTTCTAAGACAACAGTCTGGCTGTATATTTTTGCAGGATATAAAGCCTCTGTAATTCCTGGCTTTCAAAATATTAAACATCGAAATCTGTTCGGTAGTTCTTGAGGTTATCGCATTGACAGATGCGGCGGAGGACTTGGGTTTATAATACGTAATAATAAAAAGTCAAATTATTCTTTTAATTTGTGTAAATGTATTTATTCCGGTATAGTTATAAGAAAATTCAATATAACAATTTATTAGCATAAAATATTTTTTTATAGAAAAATGCACAAAGTAATTCCAGATAAGGTTTTTTGTGGACGGAGCCAGAAGAAAATACTAGTATTGTGCTGAATAATTCAATACTACAAGGATAAATTACAATACACTTTGTAGTATAAATTTTGGTTCGCTTTTTGCTACACACGCCTCAAGCTCATAACTTCCTAATTATACCGGGTAATCGAGATTCCTATTTTGAATGGATATAAATATTTTTTTATTTATTTACCATTTCATAAGGATACAGTCATATTCTTAAGTTACTGGTGATCTTTGTACTAGGCTCGCAGACCTGTATCGCAAAGATCTATGAGTGGTTACATTTGCATAATTTGCTTCTATTATCTTCTATCCATATTATGTATAACTGTTATTAAAGTAGGTTGTTAACTATCATCCTACTAATATTATAAAGGCGTAAGTTTGTAAGAATGTCTGGATGTATGTATGGATGTTTGTTCCTCTTTCATGCAAAAACTACTGAAAGGATTTCGATGAAATTTGACACACAGGTAGATCGTGTCCTGGATTAACACATAGGCTACATTTTATCCCGGGAAAACATAAAGCGGGACTTTTATCCCGGAATAACTTTTTAACGCGGGCGGAGCCGCGGGCAAAAGCTAGTCATGTATAATTTAAGTTAAATTAAAATCAAAGACTCAATATTAAGTAATATAGAAACAAGTATAAAAATACAACAAGTTTGCCATAGTGATGTGATGATGAATGATGAGACTGGCAAGCCGCTCGCCGATTGGTAAGAGATACGACGGCCTCATAAACAGTAGGAACACCATTCAGAACTTTGAATTACTAAGTACTGCGTGGCAGTCCATTGCGCTCGTCACACTGAGACATAAGACGTTGAGTCTCCTAATGCCCAAGAATTATAATAGCTACAATGCCTTTCAATCTTAACGCAATAATACTCGCATACTGCTGCGTGACCACAAGTAAAATTGTGACAAAGACTGAACTTTGCACACGAGAGGCCTTCCAAGTTCCTGTTTGAAATCTTTTGAAATTATTTCCTTAAAGCTATGTAAATACAATCAATCAAAACTCTAAGTGGACAGTGTTATGCAGAAACGGTTTAATTAAAACCTTGTTAAAATTAAAATATTGATCCCAAATTATCGATAATATTTTGTAATACCTACTTATTTTTAACTGACGAAAAAAAACGAGGAGATTCTCAAGTCGATGTGTATATATTTTTTTTATGTATGACCATATTGTATAACTTTTTAGAGTAGCCCGATTTTAATAATTATTTTTTTTTATTGGATAGTACATAGTATAATTAGGCATCGACTCCAAATATACGTATACATTAGTGATTAACGTTATATAAAAATGTTGTTTTTTGCTTTTCAGTTTTTTCGGTGGTTTATTTTTTTTGTTAAAAAGTTTTTATGTTCTTAGAACGTTTAATATAATTCAAATAGACGATAGAAGAAATATTATTTTATAATAAGAATATAATATAGGTCCAGTATTATATTTTGTCCTACTATTGGGCATGCGCCTCCTTTACTACTGAAAGGGTTTAGGCCTTGCACCACCATGCTGGCCTAGAGCGGACTGGCAGACTTCATACACCTGAAATTAATAAGGAGAACTTCTCAAGTATGCAGGTTTCCTCTCAACGTTTTCCTTCACCGTTAAAGCTAGCGATAATTCATGAAGAAAAGTCACAGGTACGTGCCCTAGAGTTTTGAACCTGCGAAAATTCCCGGCAGTCCGTTCAACTCTCAACTAGGCTATGTAAGCTAATAACAATGCACTCTGTTTTTTTATACAAACAACTCCACTGCACCCGATTATAAATAGATTGGCGTAGACATAGAGTATCGATCGACACGAGCTTATCCCTTGCCAGACGAATTATGCCGGCCTGATCGACACCGGATATAAACAGCCTGATCCTGATATCCGAAATAAGCCTATTATTGCAGATTTTGCTTATGTATAATATACATTTTTTAATAATTGCACAATCATTTAATCTTAAACCTTTGGTAGACAAAAATATCATACAAGCCGCGTCCTTTGTATAATATTGTCTAAGACATACGTACATGAGTTATCAAAGAAATAGTAACATACAGAATTTCTTAATTTGATAATTTAAACGAGTTTTTACTCGTATTCACTATGTAACTCATGAGAACGCACAGTGCGCCGGATGCAGAGTGTTGTTAATTCTTTAGTTTTCTTTGCCCTTGTTCAGCTTTATCTGATGTGAAGCAAAGTTGTATCTTAATATTAGCATATCATAGCGCCCCTTTGCATACACACTACGAAGTCTGTCATGTCTTGCACTGAGAACAGACTAACATACACACTCACGCCTTTTATCCCCGAAGGGATAGGCAGAGGCGCAACTAGTGCACCCACTTTTCGCCATTATTCCGTCCTAGGATGATAGGGGGCGAGCCTATCGCCATATCAGGCACAAATTCCAGACTCCGAGCTGATACTGAATAGAAAAACTCAATATCACTTTGCCTGACCCGGGGATCGAAACCGAGACCTCAGTATTGCAGTCGTACCATAATACCACTACACCACCGAGGCAAGAATATTTCAAAATTGAATGACTGCTCTATTTTTCAATCGAATTAGATGCTGATTTTACAGCAGAATTTATTTTTCGTATTATTTTCTATTGTATCTGAAATAATGAACAAAACCAAACATAGGAAACTCCCCTATTATAATCACAGCATCGGGCTGCCCTTAGGTAATTAACATTAGTGAGACATTAATTTAACATAGACATGCACCTACGCATAAAACCTCTTTTTCGATAGTCGGTAATCAATATTTGACAAGTTGGGTCATTTGTGAACAACGCGGTCCAAGTATACACGAAGTCTTCGGAAGTTTGCCTACCAAGCACATTGTTTCAAACGCTTGGCTCTGTGCCAAGTCGACCGCTGGTAACTTTTGGTTATCTTGAATGGGGTATTATAAATAAATAAGATTTTGTTTGGATACTAATTTTTGCTCGCAACTTCACCCGTATTTTAAAATTCAAGTGTTTTCATTGTAAAAATAACTGGATCTTGATCTGTGTGCGCTAGATTTCATCCAAATCCATTGAGTAGTTTCAAAACAAATTTTCTTACTTAAATAAGTACTATGTCGACCCCACATTAGATTAGAATTATAGCAAGTATAAAAAAAATAGTAAGGCTGCCCCAGTAGCGTAATTGTATTGCGTTGCGATAGGACTATCTCGTTGAGCTCTCGGATTTGAATTCTTAAAGAGTGCCATTGGGTTATCCCACTCAGTATCAGTCCGGGGGCATGAATCGTGCCTGATAAGCCACCACGGCACAACTGACCCTATTTAAAATATGCCTAGCGATGTTCGATACATCTGTCTACCCTTCGAGGAAGAGGCGTTATGCTAACCTAAGACCACACGACCGCTAAACAATAAGTCGATTCATTCAATTGTACGTAATTGAGCTGCAATTGGCATCGTCTGCCAGCGGGCGAGCGCAATGTTCTGCCTGTTGTTTATTTCTGTCTGCTCCCTAACAGACGGGGAAATGATATTTTGATTGGAACGGTTTGTTGTTATATATCAAATTCCCAGGCTATTGTGATATGGGAACAATAAAAAAAAAGTATGCAGAACAAAATAGTAAAAACCTGTTGTAAAATGCCGTTTAGTTCCTTATCCATAACCTTTATGAAAGAGGAAACCATTTTATACCTAGTTCTATATATGTTTTATTGCAATTGAATGATGAGACGGCATGCCGCTCGCTTGATGGTAAAGATGTGATTCTGCAGGAGGCGGCAGACAGTAGCACGTCACCTGCCGCGCGTCATTTGCCGACGTGTGCGGAATCGGTCTCATACAATTTAATAGGTAATGCATAGTAGTGCCGTCTGCCGTCGCGGCACATGCCGTTGCCGTCTGCCGTCTGCCGCGTTCTGTGGAATCACTGCTTAAGCGATACGACCGCCCATAAACATTATAAACACAACAAAAACTTTGAATCACAAAGTACGGCATGTCACTCCATTGAAATGAAATGAAATAAATTTATTCGAACCCATCAAATGTTATACATTATTTAGATTCAGTCAATATTAACTCGACCACCAGTTCGGAAAGCAGTTCTCACTAGAGAAGAACGGGCAAGGAACTCTAGTGTTGCTCTTTTCAAAATCAATTCAAGGTATAAAATACAATTAATAATAAAAAAAATATAATATATAGATATATTTGTTATTTTTGTTTAGAGCAGTTCATTTATATACTCGCAAAAAAGGTAATAAATTTTAAAATCCTATACGAGTGCATGACCCTCTCAGGAATCATGTAATAATTTGGTCTGAAATTCTTCAAGGTGTCGTTATTAATCTAAGTTCAAGATATACCCCTAATACTTAGATGTAGTAAGCGAAAAGGGCAGACCAGTCCACACAAGCAGCACCCGTTCACGAGTGTGACGCATGTGCCAGCCATTGCGATCTCACCCTGAGACATCACATGTTAAGTTTCATCACACCCAGTAGTTACACTGGCTACAATGTCCTTCAAACCGGAATACAACAGTCCATGCACTCTGCTGCTTGGCGGTGGAAATGGTCATTGCAATGGTACCAGCACAGACGGACATTCGCATACGAGTTCTACCAACAGATTTTTTTGGATTTTTCATTTGTAATTCCTGTGCTCGGGATCATTAAATTTTACTAGTTCATTTGTCTCCGTTGGTCTAGTAAGTGTTACGTAAAGAACATATTTTGACGGTGAATGAAGTCGGGAAGCGAAAAATGTGTGGATTTGTTGATTCCAAAACACGCAAACGAATTTTCCGAAATGGGTTTTTGTGCCCCATAAAGTGATAGTCACAATATTATTTTACTAATATTATAAATGCGAAATTTCGTGAAATATTTGGATGTTTGTTAGAAGTAAACGCAGAAACTACTGAACGGATTTGAATGAAATTTCGCAGATGGGTAGATCATGTCCTGGATTACCACATAGGCCTTATCCCAGCAATTTGCACCCAAGGGAAACAATGTATATTTCTTATCTGATTCTTTAAAGGGATGGCGCTGGCCTCGAACTGTGTTTAAGGGACTTTGTAGAGAGTAAAGTTTTAACGCGGGTGAAGTCGCCAACAATACTTAGTAAGAGGCATGTAATAGTAACGTATCTGCTTAACCTTTATTAAAGGTCACGCTGTTATTGCATACATAATATATACATATACACCCACGCCTTTTATCCCCGAAAGGGTAGGCAGAGACGCAACTAGTGCACCCACTTTTCGCCAGTATTCCGTCCCATGATGTGATAGGGGGCTAGCCTATCGCCGTATCGGGCACAAATTCCAGACTCCGAGCTGATACTGAATAGAAAAACTCAATATCACTTTGCCCGACCCGGGGATCGAACGCGAGACCTCACCTTTGCAGTCGTACTGTAATACAACTACGCCACCGAGGCAGTCATGTCTGTTATTGAATCCGATTTTTATCGGATTCAGATTTCTATCGGACCGATATTCGTCTTCCTCATTCGAAGTTACCTACAATATTTATCGTGCAATCTTCTATCACCCGAAATATTGAATCGGAACTCATTTACACGGGTTTGCCTTATTCACCGAGCTAATGAATGAAGTAGAATTTCTTATGAGCTGTAATCCATTTAACTTAACTTGGTTAGGATTACCTTGAAGTTGGCACCTTCGTTTCGGAATGAAACCTTGATTCTATCTCGTATACTCGCGCCTTTTATTATTGAGGGCTTTGGCATAGGCAATTAGTACATCCTTCTCTTAAGCCATGAAGATATGGAGCGTGTCTGTTATTATAATCATCAAGCATCAGTGCATTTTTTTCTATTATATACTGCCCACTACTGGGCACGGGCCTCCTCTACAACTGAGAGGGTTTAGGCCTTAGTCCGCCACGCTTGCCTAGTGCGGGTTGGCAGATTTCACATGCCTTTGAAATTATATTTGGGCAATTTTCTGGTATGTAGGTTTCGTCGCAATGTTTTCCTTCGCCATAATTGATAAACAGTACACACGTTACTTAGAAAAGTTAGAGATGTGTTATTCTTCATAAGAATTTTGAGGGTATTTGAAGTATGTCAACTCACACTAGGCCACCGTGGTGGACCTAGCCCCTTTCAGTAGTATAGAAGACCAGAGCTCAGCAGAGGGCAGTATATAATATAAGGCTGATTGCATTGCATTGCAAAGCTTCTGAGTTGACATGTAGGTGACCGATTATCAATTTTGTATGCAGCTACAAGATCCCTATATACTATAGATATTTTTATTCCAGATTTTTTTGTACTGTATGTTGATCGAATTATAATATGATTGTTTTCTTTGATTTTAAAATTTATTTCACTAATAACAAGCTAATTATTATCCAGGAATTCTAATGACTTATAGCCCACGAATAGTACATTTATATCAACGTAACTGTAAGCATTTAACCGTGTATAAATGTCGTAAAGAACCTGTCTCCGATATTTTCTTCTACTTTAGTTTCTCTATTGTACGTTGATCATTTATAACGTAGATAGATGTTCAAGTCGGTGTGAACATTGAATAGACTGGCTCCTTGCTATCAATGACTGCTCTTTTAGTTGAGTTATATCTGTATCGGTGCAAAATCTTTGTGATTTTTTAAGAGGTTTTGAACACTTTATGTGCAACTCCAGAACTTTGAATTAGTAATTCACGGCATTGTTGCGCTCGTCCTCTTTGTCGCGGGCCATACGATTGCTTAACATTATTTCCAAAAACATGTATATATTTGTATACCACCTGCAGGATTCACCAAAGTGGCCAGCAGGTGTATTGACGTCAATTAGCAAATACAATTTTGTTTGTACAACACCACTTTAGTATAGCTGTAATGGTGGAGTATATAACCCTAATCCTAACTAATATTATAAATGCGAAAGTAACTCTTGTCTGTCTGTCTGTTGCGCTTTCACGCCAAAACTACAGAACCGATTTAAATGAAATTTGGTACACAGATAGTCTAGAGCCTGAGAAAGGACCTAGGCTACCTTCTATTCCGGAAAAATATAAGCCGGGACTTTTATCCCGGATTTTCTTTTCGCGCGAGTGGAGCTATCACGGCCAAACCACTGAACCGATTTCGATGAAATTTGGTAGAGAGATAGTTTAAGACCCTGGGAAGGACTTACGCTACTTCTTAACCCAGAAAAATATTACCCGGGAATTTTATCCCGGATTTTATTTTCTCGCGAGTGGAATCGTCACACCCAAACCAATGAACGTATTGCGATGCAATTTGGTAGGGAAATAGTTTAAAGCCTTGGGAAGGACCTAGGCAAAAGTCTTATCCCGGAAAAAATCGGGACTTTTAACCCGTAAAATATTTTCTTGCGGGTGAAACCGCAAATAAATATGTATGGAAATAGTTTGAGACCCAGGGAAGGACATAGACAACTCCTTATTCCGGTAAAATATAAACCGGGAATTAAACCCGGTTTTTTTTTCTCGCGTTTATCTTTTTGTTTTACATCACTACTTATTATAAAGTCCCCTATGGCATCTGTTTCTCTCTTGAACGCGATAAACTCAAACACTACCGAACGGATTTTTATTCGTTTTTCACCAATGGTCGGTGTGATTCAAAAGAAAAGTTTATGTGTATCCTACTAATAATATCATAAATGCGAAAGTTTGTAAGAATGTATGTATGGATGTATGTTTGTTACTCTTTGATGAAATTTGGCACACGGGTAGATCATGTCCTGGATTAACACATAGGCTACTTTTATCCCGGGAAAATATAAAGCGGGACTTTTATCCCGAAAAAACTTTTTAACGCGGGCGGAGCCGCGGGCAAAAGCTAGTATGTGCATAAATAAATAAATTTTAAAATACCTGTTAAATGTATATACTTATAAATAATAAGATATAATATTGTGGTCCTTTTTTCTTTTTTTTATGGCATTGAATGACGAGACGAGCATGCCGTTCGCCGGATGTTAAGCGATACGACCGCCCACAAACAGTTGTAACACCATCCAGCTTCTTGAGTTAAGACTGTGTGGCATTCCACTGCGCTCGTCATCCTGAGACATAAGATGTTAAGTCTCATTATATCCAGTAGTTACACTGGCTACAATGTCCTTCAAACCGAAACACAACAATGCATGCACACTGGGTAGGCGGTAGAAATAGAGACATTGCGGTGGTACCCACCCAGACGGATTCATACATATGAGAGACCTTTTTATTTGTTTTTTTGTTTTCGCGAAGAAAGTGACTTATTACTACCGCCTAGCCTTCAAGGGGGGCGACTGAGCGGTCATGTTTGGTTCACCGTGCCTTACGACCCAGCGTTGAGCCGCCGGGCCGAGTCCCTGACGTATGTACACCGCACGGCATACCAACTAAAACTCCACGGTGGCCTTCTTCGGCGCATTAGGGACGGCTGCGGGTTTCCCCGGACTAATAGTATCTAAGTTGTCGTCCGCAGCCGCTCCTGCGCGGTGCTGCCTAATGCAGCCCGTCTCCTGTATGGGGGGGCTCAGAAGCCCCCGCGCACCGAAGGACGCCCTCGGCGTCAACGGCAGCGTGAGGCCTACCTGCCACACTGCCGTCCATCACGGGGGTCGCAGCAATGTCCTAAAAAACACGCACAAAACTAAAGACGGACAGCCCCCTGCCACCCGCCCGCGACCCCCGGTGGCCCTTTTAGTCGCCATACATATGAGAGACCTACTACCAGTAAAGTGTGTACCCTTCGGTAACGACAACCATACTTAAGGTGTAAAAATCCATCATAGTGGCATAAGTAAGGCGTTCAGCCTGTCCAGTCCAAACAGGCCGGCATAATTGTAGCGACTGGCGAGGCATAATCATTTCTCAGTTGACACTTTATCTGTTCCCAATTGCGTCTACAATCAGGTGCAGTGTCACTTTGCCATATATAATATATACAAATGTGTGTATGTATGTTCCCAATGGACTCCAACAGCTGGAGAGATTTTAATGCATTTTTTGTTAATCTTCAAATTAGCTCAGCGGTTGATCCTGTGAAGTTTGGTAGCCATCGGAGCACCAGAAGTCATCTGGCTATAGATGATACCCGTGCGAAGCCGGGGCGGGTCGCTAGTACAAAATAAAATGACTTATAGTTGCTTGACAGCAGGAATAAACCTTTAGGTAGTAGACCAAACGGACTACTTAGAGACTCTTCTCTTCAGGCATCCACTGTTGAGCATACCTTGAGAGGACCTGCCACCTTTAGTTAATTTAATTTTTGCCGTACCATCAAGCCGTGGAGGAGTTTGCTACGTGTACCCTCGTTTTTGCAACTTAGGGTCCTTCAAGGGGAGCGTGAAGAAGCCAGGCAGGCCGACATAACTTAGGCGACCGTCTGGACATGTTTTTATCTCTTGCCGGTCGACACTTTCTTTGGACTTAACATCTGGCGCAGTGGAGCCATTTAGCTGTGCTTAAAAAATCTGTGCTGCTCTAAAAAATCTGTAATGCTGTGCGTATCAACGACTCCGTGTCAAACTGGTGCAATACTGAGTCTGGTGTCCCTCAAGGCGGTATACTTTCTCCATTGCTATTTTCTATCTTCATAAACCTCATAACACTTGACCTTCAATGTGCGTATCATCTGTATGCTGATGACTTGCAGTTATACTCACAAGCTAGCATTGACTGTGTGACCACTGCTGTGGACAAGGTTAATAGGGACCTGGAACACATTAAAACTTGGTCAGACAGTTTCGGCTTATCGGTGAGCCCCATGAAATCCCAGGCTATTATTATAGGCAGTCCTAGGATGATAAGTAGGTTGGATATTTCATATATCCCTCCCGTTGTTTTTGATGGCTCCGTCATTCCTTGGTGTTCATGTGTTAAGGAACTCGGGCTTCAAATTGACGCCACTCTGAGCTGGCGACCCTAGGTGACCTCTGTTAGTCAGAAAGTCATCGGTACTCTTCGCTCTCTGTATCGCCTGAAGAATTACCTTCCGTTCAAAACCAAGACTATGCTTGTGCAAACCTTAATCCTTCCGGTTATCGACTATGGTGATGTGTGCTACTTTGATCTGAATGCAGATCTACTCAACAAACTCGACCGTCTTCTTAATAACTGCATTCGATTCGTTTATAATCTTCGCAAGTTTGACCACATCTCTTCTTACCGATCGCAGTTAAATTGGCTTCCCATCCGTCAACGCCGTTCGTTGCGTGCGCTCACTACCCTCTTTTCTATTCTCACTTCTCCTACCCCTCCTTCTTACCTGTCTTCCAATTTCATTTACCGTTGTGATACTCACGATAGAACCCTGCGTTCGTCTAGCAATCTCCTTCTTAAATGTCCCCCTCATAGCTCTGATTTCCTTCACTCTTCCTTTGCTATCCAGTCCATCCTTCTCTGGAACGCACTCCCACTCGAAATCAGGTCATGTACAACACGGTTGGCATTTAAAATGAGAGTTCGGCAATTACTCCTCGCCGAAGTAGCAGATTCTCATCATCATTAGTTTATTAAATACGTATTTATTTTTGTATGTATGTATTTATTTATGTATGTAATTGTTTATGTATATATGATAGATAATTATATATGTACGCAGTTATATATGTAGCAAAATCTTTGTAAGTATACATATATTATGTTTGATAATTAGCATTGTATTTTATTCACATTTTTAATTTTCATTATTTATAATTTACACCTGCCTCCGTCTTTCTGCACCACCTTAAGGTCGACTGGGAGAAAATGCCTTTAGGCATTAAGTCCGCCTGTACTATACCATTGTACAAAGTGTCAAATAAATAAATAAATAAATAAAAAAAAGCCTTGAATTTTAGGCACTGCAAAGATCGAACCCGTTTCATAGTCATTTGTGAAAAAGTAAAATTTATAACAGAGCTTTTAATGTTCGTAATGGCCTTTGTATTGCTTACATTTAAAATAGGAAATAGTGGATCATGATTTTGTCCGTAGTCTGAGTTATTCTCTTGCTAAATTACAATATAAAAAACGTATTCCTTTTGCTCCGCTATTAAAAAATAAAGAAATCTTACTCAAATATAGTCTATTTTAAGCCCATGGTCCAACAATTTTCTTACTCGTTGTGCTATCAGTTTAAATACATTTTTCTGGTCACAACCTAAAATAATAGTTTGTGACATAAAATTTATTTTCCATAAAAACGTAATCTCTCCAAAATACGTAATACAAATATCCTTTAATAACTTGATGTGACCGCGTAAGTTGTGGTCTCATTGCAAGCGTGCCTATAGACTTAGTATACTGGTGGTGATTTTTGTATTTGCCTGGATAGCGACAGCCGTTACACAAGTTTTAGAACCCGCCTAATGGTTCACGTAAGTAGCGTTCCTGGATCAGCCTGTGTGTATCGTTTTGATAAGGCCGGCATGATTTTCTTGTATACATAGCATCACGCCTTTTCCGTTTTTAGGGCCAGGCAGAGGTGTAACACACCCACATTTCGCCAATTAGGTTAAGTCCCATGTAATAGGAAGCGTCCTTTTGCCATTTGCTGGGTACGTTTCCACACTCCAGTCTAATACGAAGTAGAAAAACCCAATACTACTTTGCCCGACCCCGGAATCAAACCTCTGCAGTCGCACCACAATGCAACTACGCCACCGAGGCAGTCACTCAAGTACTTCTATTTCTAACACTTGCGTAAAGTACTAAAACAGCAACTATTACTGGTAGATCTCTCATATGTGAGAGTCCATCTGGATGGATACCACCGTAATGTCTATTTCTGCAGCCAAGCAGCAGTGTGTATGCAATGTTGTGTTTCAGTTTCAAGGATATTGTAGTCAGTGTACTACTGGACATAATGAGACGACATCTTATGTCTCAGGATGACGAGCGCAGTTGAATACCACACAGTACCTTCTTTGTAACTCAAAGTGCTGGATGGTGTTGCTACTGTTTATGGGTGATCGTATCGCTTACCATCAGGCGAACGGCATGCAAGAAATCATCATTTCTCTATGAAAATATCGCCCTCAATGGAACCGTGCCCTCCCGCGCCGCTCCGCCGACCGCACCCAGCGAACCGTGACCCCTCATAAAGTCTCCGTAATATTATAAGTCGTAAAACCACCGATTTGTAATGTACCTTATATACGTGCGTGTAGGGAACATTAAATTATTGTAATGGGGCTCTTAAGTTTCCTAAAATGGTGTTTTTAAACAATCATTCATACCAAGAACTGGGAATTGTACAGCGCTCAGACATAAACACTCGTATTAAGAAATAACACTATGAGGACGGACAGTGCGTCCGAACGCTTAGTTTTGGCAATTTAATAGTTTTCTTTGGCTAAATTCAGCTTTGTTTATCAACCAACTGAAGTATTTACACACACGCTCACGTCTTTTATCCCCGAAGAGGACTACCTCTTACTAATAGAGGCGCATCTAGTGCACCCACTTTTCGCCGTGTGGCATTATCGCCATATCAGGCACAAATTTCAGACTCCGAGCTGATACTGATTAGAAAAACCCAGTTTGGCTGACGTTATCGAACCCGATTTTTTTTTTTTTTTTTGTCCCTGACTATACTCTTTCTAGCCTGACGAGGGTCGGCTTATGAAAGCACACCGGTCTTTTGGGTGAGTGCAGAAGGCGCTCGCAACCCTTAAATTTAAGCGACCACGCTGAGGGCGACCCACTAATGGGTCACGACCTCGGCTCAGGGCGGCCACTGAGAGGATAAGACATCAACGTTTGGGGAAGATGGTTTTTAACCTAATCCTATTTATGCGTACGTAGTAGTCTTCGGCACGCGGGCCGGAACTGCTAAGAGAGGGCATGGGGCAGGGTTATGGGGAACGCGACGAGGTCCTCGACGGCGAGGACGGTACAGCGGTCTTGTAGAGTGTAAGAGCTTTAGATGCTCGGTCTTTTCACGTAACGCCAGAGTGATTTCGTCCTCTGGATCTGTAAGAACTGAACGCGGTCGTCTCCATTTGGCGCGATCAAATGGAGTATATATAGACGCTTTACGGATAAGCGTGTTCGGGTGGTTTACCAACCTGTCGAAATAGCGTCTGCTGGCGCACTGCATAAAGTGCCTGATGGTCGGCATATTGGTGTCCACGTGGAGGTTGCGATTGCGAACGTACCACGGGGCACCAAGTGCATGTCGTAAGAATCGATTTTGAAGCACCTGCATTCGCTGAAGGCGACGGGGCGGTAAATGAGCGAATACGGGCGACGCGTATGTCATTATCGGACGGATGCATGTTTTAAAGATCCTAATCTTGTTGCGGATTGACATTTTACTATTTTTGTTTAAGAGCCAGTGGAGCTGGCTCATCGCGAATGCGGCTCGCGCGCGTACCGCATTTACGTGTAGGATGAAGGTCAACCTCTGATCAAGGGTTACTCCTAAATATTTGGCTTGGCCCTTCCAGGGGATTACCTGGTCGGACATGCGTAATCGAATCCGAAACCTTTGCATTGCATTCGTACAGTAATACAACTACGCTAAGGCAGTCTGTGGTAAAGTTGTATCTCAATATTAGCCAATCATTGTGCCCCTTTGTCTATGCATTGCGAACTGTGATGTCGTAAGCACTAAAACAGATTTATTATAATAGCTGCCTCGGTGGCGTAGTTGTATTACAGTACGACTGCAAAGCTGAGGTCTCGGATTCGATCCCCGGGTCGGGCAAAGTGGTATTGAGTTTTTCTATTCAGTATCAGCCCGGAGTCTGGAATTTGTGTTCGATATGGCGATAGGCTCGCCCCCTATCACATCATGGGACGGAATAACGGCGAAAAGTGGGTGCATAGTTGCGCCTCTGCCTACCCCTTAGGGGATAACAGGCGTGAGTGCATGTGTATGCGTGTGTATAATGCCTTTGATCAATTATATACCTAGATAGAGTAATGCGCTGCAAGGAAACTAAAACAAGCCAACTTTTCTTAAGATAGTATGCGAGACAGTTGTGTCATACGCTATCGCTGTATCATTCTGCGTATCCTTGTGTACGCGCATAATGATACCAGTTATTACATGATTTATACTAAAACGGGGAGAACATTATATCCATGGAAAGAAACAAAAAATAATTCACTCGAACTCATTTAGTGGGGAACAGCTCGCTTGTATTATTTTCGACGCGTTTGCAACGTTCAGTGTATCTAGGTATATAATTTGTCAAAGATAATATCATTGCTGCCTAGTTAGCTAAGTATTGCTTGTTAATGCCGGTATAAGTCTTATAATACCAAGAATAAGACTCGCGTTATTTTAATGGAAACGCATATGGACTGTTAGAGCTGTTACCAGCCAAACAATGGCCTAAATACCTAGAATCTAGAAAATATTAACTTTATACAAAAAAAGATTTTCTATTTAAGGACATCTGCAATTTTTTTGTTCTTTTATTTCAGTACAGTCCTTATCAAGTCCCTAATATTTCTAGAAAGAATTATTGACTCGAATAAAGGGCGTAATCTTACCTTAAAAGCTAAAGTATCATTGGACCAAAAGAAAAACTCCAAACAATTTATTATAAATTTTTGACCAATATTAATTTTAAAAGATCATTAAGTGTCTGCAAAAGAACTTCCCTAAATGTATAAACGATAAGCGATCGAGCGAAAAATAATTAAAACAACAAATATTTTCATACATCGGAAGTTATTTCAAACGCGTCCTAAGCTGCGTAAAAACAAAAAATCATTAGTCTTTACAAAGTATTAAAGTGTCAAAATGACTCTTAATGCTTTAGAATAGAGTTTAAGGTTAGAGAAAATTCGAAAAATGTTAGCATTGATATATTGGTACAGCAAAATGGTGTATAAACTTTAATGAGTTTATCCTTAGAGCACAAAAGTTGTTACAAAATCTAGAATGTTTGTAATCTGTAAACTAGAGTAGTGACACTCATCTCTATTTGCATACTAAAAATGACACAGATTTTTGGCAGCTTAATGGTGGTAAGTGCCACCCTGATGGGAAGTGCCGATCTGATAGCAAGTGCACTTTAATTACAAGTGCCGCTGTAATTATAAGTGCTGCGTCAATCAGCGACGTGCAAACTTTACTCAATTTTTTTTTTCTGTTTGTAGTATATTATTTCATATAATTTTTTTATATGTCATTTGTACGTCCAAAAGCTGTGGCTAATACATTATGTTTTCTTTCTTCTTTGACTCGTCAAGTCCCGCTACGGCCGGCGTCCGAGTCTATAGGGTTTCCCCATACATCTTTGTATATAAGCGGAGCTTGACGGGTTAGTGTTTTTAATCGGAACACAGCACAACATCATAAAAAGGAATTATATAAAAGCTATATAAATATAAGACATAATTTAAGAACTTTTGATATTCATTCTGCAAACAAAATTTCAGCAACCAGCAATAATCTCAAACTTGAAATTGTAACATCTAATTCCAAGTTAGAATTATTTAATTTAGTGAATTTCTAACGAACGTAATCGAGCGAAAGTCCATTAGATCAACCGTACAATTTAAACGTCTCGCTCTATATGCGACTAAGCCCGTTGTCCACAACCACTGAACGTCGGACTGAGATCGTAACTATGAAGACGACGTGATGTATCTATTGGGAGTAATTTCATTACAATTTATTATTTGAAAAGATTCTTGTGATGTTGTTTATTTTTGTGAGTCTTGGTAAGTTCGAATTGAAATAAATCATTTGAATTTAATTTAAAAATGCTTTAAAATCCGTATACTAAAGATTTATAGAGGCAAATAATGACGAAATCAGCAATCTTTTCGCCTAGTAACAGTATCAAAACTACTGTAACTTTGAATTCCAAACTACTGCGTGACATTGCAGTAAGTTCATCACCATATAGCATGAGATAATAAGGTTTATAATGTGCAATTATACTGGTTGTAATATCCTTAAAAACAGTGCTAGCAAAGATAGATGTTGTCGTATCTACTCGCCGGATTATCGCATACGTGATCTACCTAATAAAACCTGTGTCACTTGAGTAACATCTCATTCTTCATGTCGGCGGCATTGGAAAAACGTCCTTATAGTTTCGCGACAGAAGCTCTGACCGCTGTAATTCCCTTAACCATTTAACTATGCGTACTGTTTAATGCCTTTCAATTACCCCAAGCGCATTCTGATCGTGTTCTGCTTGTGTTTGTAAAATTAGAATTCACGACGTATATTAGTTGGTAGTGTCTAGACTTGCCATTTTATTTGTAACCCTATTTTTTTATCTGCAGTGTTATGAAGAGATATAGTGTGTTTGATATAGGTCGCAGGAACACTCTGGATGCCAGCCGCTTTTGACAGTTCCGTCTAGAAATCTTTGGGAGGGGGCTATTTTCAGTAGTGGACACCATTTACATGATGATGATAATAGATTGTTTCTTGGTAGCAGGTGGTAACAGCGCTTCTTCAGCTGAGAACAAGCTCTTCAATGTCAACTTAAGCTTGGTTTATTAAATAGTTCAATACATTACGTGTCTACTTGAGATTTACTTAAACGTGAGACTGGTTTATTAATACCACACAGTATAGTCAGTTATCACTTGAGTGGTGACACAGTTTTTGTACATCAATTGATTATTCTGGAGTCACCTGACTTCCAACCAAGACGTCCGAATCCAAAGCCTCATCTTTCATAATTATTTTAAATGGACTTTTATTTAAATATCGATTGTTGGCGCTAATAAACAAGTCACATTTATTAAATAGTTCAATACATTAAATGTCTACTTGAGATTTTACTCAAACTTGAGATTAATTTACTAATACAGCCCCTAGTACTCAGGTGGGCTTAATATTCATAGAAAGGTCTATATCTCTTTTGTTTAGTATCAGTGTTTACGTTCGTAGAACGGATTCTTGGCTACAGCCCCTGCTCCTTTAGGGGAAGATCATTTACTTTACAAAGTACACTCAGTCCATTATAATATCCTCTCAAACCGCCCAGTTTCAATATTCAAGTTGAACACACGGAACGCTACAAGTCGTGCCAAGATTCGGCTAGTAAATGAACTAACTTCACATGGAGTTCAATCGTTTGGAAATTTGATATTTGGTTCATAGACATTTTCTTAGAAAGATTGTAAAGTTTGAATTGGGGAGACGAATGTCCGCAGGTTCAAAACTCAAGGGCACGTACCTCTGACTTTTCTAAAGTTATACTGTGTGTATTATCGCTTGCTTTAACAGTGAAGGAAAACATCGTGAGGAAACCTGTATAAATGATAAATTCTCTATAAGAATTTCGAAGGTGTACAAAGTCTGCCAACCCGCACTAGGCCAGCGTGGTGGACTAAGGCCTAACCCCTCGCAGTAGTTGAGAAGGCCCGTGCTCAGCAGTGGGCAGTATATAATAGAGTGCTGGTAGTAGTAGTAGTATTAGTACATTGTATGTTTTAATCTGCGATTGAACAATTTAAAAAAGCGTTTTTATAGTTTTGGAAAAAAACTTTTCTACCCGAATTTCGGCCACGGTGGCTAACCTCAACGGAGATCAGCCAGGTACGCAGGAGAAATTATTACAATCTCATAGTCTGGAGAGACGGCAATCCGACATGGCCGGAGAGAGAACGGGCGCAACACTAACGCCTTTACTACTTTCCGAGGCGCGGGGCTATCACACCGCCGACTTCCTGACTCTGAGCTGAAGTTGTCTAACGCAACCAAGGCTTACTTGCTACTGAACTGATTTAAATGAAATTTGGTACACAGATTAGAGTCCGAAAAGACATGGGCTACTTTTTATTCCGGGAAAATATAAAGCGGGACTTTTATCCCGTAAATACTTTTTAACCCAGACAGAGCTGCGGGCAAAAGCTAGTATTTGTATAAACTTTCGCTCCCGACACGAAACTTGAATGAATTCCTCGGATAAATATTATCATTCATAAAACTTAGTGACTTTGATTTCAATTTATACGTTCTTAGAAATAAAGTTAATATCTAATTTTATCTAAGACTAGGTATTTCTTACGGCTCTGCCGTATTTTTCTGGGATATAAAATATAATAATAATACAATCTCTGTATTATATACTGCCCACTGCTGAGCACGGGCCTCCTCTACTACTGAGATGGTTTAGGCCTTAGTCCAACACGCATGCCTATTGCGGGTTGGCAGTCTTAACTTCAGATATAAAATATGGCTACTTATTATGTATCTACGACACGATTTATCTGCGAGTAAGGTACGTCCAGGGGCTTTCGTTTTCTTACAAATATCCACACATCGTCATTAATTTAAACTATAAAACTCTAAATATTTTCTTTTCTCATGATGGTCGTCGAAGTTATTCTAATAAGCTCAATTTATGTCACTTTGGACCGTTATCTAGAAGCTAAATACCCAACTTTAGATATCTAACCACGGAATAAAATTTAGAACGGACTAAACACAGTTACAAAACAGACGAGACGATTTCAAAATTCAATCTTCTTTCCCCAAAAATTGGATTTGTCGTTCAATCAGAATCGGTTCCACAGATGTACCCGAATAAAAAGTTAATCAAGCATCCGCATTTGTGTTCCAAAAGTTGACATATTATTTCATGGATGACCTTCGTGTAAAGCCAAATGTGAGATGAAAGGCAGTGGGTTTGATTCCTGCACAAAATATAAATTTTTATTATCATAATATGATGGTTCAGGTCTGAGATTTTTGAGAAGACCTAGAATAAATAATATTGTGTCTATACGTCTGCAGCCAGTGACTTACTGCAACCTTTGTCAAGTCGTCTATAATTATATCCACCTTGCTGGATATCCATCAACCACTCAATCAATCTAACATTATCATACCTAGGGCATTGATTAATTTGATGCCAGATGTATAGCAAAGCTAAAGATATATAGTTTTATCACCCATATTTCGTCAGCTCTTGAGTCCTATTTTTGGAGTCGACTGGCGAGCCTATTGTCTTTTCACGCTCAAATTCAGAAGCTGATAAAGAGCAGTAGAACCCAATAGTATTAAACTAGACCCGAGAATCGAATTTGAATCTACCGCGGTAGTCTCACGCAATACATTTATACCTAGTTTGTTTTTTCATGGCATTGAATGACGAGAAGAGCATGCCGTTCGCCTGATGGTAAGCGATACGACCAGTCATAAACAGTAGTAATACCATCCAGCACCTTGAGTTACATAGTACTGTGTGCCATTCCACTGAGCTCGTCATCCTGAGACATAAGATGTTAAGTCTCATTATGTCTTGTAGTTACACTGGCTACAATGTCCTTCAAACCGAAACACCTCAGTGCATACACCCTGCTGCTTGGCGGTTGAAAAAGACATTGCGATAGTACCCACTCAGACGGACTCTTACATATGAGAGACCCACCATCAATAGTAGCTATATTAAGGTTGAAAACACACACCTCGTACAACGAATACAATTAAAATCCCAAATTAATTCCGTCATGTCGACGCCGGGGAATTAAATCCAGTCAAAACTATGTATCCCGGTTTATTAGCCAGAGCTTTTGTTATAATTACGTTATATAACAAGTTGTTATCACGCACCTACAACCTGCATACGAATGTACTATATTTGGATGTGGCATTTTTGTTTCTGGCACAAAAACGTGAGCGGCTATTGTAGTTATAGTTACATATTGCAGCTCTAGACAAACAAGATATAGAAAACAATGCCATAAACAATTATTTTCGTATTATATTATTTTTAATCTTCTTTTAACGACTATTAGAAGAAGCCAACAAAATAGAAGTTCGATAGCCAGGTTGCGAAGGGAACGGACTGTCGCGATGAAAATTCGCAGGATCAAAATCCAAGGACACAAACTTATGACTTTTGTGTATATTCTTTGTGAAATAACGCTTGCTTTAACGGTGAAGGAAAACATTGTGAGGAAACCAGCGTACCTGAAAAGTTCTCCATTAGAATTACGAAAGTATGTGAAGTCTGCTAAACTTCATTAAGCCAGCGTGGTGGACTAAAACATAAACCCGCGTAAAATGCAGTTTTTAATGAATTAGTTTTAGAAATTGTATTTATTTGAAAATATTTTTTCATAACACATATTTACTATGTCTCCAATAACGTAACCGTAACGTAACCGAACACACTATACTCAGAATTTTAACATTTAACGATAAATTCCGGAATTCCCGTTAACCGTGAATATTTCGATACCAATTCTCGGAATCCGGGCGGGTAAGGTGTCCCTTATTGGACATAAACTTGACACTTTAGCAGATTTATTGTGCGTTTAATGAGTGTAATATTGCATTGATTTGTAATTCTGTAAAGGTGAAGGTAAAGAAGTCAATAATTTGCAAAAGACTTGGACTTAGCATCATTCTTTCGTTTCTAGAAGTAGGCAGAGGTGTAAGACACGTTCTATGATATGAGACAGATTATTGCTGTAGATACAATTTAGAACCCAGAGCTTCTACGCAATCTCACTTTACCTGAATTGAACCTGAGATAGTACGACAATTGTACCGAACAATACAATTACGCCATGATTATATTGTATTTATCAGGGCACTACATTGTGACTCTTAAAGCTACTAAGTGCGCGTTTTACAACTTCTCTTCATGTAGAATTCTTAAGTACGTAGGCTTCGCGATGTTTTCCTTCGCCGTTAAAGCGATAATTGACAAAGAAGCACATTACATGTTCTAAATTCAAAAATGTTATATACTTATGTTTCTGTTTCACAACATCTGAGTAAATGCTACTAAATGTACCTATTAGCCGCCCAAATACAATAGTCACACTCTAATCTATGCTTCCAAAATAATAGGAAAATAAATAAGTAATATCTACATTAGCTTATTAATAGGCTAACTTCGAAACAAAATTTACTTAAAACTTTGAAACAGGTTTAGTATCGTAGTATGATAAGCAATATTTAGACCGATTTTTTCAACTCTAGTCATCCTTTTGTCAGGGTCTTATTAAGCTGGACGCGCTCGCCGCACTTCACGCCGCACACCTCACGCGTCACGCGTCACGTGTCACGCCTCACGCATCATGCCTCACGCGTCACGCCTCACGCGTCATGCCCCACGCCGCGCCGCGCCACGCCGGAGCACTCGAAGTTCTACGAGCGTGTCCAGCTAACACCGATGATTACTCTAACTACAGTTGAAAAAACACGATCTTGTCATGCATTAATTTGTAATTTAAAGTTCTAGGTTATAAATTTAAGCCCAATTTTGTTCACAAACTAATATATTTCTGGAATCGCGTTGATCGATTCGAATCTTTACAAAGGATTATATTTCGACCTCTAATATTAAATTAGGTTGGAAGTTGAACTATGTTATCAGTTGTCTATTCCGTTTGGGATGATGTTTATTTTTTTGGTTTTACCATTAGGCTATTTAATAAAGACAAGTGTCACGCTTCTATTTTTCTAGCTTTTGTTTTATAACGTATTTCTATGTGCATAGTATAAAAGTCAATAAACTCCCACAGTGTAATAAATTGCGCAATAATTGCGTACAATGATTGCTTGCGATAATTTCTCCGTCTGTACGAGGCCTTAGGCTGATCAAATTCTTATTTCCTAGCGGCAAAAATACCACATCCTATATTTTTAGCTCTCTGCCGACTCCCCGGGGCCGAGTCGTTCTCCGAATAGAAATGTGTTGATTATTTAGAAATAGCGCTATTTTGTGATTCGTTGCCGGCTATTGTCCGATGGGTCCGAGCCTACCTTTTCGTTGTAATGAACTTTACGAAGCAATATTTCTATTGAAATAGGGAATATTTTTATGTGGAGAGGTGATATAAAGTGGCTGAACGACGAGACGAGTAAGCCGCTCGTTGGTGGCTCGTCACGACTGGTCGTAAACAGTAATATCACTTAAACTTCAAATTACAAAGGGCTGTGTGCTATTGTGCTCGTCTACCTAAAATGTAAGGTATTAGATCTCGTACTGATAAATAAATGATTTTTCTTTCTTTCTTACTGGTGGTAGGTTTTTCATATGAGAGAGGAGGTCTGGGTAGGTGCCACCCCAATACTTATTTCTAACGCCAAGCAGCATTGTAGTGTATCGGTTTGAAAAATATAAGAGCCAGCGTAATTACTAAGTATTATGCTAATGTCTCAGGGCCACAAATATTTCCAAACTGACCTTTCAAAAGCGGCCTGGGTGCAGTGGCATGCTCTTCTCGTTATTCAGAAATAATATTTAATTTTTTTAAATAATACCGTAGTAATTGCACTAGGTTGACCTCCAAACCAGAATACAACAGTGCTTGCACAATGTCTCTAGATCGTACATTGGCCGGATAAATGCGTATTCCAGTGCAATTTTTCCAGCATTTTCCTGGTGTAACCGTGAATGAAATTAAATATTAATCATGCCCTAAAAATATTATGGAAACACCATAAAACATTATCAGTAATTGAAATAATGAAATTACCATTCGAAGCGTAAATTACTGAGTTAATATTCAATAAGGTGCCAGCATTATGGCTGCTATTAGCGTTTTTATTACTTATTAGCTTATGATACCATTAGTTCTTGACTGACTTAAAAACATTGTAGTGCGGTACGACTGCCGGGCTGTCTCATGTTCGAATCCCAAGTCAGGCAAAGTGATATTGTGTTCTTGTTCTCAGTATCAGCTTGGAGTCTAAAATAAATGCCGGATAGATTAGGCCTTGAAAGCTCGGATGCCCTTTTGAGTCTCTGTCTACCCCTTCTGGGATAAATGTGTGTGCGTGTATACCATTCGTTTAGTAGCAACACTTTTGGGCTATAAAATGCGAGGCTTAATTTTAGCTAGAGTGTTGGATCATATCTATTGCCTAATTATAAATGTCTAGAAAAATTGTCTTTTTAACCAATCAAGAAAATGGAATAGCTTCTCAAGTCAACGTGTTTTATTTTTGTGTATGACCACGCATAATTTTTTACAGATTGGCCTGATTTTAATAATTCTTTTTTCATTAAGTACGATAAATAAGAATGAATATAGATGCAATGGCAGAATTTTTTTACCAAATTAAACGGCTTCTAAGACCACAAAAAAAAAAATTAAGTATACAGGTTACCACTTTCGGTGTGGATGCCTATACTCTACATTATTTTCGTGTATTTGTCATGTATTTGTGGATGCCTATACTCTACATTATTTTCGTGTATTTGTCATGTATTTATTTACCTTAGTTAGAATTTTTAATTAAGGTTAAATATTGCTTTAATTTTAGAGATATCTATCTATCTACCAGATAAGGTAAATATGAGTGTAATTATTTCGACATAATTATTGCCCTCCATAATCACCCCAATAAAAACTCCATTATTAATATTTGTTCTAGTAGAATAGTAGAAAATTGTATTTGAGTAATAAACTGGAACTCTTCAACGGGGTAGTTTGTGACTAACCGGTAATTCCGGTGGTATTTCCGGTTTCATAATTTAGTTTATTATTTATTTATGTTAATGTAAAGGACAATACACATTTCAAACTAGAAATGAGCAATAACCATAGTCCTTATATTTATAATAAAACTAGCTTTTGCCCACGGCTTCGCCCGCGTTAATAAGTTTTTCCAGGCTAAAAGTACATAAAAACCTTCCCGTTGAATCACTCTATGACTATGACGTTGATACAACTCTTAACAAATAATGCATTAATTTCGACTAAATTTGATTACCATAAAAACGGTTCTAGTGAGTTAATCTTAAAATATAGACATATACTGTCGAGGACATTTTTTTAGATCATTTCAAGAGGAATAATTCTTTCGTACATATATTTTTGGTATCTTGAACCGTTTTCGCAGCGCACGCTATGGAAGCCCTCAAGGATGAATAATTTTCCCCGCTTTTTTCACATTTTCCATTATTTCTTCGCTCCTAATAGTTGCATCGTGATGTTATATAGCCTATATATAGCCTTCCTCGATAAATGGTCTATTCAACACAAAAATAATTTTTCAATTCGAACCAGTAGTTCCTGAGATTAGCGCGTTCAAACAAACAAACAAACTCTTTAGCTTTATAATATTAGTATAGATAGATATATATTATTAATTATACTATTTTGAATGTCTATTTAACGAGGAAAAAAGTTTATTAATTATTATTTTGGTGTTGTCTGGTAATATCAATATACAAATAAAGAAATGTATTTTTTAAGAGTTGTCTCTCTTTATTGTATCTTTGGCGCCCGATGGGCATACCAATAAGAAAATTTATTTGGAAACAAAATATATTGAAGAATTTCATCTTTTATAGAGCATATCAAGAGATAGAGTATTGTGAGCAGCCGATCGTTTTACGGGCGCAGCAGTTTGTCTTACTTGCATCTGATAGTAAGTGAAGAGAAGCCCAAAAACATACCCACTGGACGATCGGTATTGTTATGCCGCCCTCGTTAATTGCTACTTTACGTTCCGCTTGAAGGACCCTTAGTTGTAGGAAGGACAATAATTATGCTGGCACACTATTTTCATATAGAATAATATGAGTTAGAATTATATTTTCCACTAACTATGGGTTAATACTAATTAGTGCTCCCGAAGACTCGCCGAGCTTCGCCGCTTGGTATCATAAAATGCGTGTCACTGCCGATCTTGCGTTACAGGAGTTGTGGTGGGAGTCAGGGGATTGTCTCTTGGCACACTGCTCTGCAGCTTAATGGTGCCGCAGAACTATGAATTACCGAACCTTTTTTACGAGCGCGACAAATCGTCCACTGCACCTGATTGTACGTGGAGTAGCTTCCAGAAAGACTATCGACTTAGGTGATTATTCCTACAGTTGACACAATCATACCAGCCTGTACCAAATGAGATATACATAGGCTCATACTGGAACGCGCCACACTTACTTGGGCTGGTATGATGGGTTGCCATGCCATAATAAAAAGCTAAATTATGTCTTAACACTATAGCCTACGGGGGTCACTGCCGTCCACCTATTAGTCTAGCCAACTTCTGTGACCCCCGTGATGGACGGCAGCGTGCTCCACGCTGCTTCGGACGCCAAGGGCGTCCTTCGGTGTACGGGGGCTTCTGAGCCCCCGCAACAACAGGAGAAGGACCGCAACAGCGGTACGCGCAGGGGCGGTTGCGGACGACAACTTAGACGTGAGTCGGAGGAAGCCCGCAGCCGTCCCTAATGCGCCGAAGATGGCCACCGCGGAGTTTTAGTTGGTATGCCGTGCGGTGTACATAGGTTAGGGACTCGGCCCGGCGGTCACCCGACGTTTTCCATCTCTCCGGGCTGCTCAACGTCGGGTCGTAAGGCACGGTGAACCCAACATAACCGCTCAGTCGTTCCCCTTGAACACTGGGCGGTAGTAATAAGTCACTTACTCCGCGTCAACAAAAAAAACACTATAGCCTAGCCGCGATAGCCTGGTTGGGAGTGGAACGGACTGCCGAGATAAATGTCCGCAGGTTCAAAACTCAAGGGCACGCACCTCTGACTTTTCTAAAAAAATATGTGTGTATTTTTTGTGAATTATCGCTTGCTTTAACGATGAAGGGAAAACTGCATACTTGAGAAGTTATGCATTAGAATTTCGAAGGTATGTGAAGTCTGCCAACCCGTACTATGTCAGCGTGGTGGCCTAAATCCTCTCAGTTGTAGAGGAGGCCCGTGCTCAGTGGGCACGGCAGTATATAATTGTAAATTATATTAAAATATGTAAAGTGTTATCTAGGAGCACGCACATGTAGAAATTGTCTATTGCCTATCTAGTTTCCACTATGTAATAAAAAAATAAAGATTTAGTCTATGCCAAGCACACGTTCGTTTCAATAGGTTATGGGCCCAGTCCCTGTTTAATAAGTAAAAAGTGGTTTTTTCGGTTAGGAAATGGCAGCTAGTTACATTGTTAATGTTCCAAAACTCAAAGGACGCGAAAATTATGATGAGTGGGCGTTCGCGGCGCAAAATTTTTTAATTTTGGAAGGCGTCGATATCACCAAGGAAGATGGCGACAAACCTGTCGAAGATCAAAAAGCAAAGGCAAAATTAGTGATGACCATTGATTCAACCTTGTACGTTCACATCAAGAGTGAATCGACAGTTCAGGGTGTATGGAAGAAGCTAAAAATGCTATTTGATGACTCGGGATTCACTCGCAGAATTAGCTTGTTACGAACTTTAATTTCAATTCGTTTGGAAGCTTGCGAGTCGATGACAGTGTATGTAACTCAAATAATAGATACAGCGCAGAAATTGAGAGGAACCGGTTTTAACATCAACGAGGAATGGGTCGGATCATTACTTTTGGCGGGTTTACCTGACAAGTTTTCGCCAATGTTAATGGCCATAGAACATTCCGGCATCGCCATTTCGGCTGACGTCATCAAAACGAAATTATTAGACATGAGTGATAGTGTTGGCAGCAATGAATCAGAAAGTGCATTTATAACATCTAAAGGTTGGCACAAGAAAAAGTTTAATAAGGTTGGCAAACCCGGCGAAACTTCAACTCGACCTGTCAAAGTCATAAAATGTTACAAATGTAAACAAGTCGGCCATTATAAAAACCAGTGTCCACAAACAAAGGAGAAAACAGTAAATGCATTTAGTGCAGTTTTTCTTAACGGCGGTTTTGGCAGTCACGAATGGTATCTAGATTCAGGAGCCAGTAATCATATGATAATCAGCCAGGAAAACATGAAAAATATATATCATAACTTAAAAACTAAGGAGATAGTAGTTGCAAACAAAACTAGAATGCCGGTGTTATGCTCTGGAGATACTCAAATTACGACTATTGTTGGCAATAAATATTATGACATTATTGTTAAAAATGTGCTGTGCATTCCAGAACTCACGACGAACCTCTTATCGATCAGCCAGTTGATCAGACATGGCAACAAAGTTAGTTTCACAAGTGAAAATTGTTACATTAGAAATCAGCAGAATGAGTTGATCGCAGTGGCAGAGTTGACAAATGGTGTATACAGATTAAACATACAGTCAGAAAGTTTGTATGCAGCTTCAGCAACAACGACTTCAGTTATGGTTTGGCATAGAAGATTAGGCCATATAAATAGCCGAGACTTAAATATAATGAAAAATGGCGCTGTAAAAGGACTTGAGTACAAAGAAAGAGCTGATATTAGTAAACTCAATTGTACAGTATGTTGTGAAGGGAAACAATCAAGATTACCTTTTCCAAATAGCAGAAATAGGAGTGAAAGTGTGTTGGATATAGTGCATGCAGATGTCTGCGGTCCAATGGAGACAAAATCTATTGGAATGTCCAGGTACTTCTTGCTATTTGTAGACGACTACAGCCGTATGTCATTTGTATATTTTCTAAAAACTAAAGACGAAGTATTCAAGTGTTTTAAAGAATTCAAGTCAATGGTTGAGAAGCAGAAGAACACCTGTATTAAAGTGATCAGGTCAGATAATGGTACAGAATTTTGTTCAAACGAAATGACAAATTATTTGAAGCAAATGGGTATTATTCATCAACGCACAAACCCTTATACACCACAACAGAATGGAGTTTGTGAGCGGCTGAATAGAACAATTGTGGAAAAAGCCAGGTGTCTGTTATTTGACGCAAATTTAGACAAGAAATTTTGGGCTGAAGCAGTCCATACAGCTGTCTATTTGAGAAATAGATCTTTAGCTTCTGGTTTAAATGATAAAAGCCCATATGAGGTCTGGACAGGAAGTAAACCTGACATCAGTCATATACGCATATTTGGTAGCATTGTCATGGCACATGTTCCCAAAACAAAAAGATTGAAATTGGACAAAAAGGCAGTTAAACACCTTTTAATTGGATATGCTGATGACATAAAGGGTTACAGATTATATAATCCAGTAAATAAGCAAATTATTACAAGCAGAGATGTAACAATTATTGAACCAAATAATGAATCCGATGTGTCACAGATAACCATACAAGAAGTACAAAAATCTTCATCGGATACCGCTCAGGACAGTTTAAAAATTGAAACTACGAATGCTACTCAATCACAATCTTCAATAAGTTATGAAGATGGTACCTATATTGAAGAAGACCTTAACACTAGCTCATCTGATGAGTTCTATGATCCTTTACCCAAAAGGGAGTTAGAGGATATTACACAGAAAGACATAATAACACGTCCTAAGCGAGAAAGGCGAATGCCTGTTAGATATGGTGACTATGATGTCGGTAACATGTGTGTAGAGGCAGACATGAATCTATATGGAGACCAGATATCACTTGATGAAGCTATGAACGGAACGGAATCTAAGGAATGGTGTTTAGCTATAAACGAAGAAATAAAATCTTTTGAAAAATGTGACGCTTGGGAAGTGGTAGATAGACCAGAACAAGGTACAGTTGTGCAATGTAGATGGGTGTTTCGAAAGAAAATAGAAAGTGACAATAAAGTGCGGTATCGAGCGAGATTGGTGGCAAAAGGCTTTACACAGAAAGCAGGCATTGACTATAATGAAACTTTTTCCCCGGTGCTTAGATATTCTACTTTGAGACTTTTGTTCGCTTTAAGTGTTAAATATGATTTAGCAATAACCCATCTAGATGTAACCACTGCTTTCCTAAACGGTATTTTAGATGAAACTGTTTATATGCAATTGCCAGCATATTTTGAATGTACAGATAGGCAAAATAAAGTATTAAAACTCAAAAAGGCAATTTATGGCCTTAAGCAATCAGCAAGGGCATGGTACAAATTAGTTGACGATTGTTTACAGAAAATAGGTTATAAAAATTCTGTTTATGAACCTTGCCTATATGTAAAACAAAATGAAAATGAAAGAACCTTTATCGGGTTATTTGTTGATGACTTTTTTGTCTTCTCGAATTGTACTAAGGAAACAGAAAATCTAAAAAATGTATTAAGTAAAAAATTTCAGTTAAAAGATTTAGGATCTCTTAAACAATGTTTAGGTATGAGAATAAAAAGAGAAAATGGTATACTTACTGTTGATCAAAAGCAATTTATAGAACATTTACTTAAGAAATTTCAAATGGATAATTGTAAACCTATGAGCACTCCAATGGAAACAAATTTGAGGCTAGAAAAAGATAATATTTGTAGAACCAGATACCCTTATCAACAACTTATTGGGAGTTTGTTATATTTATCAATATTAACACGACCAGATATATCTTATGCAGTATGCTATTTATCTCAGTTTAACAATAATTATAATGAGTCGCATTGGACACATGCAAAAAGAATTCTTAAATATTTACAAAGTACTAAAAGTTATGGTTTACAATATGTAAAAGACAATTCAGATTTGATTTGGCTATGTTGATGCAGATTGGGCTGCTGATCCCCTTGGTAGGAAGTCATACACTGGATATGTATTTAAAATGTCAGGTAGTGTTGTATCTCATGAATGTAAAAAACAACAAACGATTGCACTATCAAGTACTGAGGCAGAATATATTGCCATTTGTGAATCAACTAAAGAGGCTATATATTTAAGAAATATTTTATGTGAATTACAGTGTAGAAATGATTCGCCAGTATTATTATATAACGACAATCAAAGTGCTCAAAAATTATTAAAAAATTGTTTATTTCATAAAAGGACTAAGCATATTGATGTAAAATATCACTTTGTTAGGTCTGTAGTAAATGAGGGCCTAATTGAAGTAAAGTATCTAAAAACTGCAGACATGCCAGCTGATATTCTGACAAAAAAGTTTAAATTCATGCAAACATTATAAATTTGTAAAACAGCTAGGTATTACTAAAGTGGATTGAATATTGATCACGAGTTGTTACATTATTTTAATAAGGGAGTGTGTAAATTATATTAAAATATGTAAAGTGTTATCTAGGAGCACGCACATGTAGAAATTGTCTATTGCCTATCTAGTTTCCACTATGTAATAAAAAAATAAAGATTTAGTCTATGCCAAGCACACGTTCGTTTCAATAATAATACATGGCTGGTATGGTGTATATAACTATAGCGTAGAACTAGAGCGGAGTACACAGACAGACCTGCAAGCAAACCTAGTCTTATATAACTTTCCGTTATTAGATGTTATCAGAAACCACTAAAGATTCAGATCGCCTTAGCTCGTCATATTCCAAGTGTTTTTAAAGTCTAAACTGCGTGTTGATGAACAATGGGTATCGGAGATTTAAGCAGCCCTTGTGTAGAGTGGATTGGCGTTATAAAACGGTGTTGGTGTTAGGAGTTAGCGATTCTGTGTGGGGCAAATTATGTACGTTAATTGCGGAAAATATAACGTATAGAAAATATATTATTTTATTATTGTATACCCCGACCAGGAAAACTAAAAAACACCTTACCATGGTGGTAACATATGGGACGTTTTTTTTACTGACAACGCTAACTTTAATACGAAAACGCAAATTGGCGCCCCCAAAGTAGGATAATATTTTTTCAGGTCGAGCTATATTTACTTATAGTGATTTTCAATTTTGCAATATTTTACAAATAATTCTCTTTGTATTAGAATATGTTTGATAGTGTAATCAGTAGGTAATATTTTGAGTGTTTATTTAAAGCTCGAGTGACTACAGCTGATTGTCAATCGTGGTTTACTATTTAAAAAACGACGACCTAGTCTTTTCATTATACCAATATAGATATTAAAAAGTAAATAGTTTTGATTCTGGTTTTGAAATGTTTTTTATTTTAATCGTGAATCGCCTTTACATTGCACCATACACACTCAAAAGTTTTGAGTGGTTTTTGTCTCCCAATATTCCTTGAGGTTTGGCGGCAGATCACCCTGTTTCTCCAGAACATAATCTACATCAAACTAAGTAAATAATTATTTATTTTCTAGGTGTTGATCGCGCTCGAGTAAAAAATTTTTTCCGGGGATTAAAATAATATTATGCACTTTTCCGGGATTCCCCAATAAGTTGATTTATTTTGTTTGTGACGTCATGGGACGGAATACGCACGGCGAAAAGTGGGTGCACTAATTGCTCTTCTGCCTACCTCTTCGGGGATAAAAGGCGTGTGTGTGTGTGACCTCTTAACTGTCATTTCTTAACCGATTTGGAAAATCCTTTATTTTAGGATTACGCTACTAGATTGGCCCATAGAAATTGTTTCGAAATCGGTTTGGTAGTTTCGTTTTAATTCAAAATAACTAATAGGTATGACCTAATTATTCACCGACTCCAAAATTGGTAATTAGTATATATGTAGGTATAGACTATTTTACGGTTTTTCGTGGTTTTTGAAGGCGGTAAATTGTTTTGTTAATTTTTTTGGTATACGAGCACGGCAACATGACCCAACTGCACCTAATGTTAAACGGAGTGGGGTCAAGAGTGTCAAATGACGAAAGATGATTAATCAACCAGTCGAAACAATTATGTCGGCCTGCGTCAACTGGATATATACAGGCTCCCAGAAAGCGACACACTGGCGTGGGCTACTATGCAGAGTTTTAACACCGTGTGTATGGTAGTCACCATTGGTGCTGATACGACATACATCCCAGCAACAGCAGATCCGTGTATAATAATCCAGGACATGGCCTATCTGTATGTGAAATTTATAAAGAATTGCACACGGCTTCGCCCGCGTTAATAAGTTTTTCCGGGCTAAAAGTACATAAAAACCTTCCCGTTGAATCACTCTATCCAACACATTTATTTGGATAAAGATTAATATTATGACGTTGATACAACTCTTAACAAATAATGCATTATTTCGACCAAATTTGATTGCCATAAAAACGGTTCTAGTGAGTTAATCTTAAAAGATAGACATATACTGTCGGGGACATTTTTTAGATCATTTCAAGAGGAATAATTCTTTCATACATATATATTTGGTATCTTGGACCGTTTTCGCAGCGCACGCAATGGAAGCCCTCGAGGACGAATAATTTTCCCCGTTTTTTTTCACATGTTCCATTATTACTTCTAATGGTCCATTCAACACAAAAAGAAATTTTCAATTCGAACCAGTAGTTCCTGAGATTAGCGCGTTCAAACAAACAAACAAACTCTTCAGCTTTATAATATTAGTAAAGATATTGTGTGACTTCCATACAGAAGCACCGATAAGTATTTTATGTCTCAGTATTAATAATTTTAGTAACAGAACTAAGTGAGGTCTGCTTCAGTGGCGGTAGATACATTGTGTGTGCACTGCTACTATCGCCCAGAGGTTTCAAGTTCGAATTTGAGGTCTTGTATTGGTTTCCTGCTCAGTATCAGCCCCTAGAATGAAATTAGTGCCCGATATTGCGATAGGTTCGCCCGCTGTCACGGAATACACACGGCAAAAAGTTTGAGCACTAGTTGCATCTCCGCCTACACCTTTGGAGACATAAGGCGTGAGTATGTGTGTGTGTGTGTGTGTGGGTCAAGTCTCAATGCCAAGTATCTTTCTACATGATGCAACATAACATTGAGTAATAGCAAATTATCCCGGTATAACCGCACGTTAATCTTAATTCCCAGGGGCACTTTCCATCTCTCCCGGTTTTAAACTATCTACGATACTCCATGCAATCTATGAATTCCTAATTTATAGAATGTGATTTCAATTTTCCTGGCAGTTATTGCCCTGGCAGGTATGGTGCAGGGAAAATATGTCAAAGGCGTGGCAAAATATTACGTTTTAGAAATAAAAAATATGAAAAAAAAGACTGACAATACATATTAAGTATAAAACATGTAAAAGTGTGTATATGTGTGTAGGTCTCTCATATGTAAGAGTCTGTCTGGGTGGGTACCACCACGATGTCTATTTCTACCGCCAAGCAGCAGTGTGCAAGCACTGTTTTATTTCGGTTTGAAGAACATTGTAGCCAGCGTAACTACTGGACATAATGAGACTTAACATCTTATGTCTCAGGATGACGAGCGCAATGTCATGCCACACAGTACTTTGTAACTCGAGTTGCTGGATGGTGTTGTTACAACTGGGGCGATCATATCGCTTACCATCAGGCAAACGGCAAACTCGTCTCGTCATTCAATGCAATAAAAAAATGACTATCGACTCTATCGCAGAGGCAACCACTCACCATGCGCCATGTGGTCAATATCACTTCGCGATCCAGGGATCGTATTCGACTGAGACAGTCCAATGATATTATTTACTGTATTAAATGTAGAGACAGACAAACCACTTACCTAACTAGCGACATGACCCTCAAACAATGGCAGAACTACCCGAACTTTGAATTACAAAGCTTTATAATTAGATATCAGCAATTAGAGCTACGCTAAGTTGATTTATAACAATTTTCCGTTATGATGCAAAAGTTATTTTTCTCTTACAATAAGCTTACAATTTTGTTTCTAATGTACTAATAAATTTTGAGTTGCACAAAGTGCTCATTGAGAAGCTTTAGTAGAAAATGTTATTGTTTTCTTTTCTCTTGAAACGTCTCTACTATAAAGTTGACATTATCTAGTTGACGTAGTGCACATTGCCGGTACCAATTGAAACTAAACTATTCTGGCATCCTTGAAAATTAGATATTAAGGGCCTGTTTCACCCATCCCTGATAAAGTACCAAAGAACTATCTGACATACAACGCTATCTAGCAAATAAATCTGTACATAACTCGTGCCTGCTGCCAGATATTTCTATTCACAAGCTGTGAAACCAAAAGTTGTAGTTTATATATCGGATATATACCAAATAGTCTATCAGAGACTTTATCAGCAAATAGTGAAAACGGCTCTAAGTCTCATAATGCCTACATTTGCTACTATCTCTTCACAATAAATCCTATACTTACATGCCTCTAAAGTTTTACGCTGTCTCTAATCTTATTTGAATATTAGTAATATTAGTTTGCCAATTGTCGTTCGCTTTAACGGTGGAGCAAATAGTAAAACTACATATCTGACAACTCTACATAAGAATGTAGAAAGTATGTGAAGTCTGCCAACCCGCACCTCGCCGTCGACTAAGACCCTCTCAGTTTAGGAGGCCCCTGCTCAACATAAGTTAGTAATGCTATTTTATTATTTTCTTCATTTCTAGAAAAGAAAATGTTAGCATTATTAAGACAAAATAATACACACTTCCAAGCATGCATGCAGGCATTTCATTACCTTAAGCGTTACTTATCTATGCTTCAGCTCAAAAATGTATTCATTTTCGTGCAGCATCGCGCATGCGTGGTTTTCCCCGGTTGTACACGCACACACACAAAATATACACTACATACATTTCGCGAACAAATCTGACAGGAGTTACACAAGGCACACACACATTTAACATTCGAAGAGACTTCACGTACACTGTCACTCACACACATAAACACTAGCCCTGGAGTTTGTGTAAGTACGGTAGTTACCCGAAAGATATCGTTTGGGATGCACGTATTTCGTGTCTTCGTCGCAGTTTACGAACGTATTGAAGTGTGAAGAAATAAATTCTTTAAGATACGCGGGTGATTTTGACATAAAAATTAAGGGAGATTGTGAACTTAACCGAGTGAAAAAGTGTTGTGAGTTTTGTGTGTGAACTGGAATGCTATTTTTACGTGTATGTGATTTTTTTTACTGTGTATTTGAAAGGTAATGTATATTTTAAGGTATTAAAATTAATTAATGCTTTTATTAATTTAATTAATTAACTGTGGCGAAATATAGGAAGTTATAGAAGTTATCAGGGTAGCATTTATATTTTTTTATGGTTTTAAAAGGTCGATTGTAATAAAACTGCTTTTTATTTTTTTTTCGCGATTTACTTTAACGTTAGGTAGTTTTGTTTAAATATCGAATATAATAAATAATCTCAATTATAATTAAAATATATCACAATAAAATAATGGTGTTATAAAGCGATTTTTGATTTTGTTTTAGTGGATATTCATAAAAAATAATTATGAAGAGATAGTTTTTCTAAATATAAATATAAAAAAATATATTTTGAATCGAATACCATTACAATCTAACGAATAGTAGGGATTAATTACATGCGTATTAATTATTAAATTAACATTATTAATTTGAATAATATTTCATCTTAATAATAAACCATTAATTTCATTGATGAAACAAAATTAATCTGTTTTATATTCATTTGAAATTTACCTGCGGTATAGCGTTTACAGTCAGGATACTATGCTCGGGAATTCGGAATTTCCACGAAATAATTACACTTGCTTTAATGGAATTCGGAGACATTTACGTCAGTATTAAAAAATGTTTGTGAATTTTCCTTTGACTTTTTATTACATATATTATGAAAATTTTCCAATTCTATTTTATATTGGTCTTCTCATTTTAGAGTAATCATTTGAAATATGTACTAATAAGTTTATGTAATTTAGATATTGACAAAAATAAGGTTTGACAAAAACAAATTCACGGAAATATATACTGCCATTCAACTTGAGCTTTTAAGCTCGAAAAAAATCTATTTCCTTTACGCTTCCACAATCACCTTTTATCTTTTCCCCTATTATCCACCTTTTTGTTAGTTCTCCTCTGAGTATCTTTATGATAAGAGGTTCAGTTATTTTAATTTCGTATTCCTTTTATTTGTTTAATTCTTGTGTTTACTTTGTAAATAGTCCCATTTTCATGCGGCTTTGCTGATACATATTATTAATTGATGTGACAAAAAATATCAATAGTTGATTTTGCAATATAAAGGCAATGATCCATTATTTTTTAATTGATTGATAGACGAATTTGAATACATACATACATATACATTCACGCCTTTTATCCCCGAAGGGGTGGTCGGAGGCACAACTAGTGCACCCACTTTTCGCTATGCATATTCCGTTCCATGATGTGATAGGGGGCGAATCTATAATTTAATGGAATTTGAATTGATAGACGAATGATTAACAGATGAATTGAAAAATTTACTCATGAAATTTTGTTAAATTAAAACATGTAAGTAATTCAAATATATTCTTTCATATTGGTGGAATTTTTATATTTGAATAAAAAGGTAAAGTATTCTGAGGAAATACATGCATTAATTATATTAAAACATTCTTGAGTATTTCCTTAAAAGCTTGAGACTGTGAAAGTTTTCGTCTAGCCTAGACTTTCGTGCTTTTCACGGGCTAAACTTTTATACAGTATTAAGCATAACACAAGAAACTAAGATGTAATTAAAAGAATTATTTTAATTCATTAGGAACTAACAATATTACGCGACGATAGCCTAGTGGGAGTGGACCGGACTGCCGAGACGAATGTTCGAAGGTTCAAAACCCAAGGGCACTTTAGACTTTGTGAATTATCGCTCGATTTAACGATGCAGGAAAAACATCGTAAGGAAACCTGCATACCTGAGAAGTTCTCTATAAGAATTTTGTAGGTATGTGAAGTCTGCCTGCACTATGACAGCATGGTGGACTAAGACCTAAACCCTCTCAGTTGTAGAGGAGGCCGATGGTCAGCAGTGAGCAGCATATAATACAGGGCTAGTATGGATATGGATTGATATTACAATCTGACTGTCTGGAAATAGGAAACGCCTATGTTCTGCAAGTAGGACATATCCTGGTATGGACATATGGCTGATGATGATGATGTTGGTTAAAACCTGTCTAGTAGTCCACGTTAGTGTGTCACGTTCCAGGATCAGCCTGTGTAGGCCTATATAGTGTTCAAATAGGCCGGAATATATGTATCGACTAGCGAGGGGCAGGCATTATGTATAATCTTATATACAAGTTCAGTGGGATAGCTAATAATTTTTTTATTTAATAATTCTCCTAGCCAGTTTCGGCCACGGCGGCCAATCTCAACGGAGATCAGCCAGGTACGTAGGAGATATTATAGTGCACTAGTGTGTTCGCAATACACAGGTGCACTCGCTATTCCTTCACTCTCATAGTCCGGTTAGACGGCAATCCGACATGACCGGAGAGAGATCAGGCGCAGGACCAACGGCTTTACGTGCTTTCCGAGGCACGGGGGTATCACACCGCCAATTTCCTGACTCCGAGCTGCGACTGGGTAAATTTTAAGATGGAAAAACCCAGTTACAATGTTTTTGGCTCGACCCGGGATTCGAACCCAGGACCTCAGCGCGAAAATCGTACTTGTAATGCGTACGCAATACAACTACGCCACCGAGGCAGTGGGATAGCTATACCATGCTCGTATGTATACAAAAATCAAATTTAAGCAAACATGACAGGTATGAATGCAGCTAACCTGATGATAAATCATGGGTAAACTCATCATGTTACACTTGAAGAGGTTTTTGGGTTACTAACCTTCCAGAAAAGGTTATTTGGAAGAAACAGATATTAGGCAAATAGTTATAGAATTGAACACATTTGGCTCGACCCGGGATTCGAACCCAGGACCTAAGCACACAAATCTTACTCGTAGCGCGTATGCAATACAACTAGGCCACCGAGGCAGTCAAAGGAAGGAAGGATATTGTGGCCAATTACTGGGTATTATGAGACTTAATGTCTAATGTCTTTGTGACGAGCGCAGTGTTTTTAAAGCTGTTATTAAATGACGAGACGAGCATGTCGCTCGTCTGATAGTAAGGAATTCAATTGCCAATAAACAGTAGCAACACCATAAAGAATTTAGAATTACAAAATGCTATGTGGTAAGCTGCACTTGTCACTCTGAGACATAAGATATTGTCTCATGATGCTCAATAATTGCGCTGGGTACAATGTCCTTCAAACAGGGACACAGCAGTGCATTCATATTACTTTGTGATAGACGGCCTCTCGCATATGAGAGACCACCACCAAGTTATTTGTGTCTCTTACTATCATGCCAGCTTATTTGTCTCATCGTGAAAGTATTAAAAAACTCTACTGTATTTTCTGGTCATTTTGTTGTGACAAAATGAAAATGAAACTACAATGTTCAGTTGCATTAGCATGTTTCTTGTATTAGATGAAACACAATAACCTTTTATTCAGTTTCCAGCGACTTCGTGTATGACGTCACCCGCTCTATATACCAACTCTATACGCGAACTCTATTCTATACTTAGTTGATAACATTTGATATGTGAATTAGATTTTATATTGAAAATGTAGAGTTCATGTTTAAGTACATATTAACATAGGATCACGCCCTTTTTTTTTTGTAAAAAAGTTTTTATTTGTTGCTTTTTCGTTAGTTAATTATGAAATGGTGTAAATAATACATCATAGATATACGATTGCAGGATTCACGAGTCATTTGCTGTTGGTTATTGAAAAGTTCCATTGTGTATCTCTGAAGATCTTTATCAGATCTTCATAAATTATACACTAAAATCTTCCCTGAAATATATACATTTCAATATCGAAAACCACTAAATCGGATCAGTAGTTTTTGAGATACACACGGCCATACAAGTTTTCATACATACATACATACATACAAACAAACATACATACATACGGATTGAATACAGAACCTCCGTTTTGAAGTCGGTTAAAAACATTACATAAATAGCTCGAAAGGTACTGTACAATATATTATTAAGTTTTAGGTAGGTAAAATAGATTGAAAAACCAAACGGAATGAATTATTCAAAATGCTCTATCGAATGAAAATATATTCACTAATTATTCCAATTCAATAAAAAAGTAATCATTTCATTAATTTGCTGTCTGTATTTGTATATAGATGAAATTAGTGATAATTTAATGGACACGTTTATCAGTGAGAGTCTATTGATTAATTTATTATCTTTATTATTTCTCTAAAAGCTTGCTTGTGCCGGCGAATAATTCTAAGTTGACTAAATGTTCTAGAAATAAACGTAGACGATAATTATTTCGTACTAGCTTTTGCTTGTAGCTCCGCCACGGTGAAAAATATTTTCCGTGATAAAAGTCTAGTTATACATTTTTCTGATATGAAAAATCCTTCTCATGGTTCCAACTATCTCCACACCAAATTTTATCCAAATCGAATCAGTCGTTCAGCTGTAAAACAGTAAGAAAGACATATAGTCACTTTGACGTCTACATGTATGGATTTCTATGGCGTTTACGCACATGCATTAATAATGTTTGTACTTTTATTATTCAGTACAAAACATGTCGATAACAAACCGCGAATTTCAACAATCAATATGAGTTGCTTTGGTAACATAAATAAAAAAACAAATTTTGAAAAAATATCATTGCGCAAATCCTACTAATATTATAAACGCGAAAGTTTCTAAGAATGTATGGATGTTTGGATATATGGATGTTTGTTACTCTTTCACGCAAAAGCCACTGAACGTCATATCATATCCTGGATTAACAAAGCACTGTGTTGCATTCTCCACTGCGCCAAGATGACTCCTGAGACAAGATGTTAAGTCTCATTATGTCTAGTAGTTACACTGGCTACAGTGTCCTTCAAACCGAAACACAGCCGTGTATATATACTGCTGCTTTGCGGTAGAAATAGACATTGCGGTGGTACCCACCCAGACGGACTCTTACATGTGAGAGTCCTACCACCAGTAAACGTAATACGTATATTTTCGTTGATTTTAAAAACCGTAACGATTAAATTGCATCTTAGCTCCTCTTCTGTTCTGTATTCTGTGGTTGGAAGTTGTATTTTTAGTTCCATAATCTCTAAAATAATATTCGTCGAAAATCTTGACCAATTTTATGTATGTAACGTTATTATCGAATGTAAATTTTAAAGGTCATACTAAAGGTAAGGATATCTAGATAGCTTAATGTAAAACAGCTTTTCTCAGACCTTAATTCAATCTACAATATTTCGAGTTGAGAGAGAGAGTTTGGTCTACCAAAGACTTAGATGGAATGGTTCTTGGACAGTTAATCAATAATGTACTTTAGGAACACTAAATTAATTGGCAGAGACGTCTTGAATTTATGTACTGTTGACCGCATGCTATCAGTTCGACATCTCGTTATGGCAATATTTCGTACGGGTTTTTAACTTTGAGTATCGAGCAATGCAAAAGGAGATGGGTGACGTGATCCCTTGATCCCTTCGTTGGTCATACATGCACAGCTGGTCATAAACTATTATTAAAACCTGTGACTTGCGATCGCTGTCATTACATTCTACGATAGTGACATTAAGCTGTGCTCCGCAGAAATTGTGTGTTATTGTGTAAAAAGCGACCTTATATTTAGCCCTGCACGTGTGGAATTTTTTGTTACATGTGTGCTATCCGTGTCTACCTCGCCCCCTGTCAGATTGGCAGAGAAAAAGTTTGCGCATTATTGCCATATCGTATCCATTGGTTAATTTAATTAGTCTAAGGTTTTTAACGATCTTTTAAGGATTGAAATGTATGAATGAATGAATGAATCCTTTATTTGCGAAAAGTTGGTACACTATAGATTAACATAGTCGTTTCTGATCAATGAACCTTTGTCGAAAGACATGTCCAAACACGGACCTGAATTTCCAACCAAGACAGTTTACATATGTTTCGATAGAACGTCTTAAAACTAGCCTTATACCATAAATCGTTTAATTTTAAAGTCCTTAGATTTTGAGATGTAACTTTATTTAACTTTAAAACGACACTTAATATGGCCTCAGGTTTTGATATTTATGCTATTTTATTTTGCTTTAAAACGACACTTAAAAAAGTTAGTTGTAAATGGAGGAGTCTAAAAATATTTTTAATGAATCCAAGATCCATATTTTTCCCCTTTAATATCCCTAAAGTTTGATCTTGGTTAGGCGTTGAGGTCTTGCACCCATACAAAAAGCGAAAATTTCCTTTGTTGACATGCATTTTTTATATGCATAATAATAAACGAAAAAGAATTAATTAGTTCAGGGACTGCCACGGTGGCGTAGTTGTATTATGTTACGACTGCAACGATATTTTTTTTTCGCGGAGAAAGTGACTCACTACTACCGCCCAGCGCTCAAGGCGAACGACTGAGCGTTTTTGTTGGGTCACGGTGAACCCAAGGAACCGACGTTAAGCCGCCCGGAGAGATGGAAAACGTCGTCCGACCGCCGGGCCGAGCCCCTAACCTTTATATAACGCACGGCATACCTACCAAAATTCCGCGGTGGCCAGCACCTGCCACGTTCGTCTGCAGGCTTCCTCCGACTCACGTCTAAGTTGTCGTCCGCAACCGCCCCTGCGCGTACCTCTATTGCGGTCCATCTCCTGTTGTTGGGAGGAGGAGGGGGGGGGGCTCAGAAGCCACCGCGCACCGAAGGACGCCCTCGGCGTCAACGGCAGCGTGAGCCCTAACCACTACGCTGCCGTCCATCACGGGGGTCACAGAAGTTGGCTAGACTAACTAATAGGTGGACGGCCCCTTCCAACCAACCGCGAGCCCCGGTGGCACCGGCAGGACGTCACTTGCCGCCCGTCATTTGCCGTTGTGTGCGGAATCAGTCTCATACAATTTAATACAGCATAGTAGTGCCGTCTGCCGTCGCGGCACATGCTGTCTGCCGTTCCCGTATGCCGCGTCCTGCGGAGTCACAGCTTTAGGTATACGTTTATTGGTGGATGACATTTGCTGAAATATTATTAATCAGGCACTATGTAAATAGAATCAGTTTCAACAGTTCCTGATAAAGTTTCAGATAAGTGACGATCGTATTATATTTCAATAAAAAAAAAATGCATATACACTGACGCCTTTTATCCCCGAACGGGTAGGCTGAGACGCAACTAGTGTACCTACTTTTCGCCGTGTAAATTCCGTCTTATGATGTGATAGGGGGCGAGCCTGTCGCCATATCGGGCACAAATTCCAAACTCCGGGCTGATGGTTAATAGAAAAATCTAATATAATTTTGCCTGACCTAGGGATCGAACCCGAGACCTCAGCATTGCAGTCGTACGGTAATACAACTACGAGACCGAGGCAGTCATTACGCTAATCTCTGAAATTATTGACCCGATTCTGAAAATTCTTTCTTTTACCTGAAGCTGTTTCATAACTGGTATCTTTAGGTATTTATCTCGAAAAATGATAACGCAGGCCAAGCCGCGACTAAAATTAGGATAGCTAGGCTATTTTAATATAGAGTCAAATAAATTGTTTCACGAAATTTCACATTTAAATGATTCTGTCTTTTTAGTACTTTACAGATGTTATGAGGAGTGTCTGCGGCGAATATTCGAAATGGACACTGAAAACTTTCATTTTAATGTTTGTATAATAAATGAAAGTTATTTTATATTTGTATAATGTGTTGAGTTTGCGGATAAGCTAGGTTTAATTCGATTCTAGACTGAAATTAATGGTTTTGTATGTGCGTCGTAGGTACATAATATATAATTTTACGTTCCCTTGGCATAATCTGTTAGCGCAACTGGTTGAGAGATAGATAGATAGGTAATGATAAATACTTTTGTTCTGGTGTGTCAATTCCATGAAACACGGTAGCGATAATTGGGAAATTGGTATTTGCTTAGCTTTCTGTTTTATTTGCGAAAAACTACGATGTTAACTAGATGATAGGTCTCTCGTATTCGAAAGACCGGGGTGAATGCACTGTCACTGCAATGTCTATTTGTATCGCAAAGCAATATTATGTCAGTACTGTTGTTTTACAATATTTAACGTCTTAGATTGGCGAAAGCAGTAGACTACCACGTAGTACTTAGTAATTCAAATTTCGGATGATATTGCTGCTAATTATTTATTTATTATTAGGTCTACAGTCAATCATACACTATAACATCAAGTAAAACATACAGATTTACGATCATGTTACTTGCTATCACACGAACAGCTTGCTCTTTTCGTTATTCGTTTGTGTCTAAATATATGAATACGAAAAGAGAAACTTTGTACCCCTATTTATATACACTTCGCGCACGGAGGAGTCTGAGATTTGGCATAGGTAAAATTTATATAGAGGAATGCATAAAAATAAAACGTATTCAAAGTGTGGGTTACAAAAATATTATATTCGACGCTCGTATTAAGGTATAGCTGCGGTGCTCTGGTCTAGGATTCAATCCCTGGGTCGGGCATGGTGATATTGGGTTTTTCAACTCAGCATCACGTGGAAATTTTGCCTGATGTGGCAATAGGCTCGCTCCTTATCACATCATGATATATGACAGAATACACACAGCGAAAAGTAGGTACACTAGTTACGCCACAGCCTACCCCTTCGGGGATAATAGACGTGAGTGTGTATACATGTAGGGTTGTAATGTTGCTACAATTTCCATATAAATGGGTTATTTTACAATTTTCTCTTTAATAAGCCTTCGTTCTTGGTATGTGAATAATTTAATTTCTTTTGTGATGGAACATAGCTGGGAATTCCTAGAAAGTAGCCTTCGTATTGATTGCAGGAAAGGCGAAAGGTTTACAATGTATTTTATGCTAGATTCATGTTGATTAATCCTTTAATGCAAGAGAATGAATCATTTTTCTATATTAAAACTTCTACTGTGAACTTTATCGTCTCTTTCTTCTTACTAATATTATAATCGCGAAAGCTTGTGATTTATTTTGGATGTTAAGATGTTTCTTAGCAGTAAACGCAGAAACAACTAGATTTGGATGAAATAAGGTACACGAGTAAGTTATGTAGTGAATTAACTCATACGGTATTTTTTATCCAGGTCTTTTGCGACCATGGGAAATGTTGATGTTGATGATTTTGCAAGCATTTACTCGATAAATTCAAAAACTTCTGAACGGATTTTGATGAAATTGGTATGGAAATAGTTCGAGACTCTAGGAAGGTTTTAAGCTACTTTTTATCCCGGGAAAAGGTATACCGGGACTTTTATCAAGGAAAAGTATTCGCGCAGGTGACGCCGTGGGCATAAGCTAGTTCCAACATAAAATCAAATTACCGCTTGCTATTGCCAATGGTGAGAGACATGTCCGAAGGGCTAAAATTTATTCCTTTCCATAATGGCCGGTTTATCCATTATTCTTATGAGTGTATGAACCTCTATGGGCTATAGGGGGCTATCCATTAACATTAAATAAGTCTATAGTTTGCTGTATTCTTATATTAACTCAATATATGGTTGGCATTTTCAAACAAAGGACATGTCCAAAAACAGGCTTAACATTCTAACCAAGATAATTTATGTACATTTGGAGAGTAGGTAGGTACTCCCAAAAAATAGGCCTTTGAAATAAACTAAATAAATTTAAAGTCCTCCGATTTCGAGATTTATGTAATTTATTTTGTTTAAAATTACACTTAATATGGACTTTTTAAAAAAATAAGTTATAAAGGGCCCCATTCTATTTTTTTTTTAATAAATCCAAGATCTATATTATGTCCCTTTAATATCCATAATGCTTGAAAATGATTAGATTTTGAGGCTGAGCACCCATACAAAAAGCAGACATATCGTTTTAACTTAATTAACATCTTTCCCAACTCTCGAAACATTGAGAATATACCACTAAAGCAAGCAGGCGAGTAACTAGTTAAAGCTTCGAAAATTACTGGTTACTTTTCCAATATTCTGAGGGGCTTCGTATATATCAAAATAACATACTATCGGTAAAACCTGTTCATTACAGGGAAAACTGTAGAGCGAATCTAATATAAGAGGTTTCTGTGTAATAAAATATTCCAGGAAGCCTTTGTGAATTTGCCTAACCTCTCTGAATTAGGGTTGCCAGATGGTCCGAAATCGTCTGGATTCACCCGATAATTCGCGTAATGTCCCAACAAAATATAACAAAATCTCCCGACAAACCGCTTACCATCATTTTCTACTTCAATAAAAAATTGAAAATATCGAATCTTATTTACTTGGGAAGAGCTCTCCGATTTTCCCAACAAATTAATATTTCAAAAGATGTTGATAATTTTGTCTTCAGTGTATTTTCTTCAGACAACAACTGCAAAATCCCGACATAATTAAATGTTATCCAGATATTTAGATTTTTCAATCTGGCTACCCTACTCTGAATGTTGTGTAGTAGAAAATATAATTGATATGAAAAACGAATACGCCATCATATATCGTCGGCGTAGAGGAACCATAAAATAAAATTACCGACATTATAATTATACACCCATTTACTAACAGCCAAAAAACTCAACAAAAATAGTAAATCGCTATTTTCTCTTAACGATAAAACCGTATAGTTTCCTATTATAAATAAGCCTTATCTCCCAATGCAAAATTAAACGCAATGACCATCTTCAATGGGTTTTTAATTGCACCTCGGGCGCTATTGCGTCGCTCGCACGGCGCAACTAAAGTGAATCTGAGTGCAAAGACAATTTCGCTTACATTATTTGCAAATTGCTGAGACGTTTTGCTTAGATTATTTGCGTAGCGTAATCTTTAGCTGAGAAGCCTTTTTGAAAGATATTGGATTCGATTTTCTAGTTTTTGAACATTTTACAATGAAGGTTTGACAGGCGATCGATTGTAAGAACTATGATTAGTTGCTGTAACAGAGGCTCGCACTCAACCTGGAGGGAGTCACTAATAATAAAATATGTCGAGTAAATTAGCTTTTTTATTTTGTAGATTTTTAGAATATTTTTCAATTTGACGTGTACGATTTTGGAGGGGGCGGGGGGTTCATGTCCCCTGTCACCCTCCCGTTAAGACCGCGCCTGCTGTAACATTCGCAAATAAGTATATGACGTCGATACAAAACGTCGATCTTATATTATAGTGGGATGAAGGCAGGAGAACTATAAAATATACCTACTTATCGTATTCACATAAAGGGTTAAATTAAATAATTCTTAATTCTGCATATCATGTTGTATGTAGAAAATACGTATCCGCACGGATAGCAACCGTACACAAGGTGTAAAACCCGCCATAGACCAATGTAAGTCTTTCGTTCCGGGTTCAGCCTGTGTATATCGAGGAATAAACTTATGATTGTTTTTTTTTCTCTTCTGAATGTTTGTAGGTGCCAATGCATGTCTATGCGTGACAAATAAACTATTATTCTTTTTTTTTCTTTCTTTGTCTCTCATCAGTCGATATTCTATAGACTATATCGACCCCTTTTTGCTTACTATCAGCTGCATTCGGGTCACATTGAAAAACCCGAACAAAAATGAGTCATTTATGAAATCTTACTTTAATGACGAATTTTACTACACTTAAAAAACAAAAACTTGTAATAAAAACTGTTACTTTTATATATTTCACAGACTGCTTTTAGCTGACTAAGTTTTATTCGCTTTCCTATTACTTAGGTAGAAACTTAGCTGTCTAGTTTTCGGCAAGTTTAATGAAGCGTCTCTGAACTCAAATATCACATTATAGTTGGATTGGATTTTGGAAGGCGATATTTCAGTTTTGAGAACAAGATTTAAATATTTATCAGAATATTGGACAAGTTGATTGCTCATGTTTATATTTGCGAAGGATAGACAGAGGTTTATAAATAGTAGAGTTGTAGCCATAGTATGAACGAATTAATAAGCGAATGTAGGTCGTATGAAAGGGTTGCGCGACCAATATAATACGTCTTCAAAGGAATACTGCCCTAGCCAAAACATATTAGAAAACCTCGCACACTGTTGCCTGCCTCGGGAATCGAAATCTGAACCACCCAGTTTAAAGTTCATGTGCGGTACCAATAAACTAACACCTCCGGACAATCAAGCCTCATAAAAATAAACTTCAAATATACCAAACTTCAAATAAGTTGTTAAAATCATAATTATACAATATTAACTGTATGCATTAAATTATTTTGAGGACAATTCCCCGCTATTGAGGGATTTGAGGTTTATCAATGCAGACTTATCAAAAGGGTAATGAAATTGATACAAACATATAATTTTAATGTCAGTTAGTTTAAAATGAAATATTTACCCCAATGTTATTCGCTAATAAGAAAAGCTGTTATTTTCCTATCTTTTCCCCCAATTTCATCTCCGAAATTAATAAACTTATTTTTATAGGAATGTCATTAGGATATGGCAAAATTGTTTAAAAGGTAATCTAGGTCGTATAACGTACTTAGAAAACAAGATATACGCGAACTAACTATAGTCAAAAGCTCGTCATTGGTAAATTTAAGCAGGCCGGCATAATTGTCTTACTACCGTGGGACAATAAACTCTCTCCAGTCTACACTCCACCTAGACTCCACTCCGTTTTACTATCAGGTTTAGTGGGTCATACGCCATACATACGCCATCATACGTCATAAGTCAAGCCCGTATAAAAAATATTTCATCGAAATTACATTTTCGACTCTACACCAATTACATGATTATTTCTCTACATTTTCTCAAAACCCAATATTTTAAGGAACCACGTGGCTGGTAATTCAATTTCAACCCTAAGCCAAGTAAGTCATGGCCCCATAACCAACCCCGTGATACATTTCAGAGACCCCCATTAATTGCACTTGGCTTTGACCCAACCGCAAAAAAGGGCAGAAATATGATATTTCTCTTGAGTTAAGGTGGCCACACGTTTTCTTGAATAGGACTTTCCTGATTTTAGTTATGAAGGATTTTTTTATTGTTTTTGGAAAAATATTCATACTCAAATGTTTACCGAGTCTTATATTATGAGTATCATGTAGTGCTATGCAATACTTCGTAATGCAAGCTATACATACACACTCACGCCCTTATCGCATAGGGGTAGGCAGAGACCATTGAGCGTGCATGCTGCGATCTTAATACACCTCTTTCGCCTTTTCCATATTTCAGCTATTTATTAACGGGCGCTTTTAATCAGATAAACTGCCTACTTGCCTAATTAATAATCTAAAAAAAAAATCATACTTATTTTATAATGCAGCAACGTTGGGGATTAGTTATTATGTATCAATTTGCGAAATTTAGCTCATGCAGTTTTTTACGTAAATAAACATAACCGTTTACTGTAAAGATGATTTAGGCCATTGCAAATTCTTAAAAAAAATTAAACTTTAATCAAAACCTTCTACTGCAAAAATCTACAAGCCTCGCAAACCCTGGTCTCCCCACAAACGATCCATAATAGGAATAGTCCTTAGGATTAAAGTAATAAATCGGTCAGCTGTATCGGGACACTCCATCCATCTTCTGGTGATAGAGAGGATGACAAAATACTGTTCAAGGAGTCTGTCTTTTCTATATTGTTTTTTGTCGGCTAAGGTTAGGCTCTGTGACGTATTATCGCATCAAATTACGACAGAATATGGCTTAACAGGCTATCAATATTTTGTTTTTAAAAACTACAATTAATAGATTTTTTTTGTTGATTTGTAGAATTATTTGAAGAAACCATAAATTTCATATTTAATAGTTAAGAGTTATCAGTGTAAATACAAACACACGAATTGAGACCCTCCTTTTTTGGAAAAAATATTGACACCTCGTAATTTCCGCAAACTTGAAAGCACTGCGAGGCACTGCTCCGTGATCGTCACCTCGAAACTTCAGAATATGTGAAGTTCAATGCCCGATACTTACGCAATCACAATGCTGATTAACGGCAAAAATAAATAATATAGTACCTACTAAACAACATTCGCACACGAGAGCCCTGCCGTCTAGTAAAGATTTCGATTGCCTGATGCCGACCAACAAAAAAGATACTACGCATATCATAAAACAGCAAAACTCGGTGTGTCTGTAAAGTAGTAAAAAATAATTGGGATGACTAAAGAAGAGACAAATTAACGATTTTTTCTGTGTTTTATTGAAATTACTGAACTTATTTTCATGTAGTTTTCATATAGAGCGTAATTGAGAGCTAAACTTTGTGCCATTAAAATAGGATATCGGAAAAGTAGTCATCCATACCACTAAACTCTCCCTGTGTTAAATACTTAATACTGCTCACTGTTGACCACAGGCATCCTCTACTACTGAGAGAGTTTAGACCTTAGTCCCCCACGCTAGCCTAGTGTGGGTTGGCAGACTTCACATACCTTTGAAATTATTTTTGGGGACCTCTCAGGTATGTAGGTTTCATCACGATGTTTTCCTTCACCGTTAAAGCGAACGATAATTTATAAACATTACCATTGAAATATAAAAAAACCATCAATATATATTACACATAATTACGAAAAATCAGAGGTGCCTTTGGTTGTTGTGCCTTTGGTTTTAACCTGCGGACATACGTCTTATCGGACCGATCCATTCCCAACTAGTTATCATTACTTTAGGATACTTGAAATTTACTTTAAAATTTCTCTGGCTCAGAGCTTAAGTCCAGGCAGACGTTGTTACAGCTAGTTATGTAATATGTCAGCCTAAATATACCCACACCTTCATCGATTAGGCAAATCACTATATCCGAAATATGCATACTAACAACGGGGCGGGAATCCCTCTACCCAATGGAGGCCGTAAAAGGATGACTAAGGGATTTTGGAAAAGTATCTTAGCTTTAAAAGGGTGAGCCCGATTGCGTCATATTGTGTCGGATTTCGGGGAATCGTTTAGCCGTTACTTGTACTTCTTTCTACATGCAGTTCTACGCGTATTACGCTGTTGAAGTTAACATAGCACTCTGAGATAATATCTCTCTATTAGTGAAAGGATTGGTAATGATTTTGAGCTCCCAGTGGCAATGGGCAGGGCACATAGTTCGAAGAACTGACGGCAGATGGGGCAAAAACGTTCTCGAGTGGAGACCACTTACTGGCAAGCGCAGCGTCGGCCGTCCACCTGCAAGGTGGACCGATGACTTGGTAAAGGCCGCGGGAACGCGCTGGATGCGGGCCACTTTTGACAGGTCTATCTTTGGGGGAGGCCTATGTTCAGCAGTGGACGTCATGTGGCTGATGATGATGTGGGCTCCTTTTCCCACTCTAGCCCGTAAAAGTATAAGGCCATTGTGCGTGTTGTCTAGTGAAAGGAATTTAAGAATCAAAGTAGTACAACAACTTTATTTTATTAACCGACTTTGAAAAAAGGAGGAGGTTATCAATTCGTGTGTTTGTATTTGTTTTTATGTATGTACACTGATTTTTTGTAATTTATGTTCCTGTCAATAAGTTCGTCCCATATTACACGAGTGGTGGAATGTGGTTACACCTCTGCCTGCTTCTGAAATGGGAACGCGTGATACTATGTTTATGTGAATACTGCTAAAAATAATTCTGCTTTGATACGCAGACACTAGACACATGAAATCCCAGTGACAAGTGAAAATCCCACCCGTTTTCTTATGTCTTGATTATAAAGTATCGAGTAATAACGACTGATATAAAGCACCGTATTACTCCAAACACTCCGCTCTTAAGACGAAAAGGTTTATGGGGACGTAAAAAAGCTCTAAAATAGCTTTTCATAAAACTATTTTTCGGTAAGACCTTGTACATATACTTGAAATAAAAACGTTCTTATGAATATTATAAATGCGAAAGTCTGATGTTTGAAGTTTGTCAACGTGTAAACCTCTGAACATGATTTTGTGAAATCTGGCAGGCACATAGACCAAGTAATGGATTTACATATATTAAATTTTAGTAAAGTGCACAGTGGAGGCTTTATAAAACACTATCCAATTGCAAAAATCCGACTGCACACACACACACACACACACATATCATGCCTTCATCCCCAAAGGGCTACCCAGAGGGTGGTCGCATAATTTGACAGGAGGCGAACCTATCGCCATATTGGGTGCAAATTCCAGACTTCGGGCTGATGCTATATAGAAAAATCCAATATCACTTTGCCCGACCCGGGGATCGAACCCGAGACCCCAGTATTGCAGTCATACCATAATACAACTACGCCACCGAGGCAACCGGCAATAATTTTTGACATTTTCAGTAAATAAGATATTTCAGCAATAAAAACAATATCACTGTCTGCAGTTAATTCAAAGTATTCCTGAAATGGTTTCACTCTAAGATAAATTGAATGTCATATCCAACAGACAATGCGGTCGGCGGTCGTAAAAAATATAAATGATATCTTTGTATTCTTAGGGAACGGACTTTGCGTCGGGGTGTTGTGTGCAAAGTTGCATTTAAGGATTTTGGGCATAAAACCGATGTTTCGAAAAAACATCTAATTTTTTCAGTAAATGACGCTGGTGATGGACTGCTTTTTAGGCTTTTGTATTAGGAAAAGCTTTTTACTTGAGTGAAGCCGCGAGCAACGCCTAGTCTTAAAAATGATGCGACATTAGTAGGCGACATAAATCAGAAACTGATGTATCTAGTATTGTAATTGTGTTTGTTGTTTCCGGTATGTACATACCTATAATTATAAGATTAGCATAAGTAGAAATATTTGTAAAGTAGTCAAGGGTAGTGTGACAATACCCGTTCTCGATCTACCGTCCTAATAAAGATCAATCTCGTTCTACGTGAGTTTCATTGCGCTTCGTCCTACACAATATCTAGTGAAGATGATTTTATATTTTTATAGAATCCTGAAAAAGAAAACAGTCGAAAGCGGGATTTGAACCCACGACCTCCGGCGTACCGTGCCGGTGCTCTTCCAATTGAGCTATTTAGCGACTCGTAAAGGGGTAATGCTGAGTTAGTAGTTGTAATAACTGCTAACAGATGTCGCTGGTCATCTCCTTTAAGAGAATTAAGTACGGATCCTGAAATTGGCAATCGATGGCGGGATCGGAATAGCTCAATTGGAAGAGCACCGGCACGGTACGCCGGAGGTCGTGGGTTCAAATCCCGCTTTCGACTGTTTTCTTTTTCAGGATTCTATAAAAATATAAAATCATTAACCAGGCACTACTTCGCCATTGACATGTATAAAAAAATCATAATTTAAAATCTAGTGAAGATATTCAAATATACACCAGTTACCAGTGTAATTACTAGGTTATGAGACTAAGATATGTTTTTTTAATTTTCTACGTACAAAAAGTTTTTTTTTGTTACGGCAATTATACAGTAATGTTGTTAAACAAATTACAAATCGACTACAATAAGCTAAGAAAACTCCACTCTATTAAACCTTCTTTATAAAATATCAAGACATTCACCTTCTAGACGTTCGATAGAAAGTCAAACGGTTTGACTGCAACGTAGACACCGTTCAATTTTCCGATTGAAGCTCATCGCCTCCATAAATCACAAGGCTTACGTATTTTTTCTTATATTCCAACATTTTTAGTAACGCTGATTTGTAAATCTGATCTGCGTTCTGACTATTCAGTTCTACAGCTTAGTTTTATTTGTCAAACGTGTTATTTTAGTATACCTCGTTGGCACAGTTATATTGTGACGACGGAGCAGAGGTCTTGAGTTCAACTCGAGTAAAGTGATATTGAGTTTTCTGTTCAGTGCTAGCCCGGAGTCTTTAATTGTAGCTGGTGAAGGCGATATGCTTACTCTCATACCATAGGAGTTAAGCAAAATCATTTAACACACCTGCCCATCTCTATAAAAGGAAAAAAGTGTGATGCTATATAGATGACTGCCTCGGTGGCGTAGTTGTATTACAGTACGACTGCAAAGCTGAGGTCTCGGGTTCGATCCCCGGGTCGGGCAAAGTGGTATTGAGTTTTTCTATTCAGTATCAGCTCGGAGTCTGAAATTTGTGCCCGATATGGCGATAGGCTCGCCCCCTATCACATCATGGGACGGAATAATGGCGAAAAGTGGATGCACTAGTTGCGCCTCTGCCTACCCCTTCGGGGATAACAGGCGTGTGTGTATATATGTATGCTATATAGATTACAAAACATTTCTCGTAGCAGTTCAAAGTGAGTGATATCTAGCTGAAACGGGAAAGATATAAAACGCAGATACGCCGTCTGTCCGTTATGCGCGGTTTACGGGCTTCATTCATATTACCGGAAAATCGTATGATGATATACCTTACCAATAAAATTTTAGCACAATTGCATCAGACTGTAGCTCCTTAACTCTCAGCTCTATCATGAAATTCGTGTCAGAAAAACTTACGGATATTTTACCTCCACTTGGAACATGCAAGATATACCTATACACTAGGACCTAGATATTGCTTAAGATAAGAAAACTGTGGGCTTAGAAAATGGCAAAAAGACGCAACTCGTAACAGATGTTGTTTAATTTTAATGATTGTGAGTACGTAGAGAGACGAATACGTCAGTTGCGTGTTCACCGAATTCCAATAAATCGAAACGGAGCCGAGTCGTGTTTTGGCACATTCTAAGTGTTTGTAATTTCTATTTATTTCTAAACAAGCATTTATTTGCAAGCATAAACACCATCACGTAGGTTTTATTTTATGGCATCGAATGACGAGACGAGCATGCCGTTTGCCTGATGGTAAGCGATACGACCACCCATAAACAGTAGAAATACCATCCAGCACCTTGAGTTACAAAGTACTATGTGGCAATCCACTGCGCTCGTCATCTTGAGACATATTAAGACGTTTAGTCTCATTATGCCCTGTAGTTACACTGTATAGGACACTGTTACATCTCTGTCTACCACAAGAAAAAGAGCATGATTCTAGTATTGTATTATTTTCAAAATGCTCAGTATATGCTCAGAATGCATTAGGGCAATAAATTACAAAATAAGGGTCACCTGATATCATATCTAGATATTCAAAACCTTTCAACTCTAAATTCTGAAAGTTAAATCTATTTATGTCATCCAACCTGAATGTAATTACTACTCAAAAGTAATCTCACCTTTGCGTTTCATCACACTTATTTCGTATTAATTTCAAAAGCCATAAGTTCCAAATTAGGTTCGTGAGCCTTTATCAAAGAGACAGGCCAAATTGCAAGACTCGCTATGTATATGTTCTTTTTAACACGCTTTTATTCGCGTCAGACGTATGTATGTATGTCTGTCTGTATGTATGTAACTTACACTTTGAACATGATTTTGACTCACTTCAAAACGTCGGATTAAATCGAAATTCGGCATACTTATCAAGCACCGATGGCAATACAATATTTGAAACTAAGAAATACGTTTTTATAGAAATCCAATTAAATAAATAATGCTTAAATTTTCCTTGTGCTTCAATAGATGGCGCTAGCATAGAATTAGATCGCGCTATGGTTTACAAGTAAGCGAAACTATATAAGTTCGCATTTTTTGTAAAATCTTGAATATTTTTAGTGAACCAAAAAATGAAAAATAATAAAATAGTTTATGAAAACTGAAAAACACGCATTATAGACTGTTCAACAAAAAAATAGAAAATAGTTTTAATAAACTTGATTTGAGAATAATGTAAATAAGAAAAACATGTATTTTATTATAAAAAAGCGTGGGGTGCATGGTGTCAATAGTTATAAACATTTTATTGACAGATAATATGGGTAGAAGGATTATGATTCTGATAATATCTTAAAAAGCCCCCCTCGCTTTTTTTTACGATAAAATACATGTTTTTCTTATTTACACTATTCTTAATTCAAGTTTATTAAAAATATTTTTCTATTTTCAATTGAATTTTCTATAAATCGTGTTTTTTAGTTTTTATAATTTTAATATGAGCAGCAAAATACCAATCGTCTTGTATCTACAAGAAAGTTCATTTATTTATCAGCACTGCTACGCTGTACATATTATAACATTTCAGGTGACATTGGAATGAATATAATAATATAGTCACTGATATGTACAACAAGTAAAGCGTGCCAACCCGCACTAGGCTAGCATAATGGACTAAGGCCTAAACCCTCTCAGTAGTAGAGGAGGCCCGTGCTCAGCATTGGGCAGTATATAATACAGGGCTGATTACAAGGCGGACATAAGAATCGCCAAGGTACTCAGCGGATTAATATATATGGAATGATACTGGTGATATTCATATTATCCGTGCGGATACTGACCTCCGTACAAAAGATGAATAACCTGACATACTGGCTCAAGTAAGAGTTTCACCCTCCGGGATCATCCTGTGAATATACACAGGAAACCGAATATCCGGTTTCAAACAGGCCGGTGGAATATACATCTCTCGCCAGTAAAAAATTGGATCAGATTCAGTGGGGTCGGTTTTCCAGGCGCGTATTATAAAAATCTATTGGATTATATTCAGGTATATGAGTTATGAACCAAAGGGATCTAGTTTCGATTCCTAGTTCAGTAACGTATTTGAATTTACTGCCTTGAAAACCTGCCCGTTAATCACTTTACTTGGTGACAAAAATTGACCCAGCAATTGTATCCAGAACTCTTACATAAAAAGCCTATATAGAAAACTAATATTTCTAACGAAATTCCCAAAATCCATCTCGTTCTTTTGCTGCCCTTTATAGTATAATAAAAGATATCATTGTTACATAAAAGCTTTTATTGCCATTATTATTGGATTGACAGAAAGAGATTTCTTTGTACGTGAGTTTCTTTGATATTTTCTGATTGTAGTTAATAAATTACATGTATTATGTACGTCAAACGGAGAAATTGTGTTTGTAGCGAAATGATTACTGGTAAAATATAATCTAAGCGCCTGTTTTAACGCTCAAGTAAATGGTATCTACTGGTTCGAGTATTATCACAATAGCTTAATAAACGCATTTATTTAAATAAAATAAAGGTACAAAGAGTAATTGCCAGGGGTTTTCAAATTAGAGCGAGACTGTGTAGAAACTTGTTAAGAGCGTATTAGTGAGCATTTATATTTTGCGTTGTGTATGTGTGTGTGTGTGTTCGTGTCTCTATGTGTAGATAAATAATTTTTTAATTTATTTGGGAGCATAATTCATAATGTTACTTCTTTATTTGGTCGTCTTATGTTATACTAGACTAGCTTTTGCCCGGGGCTCCGCCCGCGTTAAAAAGATTTTCCAGGATAAAAGTCCCGCTTTTTATTTTCCCGGGATACAATGTAGCCTATGTGTTAATCCAGAACATGATCTAACCGTGTGCCAAATTTCATCAAAATCCGTTCAGTAGTTTCTGCGTGAAAGCGTAACAAACATCCATACATTCTTACTTACTTTCGCCTTTATAATATTAGTAGGATTTGCTCGTACCTTTACTCCCGTAAAGTAATATCTCACAATAAAAGCCCACTGTGTCAGTTTCTTGAACACAAAGTACTTTATCTGTTAGCCGAGGAATTTGCCAGGGTCAATTCATCAAAATATGTTCAGCAGTTGCTGCGTTTACATATTTTTAACAAGTAATATAGATCGAAAGTCTGAGATGCAGAAATAGAGGGATGATATAATATGCGTTATTTCTGAATAATTATCTTGTACCGAGGATCTATCAGGTCACTGCCGCTTTGTCTTTGAAGTGGTTCATAATCAACAGACACGCATACCATTTTGGGACCTTGTCAAAAGCGGCATATTAGTTTAACCTTAATTGTTATTCTCTCCCTCTAATTATTTACTTGGCTGCCAGCTGCCGCTACTTCGTGTCGTTGGTCCGGTACAAGGTAAGGATTTCAATGAACAAGAAAGTCATCGAAATCGAATGTTTATCGCCATACCAATAATTTATATTTGCTCTAATAAATTTACTTGATATTGCCCAAAAATTTATGGGCCAATAAACCTGCTACGTATTTAATCTTCAGCCCTTTGATCGTCTACGATTTGCAATAAAATGGATTAATGTATATCCAATACGTGTATTGGAATTTGAACGCATCAATATTCTATTAGTAATTGTGAACGAGGTTCGATTCTCTGGACGAGCAATAAAAAGTTTTCAAATAAAAGACAAACATGACTTGCATTATAATTTGTGTATGAAAGGCTCTCGTTGGACTGAAGATCTTAAATAAAATAGTTCTGTTGCAAATCACACTTTCTAGATGAGTGGCATACTGAATAGGTTAAAGGCTAAACACGTGAAACCTTTGCTGTACCAGTCATCCATTAAGAGGTGAGAAGGACACTATGATTAAAACATTTAGCGTTAATTATAGATCACAATTATCTGGGTACTATTCTACTGCTGAGCTTGGTCTTCCACCGCTGTTAGGGTTTAGGACTTAGTTCACCACGCTGGCTCAGTTCATGTGAGATACCTTTGAAATTCTTACTATTAAAAGGATGTAATGATTATAAGGAAAGTGAAGATTTATTCCCACACCTGACAATTGAACATGAGACTTCACGACTCCATGTTGCAACTAGATCCATTACAAAAAGAAATCAATTTAATCATATTGCCCAATTAATCATCTAGGAAAAGTAGGTCGCGTCTCAACAAACAGCACAAGAGGGAAAATATTTACGCAAGATTGGTGTAAACAGAGTCTGTTGTTCTTTGATCAGTATTAATAATGTGGGGTCAAGCGTCGAAGATTCTAGTTGGTTAGTGGCATTTTAGAATTTGGATATATTTGTTGACAGATTTTTTTGATAGCATATACCGAATGTATATGCTATATGTGTCTTATCTCGTTTAACGGAGTGAAATTCGTTGATAAAGGAGTGCGTCATGAATTTTATAAGGTTTGTCCAACGTATAAGAGCGCGTCCATGAGGTCCTTTACGTCCTTATTTTCAACATTTCTCCTTTTTTTCCTAACTCGACCTAATTATAAACCCACAATATTAAAATCATGGATACGTTGCCATATAAAAAAGATCATGGAAGCGAGGTTTAAGAAAACATAGTGAGGAATACACCTAAGTATTCTGTCAACCCTCAGTAGGCCAGCGTGGTGGACTAAACCTTCTCAACTGTACATACCCGTACCCAGGGCCAATATATTAAAAGGCTGGTATTAATTTAAGAGTGACAAGCATAAAATCAAAGTATTATGAACCAAAACCTCACTTATTTCATCGACAGTACACACTTTGCGTAGGCATACAAATTATTATAAGCAAACTTTGGGCCTCGAACAGCGCGTGAAAATCTGAAATTCAATGGTGAACGTGTTGTAGATAACAAAGGGGCTGGATGGCATTCGATGAGCTGAAATAATGGGCTTAGCTCGTTAAAAGCTGTCGTTTTTTTAACAAACGCTGATTAAAAATAAATGCTTTTGAAATATGAAAAGCACATCGGTTGTTTCATCAGTGATCTGGTAAAGTTAAGACTGGTGAATTCACAGCGAGGAGAACTCGTCCAGTGTAATAAAACAATTAACTTTACTTGACCAGGGATTAACTGAGCTTGAGATCGGGTTTTTTCCAACTGTAATTAGGGTAATCATCGGTATTATTAAGCTGGACGCGCTCGCAGAGCTTCTAGGGCTCCAGCGCGTGAGGCGTGACGCATGAGGTGTGAGGTGTGAGGCGTGAGGCGTGAGACGTGACGCGTGAGGCGTGACGCGTGAGGCGTGACGTATGAGGAGTGAGGTGTGCGGCGTGAGGCGTGAGGCGTGAGCGCGTCCAGCTTAATAATAGCCTGACAAAAGCAAACTACAGTTGAAAAAACGGACCCTTAGTGTCTCACAGGCGACCATTGATTTCAACTCGAGCTACTGTTTTTGTATGTGCCCAACGTCGGCAAACTTCGCTAAAAGCACTCGAATCGAGGCACATTAACACGCGTGCTATAAATCACTATGAAACTGCGTCCTGAAACGCGTCACGGTGCTCCGAGTCGAGTCACCGTGCATTTTACTACGCAATGTTTTACTAATTTTATAAATGCGAAAGTTTGTGGAAATATTTGGATGTTTGTTAGGAGTGAACACAGAAACAGATAAACGAATTTGGCACACGGGTAGACCATGTTCTAGATTAATACTTTGGCTTATTTTTCTCCAGTAACTTGCTCCCCAAGAAAATAATTGCTGTCATTGCGGTCACTATCATCATTACCAACAGTAAGTCCAATGCTGAGCATAGGCCTCCCCTAAAGATTTTCCAAACTAACCTATGAAAAGCGGCCTCCTTCCAGCGTGATCATGCGAAATTAAGTATTGCATGATGAAATATTTAACAGTTATTAAAATCAGACAGACTTGGTTTAGTGTCAGTAGATAATGAATCCAAAGGTCCTAGACTCAAATCCTAGGTCGAATGCACAGTAAGACATTCCAGATCTTTCACGTAGTCGTAAATATGAGTAAATAAAAATGTATCTCAAAAATATAATATGACGATGATGAAGATACACCGTTACTTTGCTCTGCTTATTTGTAGGAATGTCCTCAGCTCATTAAAAGGGAACAAGAAGCGTTTCTCGTAACTAAGAGCAGCACACATAGCCGAGAGCTATGACATGCTTAAGTCTTTGATAGTAAGGTTTTCAAACTGAACTACGCGAGTAACTTGGTTCATGTAACCGTTATTTAACCCTGTTAATAACTACAACTGGTATTTAGTTCAATTTAGATCAAATAAATAGTAAGAAAAGATTTATTAATGGCACAATGTTTATAACTATTATGATATAGATAATACAGAAAAGACACACAAACACACAGCACGCCTTTGTTCCCGGTGGGGTAGGCAGAGATGCAACTAAGACTTTTCGTCATATAAGCTCCATCCCATGATGGAGGAGACGAACCTGTCGCCATATCGGACAGAAATCCAGACCCCGTACTAAGAAGAAAAATCCAAAATCACTGCCCGGCCCGGTATTTGAATCAGCGACCTCAGCGCGATAACTGTTTATATCAGAAATGAACACAATGGGATTTTTATCCTGACAAAGAAAATTTAAGTGGATGTAGCCGCAAACACCTAGCTTAAGAAATAAAGATTCACCTCAAAAAAGTCTTATCAAAATCACCTCTTGTCAGTAGAAAGCTCTTAAAGCTACAACAAATCCTAATCTTCAAAAAAATAAAAACTTTTACGGTGTTTCGTACTATACCTAACTTTGAACACAGGTAAACCCGAGATAACCGTTTGAAATATTGTTAGTCCAAAGTTAGACCGACTGGAAGTGATCTAGAGTTTGCCGGAGAATACTTGGAGTTTATTTGGGTCTTTGAACTTTACCGGATACTTTGTATCCGAGCGTTCACATGAGAACTCGATATAGTAGGTAGTGCTAGAACAGAAGAGAAGAGGAGAAGTGTAGGGTTCGATCGGGAGCCCGAGTCGGACAAAGTTATATTATTGGTTTTTTTAATCAGTATCAGCCCGGAGCCTGGAATTTGTGTCCGATATGCCGATGGGCTCGCCCCCTATAACATCATGGGACGGATTACGCACGGTGAAAAGTGGATGCACTAGTTGCGCATCTGCCTATCGGGGATAAAAGGCGTGACTATGCGTAGGACAGAAATACATTTGTGACGTGACCTGCGTTTTTTATTTAAAAGTACTTAGCGTAATTCACGATAGATTGAAAGCATTTGATTGCCGACTTTCGTACGGGTCGCTTGACACATCTTTGTAAAAGAATTTCTGTAAAAAACATGGGAGATCTTTTTATTTTAAACGAAACCGCTTCTGTATTTTACGATAGTAATAGGTATTCGTGCCCTAAGTGGAGTATGACTGCCGCGTTGAGGTCACGGGTTCGAACCCGATTGAGAATTGTTTTTTTTTTACTCAGTATCAGCTCGGAGCCTGGAATTGGAGGCGATATTTGGTCATATTGTAGTATCAAGCAGAATGAGAGGTTTCTTTCCTCATCTTTATTGTAGGTAATTTAAGTTTAAAGTAATATTTTCTTAAAAGTGTTTAAAATTGTGCCAGCAATCAATTTTTCTTTCTTTCTATCTATATAGCGATAGGTTCACCCGCTATCGTATTTTGGGACACACGCAGCGAAAAGTGGAAGCCCAGGATTCATCTCAGCCTACCCTTTCGGGGTTAAAGGCGTGATGTGTGAAGATGTATGGATAAGTCATTAATTTTCTTCTACGTAGACATAATACACGGTTAAATGAAATACCCATACTCGAAATACCTCGCACAATTAACACAAGACAATAGTTGGTAAGATTTATTAGTCGCATAATCACCTAACTACCGAAAATTAATGCTCAGGCAATATTATATTTATTATAAAGCGTTCGGAGAATGGGGGCAATCTTAATTGCGGTTAGGTCGCCTTTGGTTTATGGATTATCAGTAGTTCTTGTGTTCGATTTCCAGATTGGAAATCGGAGTTTTTTTTTATATCAGTCGCTTGGGACTAGATCGCCAAGTAGGGTTTAATGTCATGGCGCCAGACAAATATTACTCCAATACTTTCTGCTACACGCTTGGAAAAGTGCGAAAAAAGTGCGAACATAATAAATGTAGGGTAAAGCGACCCTTGTCTGAGTGCTCAATAAGAATTTCGAATGACCCATAGCCTGTTTTATAAGTCTTAAAGGTTAATCTTTTTTGATCGCAGATCTATGCCCAATAGTGGAGTATTAAAATTCCAAAAAAAGTTACAGCAAAAGGTTTTGACAGCCCAATTTAAATTTTCAGTGAACAAAATGACGTTAACTATCAAAAACAGGAATGCAAGTTAATTAAAGTTTCACGGATTAAACTTGCTCATTTTATTTCCATTTTCACCTAGTTTCTTATAGTGTTTGGTATAGGCAAGGAGCGCGGATACCAAAAATTGGATAAGTCCAATTTGATATTAATCTTTGGTTTGCTAAAGCAAAGTGTGAGCAAAGGATGAGTAGGCTTAGCTTCCACCCACCGCAGAAGAACGCGCGAGAATCTAGTGTGGCTCTTTTCAAAATCAGTTCAAGGTATAAAGTACAGTGTATGATTGAAAAAAAAAACCATTAGTTGTTTATTTTGTTTAGAGCAGTTCATTTATATACTTGCTAAATAGGGAATTAATTTTAAATTCCCATGCGAGTGAACAGCCCTTTCAAGAATCATGAATCTGAAATTCTTTAGGATATATCATTGATACTCAGATAAAGTAAGCGAAAAGGGCAGAAGAGTCCACATAAGCAGCACCCGTTAGCAAGTATAATGCATGTGCCTGTCATCGGCCTCCTTAACCATGTTCCAAGGAAGTGGCTGAACTGGCACACGACGCCGCCGCAGGCACAGACATTTAGGGAGTATGTCACACCCAAACCGCTCACAGATTGGAAACAAAAGAAACATTTATTGAAATATAATATGACATAATTCCAAAGAAAATGGCACGAAAACATAAGCGTTTGTGTTCGATTCCATAACAAGACGTTTATTCGTTCACACACACATCAAGGTTTCCAGATCAATGAATCCAACCGCTACCTCTTAACACTTAAACCACGCGTTAATCCAGCGAAAATGTAGCGAAATAATTTGGCATCAACCCAAATTCATGCTGTACTGTGAATTCCATGCCGTTACACGCTCCGAACAACGCTTTGGCTTATTATCATCGTCTTGAGATATATTAATCCTCGAAGAGAATATATCGAGTTTTCATGATGACTAATATACTGGTACAAGATTACGTTGCGATTGTAATGGTACATACATACATGGCATCTCGCCTTTTTCTCTCTTCAGGGGAAGCCAGAGGTGTATCATACCCAAATTTCGCCAGGTAGACGGGCCTATTGTAATTTACGGGGCACATATCCAGACTCCAGGATGATACCGAATAAAAAAAACCCAATGTCACAGTGCCCGACCTGGGAGTCGAACCTGAGATCAGTACTGTAGTCGTACCGTAATACAACTATGCCACCGAGGCGTTGAACAGCGAAAGACCAAAATAATACACGTTGGATCAGTTAATTTTTAAACAAAAACATGTGAAGTGACCCAGTGTATTTTTAAATGGGTACAACAAAGTTACCCCACTACACCTGATAGTAACCGGAGTATTAGACTGACGAGGGATGAACCTCTCGATAGTTGACATAATTACGCTGCCCTGTTTGAAACCGGTACGCATGGTAATCCCGGAACCCGTTACAGTTACGACGGCCACTACGGTTTTAAGGCGAAGATAGAACTTAAGCACCAGGTCCATTTAGAAATCTTGAGAGAAAGACTATGTTCAGCAGTGAACTTCATGTGGCTGATGATGATGATCATAGAACTTAAACAGGTCAAGTTGTATATAGTGTATCTGGTAATATAAGTCAACATCATTCCAAAAAGTGTTTCATAGGTCGTCACATTTGAACAATACATTATCATCAGATTGCACCAGGATAACAACATAGTATAAGTTGAGAATAAAAATCTAATGCAAATAGAACTTTGAAGAGGGGGAACTAGCCACCGAATCTTATTCTTTGCTGGTGATGGGAGAATTGTATCCACTTGGTTAGTGATCTCCGTATACAAAGTGTATCCGTCATAGTGGCTCACGTAAATGTCGCGTTCCGCGATCACCCTGTGTATATTCAGCTCAAATCAGGCCGGCACAACTGTGTTGATTAGCGATGAATAAACAGCTCTCAATCAACCCTTTCTGGACGCCATTTCGCTTACCATCAGGTGAAGTCGGGTAATGTTGTTTTACAGGTATATAAAAACCTGTTATGTTGAGCCAGTACAACAAACTTTTAAAAATACCGTAAAAGTTTTGAAACAAAGCTGCCAATATTATAAAATACATGACCTTAGTAACCGATGCTTATGTAAATTTATTGCAGTTTCAATATTGCGAACAACAAAAACAAATTAATCGAACGGCCGCTGATGTGGGTAGGTCGCCCGCCCCGCTCAATTTTCCGATACCCGAATTTTCTATCGAAACGTCGAGTTGAGACAAATATCGTGCCGTATTTTAGGTAAATGACTAGATTCAAGATTGTAGGGTCTAAAACACTTCGTAGTTAGCAATGGTTCGTAGTCGTTCGTAGTAGGTCGCTTTTGAAAGGTCCGTCTGGAAATCTGAGGCCTATATATGAGGCTGATGATGATGATGAATGGTTGCAATAAGTGTCATTTAAGACCATGATTATTAGTTAATCTTTTTTGCCTGGATTACTTGAGCAGCTCGTATATCTATGTAAACATAGCTGCTATCATAGCAACGCAATCCAGAATTCTCATCGAAATTTCTGAAGACCAAATCCAAAAAATAATCATTCAGGAAGCGCATTCACAATGAATGTGTTTGTGGACATCACTTACATTAGAACCATCTGGCTTACTGACCTCTGCTATTAAAAATATAAACCCTAGTGTCCATTCCAGTCGGGCCCAGACAAATAATGTACGGGCTAAAACCGGCCAACCCTGTCTGATATGGGTCCAATATTGTCTTATTAATTGCTATAATTTATACCCACGAGAGCGCCAAGTTGGTGGTTCCGCGGCCGGAGGGTTTTGCTCCTATGATTTGTTGCGCCTTACCCTAATTTATGATTTGCTTTGGTAAATTAATAACGATTTCTTATAGGGATGATTTATCGTGTATTAGTCTAGTAAAGGTTGCTTAACTTCGATTTTGGTTCGCTTAACGTCAAATAAAAATTAGTTTTTTGACGATCAATGATGTCTCATGAAGGGCGCACATTACTACATTTCTTTAAGTGGATCGTTGCAGTTATGAAAGGCAGTCCATGCTTATGAGTTGTTGCCACGGAGGAAGAAGAGGTTATTGCTTACTCCTAGGCTTGCAATCTGAGCGACCAGAGTGGGAACAAAGACTAAATGTTAGAGCGTGGTTCTCAAGATGGGAAAAGAGGACAGAAAATTGTCTGCAAGCTCCTTTAGAACCAGCTCTGGATAGCTACTAAAATATCTTCGAACTCGTCTGAGCTTGAAACTAATGTTCCCTCGGGCGTTTATGCAACCGGCAGATAAACTGAGAGCACATGGGACGGCAGGGGAACTCGTTCACTCAGGGGAGAAATTTACTGCATACAGTTGCCTATAGAAAGCTGAAAGGAGTCAAACAATTTATTATTGAACAGTAAAAGTAGCAACTAAAGTAAATGCCGTAAGAGTTGCCACAATGAAAACGTGATTTAGACATAAATAACAGTGACTTTTAATACTAATTTCAATAAAAAAACTCCTAGCGGTTTTCACCACATGTATCATTAGATGACTGCCTCAATGGCGTAGTTGTATTGCGTGCGCGGTACACCACTCTGGGGTCCCGGGTTTGAATTCCGGGGCGGGCAAAGTGATATTAGATTATGGGATTTTTGCAATATGGGATGGAACCCACGAGGCGAAAAGTGGGTGCACTAGTTGCACTTCTGCTTACCCCTTCGGGGATAAAAGGCCTTTGTGTATGATTATTAGGATACTCATCTCCAGTTAATATTTGAAAGTAACGTTATTTAAAACACAATTTGAATTATTGCCAACAATGCGCAGTAACCATCCCTTATCCACACAATAGAAGCCAAAAAATTTGCAATAACTCATGTAGATGGTTCTTCGTGTAGTATAAATAAATTGCGTACTTTAAAAGTAGTTATGATTGCTTGATTTTTTATAACAATAAAAATATTCCTTTATTCTTCACGTAGGCGAACATAGTTGCACCTTTGATAAGTTTTTTTATATTGCATTTAACGACAAGACGAGCATGCCGTTTGCCTGATGGTAAGCGATACGACCACCCATAAACAGTAGCAACACCATCCAGCACCTTGAGTTACAAAGTACTGTGTGGTATTCCACTGCGCTCGTCATCCTGAGACATAAGATGTTAAGTCTCATTATGGTCAGTAGTTACACTGGCTACAATATCCTTCAAACCGAAACACGACAGTGCATGCACACTGCTGCTTGGCGATAGAAATATACATTGCAGTGGTACCTACCTGGACTGGCTCTTACATATAAGAGACCCTAGTCATTATACATTTTATATATATAATAATAACTATTAAAGAAGTCACATATAACTAGACATTTTTATAGGGAGTAAAATCGATGAAAAGAAAATAAAGAAGTCAAGCTCGGACTGGCAGGAAAGAGGAGATAAAAAAAGATTAATATTTTTTTTATTAAAAATAATAGGACGAACGCGTCACGATACTCATCATCCTATTTGTTTTCTTTATAGTATCTATTAACAGGCAACCCAGTTGCCTGAATATTTTAAGCGATCTTTATTTCAAATTGACACTCATAATATTATGAGGATCAATAAGTCAGATAAAGGTTGACCAGGAACATGCTGGATGCAGGCCACTTTTGTTAGGTCTGTACCGAAATTTTTAGGGGAGGCCTTTGTTCAGCAGTGGACGTCATCTGGCTAATGATGATAATGAACAAGTCAGAAAAGGTTTAAGTAATAATTTTGAACTTAAAATCTTACAGAGCTTTAATAATGTCTAATTAGTATTAAAGCACAATTTGCGAGCTGGTAAGTCTCTTTTGGACAAATGACTTGAAATAAGTGAAGAAAGTAGCTGAGAACATAGCGCTTTCATAAGGTTGGTATGGATATTTTAGGTGGAGGCTATTCAGCGGTTGGTATCGCATGGCTGATGATGAAGACTCTCGTATCCGTGTCAAAATCAGTCTTTTCCTTATTCTATAGAAGACAAACACTGTTGTGTCATTTGGTCAATATTGTAGCTTGTAATTATTAACCGACTGAGAATGCCGACGGCCTCGGTGGCGTAGTTGTATTACAGTACTAGATTTTGCCCGCGGCTCTGCCCGCGTTAAAAAGTTTTTCCGGGATAAAAGTTGCGCTTTTTATTTTCCCGGAATAAATGTAGCCTATGTGTTAATCCATGACATGATCTACCCGTGTGCCAAATTTCAGCGAAATCTGTTCAGAAGTTTTTGCGTGAAAGAGTAACAAACATCCATATATCCAGACATTCATACATACTTACAAACTTTCGCGTTAGTAATATTAGTAGGATGACAACATGATATTAGGTTTTAAAATCAGTATGGCGATTGGCTCGCCCCCTATCACATCATGGGCCGGAATACGCAGGCGAAAAATGGGTGCACTAGTTACGCCTCTGACTACCCCTTCGGGGATAAAAGGCGTGAGTATGTTTATATGTGTGTGTAATTATTAAATACATAACATAAAAGTAACAAAGATTTTAAGATATATCATGACGTTAACTGTTTTATCTCAAGATCGATCTCATGTAGAGCTATAAACGAAGTGTTAGATTATAGCTTAACATCCAGCAATAGTTGCATAAACTCGAGGTGCCAACATCACAATACAGTACGAGGTAGTCATGCACAAGTACCGCAGAACTTGACAATAATAGTACACGGTAGGTAAAGTTGAATTTCGCGTAGCGCCGCGACGTTTTATTACGTGCTGTGCTGCACACTGGAAATTTTATTCTCACAATTGCTTTTATTGTGACGTTGGAGCGTAGAATTCAATTGATATGGAAGTAAACAGGAAAGAATATCATTTTTGAGTGGAACTTGAGCGTGTAATGGTTGTTCTCTTGTTTGAGCAGGGAGAGGTAACATCGTAGAAGGAAAATTCAAAGTGACTTTCAAAATCAAACTCAAACTTTTGTACAAGAGTAATGTGACCCTATTGATCTTGATTGTAAGCAGAGTGGGGTCCAGATAAAATGTAACTAACGAGAGAAGATTTTCCCTTGCCAGTCGACACAATTATGCCGGGTCATTTGAACTGGATATACAGGCTGATCCCGGAAAGCGACACTTACACGGGCCCAAATGGTGGGCTTTTGCACATTGTGTGCGATGGTCGTAATGTAAACTAATTCGGTCACTGAACTGTGACAAATTGCAAAATGGTCCGCATAATAAAAATTTGCCTTTTTTTTTTGCATTGAATGACGAGACGAGCATGCTGTTCGCCTGATGGTAAGCGTGACGGTCACCCATAAACAGTAGAAACACTATCCAACACCTTGACTTACAAAGTACTGTGTGGCATTCCACTGCGCTCGTCATCCTGAGATATAAGATGTTAAGTCTCATTATGTCCAGTAGTTACACTGGCTACAATGACCTTCAAACCGAAACACAACAGTGCATGCACACTGCTGCTTTGCGGTAGAAATAGACATTGCGGTGGTACCCACCCAGACGGCCTCTTAAATATGAGAGTCCTACCACCAGTAAAATGTAAATGTACAACATTATCGATTTGTATACAAAAATCACACGCAAATCTGTTCATGAGTTAGTTATATAATATAAACTTATAAGTTCAGTCACGAGCTGCATCTGCATTGACTCATAACAAACAATCAAAGATCTTTACTAACTTCGCAAACAACGTGAATTGGAGGAGTAGGGATTTATTTAACCTTATATTGACCATACCAGGCGTGTATTATATACTGCACACTGCTGAGAACTACTGAGACGGTTTAGGCCTTAGTTTACCACGCTGATCTAGTGCGGGTTGGCAGACTTCACATATATTCGATATTCTTATAGAGAATTTCTCAGGTGTGCAAGTTTCCTGACGATGTTGTCCTTCATCATTAAACCAAGCCATTTTATACACACATAACTTTAAAGACGAGTCAGAGGTGCGTGCTCTTGCGTTTGAACCTGTGGACATTTGTCACGGCAGTCCATTCAACTCCCAACTACGCTATCGCCGCTTCCAATAAAATATAATAAGAACCATATTTTTTACGGACTCCTCTGTTCTACACCGCACGAAACAGTGCAGAGCGCTTTTAAATTTTCATATTTTAAGATTTATAATATTTTTTTTTTTATTTTTTCTGCTATATTTGTTAGCAGTAAAAAGTAGCACTTGTAGGCTTTGCACATTATATCAATAATAATATTAATTTGCAGAATTTTAGTTCTATCAGTAATGAGTAATGTCTTAGGTTCAAAGGATGCTCATGAATTAAATTGTACCCGGTACACCGTATGAGTAAGCTTTATAAAGTTTACAACTCACGAAAATACGAAAGTACAAGTTTCAACCACAGAATGCGGTAAACAACCACAAACATAAACCACCTTACCTCAAACCATAACGAACAAACGCCAAAGTAATCTAAACGAAACAGGAAATGATTACTGGCAAAAGGGTAAAAACCTGGCCTAATATCAGCTGTCCTGAAACTTGGCTGGCACCGAGGCCCAGTTGGCACGGTGCGACGACTCGTGTTCAGCTCTCATATTTATTGCAATCTAAAAGCTATTGCCTTGTATTGGTATCGATTATTTGTATATTTACTGGTGGTAGGTCTCTCATATGTAAGAGTCCGTCTGGGTGGGTATCACCGCAATGTCTATTTCTACTGCCAAGCAGCAGTGTGCATGCACTGTTGTGTTTCGGTTTGAAGGACATTGTAGTCAGTGTAACTACTGGACATAATGAGACTTAACATCGTATGGCTCAGGATGACGAGCGCAGAGGAATGCCATACAGTACTTTGTGACTCAAGGTGCTGGATGGTGTTGCTACTGTTTATGGGTGGTCGTATCGCTTACCATCAAGCGAACGGCATGCACGTCTCGTCATTCAATGCCATAAAAAAAAGAAGCTTAAAAAGAAGTATAAAGTGTTTTCTTCTCATGTTCATATATCGGAACATTCTGTAATAATAAGTGATGGACAAGTTAGAGTTTACTCTCACGTAATGTAAAAAGTGAAGCCCTGTGACGTCAGGAATACTGCCGTCAGCTTTTAAAAAAAATAGCGCGTGATTTACGCCTCCGTCATAATATACTGTTCACTGAATATGAGCCTTCTGTACTGAGTGATTTTAGTCCTCAGTCCACCATGCTGGCTGGGATTGGCAGGCTTCATCCTTTGAAATCCATTTTTAATTCTTGGTTTTTCGTCACGATTTTTCCTTATTTTTTACTAATCGATAATCTCTTCTAAAACTAGTTTTTTTATTGCGTACGTCGGCACGCGATCGTGTAGATCACCTAACTAAAGAAATCTCAACCGAGAATCGAGGATGCGCTGCTGACATTAAAGAAGAAGAAAAGAGGTTATGTAGGCCACTTGGAAAAATATTAGACTAGCTTGGTGACTTATTTGTATTGAGGTCTCGGGTCAAATGCCGGGTTAGGGAAATGACATTAGATATTTCTACTCAGTATTAGCCAGGAGTCTTCTACTCTGTAATAGCCCGGAGTCTGGAATTAGTGCGCGATATGGCGAAAGGATCTCTTTCTATCACATTATGGCACTAAACATATAATACGGCGAAAAAGTGGGTGCATTAGTTGCATCTTTGTCTACGCCTTCTGGGCAAAAGCACGATATATTGTTTTTTTTTATTGCATTTAAATGACGAGACGAGTATGCCGCGTAAGCGTTACGACCGCACGTAGCAACGTCGCACAGAACTCTTAATTACAAAGTACTGTGTGACACTCCACTGCACCTTGAGACATGCCCAATAATTACACTGGCTACAATGTCCTTCTTACCAAAACACAACAGTCCTTTCACACTGCTGCTTGGCAATGGCTTGGTTTTAATATGAAATAAAAAATGGTTTTATAATACACATATTTCAGAGCATTCTACCCTCATAATGTAAAACTCATTTCACTTACTAATAAAAAACATTTCTAATTCCCTTTCACCTGAGCATTTTAAAAATATTTCAAAGTAAAACCTATGTCCACCATATTCTACATTACCCACTTAAAATGAAATTAAGCCATTAAAACATGGCGCTCGTACGAGTTTTTCATACGAGTAACTCCGTTTTAAAGGCTTTGGGGGAATTATATGAAATTAAATTTAGTTGGGACCTCCGTTACAACCTAAACAAACTTACTGGTGGAACGTGGGTCAAGGTACTAGAGGATAGCGGGTTGAAATTTTAGAAATTAATTAAGGCCTGGAAATTAATTTCATTGGTGTTGATGGTTAATTTGGGATAGTTGTACTGGATATAAAGGATGTTTGGACAAGTAGTTTTTAAAATCGATTTTGTTTTTATACTGTTATGAGCCTTGGCCGTTGAAGTAGTAAGTGTGTAATTTTTTTATAGCATTGAATGACGAGACGTGCATGCCGTTCACTTAATGGTAAGCGATACGACCACCCATAAACAGTAGCAACACCATCCAGCACCTTGAGTTACAAAGTACTGTGTGGCATTCCACTGCGCTCGTCATACAGAGACATAAGATGTAAAGTCTCATTATATCAAGTAGTTACACTGGCTACAATGTTCTTCAAACCGAAACACAGCAGTGCATGCACGCTTATGCTTGGTGATTGAAATAGACATTGCGATGATATCCACCCAGACGGACTCTTACATATGAGAGACCTACCACCAGTAATCAGTAAAAGTAAAATTGTCATGGATGTGGTGTTCCTAAAAAAATAGAAATAAACATTGGGGGGAAGAAGGTTGATGTTTGGGGGTCATGAAACCTCACTCACTAATCACCATACGAAAGCTGTCAGTGTTGTTTTTTTAAATGCTGGACTAGTTGGTATCTTTGAAATTCTTACTGAATTTCAAAGTACGTAGTATTCCTTGCGATAGTTTACATCTCTTGTATTCTGTAATTTATCGCACATGTTTTTTTATTGACAGTTGCAGTAAAAATACTGTCACTTTTATCACAATTATAAAGTTTGTATATGATTGCCTCGGTGGTCCTGTCGCATGTTGTGATAAATGGTGAGTAAACCCGGAATCTCAAAGTGGGCACATACGATGCGATTTGGTACAGCCGAACCATTAAAACGGTATGCCATCGAACCGTATCGCATCGTGTGGGGCACGGTTCGATGGACATTATTATTATTATTGTTGGTACGGCTGGTTCGATGGCTTGTCCATCAAACTTGATTGGATACAACGGGACATCGCATGGTACGGTTCGATCGTGTGGCGTGAAGACTGTACCGCGTGACGAATTGGTACGATGATACCAAATCTAATCGTCTGTTAGTAGTATCAGAACGGTGGCCGTACCGCGCTTCCAATACAATTACGCCACCGAAGCAGAAACTGCGCAAGTTGGCTCTAAGAAAATATTTTTGTTTCATCTCTAACTAACCGCCAACTTTCCAAGCTTAACCCACCCAACAATCGCGTTTGTAACTGGACTTTATTAAATTACCCGCTCTTGGAAGTGTATAAATTCGACAATTTATCGCCCGTTCCGTCTGTACGTTGTGGCTGTGTGACGCACGTTTGGGTACGTGCTCCTACGGGTTAGAAAAACATTGATATGAGGGTAGAATGAAATGGCGCTTGGGCTATTTACTACAGAGACTGTTTTTTGATTTGGGTCTGATCAATCAAAGAAATTTAGAGCTTGATTGGGCCGCGGATCTGGTACTTAGGTCAGTAAATATACATTGGTTAAGGTAACCTGTATACCTACACAATCTTGCCTTCAAGATACAATTGCGTGGAGCAAAGACTTCTAAGATTACATACAGCGGATATTGGGAAAATTTTCATACAAAAATGTTGGAGCCTGTTCGTCAGTAACTTGATCTACAGTGAAATAGCAAAACACCTATGTAGTACAATGCATTACAACATACTTTGACATGATCATACATATATATACATATACACTCACGCCTTTTAGGCCCGAAGGGGTAGGCAGTGGCGCAACTAGTGCACCCACTTTTCGCCGTTATTCCGAATGTGTATGATGTGATAGGGGGCGAGCCTATCGCCATATCGGGCACAAATTCCAGACGCCGAGCTGATACTGAATAGAAAAACTCAATATTACTTTGCCCGACCCGGGAATCGAACCCGAGACCTCAGCATTGCAGTCGTACCATAATACTCCACCGAGGCAGTCATTATGACATGATAATAATGCGCAAATTGGCATTTCTCCCTCCAAAATATTGCGTTCTTTACAAAATTTGCGTTTACCGTGATGTCTTGCCTCATGGTTGTGTCAGATAAGCCAGCGACTAATTACCGATTGGTAATAACTTTTGGACGAAAAATTTGGGCCTGATGTCCGGTCTGTAACTAACTATAAGGTTGAATCTTCAACCGTCGGCAAGGAGTTTCAATAACTACTTATAACTTCGAAAACATATTGCATATGAGGTAAAAATTGCAGTATTCATGGGCGGCTCGTTGCGTCGTAAGACCAGTGACACCAACTTAAACGTCTTGTCGCTTCTGGGATGAGAGAGAGGCCATCGCATTTTCTCGACAAACAGAAAATCCCATATTGATATGTAAAAAACATCAATGAAACCGCATCAAATATTAGTCTGATATGACGTTCGGTTCATTGAGAAATCAATCTCCTAATTCTCTATGTAACATGTTATTTCCTCTGCTCGTAACAAGCGCATCATCGCGTTTATTACTATAGAAATTGGCATACAGAATACCATTTAACGTTAATTACACGAAGTTAACGTTATACGGCCGAGTTACGCGTTAATACTGTCATATGTATGAATCAAGGCGTAAGATGGTTTAGTTCTCCGCGCTTTATAAAATATTTAATGCTAAGTGGGACGCTGCTGAATTGTTAAGCCAGTTTTCTATAAAGATAGGCAGTAAGAGAATCCAATCCCTTTTCACCTTGCCTACCAGTAACAATAATGTCACTTACAACGACCCCATCCACAGAATGTGTAGATCATATAATGAGCTTAGCAAGGATCTAGACTTGTTCTCTATGACATATCACACGTATCTAGCAACATGTAAAAACAGACTAAAAAAAAATGAAAAAAAAAATAATAATATTCAAATAAGTAATTAAAAATAAAATATCAAATTAACAATACCTACTCTGTAACTAATATTCCTGTATCAAAGTATAAGTTGTGTTGTCCTCTTATACCTGTGTATCAGCGCTAGGATTCTTGATGTAATTGATTGTATCTAAGTTAAAATAATGACAATGTTAATTAATTTTCTAATCTCGTCACTACAATATTATATTCGTTTAACTTTCTAATTGAATTAATGCAATTATTGTAATCACACCCTGTCCTTGTCTATTTGCATACTTTTTTCCTAACGAATGCTGTGCGTAGTTGTAGTTAGGACGCAAATTTACATTTAGTTCTTATTATCTACTGTACTGTTGATGCATGCCCTATTGATCTGTGTTCTGTAACTGTGCCTATTTAAATAAATAAATACAGAGTAAAGGGACAGTAGTACTCCCAAACTCATATTTTTACTAAAATTCAATTTCTTTTTAATATTTAATACCATCTCATGGATTAAACTCACGTCCTCCACCTCTAGTCCTCCGCTGGGCCAGAGATCTCTAAACTAATCCATTAGACACTTTGTTGCGGCTTGCGATGCAACAAACATCTAACTCACAAACATTTGCCACGCGCCCAAGAAACACTAACTCGACCACACTGTAAGCGATTCTTGGGCCACAGCCTCTCAAACTTTACTTTAAAATTTTAAATGATTTCTTTGCATATCAGATAAATTCGTTTTTTTTTTCGTAGTGTAAGATATACTAAATAATTATTTAAATGAAGTTAAGGATACGAGTAAATTGAATTAGCCAGACATATAAGTTCAAATTATACTTATATGATGTTACTTTTTACTAAAGCACACGCACTTCTTTTTTGATTTGGAATATTTGTAATTGGGAAAGGTAAAAAAATGCATGATTGAGATAAATTACGAAATAAATTTCGTTTAAAATTGAGGCATTATATAAATATAAACTAAGTAGATTTATCTTTTACTCAGTAACTACAAATCCAGATTAATTATTAAGTTACATACCTTTTTTTTCTACTGCCTTTTGGAAGTCCACTGCAGACCGTAGGCCTCCCCTGAAGATTTACAGACCAACCTGTTAGAAGCGGTCTGCATCCAGAACATACATACTAAATACGTACTTGTTGAACTTATTTTATCATACACACATACATAGTATCACGCCTCTATCCCATAGGGGTAGGCAGAGACTATGGATCGCCACTTTGCTCGATTCTGACACACTACATTCGCTTCCTCTACCTTCATCAATCTTTTCATGCACTCCCGCCGGTTCAGGGTACTTTTGACCTGGCCTCTACTTAGAATGTCAGATATCTGACATTCGAAGGTTCGGTGCGGTCGACCTCTGCCGGCCCTTCCATCCACACTCGCCTTATATATCCTCTTTGTCAGTCTCCTATCATCCATCCATTCCAAATGCCCAAACCACCTTATTTTATCCTATTGTATGATATTTCCATATACGAGAATTCATCTCGATACGTACATACTTTAATTATTCTGCCTTTAAGCAGTGTGCAAGTACTTTACAAGTTTGAACGACATTTACTATTGGGAATGAAACAAACATTTAATGCCTCAGGAGATTTTGCAACCAAATGTCAAGTTATATGTCAGTTATATGTCAATACTATATTATTACCAATTTCACGTGTACAGGGATTCGGGATAAACAATTAAAATGCCGGTATTGCGATAAAAGCACTAATTAAGACTTTATAAGCACTAAAACTCTAATAAACAAACAAAATCACTTCGCTAGATACGGCAATATTGAAACACTTAAATACATTTATTATTATTTTTTTATTTATTTTAAGAAAAGCTTACAGACAAATAACAAAACATGAAATATCTAATATATGTTAGGAAAAAGATGCTAATTACAAGCTTTCACATATTAATGTAAAATTTAAAACTAATAACAATATTTATTCCGTCAAAATTAAGCAAACATATACTAAGTGTAAATTTACGTGTATAAAATAAATTGTAAATATAAAAACCCTTTAATGCTCGTCATCATTAAAATATTCTCGGTTAGGTTTTTTCTTAACATTGTTTGTACTAGTACAAAATAAGTCAATATCTATTTTTAATGATAGTCTGTTAAATGTTACTACGTAAAGAAAAGGCTCCTAGCCAGTTTCGGCCACGGCGGCCAATCTCAACGGAGATCAGCCAGGTACGCAGGAGATATTATAGTGCACAAGTGTGTGCGCAGTCCGGTGAGACGGCAATCCGACATGACCGGAGAGAGATCAGGCGCAGGACCAACGGCTTTACGTGCTGTCCGAGGCACGGGGGTATCACACCGCCAACTTCCAGACTCCGAGCTGCGACTGAGTAATTTTTAAGATGGAAAAACCCAGTCACAATGTTTTTTTGGCTCGACCCGGGATTCGAACCCAGGACCTCAGCGCGCAAATCGTACTCGTAACGCGTACGCAATACAACTACGCCACCGAGGCAGTCGAGAAAAGGCATTACATCTATAATTAGTAGCTTCGAATGGAACATGTAGTTAAGGACTTTTCCTTAAATTATTTTTATTAGCGTAAAGGTAAATATTCCCAAGCAGTTTAGGACAATCAATAGAACCATTCGCAAAGTGACTCAAAAAATATAGATCGCTTACTTTACGTCTGTATTCCAAGATTAAAAAGTGATATCTTTTACAGCGATGCTCATAATCAACCGACAGCTGATGAGCCTTAAAGTCTAAGTAACGTAAAAACTTACGCTGTACAGATTCAATGCGTTGAGTAATCACTTACTACTAGTGCAAACACAATTCACAATATTCGCTTCGAAATCGCTTGGAGTTATCGCTCGTAGGCCACTTATCGCTCGCTCTTGACCGCATCGTGTCTTGAACCAGACTGAGTCCCCGGCGGCGCCCCCGCGCCGCCTTTTATACCCGGCTGCTGGTACCGTCGTAGTTTGTGGAACATTCTCAAAAGATCCAGAATAGTCGGGAACTCTCTCGCAAATTAAAGTCGGTTATCGCGTTTCCACGACATTCTGGAGAAATCGAGTTCTTTCGAGAATGTTCCATCGCCGAACCTTCCACAGTCGGCTAGTCCCGCTTCTCACCTATAGATAGCCCTGTTTATCGTCGAGTACTAGCGCGCATTACACTATTAATACGTAGTGCACACCATCTGGATAGTTTTACAGAACTAAAAAGAAGATAATTTTTTTTACCTTAAGAAAAATATGAGCAAGAGACCTTTGAATTACAAAGTAACACTGTACTTTATCTTATTTTCCTTACTGAGACACATATGCATAAGTTTGTGAAAATATCTGGAAGATTTTTATATTGCAGTTTTACGAAGAGACGAGCTTGCTGCTCGCCTTATCGTAAGCAATACGACCGTCCATGAACAGTAGCAACACACACAGTTTGAATTACAAAGTACTGCGAGTCATTCCAGTAATTATGTTGCTAAAAATATTCTTCACACCGCAATACTACAGTCTCTGCACACTGCTGTTTGTTGGAAGAAGTAGACATTGCGGTCTACATTAATCACATTATCACTCACAGGGGCTGTTGCACCTCGCACAGGAGACGCCTACCGTTAAAGTTTTGAGAAGTAAACGTAGAAACTCCTGAAGAGCTTTCAAAATTTGGTACAGAGATAGATCATGACCTGAGTAAATATGTAGGCTGCCGGAAAAGTGTATAGTGATACTTTAATCTCGGAATCGAAATGCGAACAAATCTCCAATCATTGTATAAATATAATTGATATCAACCAAATATTTGAGAACCACTTGCACCGACCGCAAGGCAAACCTGCACAACCAACAATGTTTGAAACAAAGCGATTAGTTCAAAACTTGAACAATTATTCAACTTGTTAAGATATATTCGCGTGCAGACAAAGTAATTAGTGACGTGCCGAGTTCACGGAGAGTAATACTCGACGGATTGCGAGTTTTCATCTTGGGTGTATTTCTGGGTTGTATTTCTTGATTCTCAAACTATGTTAAGTACTATAATAGGAACTTAGTTTTATTGTTCTTTTTTTGTTCTTGGTATATTATTTTATTACGAAATAATATTAAGTCGAATAGGAAATCTGAGAGAAAAAGTAGCTTGTAATGTGTCGGAATTCTTTGTTAGATAGCGTTGTATACAGTTATCTGGAAATTTATCAGGATTCAGAGAAAATGATCTTCATAGTGTTTGGATGTGTAAAATTAAGATGACTTCAAGATGGGCGGTTGTAAAACTAAGTTAAATCTTTCTGCAACATATTTTTAACAAGGTGTTGCGTTCGCCTCATTATGTGTAAAGACTGATAATTTTTTGAGAGTAGCTTTGATGATAGAGAGTGGTTTAAGCGAAAGCAGACACACTAATATGATAAAGAGAAAAAGATTAATTGTATTTTTGTATATTTGTAATAGAAAATAATTGTGTACACGCATTTTTAGGTGGATTTTTGTCGAAATAAAGAATATTATAAATACCAACCACTGAACCAATGCACACAATTTATTTAATTTCCTCTCGATAGCCTGTTACCCTTACGAAATCTATCTCTTTACTAGTATAACATAATATAATCGTGGTTTTGTCAGTATTTTAGTTAGAAAAGTTCAGATACGGTTATGTTCATAATTGTGTTTCTTTAGGTCGTCTATTGGTTTTCGACAACAAGTTTAGAGGGTAGTTATATAATTTACATATTTTTTATATTACTTTAGAAATTATATTATTATGACAAGAACCCTAATCGCAATTTTATACGTTTAGAGGGTCAAAGTTTATGAAATTCGAACTAAAAACTAGTACATAGCGTTATCTAAACCAAGTCGTTCTTCATTCTAAGAAAACCAAACATCCCAAGAATTTCAGGAATATTCCGGGAATTTGCATAAATTCCGGTATGTGGAATTCTAACTACGTCACTAACTGTATGAGGGACAGTACTTTGGTGCTAATGGCGGGTTAGGGGGCAGATAACATGGATCATTGTGCCTCGGGGCAGGAAAGTTTGTACTAGATGGGTGAACATGAGCCTACATGTTTAGTATCTTACTAATATTATAACTGCGTCGGTGGCGTAGTTGAATTATGGTACGACTGCAAAGCTGAGGTCTCGGGTTCGATTTTCTAAAATTAATATTGGTTATTATGTTGTAGCCTGGAGTCCTAGAATTTGAGCCGGGTAAGACGATAGGCTGGCACCTATTACATCATGGGAATCAATACGCACGGTGAAAAGTAGGTGCACTAGTTTCGCTTCTGCCTACCCCTTCAGGAATCTATGTCTATGTCCTTTCTCAGGCTGTAGACTATCTGTGTGCCAAATTTCATTTAAATCAGCTCAGTACTCTTGGCGTGAAAGCTCGACAGACGGACAGAGTTAATTTCGCATTTATAATATTAGTAACAATTTACCTATTGGATTGGTCTAGATAAACGTCAAGTAGATATGTAGTAAAAAAACCTGCCTTTGCCACCTTTAAAAACAGTTTCGTCAACCCCATAATAAAGTAACATAGAGATAGACCATGCCGCATCCAGCCCCTATATATCACTGAAGGCAGTTAACCATGAGTAATTTACTTGTACTAACGTATTTGACACATCCGTATCAGTTTGTTACATCCAAGGTCTTTAGGGTTATGTCATAATTGACGAAGTTTAACCGTAAATTACTTCGCATTTTGAACTCGACGTCTTAACGGCAGCATTTTGCAGTCCGCTGGGGTTTGAAATTGAGAGACTCTTATATTTACGAAAAAGAGAAAACACAGGCATAGAAATTAATAATTATGTTCATGTTAACCCACACACATTCATACTCACCCCTTTTGTCCGTGAAGGGGTAGGAAGAGATGCAACTAGTGCACTCACTTTATGCCGTGCGTACCTATTCCGTCCCATGATGTGATAGGGGGCAAGCCTATCGCCATATCGGGCACCAATTCCATACTCCGGGCTGATACTGAATTTAAAACCCAATATAACTTTGCCCGGGACGGGAATCGACTCCGAGACCTCAGCATTGCAGTCATACGATAACACAACTATGCCACCGAGGCATAGGCATATTCATATTAAATTCGAAAACAAAAGTCATAATAGAAAAAATATGGTATTCAGATACATTGTGAAATTCAAATCTCGCTCCCTATCACATCATGCACTAGTTGCGCCTTTGCCTACCCCTTCGGGGATAAAAGGCGTGAGAACGTGTGTATTTATAATCTGGTTGTTTTTGTTGCTTCTAAAAGGCTATATCGAGTTGAATAAAAGAATATAATAGAAGTTCTTTCGACTAGCTCATCTCGTCTTTAAAAAAAAAGAGACAGCTTTTCGTAGACACCATTCAGACTAACGGCATGACGTAGCTTATATTAAGTTCGTAAAATCTTGCAGGAATTTTCCTTTCAGGGCTTTTTGCAGCTTTCAAGTAACCACTTCGTTTTTTCTTCGCAGCCTTAAACGCTCTCATATTTTCATGATTTAAAATCCCTCTAAAAATGGTTTATTTATGAAAATATTAGTTATTGTTTGTATTCTGAGAAAGATGGGTCTGTAATTGGTGTAATTGATCTTTAAGCACTTTTCGTCCCGATAGGAAATCATTCATATAATAGTATCCTAGAGTAAGCAGATGCACAATTAATGTGTACTGCTATTTCCGCTTTATAATAGGACTCTACCTACCAAATTGCTGAAATCTCACACTTTGATCGTGTTTAAAACTTATTATGAATGCTCTGATAATCGAACCACAAACTAAGTACTTACCGGGTCATATTAATCCAAAGAGCCGATAGATAAAACTTCCTAATTTATTTGATCTGATTTAACATCTCGAAAAACACTTATAAAACTAGGAACAAATAAAATCCGATGTCTTTAGATATATCCAAACTTTAAGCAAACAAACAACTTCATCACACGAAGTAGCAAATAAAATCTTAGGGTTAGCGCACATTTGTCTTCCAGCTATACATACCATCAAACTTGAAGCATCGCTTCAAAATAAAGTATGGAAAAATCGTTACACGTATTTTGTTTTAAGAGTAGACAATCAGAATGTATAATATTCCAAAATTAAATTTCGAATCAAATGATATGTGGTTCGTTTATTTATTTAAAAAGGTACATCAACAGTACATGTATATTAAATACTCTAATACACTTTACTTAGGCTTAGAACTAATACATGCACCAATTACAGATGTACACAACATTACTCAAAAAATATGTAAATTATGATAGTAGCGAGCTTAACCGCAGGTAGTACAGGTAAACATTATAATATTAATTTATGAAAATTTAATCTATTAGGAGGGTATAAAGTTTCATTTTACCTTAATTTACTGACAGCAAAGATGCGATCAGCTACTTGAGAGTGGAACGGACTGCCGAGACGAATGTATATTCAAAACTCAAGGGCACACACATTTGATTTTTCTAAAGGTATGTGTATTCTCTGTGAATTATCGCTTGTTTCAACGGCAAAGGAAAACATTGTGAGGAAACCTGCATACCTGAGAAGTTCTCTATAAGAATTTCGAAGGTATGTGCAGTTTACCAAGCCAAGTGCGGCAAACTGCATATAAACACTAGACTAGCATGGTGGACTAAGGCATAAACCCTCTCAGTAGTAGAGGAGGTCCGTGTCCAGTAATGGAACAGTGTAATATAATACAGGTCTGATATTATTATTGTCTCATAGCAAACATTGGGGTTCTTGTGTATAAGTGTGCGCTAACTCTAAAACCACAAAAGAAGTAACTTTACATCTGACACTATTAACTCGCTCGTAATTTATATTACGGGATCATTTGTGGGTTCAAATTGCCGACTAAAGCAAGAGACGACACAACAAAAACAACCTCGTTCGGTAAACAAATTAGTGACGATTTGTTTTTTATTGATGTGTGTCGAGGTCAGAATAATGAAACCATGTTATTAGGTAACTATATCTCCATATAACGATAGTTTCGTGTATTGTATTATGAGACAAAAAATAAGTTCGGTGAAAGTGAGTATATTATATGCACCACTGTTTGTACCTTCGTGATACACGGCGTGAATGTGTGTATACTTTTAGCACAGATATCTTCAGAGTAACTTAAAAATTTTTGCAATTATTCAGTCATTAGAGTAGACCAATAAAGCGATTCATAAATCGAAGTCAATAAACACATCATACGTAATGCCTTTTTTGATTGAATTGAATGACGAGACGAGCATGCCGTTCGCCTGATGGTAAGCGTGACGGTCACCCATAAACAGTAGCAACACCACCCAGCACCTTGTGCTACAACGTACTGTGTGGCATTCCACTGAGCTCGTCATCCTGAGACATAAGATGTTAAGTCTCAATACGTCCAGTAGTTACACCGGCTATAATGTCATTCAAAACGAAACGCAACCGTGCATGCATACTCCTGCTTGGCGGTAATAAAAGACATTGCAGTTGTACCCACCCAGACGGAGAGACCTACCAGCACCTGCCTTTATCTTTAAACAGCTAGGTAGAGTTGGAAATAGGGCACTCGCTTTCGCCATGTGTGTTCCATTCCATGATGTGATAGGGACCGAGCGTATGGCCATATCGGACATAAATTTAAAGCTCTGGGCCGATACTTAGAAAATCCCGTTACCATTTTATCGTTTTCCATTTTTTCTCAATACTCTGGTGTTAGGTTTACCGTCTGTGTAGATCACTCATGAAGTCGTTTGTTGGTTTCTGCTAAAAGAATAACTAATCATACGTCAACGCGGGCGAGAATTGTCTCGATATTGCGCAAGTTCCACGGCTTACCTTATTCCGTCCCATGATGTGATAGGGGGCGAGCCTATCGTCATATCGGGCACAAATTCTAGACTCCGGGCTTATACTGAATAGAAAAGCTAAATATCACTTTGCCCGACCCGGGGATCGAACCCGAGACCTCAGTATTGCAGTCGTGCCATAATACAACTACGCCACCGAGGCAGTCGTAATAACAGGTACATACTATGTATATATAACATTTTGTGAGCACAAATTCAGAAGAATCTCTAATCTAGCAATCTTCGAGACGGACATAAACTTTACCCACACTGCGCAAACAAAACATTTTTTTTTCTTTACAAATGACACTTTCTCTCGCAATATTTTCGCCATTATTTAGAAATTCTTTCCCATTCCACGCGAAGTTGTGAGATTGTATCTTTCTTGTTTTGAAGGAATTAATCTGTGTTGTGTTTGGGCTTTGTCAGATATTTATTCGGTACCTTTTGTACAATAAGTAGATGACTTAGGCGCGGCTTAATGTTATAAATAGCTGACCAATTGTAGGTTTAGGTAACTGTCAGCTTTATTGTAATTGTTTGAAATATACATTGCTCCCTGTTACCGGTATTTTGTCTCGTTGTGTCTGATCCAAAAACTTAATTTAACAGTAGCTTAATGGGAGGGTTGTTTAAATCAAGTTTATAATAACTCTTATAAATTATTTAATATGTAATTTATTGCTTAGTTACTTTAACAAATTACAATTTATTTACAAAATATTAGCTCTATATAAATTTTAAAAGTAATTAATAGTTAATAGGACAGTAGCTTTCATTTCAAAATGTATCAATGTAGCAAAGAAAACGTAATATTATTGGCCTCTAATTTGTTTCGTCTTGATACGTCGTTTCACTTCTTGTGTGGAAATTGAATAAGTTTGCGAAATTGTTCAGTGTGGCAAGACTTCTAATAAATAAAATAAATGTGGGATTTGCCACATAAGCCAAAATAAAGATAGATTTCTTAAATAATAATAATAAAGTTTATTTCTTATACGTCTTTCCGTCTTAGTCGTGTAACGACTTACAATAATCCTTTCCTTCCACGGTCACTCATTCTTAACGTTCATTCTCTCTCTTTCTTCCTCGCTAATTAAACTACCTATCCCTTTCACTCGACTCCGTTCCATATATTATCATTCATCTTACGTTCCGTTCCACTCATCTGCCAGAAATCATAACATAAAACATATCACATTCTGATCCTACATAAATAAAAAATAACCTTTACTAGACCTTCTATTAGACCAACTTTTGCCCACTGCTACTTCCATGTGAAAGAGCTTCTCCGGGACAAAAGTCCCGGTATACATTTTCTCGAAATAAAAATTAGCCTATGTTCTTCCCATGGTGTTAAACTATTTCCATAAAAAATTTTATAGAAATCAGTTCGGTAATTTTTGAGTTTTTCCCATTCAGACAGACGAAGCGGGGGAATTTATAACATTAAGTAAGCAAGTCTTCTTGCATCGCCAAACAACAAAGTGCCCTTAGAATGTCTCTAAAAAACGCAACTCGTGAGACAATATCGTTTAATTTTAACGTTTGTGATTGGTCGAAAAACGTCAGTCACGTGTTAGTCTCACAACCAATAAAAAGAAACGGAGTCGTGTTGTGTTTCTTTGCCGCATTCTAAACACACTGAACTGTGATGCCACAGCTAGTCTAACAAACATGACCTTCGTAGTAAAAATATGACACCAATTCCTTGCCTTCATCTGCCACCATCCCACTCCAGAATAGGATTGACGTTACCTAAATTTACAAATGCAGAACGTGGCTTAAAGACTGGCCGCAGTGTACAGTTTGCGCGGCGCCTTATATTAGCAAAATCGGTTTTATAATATTATTAACCTCCAGAGCCAACGGTTGTTACGTTTATCTTTGAAATTAGTAATTGTCCAACTAGTTGAAATTCCTGGGATTAAACAATGTTTCGGGAAACAGTTAGAGAAGTTGGACCATTTATCCTTAGGGAAATATTTTGAATATACCTTTCGGGTCGTACGAAAACATTGACTATTAACAGGATAATATAAGCTCACGCCTTTATCCCTTTAGAGTAGGCAGAGGCGCTAGTAACACAGTTCAGCATTATCAATCCCAGGAAGAGATAGAAGGTGAGCGTATCGCGCAACAACACACACAAATTCACTAAATTTGATCTAACTCATGATATAATTCATTATATTGAAATTGTGGTTGCTAAACCAAACCGGAACAACATTTCATACTTGCTTTGCTGCAAAAATAGGCATAACTTAAGCAAAAATAACAGTGAAGTGACTGTTACTATTAACAAGAAAAATTTATATTAGATTATTTATACATGGCTAAGTGACCCAACCACACCTGATGGTAAAGAAAGTGGGGTCTACATAGAGCTTCGAATGACGAGATATCCCTCGTTAGTTGACACAATTCCTGTTTGATATCGGATACATAATCTAAGCCCGGAACGTGACACTTTGTGGCTCACTATGACAGGTTTGTGCACCTTATGTGCATTCAGCAAGATAAATATCTGTACAAAATCCAAATTTCAAATCGCCTATATACGCGTTAAGTTAAACTGAAAAAAAAATTTCGTATGAAGTAAAGCAAATCTCTTTTGTTTCATTTTTGTGAAGAGAAAAAAAGATTAGTAAGAGCACAAAAGTATGTAAGCAATTTGAAATTTTGAATTTATTCAGCTACTGATGCTAGTGACAGTATGGTGGTCCAAACGAATACAAATATCCTACCATACCATTCCTGTAAATGACCGCCCACTGCCCAGCACGGACCTCCTCTACTACTGAGAGGCTTTTAGCTTAGTCTACCAAGCTGGCCTAGTGCGCGCAGACTTCATATACCTTCGAAATTATTGTTTAGGGAATTACCAGGTATATAGGTTTCCTCACGATGCTTTGCTTCACCGTCAACGCGATCATAATTGATAAACATTACACACATAACTTCAAAAATCAGAGGTGTGTGGTTTGAACTTGCGGACGTTTTAATATGCTATCACCACATAAACTTAATAAGTTTACATCAACTTATACATGGTAAATTGTAAGCGATATTTCAACGTATTGTACTGTTGTCACACGGCCTCTGTGTACTCAAAACAAATACGGGACCCTAAGCTCCTTTAATACTTGTGTCAATATTAAATTACCTACTAAGAATTGATTATACCACCGTTATGAGGGTACTTTACAATCTGTTGTTTGTTTTGGATTAAGTTTGGAGTAGTTTTGAGAGATTGGTGAGTTGGTCCACGATGGTGATTATTGGAATATTCGAGTATTTATTGAAACAATAAATCCTGCATAATATAATTATACGGGTCTCCCCCACTACTAAAAGGTTAGGCGTTAGTCCACCACGCTGGTCTAGTGCAGATTGGCAAACTTCACATATCTTCGATTTTTTTAAAGATAATTCTTCAGTATATAGGTATTCTCACAATATTTCGAGAGCTCCCTAATTATTGACAATACACAAACAACTCAGAAAAATCCGGGGTGTTCGTAGATTTGAACTAGCAACCTTAGTACAGTGCAAAGCATTGTTTTCTGTATAAAAATGGTTGTTAATGCAGAACTCATTCACGATGCCGCAGTGACATTATTATCTGATTGGGTTTTGTATATTCAAATTAGAAGAAACCACGCACCATACAGCAGGACTCGGTGTGCCCACACCTTGCGTCTCGCCCCGCACCCACGCGCGTGGCCGCGTGTTTCTCTGCATGTAGCCGCGTGATCTGCAACACCGCGCGTGGATGCGTTTTCTAGGTGTTGCACTATGCTTTTTCAACACACAAAGAGATACTTACAAGCAACGTAAGAATACGCATTCCCGCGCTACGCTGCCTAATGCGGTGCAGTTGCATAGGTAGTTGCACAGGTGCGGTTGCATACTGATGCAAATCGCCTGCACTCGCCTAATGGTAAATGATACGACCGCCTATAAATAGTAAAACCATATAAAACTGAATTTCAAACATCACTGCCCTCGTCACCCTGAGACAAGATGTTAAGTCTCATGATGCACAGGAATTACGCTTGCTACAATTTCCTTCAAACTAGAACACAGTGCATGCGGTAGTTGTAGATATTGCGGTGATACCCATAGAACCCCACGCACAAGAGATACCTAATATCAACTTAGGCTCTACGAAACACGTGCTATAGGACAATTTAGTACAGAGCTGATATCACGCTACGACGGGTACAAGCCTTTGATGCTAATGAAGTCTTGAGATAAGCAATTTGTCATCTTGTATTCAATTGCTTATACAAGAGGCCGTATTGGATATGCAAAATAGCAATGCGGGGTATACTGAGATTCATATTGTTAGTATTAAAACTCTCGCAAATATTGTAAAAAACAGTGAAAGACAACATCGTGAGGAAACCTGATAATTCTCCATAAAGGATTTCGCAGGTATGCGAAGTCTGCCCGCACTAGGCCAGTGTAGTGATCTAAGGCCCAAACCCTTTCAGTAGAGGAGGCCCGTGCTCAGTTCTTCTTCGTATTCGTGCACACTTGACAAATTGTTCGTATTCGTGTTTGGGCTGATTGATGAACTGCCGTCTTCGCGATGCGTCGTCATATGTCTCGATGTTTGGTGCTCAGAAGTGGGCAGTATATAATACTGGTCTTATTAATATTACAAATGCAAAAGTTTGTGTTGATATGGCTAAACTTTTAATCACAAAACACTGCATGCCCTAGACTGCACTCGTTCCCCTGAGCTACTAGTAATTACACTGGCCACGATATCCTTCATGGAAACAACTGATTACAGTGCTCAGCGCTAGGAATAAACCTTACCATGGTTCCGATCCAGATGCTCTAGCAGATGTGATGCCTTCCACTTACCCACTAACAAGACAAATGTCTTAGTATATTAACTGCCTCTAAACCGACTCTGCGTCTTATCTCCATGCAATTAGGAGTTTAATTGGAGTACCAATACATTTGCCAGTCAAATATTGGATTAAATGCGTTATTGCATACAACACGGAAATTAAGTGATCCTGAGATGCAATAAAGCTGTTCAGAACCTAAATCTAGAAAGGCGTATCTGTACAAGTTTGGTCCATTCAAAATCAATCTCAAACCGAATGAGCGTAGAGCTGAATTTCAATTAATGCTTCCCTTCAAAGATACATTTGCCAGCAGATATTTAAAGCAATCTAATTCCAACTCTAATTCTTCAAGTTAGAGTTGCAGTTTGGTAGGCTCTAGACTATTCTCATCGTTTAGAGATCTCCAGTTATCTCCAATCCAATGCAGTGTCCAATTCGGTGTATTAAAGTTCAATTTGGAAAAAATCGTCGGCCTACACGTAACGAGATTGCAATTCTTTTTGCGTGAACCAAAAACCGTTTGATATTGCGACTTCGCGATATTTTTTTACGTATTCCGCCATTCATATGGTGTTGAATTTCTATGCTTTTTTATTTTGTCCTTTATTTCGAAATGTGCAGAATATTCGTAAAAAGCATACTAATTTTCCTTGGTCTACTGACGACATCATATTATATGAACTGTAGATTTGGAAGTCCTAGGTTGTAATGTAATTACAGGGCATTATGATATTTTACACACACACATACACACACTTAGATTACATATTAGTATATTTAATAAGCTTACTTTTATTTATTAATAATTTTATTAAGAGGTGTGAGCCGAATAGCCCCTCAAGCCCGCTCGGTTACATTGGCCCGGTACGTCATGCGAAAATCGACCTTATAGGCACCCACATCGACCTTATGTGGGTGCGTATAAGGTCGATTTTCGCTTGTTGACAGATGACGTACCGAGCCAATGTAACCGATCCGGGCTTGATGAGATAGTCGCCTAATAGAAATGTATACTTGTTAAATCTTATTTGGTCTACTGCGCTAGGGCCTGGAGCCTAGTGTAGTGACCGCTGTAAACAGTTTTAATAATTATTTTTGTGACAATAAATTATTATTATTATTTAATCTGTCAGGGTGACGAGATCAATACAGTTCCAAAAAATTATTTGTAATTTTACTTTATTTATACGCGCTTGAAAGTTTTGCCCCATTGCAGATGATGGTACGTGGAGTGGCATTAACGTAATCTATGAAGTATCGATTGACGATAATTATCCATCGCCGATTGGTAAAACTATGGCGGCCTGTCCAAAAATTTTACGGGCAGCCCTGACGCTTGTCCTCAGACAAGCGGCTTGCTCGTCTTGTCATTAATTAAAAAACTAGTCAGCTAAAAGACAAAGCGAAACTCCATTACTCCACAGTAATCTGAACCGTTTGAGCCAAAATTAAATTTCACATAACTTTTTAAGTCACACGCTTCGCAAAGCATTTTTCAAATTCAATGAATATTATTTGAAGTGTAAAAATTTCATTACAAGAGAATAATCTGTCATGATGCGATGTTAAAAATGAGTTTTACAGAATTACGAGACAGGCTTGATGAAAAGGTGTATATAGTGGCAGTTGAGAGATATGCTTTAGCTGTGACCACAGCTTTCTATCGTTCATTAATTATAATTATCGATGCATTCATGTAAAAAAACACCCATCTATGTATTGATGTGATATTTTATGACTTTAGGTATTTGAAATTTTTGATTTGATAAAGTATTTTTAAAGTTATTATTTTTTTTTATCTGAAATTCTAAGTAAAGGTCAGGTCGAAAGTACCCTGATTCGGCGAGAGTGCATGAACAGATTGATGAAGGTAGAGGAAGCGAAAGTAGTGTGCCAGAATCGAGCAAAGTGGCAATCCGTCGTCTCTGCCTACCCCTGTGGGATAGAAACGCGATACTATGTATGTATTTTTAAAGTAATTTTATATTAGCCATGTTGTTTAATATCTAGTCAAATACAATTAACCGTCTTATCACACTGGAAGAGTGCGCAGCGCCATCGCCTCGCTGTGGATTCGTTTGTAATTTGCCAGTGTAATAAGAGCTTAATCTTTGACTAAGTTACCGTCACATGGTCGTAAGGTGAAAAATATATCACTATTCGTTATGTTTTGTAATAGTTCTTGTATTAACATACATAGTATCACGCCTCCATCCCATAGGGGTAGGCAGAGACTACGTATTGCCAGTTTGCTCGATTCTGGCACAACAAAACGGCCAATATTTTGACTAAGGTACTGGTATTAGGTCTTTCATATGTAAGAGTCCGTCTGGGTGGGTACCACTGCAATGTCTCTTACTGCCGCCAATTAGCAGTACATGCAGTGTTGTGTTGGGCTTGAAGGACATTGTAGCCAGTGTAACTACTGGACATAATGAGACCTAATATCTTTTGTCTCAGGATAATGAGCGCAGTGGAATGCCACATAGTACTTTAGAACACAAGGTGCTGGATGGTGTTGTTACTGTTTATGGGCGGTCATATCGTTTACCATGCTCATCTCGTCATTCAATGCCCTAAAAAGTGTGGAATTTGTGAAGTTAGGACGTATAGACTAAGAAAATCTAGCTTGGCTCTACATGATATCTGATAACTTTTTAACAGTGCGGGCTATATGATCTGATCTTGGCAACATTTAACATGAAAATGTTTTTAGTGGGATTATTATGTCATCAAAAATCAATTCAGCTGATTTTGCGTTACCTACTCATAAACCTCTAGACATAATCATAAACTTTCGCATTCATAACATTAGTTGGATATCTATAATGACTTGATGGCGTAGTTATAATGTAGTATGATTGCCGTGGTGTCCTGGGTTCCATCTCCAGGTTTAATAAAATTGTACCGAGTTATCCGCTCAGGGACAGCCCTGATTCTAGATTTTGATTCCATAAGTGGACGATGGCCTAGTTGGGAATGGAACGGTTTGCCGAGACAATGTCCGGCGGTTCAAAACCCAAGGCACACATCTCTGACTTTTCAAAGTTACGTGTGTATTGTTTATCAATTATCGTTCACTTTAACGGTGAAGGAAAACATCGTGAGGAAACCTGAATACCTAAGAAGTTCTTTATAAGAATTTCGAAGGTATATGAAGTCTACCAACCCGCACTAGGCCAGCGTGGTGAACTAAGACCTAAACCGTCTACTGAGAGGGTTTAGGCCTTAGTCTACCACGCTGTCCCACAGCTGGGCACGGGCCTCCTCTACTACTGAGTAGAGGAGAGGAGGCCCGTACCCAGCAGTGGGACAGTATATAATACAGGGCTGGTATTATTATATTATATTATTACAGGACGGAGAACACAGGATAAAAATTCCCTTTGCCTATCCTGTGTATCATTCATCTTTAATAGTAAGTAAGATTCCTCATTCAAAATCACATTTAATATTCGTCAACAACAGGGTCATGTCACAGCCAATTGAAATCAGGCGCAAGACGTAAATCTCAGGTACGTTGTCAGAAGCATTTGCGGCTAATATTTCAAACGCCCACCCGCGTCAAATATCTGTATCTATCGAATTGACGTTCCATTATAGGACTCATGATACAGGCCCGGATTGGGATAATCCTCGGGTGGGAATATAGGAAATTTCCTTTGATCTTTTTCGTATAAGTAAAATTGTTGAATAATGCCGTTTTCCTGGTACGGCTTAAGCAAATGTATGTAAATGAGGCGTTGCGTCGATCTGTATGCTTGTCTTGGATCTATTGGCTTAGTGGGCGTACTTGAGGAGTGAACCATAAGGTCCTGTTTTCGTTTCACAAGTTAGGTCACAAACATTTTTGTGAGGTTTTCGAATGAATTTAAAGTCTTGGGATTTGAGTTAAGCCATATACGGCCAAAAGCTTCCCTTATAATTGAACCTATATAACCTCGGTGAAATGTAGTTGCACTGAGAGCTGCAATGCCTGGACATTCGTCTACTGATACCGAAATGTGATTCGCTAGGGCTTATTATAGGAAAATACGACCTTAATGATATAATTTTACAAGTAAACTTCGAACCAGAATATAAAGGGAGAATAATTTATTCAATAAACCCTGTTCCCGCGCGTAATTATACCAACACATTAAAAGTTACGCAGCCCTGAAAATTACGTTATACGTATATAAATACTTTAACAAGTTTTTATATAGCTAAATGGCTGACAGTTAGTTAATTGACAGTAATTGTCAAAGATACTGTTACTTTTGACAACATTATGACTTTTTTGGCAACTTTTATGGCCGTTAGTTGAGTGACGATTTTGGTTTAATAGTTTTTATCACTTTTACTGTAGCTCTTACATCTGCAGTTCAAAAGCTAGCTGTAAAAGAGCGTGCAGCTTGCCTAATGATAGACACTAAGATAAATAGTAGCAACGCTAACCAGTCTCCATAGAATATAGCATAACACCACACGAACGACTGTGTCATCTGATTATGATGATTATAGATTAACGCGTGAGCACCGTGTCAATCTCTCGACCAATCACAGTAAAAGGTCGCGGATATTTGTGTCGTATTTCATGCGACTTTCTAAAGCGACTGCCTTCCAGAAATTTAATTATAAAGCACTGAATGAAACCGAACCATGTACATAGTACAGATAATTCCCGATAGCTACATTCATTTGGGAGGTATGACCCCCCAAAAAGTGCCTAATTCGCCCTGAAGATTAATCACGAGCCGCGTGATCTTTTATTATTTTCACCAGTGTCGATGACAATGTATTAATCGGGTCGTAACGAACAAGCTTAGCGTAGCTTTTAGATAAATGTATAAAAATATATCTATTGGGATTATTGATCTTGACATTGATTAATGCTGATTTTTTTTTATAAGGCAAAGTTATGATTACACTGACTCGATGACGTAGTAGTATTTCAGTATAACTGCTGTGGTGAGGTAGCATACGCGATTCTCGGGTAAAGTGATGTTTGAAATCAGTATGAACTCGGAGTCTAGAATTGTATCCAGTAAATTGCAACAGACTCGAGTCTTATATGGGGCGAACATAGCAATGAAATGTGGGGGTGATTACACCTCTACCTACCTCTGTAATAGGTAAAAGGCGTGATTATATCTGTAATTAAATGTCCTAAACCGAATATGTGTATAAATACGTGATTTCACATAAGGGAAATTAAAATTTAATGTTCAATAATGTGCTTGTAAATTAATAATTTTTATATTTTCTCATACCATTTTTTATTTATTTTAATAAAATATAAATTTGCCGATTTTCATGCGATTGTTTTTCACATAGTAGCTGTTACTATGTGGGACGCGTTCGCAAGCCTTCAATATATCAGAGACGCGTTGCCATTCTTTGGGGAAATTAATGGCAAGTTAGTGTGAGATTTATTGCCCATCTGGCAGTCTCGCTGACAGCTGACCGCGCCAATTCAAAATTGTTACCTACTATTCCAGAGACTCTTTTCAGTCAGAGGTTGTTTTGATAAGTTAATGATCGTTAAGACTTACGACGCGATTCCACCGAAATTTATTGAAAAATTTAGACTGTGTGTAGCCAGTTTTGCATGGACTTTATGATTGTTAACTTAGATCAAGATACCGCCCCAAATGAAACTAATTATTAGATATGTTTTACTTGAAAAAGGGTGGCATAGTTGTCAGTAAACACTATCTAGACAGCTTCGCCTCACATCAGGTGCAGTGTGGTGATTGGTATTACAGTGACCGTATAAAAATATCCTCTGCGGCGCATCTAATTTCTTTATGACGTTCCCAATTCAATCTAATCTTTAGGTTATGGCTCCATCGTTGATTGGACGACGATTTTAGCAAAAGTAGGGAAAGACACGGTGGATTTCATAACTTATTCAATTTTAATTTTACTCATTTGTCTTTCGACAGCTGGAACCATAGTATTGCAATAAAAATAATTATGAATCCCTTTAGAATTCCTCGATGGCGTAGTCGTATTTGTTACGTGGTGCCTTCAACCTGGGTTCGAATCCTTGGTGAGGCAAAGTGGTATTGGGTTACTTGCTCAGTATTAGCCCGGAGTCCGAAATTTGCGCCCAGAATGGCAATGGCTCGCCCCTATCACACAATGGGCGACACACACGATGGCGAAAAGTGTGTGGCTTGGTTGCATCTCTGCCCATCCCTTGGGGATAAAGGCGTTATTTGAAAGTATTGGTTAATTGTTTCATGTATTGTTGGTATATAAGATGTCCCTTGAGCAAGAAAAATCCAAGTACACCTTATTGAAATTGGTTATATAAATAACCTGTAGAAGCAAATATACAAATTCTTAACATATCCTTCAGGTAATAAGAATGAGCCAACGGATCCAATATCTCGCCTTTGTTTCAGTAAAGACTGAAAATCGTAGCGTCTATAATAAAAGGAGCTTAAGGCCAGATCATCCGTTCTTACTGAGCTGCCTTAGAATTCATTTTGTTAATCTTTCAGCCAAGAATTGTTACTTTCTGTGCTGATTAAGCTCTTTGTTTTGCTTTGATGCTTTTAATTTGTATTTAAAATAGTTTATAATGTACCTGGCCTTCTTTGTTCAGTGGTTGAGTATATGTACGGGTAACGGCGTCCAAATCAAATTCCAAGGCACACACTTCTGACTCTTCAAAGTTATGTGTGTAGTGTTTATCAATTATCGTTTACTTTAACGGAGAAGGAAAACCTCGTGAGGAAACCTACGTACCTGAGAATTCTTCACAAGAATTTTGAGGGTATCTGAAGTCTACCAACCCGCACTAGGCCAGCGTGGTGGACGAAGGCCTAACCCTTCTCAGTAGTAGAGGAGGCCCGTGCTTAACAGTGGGCAGTATATAATACAGGGCTGAATGCATTGCATTGCATTGTAACGGCGCCCCAAGTTCGATTTCCAAGTTCGTTCGAGTAAGTTCGAGGCGTTCGAGGCAGTAAGATGACTTATAAAAAAAAATAATTAAAAAATACACCTGCTTTTTGGAAAAAATATGCAAAACAGTTTTACAAAAGGACTCTTACATACGCAATACTAAAATTTATATTGTGGCTATTAGCTTTCTGCCAAAACGAAACCCACAATAAAAAAAAACTATTTCGAAATGCAACTAAATTCTCTCATAAAAGCGCCTCGAGTAAAAATAAAGCTCTAACTCAGCGCTACAAAAACCGTAGCAGTTACGTAGCAAACCGCATCCGTAGCAGGCTCACCGTAGCAGATAGAAATTTTATTACGCTACGAAATATGTGCCACATTTTGTTACTTATTTAAAAACGGTTTAGGGTGTAATTTGTGTTTCAAAATGGTCCCAGCTGAAAAATGATGTGTGTTTTTAGGGATAAACATTTATGAAAGGTTGGCAATTAGATTTTTACAGCATTAACTATATTCATTTACAAATACAAATATTATACATACTATGTGTTGCTCACGGTTTCGTTTGCATATAGACCTATAAATTTATAATATCAATATAAGATAGTTATTAATCAACAACTATCTTATATTGATGGTGTTGGCGAAAAATGCTCCGTATTCCATGGACTGCCATGAGAACAAACAAATCCATCCTCGAGTATCTACACATAAAAACTGGACTGTCAGCGATCTGCTGCCAAAGGATCCTCGGTTATTTTGGACATATTGTCCGCCGTCAAACGGATAGCCTTGACAAGTTGTTAGTGGTGGGCAAAGTAGAAGGAAAAAGACTTCGCGGCCGGACACCCAGCCGCTGGTCAGACCAAGTGACTGCCCTCACTGGATTGTCTGTTACGACTGCCTTAAGAGAAGCAGAAAACCGAACGAAATGGAAAGGTGTAGTAGATAAAGCCACGAAGGCCTTTCAGGGACACGACCTTCAGTAATGAAGCATGCGACCAAGAAGAAGATTAATCAACAAAAGCCATTGCGGCCAAGACATCAAAATTACGCCGGTCTATCAGCAATGGCTAAGACCGAGTTTTTCAACTGTAGTTATCTTTTTGTCAAGGTCTTATTAAGCTGGATGCGCTCGCAGAGCTTCCAGTGCGTCCAGCTTAATAACACCCTGACAAAAAGATAAAAAAACGAGGCCTAAAACACAACACGTGAAAATAAAGTCGAATTTTTCACCAAGTATACGTCCGATATCCATAATTCAACATACACGATACTTCTATAACAATTTACCCACCTTCAAATTTCCCGAGGGGGGTTGACGTCACGTCAGATCGTAAAAACTAAGCCAAATCATATCCGCAACAAGCGTAAATGTGTTGCATCGACCCTACTGAAATGGATGGAGAAATGAGTTTGCTGTATTAGAATGGAATATGCTGGTTTATTTATTGCTAAGCTTCGTTTTAGGATACGTAAATTTAGTGAAGGGTATTTTCTGCCGATAGTCCTTATAAATTATTTCATTTATATTATATTTTTCAATAGCGCACTTTCCACCTACCTCTGAAAAATTTGAATAAATTTTCTCACAGACGTCCTGGATTTATATAATGTAGGCATACATTTTATAAAGAATCAGCAAAAAAATTACACACACACACACAGGTCTTTGTCCCTGAATGTGCCACTTAGTGCATTCAGTTTTCGCCGTGCGTATTCCGTCCTATGATGTGATGGGGGCGAGCCTATCGCCGCATCGGATACACATTTCTCAACTCTAGGTTGGTACTGAGAAAATTGGTAGAAAACCTAATATCATCACCCTAGCCGAAAAAGTATTATATTTACATAGTAGAATTTTTATACCTACATTTTTATGCGGTCAAAACAAGTTTGATTTTTATCTGTTTGCTGTCACCCTTTTCCAGACAAATCTACACGACTATTGTGCATATCATCAAGGCAAATATTGACGCCAAACAAAAGGATATTCCCATCCAAGCGTATTGATTTGAACACGCTCGTCCATAAATCAATTTATTCGTGGCCCTGAACGATATCCGATCCCGTTAACATTAACCACGATAGTTTGTTAATAAGAGTGAGTGAGATGGCTTCCATCTTACACTGTAATAGAACAAAGATGTAAGGCGCAAGATTAAGTATGGGGTCGTCTTAGTTTGCGTATTCGCCGCTAAGCTGCAAAACGTATTCTATAGCGAAATGAATTTGCTGAAATATTAAACTAATTATTTACACAAGTTGTACAATGAGATATCTTTTTTTTTTAATTTATAATAGTATGATACCATGTAGCGCAAGAAATTGGCATATAACAAACTTTTTAATCTGTAAATACATACGTAGCAGTGCGCCCTTTTCCTTTTTCAGAGGTAGATACACGTGTATCACACCGATAATTTGCCAGCTTTGTAAGGTGCCGTGTAGTAGGGGCTGGCATATTGCTATTTTAATCTGTAGTCACATTTGATTTGTTTAAATGCATGGAACTTTCTTGAGTATTTGGGACTGAAACCAATCACGTAATGTTTGTAATTTTATATCTTTAAGTTCGAAAAAGTGATTTCACTTCATTTAACAAGTGAAGCCCAAAGAAAATTTCAAGCGGAATTTGTCGGCACAATTATGGCGGCCTGCTTAATTGCATTTTGACGCTCCACTTAAAGGACCCTATGGAATAGTATGTCTATTATCATTCCATACTACTAGCGACATCTAGTGACGCTTTTTTAACGAAACGAGCATATAGCTTGCCTGGTGGTAAGTGACACGGCCGTCCATAAACAGTTGCAACACCGTACAGAATTTTGAATTACAAAGTACTGCGTGGCAGGCCACTGCGCTCGTTACCCTGAGACATTAGATAATCTCATAATGCCCAATGATTAAAATGGCCTCAATGTCCTTCAAACCGGAACACAATAATGCATACACACTGTTGCTTGGCGGTGTAGATAGACGTTGCGGTGGTACCTTCTCAGACGGCCCCACGCATACGAGGGACCTACCAAGACCGAAAGACTTTTAAATACAGGGTGTAGCCTAAAGAGTGGATAATCTGTTCCCAGTGTTTAGGGGCCCTCATAACTATAGTACTTCTACGGCATACCATTTTTATTTACTTGAACAGTCATGAGGTCCTCCACACGTGGTAACGGCTTATCCACTATTTACGCCACAGCCTGTATATGCCTTCATATCGTACAGATAGTATTTCTATCTGTATTTAATCGCATAAAGATGAGATTTGTATCAATTAGGTATAAGGAAGATACATTTACCGCAACTATTATACAGGGTGCTATTAATCACGTTCCGCGATTGCGTTAATCATACAGGGTGTCTTAATGAAATAAAGATACGGTTTGCGAATAGTCTGCGGTTTAAGCAAGATTCGACCTTCCTCGATTTATATAGGATAGTTTTTTATTTGCTTAAACCTATTGCAAAGTACTGAGGGTTCTTAATCAAATAAATTGTACCTGTAAAATTATGATGCTTAGGAGCTTAGACAATCTATAAGGACGCGGCTTGTATAAGCACACATTTATGAAATTTTTTGTATTGGACAGATTAGTGATCACAAAAAAGACAATTTTTTAAAATTGAGTTATGGGGGTGGTTATAATCACACTAAACGGTATAAGTATGTGTGATACATAACGTAACGTAGTTACATTGAAACTGGCAGATTTTTAATGCGTTAATAAATAAATGGCGCGTCCTTTTTAGATGGTCTAAGCTTAGAAGGCACTGTCGGTGAACTTTTCGTTATTCTGGCATTTATATGGTCTATTTCTGACATTAAAAAATAAAAACAAGAAGATGAAGAATTCACTTCCATGTATATCATTGAAAAAGAAAGTTTAGTTCAAGGTCCTTGTCAGTATAAAATACATTGGCTAATTAGCGTAACTAAAAGCTGTAACTACATAAATAGGTAAAACTAAATACCAGTTTCACAAGTCAAATAAATTTTATTTGACAGCTATCGTATCACAGCTAATGTAATAATACTCAGTTTTAACCGATTTCATAAAAGGAGGTTCTGTATTTGACCCGTATGTATGAAAGTTTGCATGGTCGCAACTTTTTCAAAAACTACTGATCCCATTTGGATGGGGCTTTCGTTATTCAAATGTATATTTTTCAGGGAAGGTTTTAGTATATATTCATAAGAATTTTATTAAAATCTAACACAGATGAACCACAAACGCCGCAATCGTACATCTATGATGTATTGTTTACACCATTACATAATTAACAAAAAAGCAAAAAAACTGATGGTAATAAAATACACATATATGTGTTATTAGCATTTATTCGGGTGGATAGTTTAGTGTGACTTATGTGTTTGGTCTTCTTCTTTAGCCGTTGGAAGACCACTGCTGAACATAAAGATTTCCAGACCAATCTGTTAGAAGCGGCTTGCATCCAATGGTATGTATTTGCTCGGTTTATACATTTACTAGCTTTTGCCCACGGCTTCGCCCGCGTTAATAAGTTTTCCGGGCTAAAAGTACATAAAAACTTTCCCGTTGAATCACTCTATCCAACACATTTATTTGGATAAAGATTAATATTATGACGTTGATACAACTCTTAACAAATAATGCATTAATTTCGACCAAATTTGATTACCACAAAAACGGTTCTAGTGAGTTAATCTTAAAAGGTAGACATATACTGTCGCCGACATTTTTTTAGATAATTTCAAAAGTTATAATTCTTTCATACATATATTTTTGGTATCTTGAACCGTTTTCGCAGCGCACGCAATGGAAGCCCTCAAGGATTAATAATTTTCCCCGTTTTTTTTTCACATTTTCCATTATTTCTTCGCTCCTAATAGTTGCATCGTGATGTTATATACCCTAAAGCCTTCCTCGATAAATGGTCTATTCAAAACAAAAAGAATTTTTCAATTCGAACTAGTAGTTCCTGAGATTAGCGCGTTCAAACAAACAAACTCTTCAGTTTTATAATATTAGTATAGATGTGACGACTAATATTTATCAGCTGATGAAATCAGCTCTAATTATCAAAAACATAAGTCAAGAAAACATTTGTCCAATAGGTACAGATTAAAAATCCTTTCACTATCGTTTCCCTAAAATTTTAATGTTATGTAACAAAATATGCTGTAACCGTTACACGATCCTGTAATTCAACCCGCCTTAGGAAACATAACGCTGTAATTCAGGCAAAGCTGCGTGCAATTAACATGGGCGTTAGCTTATAATTAAAGCCTTTGAGTGCGAGTGGACAAACTTTAATCAAAGCTACGCGGCTTGAATTAAGCTCATTAAATTTACAGCTTTTAGTAAGCATTAATGTTGAAGGTTCCGTGGTAAGGTGGAAGAACTTAATCTTATCTAATTATCTACTTTTCTTACTAAAAATACGCGTGCTAATCCTATATTATGATTTTTATATAAGTTAAGGGCCATGTAGTGCCTGGATAATGTTTTATATAATCCTACTAATATTATAAAGGCGAAAGTTTGTAAGTATGTACGGATAATGTTTGTTACTCTTTCACGCCAAAACTACTGAACGGATTTCGATGAAACTTTGTACACGGGTAGATCATGTCTTGGATTAACACATTTCATCTCAGGAAAATAAAAAGCGGGACTTTTATCCCGGAAAAACTTTTTAACGCGGGTGGAGCCGCGGGAAAAATCTAGTGTTTTATATTTTTTATGGAAACATTAAAAAAACAGTCATCTCCTTTAAAGAGATAAAAAACAGGGAACTTGAAATTGGGCAGAGAAAGGTAGGGTCGAAATAGCTCAGTTGGCAGAGCACCGGCACGATACGCTGGAGGTCGCGGGTTCAAATCCTGCTTTCGAATGTAATTTTTTCAATGTTTTCATGAAAATATAAAACAATACGCGTGCTATCTTGCGGAACACGCAGCTTCACGGTCTCTTCATCTTAATCATCATCAGCCACATGGCGTACACTGCTGAACATAGGTCTCCCCTAAAGATTTCCAAATTTCGCGGTCTCTTTGCTTTAGGTGAAAAAAGTTTATTAGTATTTTATTGTATTGTTTTATTAGTATTTTTCCTTTTTATTTATAGGTTTATTCAGTAGGATGTATACTTTGAAGACATTTGTTTCCTCAATCCTCATTTAATTTTCCATTATTGACGCACCTGCCCTCTTGTATCTCTGCACCACTTTAGGTTGACTGGTAGAGAATGCCTATGGCATTAAGTCCGCCTTTACTCCATGTAGGTATAAAGTGTAAATAAATAAATAAATAAAAAGTTCACAAATTTTATAACTTGCTGTACCATTTAGCTGTGGAACAGTTTCCCCAATTTCTTTTAATATTGAGTAATTTAAGTAAAAAAGATCTTCTCTTGTCACAATAATAGAGACCTAACATCTAATGGAGCCATTTTTAAAAGAAGAAGAAGAAAAGCATCTAATGTCTCAGGGTGACGAGGGCAGTGGAGTGTCACGCTGTATTTTGTAATTGAAATGTATGTGCGGCGTTGCTACTGTTTATGGACGGTTGAATCGCTTACCAAGAGGCCAATGGTTTGCCCTTCTCGTCATTTATTGGTATAAAAAAATCAATAGCCCATAATCCACTAGCCAGCTCAAAATCTATGGACTCTGTTTCTAGTACAAAACTTATACGTTTCTTCAATCCCTATACAAGAACTTAAGACACGATTCTCAATTTTACCCGAGAATTCAATAAATAAACTGCAACACTCTAAATTTTAGATATTATTATTCGGTGTTTCCTTCTTAGATTATAAACATAAAGTGTAGCAAACTATAAAATGTGTTGTGAGATGTGTTCAATAAACTTTATGCTAGAAAAATGAACAAATTTCTAACAATTTAATTGTGTATCCTACTAATATTATAAAGGCGAAAATTTGTAAGAATGTATGGATGTTTGTTCCTCTTTCACGCAAAAACTCCTGAACGGATTTCGATGAAATTTGGTACACGGGTAGATCATGTTCTGGATTAACACATAGGCTACTTTTTATCCCGGGAAAACATAAAACGGGACTTTTATCCCGGAAAAACTTTTAAGGCGGGCGGAGCCGCGGGCAAAAGTTAGTTTGATATGAAACTAGCCTTTGCTTGCGGCTTGCCCGCGTTAAGGCCCATTTCGGGATAAAAAGTAGCACTCGGGTAATGCAGCTTCCTATCAGTGAAGGAATTTTCAAATTCGATTAAGTAGTTTTAAAGACAAACATACAAAAATCTAATCTTTTCTCTTATATTAGTTTGTATAACGTGAAAACAAATAAATTTCAAAGTTGAGATGATATTTGTGACGTGATCTACATTTTTTATTATAAATTCAGTCGAGATATCTTCCTCGGAGTGCGAATGACAGTTGGCTAAATAAAATGGTGTCGTATGAAGTATTATGAAGTATGTAGTTCGGTTCAGTTCAATATTTAGGCCGGGTTTCATCCATAGTCAGGTAAAGATAAGGCTCTAATCACACTGGCGAAATGCGAAAATGCGAATCACTCAGACGAACTCGTCCAGTCTAATTAAACCGCTAATTTTACTTAACCGAGAATTTTCCTGCCACACACACTCACACCTTTTATTCCCATTAGGGTAGGCAGAGGCGCAACTAGTGCACCCACTTTTCGCCGTGCGTATTCCGTCCCATGATGTGACAGGGGGCGAGCCTATCGCCATATAGGGCACAAATTCCAGACTCCGAGCTGATACTGAATAGAAAAACTCAATATCACTTTGCCCGACCCGGGGATCGAACCCGAGACCTCAGCTTTGCAGTCGTACTGTAATACAACTACGCCACCGAGGCAGTCAAATTTATTGGCACTACAAATTAATGCAAGTACAAAGGAAATTACGCAGAACTTGGATAGATGTGCTAATATTTAGACAAGAAACGTACATACCAATTACTTTTCTTTGTGTTGGGTTCTTTGTTGACCTACAAAGACTACAAAGCGTCTCACGAGTCACGAAATTGTTTTTTTTTTACGAATTTTTTGACGATGCGACGAGCACCTGACGAGCAGAATTGGTGTTACATATGCTAGTTGAGATAGTCTTCGTATTTATTTCTTGTTTTACAGTTTTAACATAACATTCGTTGTACACGCATTTATACTCATTCACTCGCATAGTTCTATTTTACTCAGTCTATGTTCACCCATACAAATTATAAACCTAGATAAGATATAGGAAAAAATAATGCCTGCATCCGTTTACGGTATATTGACTTATCCGTGGTAGTACCATTACCAAAAAAACTGATGTGAAGAGACAGCTTTCAGTTGAGTATAGTAAAGGAGATTTCTGGCACAAAAATCCCCATTACTTCTCTAACACTTATTCCTAATCAGCGCATTCATGATTTCTTTTGTACTGTGGGTGTATCAGATCAGTGATGGTTAAACTGAACTTAACCACTGGAGATTCACTTGCTGGTTTCCCATCTTATATACACGAAAAGAGAAAAACCTAGAAAAATATATAATTGTATATTTCTGTAAAAAAATATATGATAATTGTGAAAAATAAAATCTGATAATAAATAGTATTTTAATTATACATTTTGTGTATATTCGGTCTCTTCTAGTGTATACGACGAAATATACAGAAAATTCAACTATACAATTGCATGAATATTTTGGCATTTTCAACTGAACTAAACTGTATAATAGCGCATGTTATAATGTGTCAGCAATACTTAGATTTCTCAAAAATACAATGTACTGTTATTAGAAACTGCAACGGTTTTGATTTAAATAAAAATATGTACCACTGACTTTACAGAAATACTTTCACAAAAAAATATCACCAAGCGAACGACCGGCACGAAGGCAATGACCAATTGACTCGAACTGTCAAACGTTCTATGCTTTTATAGCAAAAATTGTAGATCATGTCATTAATACCCGCACAAAAAATATTTTTGCCCTAACACTGTATTAAAAATATCTCGTGAACAAAAATTGTATTCCTGGGTCTTTATTTTCCACATAAAATCAGCCGGACAAAGAACTAAACGGCTCATTCAATTACGTTCAGCTTTTAACGTTTGTACGTGTCGACAGTTATTACCTTGGGGAGGGAAGGGGGGGATGGGGGAGGGGAGGGTACTAGTTATATCGAATATAGAAGATTATTAATCCTACTAATATAATAAACGCGAAAGTTTGTAAGTATGTATGGATGTCTGGATGTATGGATGTTTTTTAGTTACTCTTTCACGCAAAAACTACTGAACGGATTGCAATGAAATTTGGCACACGGGTAGATCATGTCCTGGTTTAACACATAGTCTACATTTTATCTCGAGAAAATAAAGAGCGTGCCTTTTATCCAGGAAAAACTTTTTAACGTGGGCGGAGCCGCTAGTAAAATCTAATCTTAGATATATTATAAACTAGCTTTTGCCCGCGGCTCGCCCGCATTAAAAAGTTTTTCCGGGATAAAAGTCCCGGTTTATATTTTCCCGGGATACAAAGTAGCCTATGTATTAATCCAGGACATGATCTACCCGTGTGCCAAATTTCATCGAAATCCGTTCAGTAGTTTTTGCGTGAAAGAGGAACAAACATCCTTACATCCCTACATCCAAACATCCAAACATCCATACATTCTTACAAACTTTCGCCTTTATAATATTAGTAGGAAGTAGGATTGTTTGTTATATGTAAACGCAGAAACAACTTAACGGATTTGGATTAAATTACACACGGGTAAATTACGGCCTTGATTAACACATATGTTACTTTTTATCCCGGTAATTTTCTCTCATGGGAAATAGATATTCTAAAACTGATTATGTAAGCAGTTAGCGCTAGCGTCGTATTGTTTTAGAGACTTTGTAGGGGGAAAGGCTGTTTACACGGGCAAAGCCGCCAGCAACGCCTAGTATACCATACTATATACAACTATAGGCTCAACTCAAATTATTATACGGAATAAACCCTGTGAAAAACGAGTGCTCTAGTTACATCTACTTACCCCTTTGGGGATACACACCTACTACTAGATCAATAAGATTGCCTCATCAGTCAGTTTACGCTAAAGAGGTACAACTACTGCACCCACTTTTCCCATTGTACGTTCCGTTCCACGATATAATACAGAGCGATCTTGTCATATCGATTCAAATACCAGACAGCGGGCTATTGAGCAAAAAAATCCAACATGACTGCCAGACCCGAGATTCAAACCTGAGACCTCAAAAAGGTTATCGTAACGAGCTCGAAATACAACTACGCTACCGAAGCAGTCCATTTAAAACACCAAAACAATCCAAAAATTACCTTCGCAAACAATCATTCGGTTACTGAATTCATTCAATTTGTCCATTTCCATTCGTCTGCTCTCATAATGGCTACTAATTGAATAGAAAGGCGTTTAATTTATTTCATTCTGTCCCTTTTAGACCTTTTTATTTCGGATAAAATGACCTTCAAACCGATAAAGATCAAAGGATGTGACATCACAAACGAGTAGGAATCTTATTCTGAACTGATTACATATATTTTCTTCAATTTGGTTTCAGATTTTTTTATCCTCGCAATAAAAACTACGTTTCCATATTCCTGTTAATTTTTTGAATGTTATTTTAAAGTAAGTGAGAAGTTTTAAAAGTATGAAGCTGTAGTCACACCTCATAGAATTTTGACAATTAATTTGATTTTTTCAGAACATGATCAGCAAATATTTATAGCAAAATATGGATGCCATTTGAAAAGGGAAACAAAAGAATGCTCACATATCTACAATCAAAATTAAAAAAATATGTTTATACTTCACGCGGTCATAGCTTCACCCCAATCGTACAAATAAAGTCCGAATTTTAAATTTCAGCGTTTATTTTAAAAAACCTTTTTTTCGGTTGATCTTTCACAACACGTTGTCAATGTTTATCGCGACTGGTTGGGGTTGAAATTCGTGTAACAGTGAATGAGTAAGGTTAAATAGATATGGGGTATTCGCTTTGTAAGGTTTATTTAACGGGATTGATTTTATATGTCTGAATATTTTTTGCAGACGGTTTTGCTTGGCCTGGCTGACTATGTCATTTAGATATACATAAAGTGAGTTTTTCGACAAATGTAGGTGTTTTATTTGTATTAGTACAAATAAATATATACATATTTATTTGTATTTTTGTAATATTTGATTTTTACTTATAAATATAGCACATAATACGAGGAAATTCATATAAAGGTTACTTCTGATTATTTTCTATTTAAAAATCACTTGGTGAAGGTTTTTGACATTAAGTTACTAAATGAAACCACTTACATATTTCCTTGAAAATAAAACTTTACAATAAGTTATTGGAACCGCAGATGTAAAATAAAAAACTAATTTTAATTTTATACATCTTAATGCCACAACTACTACTCTAAAGAGAATTCGTCGGTAAAATTGCACTTTTAGTCTGAAATACACTCACGCATACACCATATTCGCACTAAACTGCAAAATTATCAAAAAAATAATACGAGTTTTTTGGTGAAAATATTCGTTATTTATGTATGATTTTCGGCACAATGTTGGCAGAAGTAAATTATTTTGGTTTCATATATTAACGCAATGTCAAAATGACCCTGTATAACTACTTTCATAGGAAGTATGACAATAATACATCTAAGAAACTCACAATCTAAAGTTTTAGGCTGATACATTAAAAAGGCTACTCTAAGTCAATAACAAATTAATTAACTGAGCATCGAACTCGTAATTCTATCCACTCATTTCTCACTAAACTACACAGCAAACACGCACAGCACAGCCCTAACACGTAGACGTTGAAAAATTACAAAAGATGGATGATTGATGCGTCCGAAGCGTTTAGGAGGCGATTGATGCTTAATTTCTCTGTCGTGACGTCGTGATGGATTGAGTAGGATGGAAATATACTCCAGTACTGGAACTCGCCGCGTTGTCACTTTGCTATTTTACTAAAGCTCGTATTCACAAACATTATTTGGCAAAATAAGCGCAACATTATGTTGGATAGTATGCAAATAAAATCTGGAGTTGTATACTACATGGACCTTGTGGAGACTAGGCAGAATTTCCGTGCTTCCCGGCGTTTTTTGCCATGCCTACTATTGGAATCAAATCTAGCAGCTCAAATGATAGGACCCTTTAAAATTTTATCCAAGGTGCTTTACATCTGGCTTTTCTATTTGTAAAAGTCTCAATAATTAAGATTAAAAAATGCCTTTTCAGTTCATTATTTTGTCTCCCGTTTTGCTATGGAGGGAAGTGGATCATATATTTCTAACACCTTCCTATTCTTCTATTCGATTAACTTCGTTGCGGGTTAAGAATAATTAGTGCTCTTAGAGACTCGCCGAGCTTCACCGCTCGGTGTCATAAAATGCGTGCCACTGTCGATCCTGGCTTACAGGAGTTGCAGTGTTGGGTGTGAGGGCGGGATAGTAAACATTATTTGGCTTATTACGTAGCAACGCTATGACAATAAGCCTGCTTTTCAGTGTTTACTGTGTGACAGTGTATGCATTGGCGTTGTGATTGGCTAATATTGAGATACACGTTTGCTTAAGTTCGTTGTCACATAAACAAAACTGGACAAGGTCCAAGTAAACTATGAAATTGCCGACACTGTGTTTGCACTGTGCGTCGTCATAAGATTGTTTTTGATTACGGGTGTTATTCTTTTCAGTAACTCTATCTACATAAAGACATTGGCAAAATCACCGCTGCAACGGTGGAGCCATAACCTAAAAGAAGAAGAAGAAGTTATTCTTTTCGAACTGGCCGGCATTAAAGGTTAAAATTATACGCAGGGTTGCTTTGAAAAGCCTCCTTAATAGTTTTGACTGGGCCCTTCATCTCTATATTATTTGTAATCGGAGTGGCGTCGAGATAATTTAAAAACTGATAATTAATGCGAAATTTGGTGGAAATGTTTACATTTTTTACAAGTTATGTTTATACGATGTTCCTCTGATGATAAGTGACACGAGTGCCGACAGGAAAACCAAAACACTCGTCAGTCGTCACTTCAGAAAATATGTTAAGGGCCAATTTCGTAGGTTTCAAGTAAATTTTATTTGACAGATCGCATTCAACAGCTAGTGTAGGTACTCCCTTTAGATTTTGAGCATAGATTATAATGTGACTTTTGTACTCGGCTTTTACATTCATGTGACGAATATCATATACCAGCAAGCTGGGAAATCGACTTTAAGCCTTATAATAATGCCCAGGAATTACGATGTTTGTAAGAAGTATATTGAACTGTATGTATGACTGCCTCGGTGGTCTATTTGTATAACGGTATGACAGCAATACTGGGGTCCCGGGTTCGATGTCCCAGGCGGGCAATTTTTTTTTGCATAGTTATGTAAATGCAGACTCCATGCCGAAGATAATCTCTACCAGTGAACCTGAGATGGTCCAATTTTGTATTCAGTATTAGACCGGGGTCTAGAATTTGTGCGCGATATGGCGATAGTTCACCTATCATATCATGGGACGAATGCACGGCGAATATTTGGCGCATTAGTTGCGCCTTTGCCTACCCCTTAGGGGATAAAAGGCGTGAGTATGTGTATGTATCTGTATATTTAATTAAATTGTATTTATTACACGTAAAACAGGTTATAATCAGGCACACATTATATACAGAAATGTTGAAAGTTTTAAACATAATTATAACCCAAAAACTTGTGTTCCGGAATTAATATTAAGTGTTAACGAGATGACAAAGGTAAAATTAACTCAACGTAACTGATAACATCAATGGGTTATATTGAACATAAATTGTTAGGTAGCAGAGACAAATTTATTTTGAGCAAGATCTCTCACGCCAGGGAAGCTGCGAGTAACAACTGATTTAATAAAACCATTGTTGCTTTATGCACCCTTTTTCCTTATAAATTCCATTTGGGAGTATAAAGAATTTGATTAAGACGAGCTAAACGTAGTAGCGCTTCAGAATCGATACTCTAAAGATACACTGGGGGAGAGCGGGGATTCAATTAAGCAAAAAAACACTTCCCGAGGGACTTTTTACTTATTTTCGGGAACGAGGGTATTATTGGATATGCATGGCTTCAACTTTGGTATTAATTTTAGAAGGAAAACGAATTTTGAGGAATTGTTTATGAAAATCTGTCTTGTTTCAAGGGCGAATATGGTACCTAGATATTAAAATTATTGAGTTATGAATTACTTAGGGGGTAATCTCTGAAATTACTGCTTATTTTATGTATTCTTTCCTTAAAAGGAAGTTACAATATTCCGAAATGATTATTTATCCAAGGGACAAAAATTAACGTCGGCAAACCGTAAACAATCTAGTCATTAATTATTGATTATTTTTATAGGTGAAGCTATAATTTGAATTCTCTAACGTCCGATTTCAATAACCATTTATATTTGAATTCGATCCTAAAATAAACTGATGAAAACAAGTTCATGTAAGCATTCCGGTAATCATAAACAGATGTCTTTAATCTTATTGGTCGATTTTCAATGTGGAAAGAGTTGATAAAGGTTGCAAGAATATGCTGGATGCAGGGTGCGTTTGACCGGCCCATGTGAAGATCTTTAGACCTATGTTTAGCAGTGGATTTCATGTGGATGATGATGATGATTTGCACAATTTATAGAAAAATATCGCTTAAAATACAATACTATGCAATTCAATCAACTCTTTATTATACACTGCCCACTGCTGAGCACGGGCCTCCTCTACTGAGAGAGGTTTGGCCTTAGTCCACCACGCTGGCCTAGTGCGGGTTGGTAGACTTCTTATACCCTCAAAATTCTTATGAAAAATTCTCAGGTATGCAGGTTTCCTCACGATGTTTTCCTTCACCATTAAAGTGAACGATTATAATTGATAATCAATATACGCGTAACTTCGAATAGTCAGGGGTGTGTGCCTTGGGTTTTGAACCTCCGGACATTGTCTCGGCAGACCGTTCCATTCCCAACTAGGCTACCATACATTCAATGAAATTGGGGATAAATCGTATGTCTAAAAATACCAAAAGTTTGTAAATTAGTGGTATTGCCCCGACGAGACGAGCTTATTTATATGTTTGATATTGTTCTTAGAATATTATAAGATACGTAACGTAGGTATATATTCGGGCTTGGAAAAACTGCGAAAACCAATTTGCGAAGTCAGAATTTATCAATAGGAGAAAGTTTTGTGAACTAGAAGCCGGGGCTTAGTCTATCAGTTTTACTGTCTTTATGTAGGACACAGACGCTTTTATTAAGCGTAGGCAGAGAGGTCATCAGTGCAATACTTCGTCCCATAAGACGTAGGCGAGTTTTCGGGGACATCTCGAGCAAAGCGTTATATTAGTATTTAATAACTTATACATTATAGTTCTCCAACTTGAGAATCGAAACCAACACTTCATATTTTCAGTCCAGTAGGTATGCTGTCAATATTGATCAAATGCTTTAGTTGCACCTCTGCCTACCCTTCGGGGATTAAAGGCGTGAGTGAGTGTGTGTGTGTGTGTGTCTTTACTAGACATGCGAAAGTTCGTAAAAATATTTGTATGTTTGAAGTAGCTAAATACAAAAATCAATAGATGGATTTCAATGAAATTTAGGACACAGGTAAACAGAACCATAATTATAGACAGTAGGCTAAATAATATCCCGAGAACATACATAATGGGAAATTTCTCCTGGGAGTTTAATGCAGGCGGAGCAAAATATATTAACACCTAGCTGTAATCCAAAAATACGAAATCCCTTCCCGAATTACAAAAAATGGTACCAAAGCGGAAAAAATGGCACCAAAGCGAAAATAAGGCGTAATATCAATATTTTCAGACGCTTAAAATTCAGCCTCTAATGTATGCGACGCGAATAAAGTCGCAACGGCCGAAGCCTATTTGGAGAGGCTCCAAATATGAATAATACCGCGAAATATGGTAAATAGGGTAGTTATCATCGACTAGACATGTTTGTCGAGTAGGTGCGAATGTTTTTTTTAAGCTGACTAGAGAATATTTTTTGGTATATGTTTGATAACTACTTGTACATGTAAATAACATTTTCATTTTTTACTTAGGATTTGATTAAACTAGTTTAGATGTATTATAAATTTAAGCCATGTTTTCGCAATAAACAGGAGTGAACCGGAATCCGAACATTTGAAAAATTGTTCCGACTAGCCATGGACAAGGTTCAAGGAACTGACTGCCCACCTTTAGTAATGGAGAGACACCTGAATATGAAGAAGAAAAAATGTATTATACCGCTTGCTTGTAAATATTGAGAAATGATTTCAGCAATAAAAAAGGTCTAGGAGATTTTAATTCGTGGTAGATTTATGCAAGCAGATTCGTCAGAATAGTTTATATATTAACACACTAGAGCGCAACTAGTGCACCCACTTTTCACCGTACGTATTCCGTCCTATGATGTGATAGTGGGCGAGCCTATTGCCATTTCGGGCACAAATTGCAGACTACGGGTTGATACTGAATACAAAAATCCAATATCACTTTGCCCGACCCGGGGCTCGAGCCCGCGACCTCAGCATTACAGTCGAACCATAATAAAACTACGCCATCGGGGCAGTATAATTATAATAAATCTATAATATTACATTTACTAGGAAAACATATTCGCATCAGCAAATCCAAGCGACATTATCGGAAAAGACTTGACGTAAGCTGTTTGTGTTGAATATATTCATGACGTACAAAGATTTGGGGATATTTTTTGTGATGTTTTGTGATGGACACGGGATAAAGGTTACGGCTGGCTCAGACTACCGATTTTTATCGGTCACCGATATTTTATAAAACATTACAACAATAAAACAGATTTATGTGACTATATACACAGTCAGCCAAATAAGTAGATAGACAGATTCAAAACTTTAAATAATTCGTAAAAGAATTTTCAAAATCGGTTCAGAAGTTCCTGAGATTGGCACGTTGAACCAAACAGACAAATATTATCGTGGATAAATAATAATGAACTTTTTGCTCCAGAAAAGTACAGTGGTACAATATTATTAAAAGACAATTTTCATCTTATCTATATAATTATATATTCTCATTTATATTATTATTGTACTAAATATAGTTGATAGAGATCGATACTTGTTTATATATTATTATCGGTCGTGTGCGTCCACCGTCAGAGTAAACCTATCGACGCCTTCGCTTGCACGTTCTCAGTTCTCATAAATATTTCACTGTGTTTCATTATGCATACGGTACTTTTATGATGATGTTAAGCGGGGGCTGTTTCAGTTTCAGTTATGTTTCAGTGAGCCGGCTCCACTTAGTGTGACAGTAACTTGGTAGGTTTAGATGGGAACTGAGAAAATTCACTAGGGAGATGGTCGATTATTATAAAAGCACACACTAGTTCGCGATTTTTATCTTCAAAGCGGTAATCAGAGGCGCAACAGGTGCACTCACTTTTCACCATGTGTATTCCGTCCTATGATGTTATAGGGGGACGGACCCTATCACCATATCGGGGACAAATTTCAAACTCCGGGATGACACTATGCAGAAAAACCTAATATCACTTTGCTCGACCCTGGGTTTGAACCAGGACCTCTGAGCGGTGTTTAACAACGTCACCGAGGCAGTAACAGATTATTATATAAAGCAAGACTTAAATACAAATCCCACCCAACTCCCATTCCTTCGAATCTCCCAAAACACTAGTACTTTTTGATAATTTTAATTACTTTGTTACTCGGTTGTCGAGGCACAAAGAAGGTTTCTTCCGGTAACATTAAAACTTAGACCAGTAACTTCGCTTCGAAAGGAAATTCTCAAGGATGCAAACTTACTAATTGTCAAGTTAAGCTGAGATTTGACGGCCTTGAGTGTTTATGTTAATTAATGCGTTATTTGGGTTATAAGGACTTTGTACCTCTGGGGTTGCATACATATACACTCACGCCTTTTATCCCCGAAGGGGTAGGCAGAGGCGCAACTAGTGCACCCACTTTTCGTCATTATTCTGTCCCATGATGTGATAAGGGGCGAGCCTATCACCATATCGGGCACGAATTCCAGACTCCGAGCTGACACTGAATACAAAAACTCAATATCACTTTGCCCGACCCGGGGATCGAACCCAAGACCTCAGCATTGCAGTCGTACCATAATACAACTACGCCACCGAAGCAGGCTGGGGTTAGGGTTAGACAATAAATATTTTATCGGATTAGAACACGTTTGACTGATTTCAAATAAGTTTAATTTGATAGTTATTACTATTATAAGTTGAATCGTGATATTTTTACAACACCATTGTGACTAAATTGATATAAAGCAAGCTTTTCCGTCCTATTATTGAAGATCGCTTGCCAAATCTTTTATAAATAGCAGGGCAATTGTGCCGTGAACACCGCGCGGTAATAAATATTTTTGGTATGCTACTACCGTCCGATACCTATGCAGAACCCTTAACTTGGTCCTAATCTGATTTCCGCATGCCAAGAGCGTTCCATCCACATACACATTTAGTCCTGAATCGAACCACAGCATTTCGTTTCACAGCCGTATTATCTTGCATGACGTGGTGGAGGTCTCTATTTACTTTTGTCAAGCAGATGAATGAAGATAGAGTCTACTAGAGATAATTACCTCTTATCAGCGGACACAATTATACCAGCCTGTTTAAACTGATATACACAGGTCGTTCCTGGAATGCGACACACGTGGATGGCAGATTTACACCTTGCGATGGTTATCATAAGCTAAAGTGGGAGTGGGCAGGCACATAGTTCGTAGAACTGACGGCAGATGGGACAAAAAAATTCTCGAGTGGAGGTCACGTATCGGCAAGCGCAGCGTCGGGTGTCCACATGCAGCGTGGACGGACGACTTGATAAAGGACGCAGAGACATGCTGTATGCAGGCCGCTTTCAACAGGTGCATCTAGAAATCTTTAGGGGTAGCCTATGTTCAGCAGTAAACTTCATGTAGCCGATGAAGATGATGAAATCCTGATGGAATGGATGATCCTGATCTCTCTCCAGTCATGTCGGATTGCCCTCTCACCGGACTAGGAGAATGAAGTAATAATAGGTGCACACCTGTATATTGCGCACACACTTGTGCCCTATATCTCCTGCGTACCAGGCTGGTCTTCGTTGAGGTTGGCTACCGCGCCGTGGTTGAAACTGGCTAGAAGGATTACGTACGAAGATGATGAAGAAGATGATGATTACTATCCGGGTGAATACAAATATCGTACCTACTATTGCAGGGTTTTATTCAGTTGACTTTAAGCAAATAAATGTAACACTCAATTTAAAATCCTCCAACAGGAATTCCCGGAACTAAACGTTGGAGCCCATTTTAGGTTTGTTAAACACGTCGGTGTCGGTAAAAAGTTTTGTTCACGAGTCACGAGTTTAAATCTTTTTTACATTTTATAGTTTATTGCCTTTTGTCCTGAATGAGTATAATAAGATTTTTTGCTTGATAGTGAAAAGCTGCTTGGTTTGATTTCCAGAAATGGTAAACAAATTTTATAATTTTTTTGTAACTGATATACTTGGGAATTAAGATTCAAATTCTTTTTTCTTTCTTTCTTTTACTGATTCCCTTTAAAGTGTTTATATCTATCATCACTGGGCTAATATTCATTCGGCGTAATGAATCACTATTTGCGGCTCTCCTAACACTTGGACATAGAGACATGAGCTTACATAACTAATGTACATATTTTCGTACAATTATTAGCTTGAAGTTTAGGCTATTTTCAATATAGCATTGAGTTTATATTTATCGATCTTAAAAAGAAACCTTAATACACAATTTTCTAAATCCTCAGAAACTTCTCGAAGCGAAACTTAATTATTTCAAGTTTCATAACTTTTAAAAAAACAAACTCATTAAAACGGAATCGCCTGATCCTCTCATTTCACGTTCGATGCTTGGATAAATTCCTTTGCTTTAAAAATTTGCATCCAGCGAAATATAGGATTCTTTTGGAAGACTGCTTTGTTTATTTAAGTACAGTCTATGGAAGATTGATTGATTGATATTCCAAACTACATTTTTTATGATTAGAAAAATATTCTAGCTATTGACTGATTGAAGGCCTCCGACAAATTAAATTGCGTGCATGGTACGACTTGCTCTCTGAAATCTCGGGTTCAAATCCTGGGTCGGGCAAAGTGGTATTGGATTAATAAAATAAATGGCTCGTATTACTCAAATTATTATTCGTATTCTTCAGGCCGCTTTTGAGAGGTCCATCTGGAAATCTGCAAGGGAGGCAGGCCTATGTTCAGCAGTGGACACAATTTGGCTGATGATGAAAAAAAATATTGCTATACACTATACACTATACAAAAGAAAATTCTTAGACGAAAGTCCAGCAAATCCTAAGGAATTCTAAAGCATCTGTAATTATTCAGACCGAGATAGATGAGTATGCAAGGAAAAAGTGGCACTCGCTTACAAAAAGCGGAACCGCTCGAGGAAAAGTAATTTTTTACGTCTCTCACAATAAGAGCTAACTCGAGCGGAAGACGTAAAATCATTTTGATGTTTCCATATGCATTTCATGTAACAGAAATCACTCTGAATACAAGGAAAGTTATCACTCCATTTATTAAATTTATTGAAGCGAATAATGTTGCTTGATGTGTTGAACTAATTGATTTTGTTGATGCAATTTTCAACTATCTGAAGTATAAGTCGACTGATCGCTTTTTGGAACGGAAATGATGAGACGAGCAAGCCACTCTCACCTGATGGTAAAGAAACTGATCATAAACAGTAACAACAACAGTTTTAATTACAAAGCAATAAAAAAACAAAGAAATGTAATATCATTAAACCTATTGTAGCAACAAAGGAAACTCTCATTCAGCTGTTTGGTGGTACAAGCCTGATTCATTCTGTAGTGCTGATTATGAATGAAAGCACGGCATGGCGTTTCACTACACTCGCCACCCTGTCATAAGATATTATTTCTCATAACGCCTAGTAATTCTTGTTGTAATGGCCAAATATAATTCTCAAAATTAATCTTCCTTCCAGATGCATCCAGATGAATGCTCAGAGCCGAACGACATGACTGAGCGAACGAACGAATGGATGAAGCGATGAACGATGGACCGGCGGGAGATCCGAACGATGAGCTTCATCAGCTACAGGCTGAAGATCGGGCTCGTCGTCATCTTCATCATGGTGTTAGGATTTTTCAACGAGAGTCAAGGTAGGTCTTTGTAAAGAAATTTAGAAATGCATAAAATTGACATGTTTATACGGGCATGACAGAGTGAAGGCACTGCACTACTTCAATTAGACACTGCACTGCAGAGTGTAAGTGAAGAATCCAGAAGAAGGAAGGAATCGAGGTAGAGTATTGACTACGAGAGATGATTACAATCCTTCACTAGTCGACACCATTATGCCAGCCTGTTCAAAACATGTCATTTTGGATTCAATCAATCAGCCTATTTCTGTCCGCTGCTGAATGTAAGCCTCCCCAAGTGAGCGCTAACCATGCCCGTTTTGAGCAGTCCGCGACCGCGCGCTACCTGGCGCCTTTTTCAATTCGTCGCCATTTTTATTTATACAAAGAATTATTTTAATCGCGAATTGCGATGACAGTAAAGCATACATTATATTGTATTCCTTACTCAGAATTAGGCAGAGATGTAATACGTCCACATAAGCTATTAAACTGTTAAGACCCGTGTAACAGGAGGTGAGCTTATAGCTATTTACGATGTAGATTACCATATTATAAGTTGATAATAAGCACCATCACCACCATAACAGCTTTGTATTATATACTGCCTATTGCTGAACACGGACATCTACTACTGAGAGGGTTTATGCCTTAGTCCATCACGCTGGCCTAGTGGCAGACTTCAGATACCTTCGAAATGCTTATAGAGAACTTCTCAGGTGTGCAAGTTTCCTCACATTGTTTCCTTTCACCGTTAAAGCAAGCGATAATTGACAAAGAATACACACATCGCTTTTTGGTGCTCTTGGGTTTTGAACCTGCGGACATTCGTCCCGGTAGTCTATTCCACTTCCAACTAGGCTACTGTCGCTTGTAATAAGCACTATCACTTTAGCAGACCAGAGAATCGAACCCGCAACCTCAACTTGGCAGCCGTATTGCAATTAACTACGATACTAAGGCTCTATTCCAGAGCTCCTGGGTAAATACTACTCGTCACATAAATTTATAAGCCCATCAAATACAAAACTCACAACAATTTATGCTCCCAAATAAATGGTAATTAATCGAGTACTATCTGCATTAAGCTGTGATTCCGTAGAACGCGGCAGACGGCACATGGCAACAGCAGACGGCAACAGCACGTCACTTGCCTCGCGTCATTTGCCGTCGTGTGCGGAATCGGTCTCATACAATTTAATCCTACTAGTATTATAAAGGCGAAAGATTGTAAGAATGTATGGATGTATGGATATTTGTTCCTCTTTCACGCAAAAACTACTGAGCGGATTTCAATAAAATTTGGCACACGCGTAGATTATGTCCTGGATTAACACATAGGCTACTTTTTATCCCGAGAAAACATAAAGCGGGACTTTTATCCCAGAAATTTTTTTTAATGCGGGCGGAGCCGCGGGCAAAAGCTAGTACTGCATAATAGTGCCGTCTGCCGTCACGGCACATGTTATTGCCGCTTGCCGTTGCCCTCTGCTGTCTGCCGCGTTCTGCGGTATCACAGCTTTAGCTATTTAAGACGATAACTGTGGAATTAAATTTGAAAATTGTGAACTGGGCAGCAATGGTAGGAGAGAATATTATCTATCTGTTGATCTACCATATTGTGGCATTATTTATATGCCAACTACTTTATCATCATCATCAGCCACCAATGTCGAACATAGGCCTCCCTTAAAGATTTCTAGCGGCCTGCATCCAGCGTGTACCTGCGAACTACGTGCTTACTTATAAATATTAATGTACAGGTATACATATCTGATATTAAACTAAATCTATTTACATAACACCGCATTGCCGCAAACGCCCTCGCGCGATAAAGATCTGCCGAAAGCCGGACAAATACCGCCTACGCGTACGAAACGTGTCGTGTTTTCAGTGTTTATACGGAGACGGTTAGCATGCGGAGGCATTCTGAAGAAATTGACGATCGTCAACCGATGGGTTTTACTGTCAATTAGCTGACTTGATCAGTAGGTAGACTAATATCATGGAGGCAAACTGGTCTACTGGTGGTAGGACTCTCATATGTAAGAGTCCGTCTGGGTGGGTACCACCACAATGTCTATTTCTACTGACAAGCAGCAACGTGCATGCACTGTTTTGTTTCGGTTTGAAGGACATTGTAGCCAGTGTAATCTTATGTCTCAAGATGACGAGCGTAGTGGAATGTCACACAGTAAGTACTCTGTAACTCAAGTACTATCCAGCATGGATGGTGTTGCTACTGTTTATGGGTGGTCGTATCGCTTACCATCAAGCGAACGGCATGCTCGTCTCGTCATTTAATGCAATAAAAAAAACCTATACATACACCAACATTTAAAATATAATATCACGTATATAAATATCCAAAACTAAAAGTGCATTCAAAATGAAGTCAAAATTGAACACATGAAGAGATGAAAATATAAAAGCTTCCTTTGCCATTTAACTACAGATCCCTCAAAAGCTCTTTAAAACAGCAGCTTTTACTATAATTCCGTTAGAAAACCTTTAAGCTCTCAACCATTTTCGAGGAAGATGCAAAAGCTTTCAAAGCTATCCTTGTACTGCGTAAAAGAATTCTCAATTTAGAATGGGTATTGTTATAATTGAAGTATTAAACTCAGATAGATAGCTTAGCATTTAAGCTTATAGCTGCTATTCGTCCGAAATACTTTTATATTGGTAAGTACGGAAAATCAACCCAATTGGACCTGCCCCTTATTCTCTACTAGCTTTTGCCTGCGGCTCCGCCCGTGTGAATGAGTTTTTCCGGGATAAAAGTCCCGCTCTATATTTTCCCGGGATAAAAAGTAGCCTATGTGTTAATACAGGACATGATCTATCCGTGTGCCAAACGTTCATCGAAATCCGTTCAGTAGTTTTTGCGTGAAAGAGTAACAAACATCCATACATCCATACATTCTTACAAACTTTCGCCTTTATAATATTGGTAGGCAGTAGGATAGTAGTATGACACACGTTATTTTTACCGCTCGTAACAAGCACGTAACATAACTCATCGCGTTCGTCTATGGATATTGGCATACAGAATACCATTTACCGTTGATCACACGAAGTTAACGTGACGCGGTCGCGTTACAAGTTATTTCTGGCATAGAGAATAAGGGGGCTGATGGTAAGCGGAGAGAGTTTCAGATAGAGTGTCGACTGAAAAGTGATGATTATGCCGGCCTGTTTGAGCCGGATATGACACTTAAGAGGGCTACTAAGGGGAGATTTACACCCACACTTATTTTTCACATCCAATAAATTTCATGGAAGACCCTTTTTGTATGTAAATGCATAGTTCCCTGATGATTTCTCCCTGGCTTAGTTGCAGCGCATATGGGCTATAAACAGCAAGGATTTAAGTCCCGCGCCAGACCATACTTTGCTCCCGGGTTTCACGATCCTTCCAATGCGTCATCAATACACGCCTTTCATCCCCGAAGTGGTAGGTACAGGCAAAACTAGTGCACCTACTTTTTGCCATTCATATTCCGTCCAATGATAGGAGATGAACCTCTCTAGTCTCTCTTGTCTCTCCAGTCCAGCATCCATTAACCGACTACCGATACCTTGGGTCACTCGTTCAGGGGGACGGTGAAATAAACCGCGACGTAGGACACCGGATCAACGCAGGTATGGATGAAATGGCGGCAGGTCACAGGCAAAATTTGCGATCCACAGATGCCTCTAAAACTAAAAGGCAAAATATACAAATTCATGATAAGACCTGTCGTCCTGTATGGATCAGAATGCTGGGCTGTAAAGAAGACGGATGAAAGAAGATTACACGCAGCAGAGATGAGAATGTTGAGATGGATGTGTGGAGTGACGAGAATGGATAAAGTGAGGAATGAGTATATTAGAGGGAGTTTGAAAGTGGCACCAGTGACAGAAAGGTTGAAAGGAAATCGTCTGTCTTGGTATGGACATGTGAGGAGAAGGGATGAAAGGCATGTAACCCAACGAGTGATGAATTTGAGTGTTAATGGATGGCGAGGACGAGGAAGACCAAGGAAGAGGTGGATGGATTGTGTAAGAGTTGATATGAAAGAAAAGGGCGTGAATGACTTGATGACGAAAGATAGAGGAGAATGGACGAGAAAAACACGTTGCACCGACTCCAAGTAATTTGGGACAGGCATTGGCAGGACGATGATGATGATAGGAGATGAACCTATCGACATATCAGGCATAAATTCCAAACTACAGGCTTATAGTAAGTAGGAAAACCCAATATCATTTTCCCCGAGCCGGGGATCGAACGCGAGACCACAGCATTGCAGTCGTACCGTAATACAACTACGCCACCGAGGCAGTCCTTAAACAACCAATTAATCATTCATCAAAATTAATTTATATTTGAATTCGAATGTCTGATTGTTTTTTTTTTTATAATAGACCATATTATGGTTGCATGTAGTCCAAATTGCAAGTTGTCCAAAGTTTGTATTTTTCCTTCAAATAATTGTATATATGTTAACTTGGTAATTTCGTTGTCAATTCCTATAAAATTAAATAAAAGCTTTTATACACCACACATACTTGACGTTGAAGTATCATATGAAAAATTTGACGTCCTAAGATCATGATGTATGACGTATTAAACAAACATAAAAATACACTACAATGAGATCTTCCTCCTTGTTTGCAATAGATTAAAAAGATACCAAGTATTTGCCATTTACTCGTAGGATACAGTCCCAAATGGGACAATTTTGAGTCTTCATATAACGTGCTCTAGTGGCATATCTACCTCTTTATTATTATTAATTAGGTGTTCCTCGCGGCATCGCCCACATCAAAAACTATTCCCACTACAAAAGGCCCTAAATCAACTTTTGAATGAAGCTAGCGCTATCTGCATAAAGAATCACATTAGAAAAATCTTACATAAGCAAATTATCGAGATAAAAAGTAGCCTATATGTTAATCCAGGACATGGTCTCGTGTGCCTAATTTCTTCCAACTTCGTTCAGTGGTTTTTGTGTTTACTTCAAACAAAAAAAAATTTATAAATTTTTAAATTATTTTTTTTTATTTCTTTATTTATTTATTTTAATTTTCACAAACATTCGCATTTATTAACATACCATCTCAGTAGCCTTTACAGCTGTATGGTCGTGGAATTACACTTTACCCATAAAAAAATCAGTTTCAATGTCAGGTAATAACCGTAGCTCTTTATTTATATTGTTAAATGAGATGTTTTGAATTCGTTCCATTAAAAACGCAAGTATTGCAAAAACTTTAAAAGAGCAATACAATTATTTTCAAACGTAGCTAAGAAGAGTTTTATACTTTTTCTCTGGTGATTTTAATCAGGAAATAAATAAACGCAATTTCTCAAACGGGAAACTGGAAAAAACTAATACAATGTGTCGCTATAACAAAAGTGGAGGGAACTTTGAGACAGTTTTACGACAGCCGACATGTCATGAAGTTAGAAAGAATGGAGGGCACACAGTACTGAAAACATGTTTGTCTCACGTACTTTCTCTTTCTAATTCAATTGAAGTGGTCATGGTTCGAAAGAGACGAACGTCTCACTAGGACTCACGAGGTCATTGGAATTAATTTTTTTTGTTTAAAGTGTGGTCTCCACTTTTATTTTAAATTTCTTGGGCGACGTATTTGGGTATTCGCGTATTTAGTGGCAATTTCATACCTCCCATATTACTTTTTTTTAAGCGAGATGAGCAACTCTTATGTCATAACTGCGTATAAACTACAGAAATGGCATCAATGAGAGTATTTGCCATGACAATAAAGTGCAGTCTATTGTGGAATTCTCTAAACACCGTCATTCTACATTCCCTATGAACCATTAGATTTGCCTTCTATGTAGGAACTAGTATAGTGTGAATTTGCTAGACTCTGTCTACCACTTAAATGGAAACGCTTGATACTATTTTAATAATAATAATAATAATAAGCCCGCAGGGGCGGCTTTGTGGCGAGCCGTCGGTGAGTGGCGACACCGCGTACCCTGATTCCGTGGGGGCTAAATGAGACCCCCTGACCCTTGGCTTGCCTTAACTGGCCGGCTAGGGGTGGAAATCGCAAGAGCTAAGAACCTGAGCTCCAGAGTGGAAGTGCTCAATCTGCATAATAGCGAGGAAGCCCACTCCGGGACGCGTTAGCGACCCGCGATGGTGAAATCGGTGCACACCTCTCGACACCCTTTAGCCACCCACACCGATGTTGCGTCCTTGGCATACGCCACTTTTTGGGATGCCCATCTAGTGGGGGGCAAGTCACCGTCTGCCTTGAATACAAATGATTGAGACATTTTACCTGGCAGGCGTCCCGTTGTCTCAATCAATAGCCCAGCAACCAGTCCATCTAGATCCCATCCATAGACCCAGTATAATTCCCATCTTCTCTGCAATAGTCCTTACGCCTTACGGGCGCTGTCTTTGGCTGTATTTCCTCCTTAAGTACAGACAGAGAGAGTACCCGTTAGGCGTACACATCCCAACTAGAGTAAAGTATCTTAAAGGGGCCTCTACGTGTTGGATCCATATCCCCACGCAAGCCTTCCAAAAGGACCGGTCTTCGTGCCGTGATTTCCCGCAGGAAAGATACATAATAATAATAATAATAATAATAATAATGCCCCCTAAAATCCTACCTTACGCCCGAGTCGACCATCAGACCTCGTGGGGGGCGGGCAACGTGTAGAATAGAAACTTACACGGCAAACAAGGTTAAGGTGACCCATTAATATGGAGACCAGAAAAAGTAAAGTACGTATAGGGCCGCTGCCCGGGGGCGATCGCCGGGGCACGTCTGTAGCTGGCCACGGGCGTGGCAGCATGCTAGCCAGTGACTCCCGGCTGGGCGGCTGGGCGGGAGTCGGGGACGAGGGGGGTAGGGGAATGTCCTCAAGGATTACAGCCGATAGTAGGAGGAAGGGAAGTAGTAGCAGAGCAGCAACCCCAGCTGAGGATGTTTCGCAGGAGGCATACGTCACCCAACCTGCGACCACCAATGCTGGGAAACCTAGAGTGCGCATGAAATGGGATGATCATATAAATACATTTATCATGCGCACGTATTTCTACGTAACAAAGTTAGAAACAGACAGGACAATGTACTGTACTAAACTTTACGACAAATTCAAATTAGAATATCCTCAAATAAAAGTATCATCTCAGAGGATTGCAGATCAGAGAAGAGTCATATTAAGAAATAAACTTTTGCCAGACACTGTAATAAGTAAAATTAAGTCAGAAGTAGCTCAACAATTAAGAATAGAAGAAGACAACATAACACCGCATTTAATAGTAGAATCCCTTGATAATACAACTCATTTGGAAGCATGTTCTCAATCTTTGATGTCACAGCCCTCATGCAACCTGCTTTGTCAACCAACATCTCCTGTAAGCTCACTTCACTCATTAATTTCTAACAGAATTCCAATCCTTTCCCACGCATCTACCCAAACTGCAGCACTACCAACACCCACTTTGTTATTAGACGAGGGCAACACACAAAATATATCACTACCTAGTATCGACACAAAAGACTTAATAGATCAGTTAGTGGCAACGCTCGCTATGTACACAGGAACTGATCCTTCAGCTAGACCGAAACTACCACGGCTTAGGGAAACTAAAAAACTTTATAATTTACTTAATACATTCAACAACCACATCTTAAATGATTTTTATTCCATAGACTCAGATTTAACCCACATACACACATTGGTATACTGCAGTGCGATGGTAATCTGCTCCAAATTAGGGTAAATACACTGTTTTTCATGATATTCTGGCCAAAAATATCTCTAACATCATTAAAGGGTCAGAAGAACTGCCAATGTTCATAACTAAGGGTATAACATACATGCTTCCTAAAAGTAACCATACCTCCGATCCATCTCAGTACCGTCCAATAACTTGTTTACCTACTCTTTATAAACTAATAACATCTTGTATAACGCATAAAATCAATAGACATATAGAACTAAATAACATACTTGCAGAAGAACAGAAAGGCTGTAGGCGGAGACATATGGGTTGCAAAGAACAACTTATTATTGATTCGACCATCCTTAAACATGCAACCTCACATAGCAGAAACCTACACCTGAGCTATATAGATTATAAAAAAGCGTTTGATAGTGTACCCCATTCCTGGCTCATACACATCCTACAGATTTACAAAATAAACTCAAATATCATTAACTTTATCAGGGGTGCCATGTCTCATTGGAGGACCACACTTTCACTCACAATCAACTCGGAATCTATTGTAACTGACGAAATACCAATTGAGAATGGAATCTTTCAAGGAGACTCACTGAGTCCCCTATGGTTTTGTTTGGCGCTTAATCCATTATCCAATATATTAAATGATACAAATTGCGGTTACAAATTAATACCACAAACAACAATCAATCATCTCATGTACATGGATGACATCAAAATATTCACTAAATCTGAAAAAGAAATGGACAAACTCATAAACATAACACAACAGTTTAGTACAGACATTAACATGACGTTTGGGTTAGACAAATGTAAAACGCTTCATTTGCACCGAGGTAAAATAAACAATACTATTAGAAATAATGAAGAAAACGCATCGGAACACAATAAATTCATATCAATGGAGGAAAATGACACATATAAGTATTTAGGGTTGCACCAAGGTAAATCAATCAATCATATAGCAATTAAAAACGAACTAAGTAATGAATATACTCGTAGGTTAAACCAAATCTGTAAAAAGCCACTATACTCCAAAAACTTATTCAAAGCAATTAACACATACGCAATACCCATTTTAACCTACTCTTTTGGAATTGTAAAATGGACCCACACCGATATTAGCAGATTAGAAATAAAAACCAGGACCACACTTACGAAACATAATTACCTCCACCCAAAGTCAGCAATAGAAAGAATGACAATACAAAGACTAAAAGGTGGAAGAGGGCTGATAGACTTAAAGATACTCTGGGAAGGGCAGATACAGAAGCTAAGACAATTTTTTTACGAAAAATCAAGAACTAGCCACATTCATAACGCAATAATAGAATCTGATAAAAATTTTACACCACTTAATCTAACAGACAAAAATAAAGAATTTATTACGGCGGCAAATGCAGAAAATTCAAAATTTGCTAAATGGCGAAGTAAAGAGTTACATGGTCGACACATTCACGACTTAGACCAGCCCCACATAGATCTTCAGGCCTCAAATAAATGGTTAAAACTAGGGTCACTCTTTCCTGAAACAGAGGGATTCATGATAGCAATCCAAGACCAGGTAATTAACACGAAAAATTACAGAAAATTCATAATAAAAGACCCCAATGTCCAAAACGACAAATGCAGAAATTGCCACCGCCATTCTGAAACAATCCAGCATATTACCGGCGCCTGCCCTAATTTAACCCAAACAGATTATACACATCGACACAATCAAATATCACACATAATCCACCAAAAACTAGCAATTAACCATAAACTCATCCCAAACAAACCCACACCTTATTACCAGTACACCCCAAAACCTGTACTGGAGAGCACCAACCACAAGCTATACTTTGACAGAGCAATATTAACTGATAAAACCATCCACAACAATAGACCCGATATAACTCTTATAAATAAACATAATAAAACGGTATACCTTATCGACATTGCAGTACCTAATACACACAACCTCCATAGAAGTATTACTGAAAAAATAAACAAATACACAGAACTAAAAGAAGAAATAAGTAGAATATGGAAAATGAATAAAGTCTATATAGTGCCGCTGGTGCTGTCCAGTACGGGGGTAATTCCTAAGCATCTACTCCAATCCCTTAAAATAATTGATATAACAGAAAATACATACATGACCATGCAGAAAGCTGCAATCCTAAATACATGTCGCATAGTTCGCAAATTTTTACAGGAAGACCTAAATAACCAAACCGTTACAAACCATGAAGTTCACTTGGCCTAGGCCCGTGATTTCATTATATTTACTGAAGTGTCCTAAACACTTTGAGAAAAAAAAGTAAACAAAAAATAATAATAATAATAAGCCCGCAGGGGCGGCTTTGTGGCGAGCCGTCGGTGAGTGGCGACACCGCGTACCCTGATTCCGTGGGGGCTAAATGAGACCCACTGACCCTTGGCTTGCCTTAACTGGCCGGCTAGGGGTGGAAATCGCAAGAGCTAAGAACCTGAGCTCCAGGGTGGAAGTGCTCAATCTGCATAATAGCGAGGAAACCCACTCCGGGACGCGTCAGCGACCCGCGATGGTGAAATCGGTGCACACCTCTCGACACCCTTTAGCCACCCACACCGATGTTGCGTCCTTGGCATACGCCACTTTTTGGGATGCCCATCTAGTGGGGGGCAAGTCACCGTCTGCCTTGAATACAAAGGATTGAGACATTTTACTTGGCAGGCGTCCCGTTGTCTCAATCAATAGCCCAGCAACCAGTCCATCTAGATCCCATCCATAGACCCAGTATAATTCCCATCTTCTCTGCTATAGTCCTTACGCCTTACGGGCGCTGTCTTTGGCTGTATTTCCTCCTTAAGTACAGACAGAGAGAGTACCTGTAAGGCGTACACATCCCAACTAGAGTAATGTATCTTAACGGGGCCTCTACGTGTTGGATCCATATCCCCACGCAAGCCTTCCAAAAGGACCGGTCTTCGTGCCGTGATTTCCCGCAGGAAAGATACAACATAATAATAATAATAAACGTTTATTGCCAAAATGGTTACTAAGTTTGAAATAAGCACAAACTTACAATCTATAAAAAAAAATATGACAAAAGGAAGTGGCTCAGCTTAACTGCTGGCTAAGATATAGACTCATCCAGCGCTGATTTTCAGCCACCCCTAGCCCCTTAGATATTAGGCGGGGTTTTTAGAAGTTAGGACTAACTGCTCCTCCATTAATTTTTACTTAGTTTCTAATAACATTCATTAAAAATATCTTTAACAATTAAATAAATTCTATCACATATCTGTATACAAAGATAAAAACTTAAACGAAAGACAGCATTAGTGTGTGAATGTATATACACGCACACACATAAGGCGCGTCAACACGCACACATCGCGAGTTTGACAGCTGTCAGATCGGTCCGATTGGACCGCTCCGGGCCCGACGGGTTAATGACTGTGTGTGTGTGTGTGTGTGTGTGTGTGTGTGTGTGTGTGTGTGTGTGTGTGTGTGTGTGTGTGTGTGTGTGTATGTGTGTGTGTATGTGTGTGTGTGTGTGTGTGTGTGTGTGTGTGTGTGTGTGTGTCTGTGTGTGTGTGTGTCTCTCTGTGTGTGTGTGTGTCTCTCTGTGTGTGTGTGTGTGTGTGTGTGTGTGTTTGTGTGTGTGTGTTTTAGAGAATAAAAATTTATTCAGGCAATACCTTATGTTTCAAGTCACTCCTAAAAATAGCCAAAGATGTTCCCGTTGTCTTGTACCTAAAATTAGCCAAATTATGATTAAATTAAGCAAATTTTCAAATTTGTCGATCATGAGAATCTTCATGACAAAGCGATTGAAACGATTAAGCTAACAAAGTGCTCATTAACTTTCTCTGCGTGTTCACATACTCCTCAAATAACTAGCTTAATTATAATATTGTAAACACACTTGTGATTTATAACTTGACTAATTAATTGCAGATTCATAATTAATAAGCATTATGAGTTACGCTGGGGCTGCACTAATATAATGAATTGAGTCATGGTTTAAACCTCATTTAGATGGATGAAGCAATAATCGCATGCAATTATTGCTTGCAAAATAGGCGTGCAATTATTGCGGGCAATAATCCCAAGCAATTATTGCGAGCAACTATTCAAAATATCAGATATTTATAAAAATGGTCCCATTAGTAGCAAAAATAATAACCTACGAAAATCATAGCATTGTTCGTGAACATAGTAACGTTTCGGAATAGTTTCAAACAGGCCTCAGAACTGAAGATAAACTATTGTTGAAGCGAGTAGTCTCAGAGCTCGGCGCATTCTGTGTACTTCGATCGTGGAAGTTCTAACTTAGGTACTCTACTGAGTGTTTATAACTCGCTATTCAAAATTTATTCGGCGACGCGCAGACGTTGTTGCCTTCCAAGAAATGTTATATTATAAACTGTACCTGCGACTGCTTACGCCTGGATATCTTTATTTTCGATATCCGATTTGAAACAAAATCTACATTCTGCTCCCAATTACATACTGTACATCTGTGAAAATAAATGAAAATTAGTTGAGTAGTTTCGGAGATTTATGCTTACAAACAAACCGACAGCCAGAAAACAATTCTGAAAATTTTTGGTTAGTGTTTTATTACTCTTCAAGTTTCTTCGGCCAAGCCCTTATTATTTCATTTGTCGTCAAGTAAACGATCTTATTACACTGTACGAGGACGCAACGCCTTCGCCTTGCTGAGAGTTTTCTTTCAATTCGCCATTGTGGTAAAAGCCTAGACTTTATTTGACTACGAATGAAACCCGGCCTTAGTGAATGCACTGGATCTAATCTCATGGCTTAGGATACGTTAGCAGAATACTATCATGCTATGAATACACAAATTTTGTGGTGATGCTATTATCACAGTTATTCTTCAGTCTTTCTTACCGCGACTGACTCGGTGGAGCTGATAACTTGTACGCTTACGACGGACGCACTGTCTGTTAGTCGATGTCCGGACAAAGGGATATCTAGTTATTTTACACAATACCAGCCCGGAGTTTGAGTTGTGCCGGGTAATAAATGAAAAGAAAGATTTTATTGCTTTCACAATTTGAACAAAAGAAATAATAAAGTTGAGGTACAAAAGAAAAACGAAATATAGGTAACACTTAAAAAGAAAAGTTGTGACTACCCCGGTGGCGTAGTTAGTTACGGTACGACTGCAGTGCTGTGTTCGGGCAAAGTTATACTGTGTTTTTCTATTCATTATCAACTACGAGTCTGGAATTTGCGCCTGGTATGGCGATAGACCCTTATGACATCATGGGAGGGAATACACACTACATAACTTGGGTGCACTAGTTGCGTCTCTGTTTAACTCTTCAGGGGTATAAGGCGTAGTATGTGAATGTTAAAAAAAACATAAAGACCAGCAAAGGCTGGTGGATACATCTTGTATCTGTCTGGATAGCGACCAAAGGACATGATGTGTTAAAACTCATCATAGTCTCCTACGTAAGTGTGCTACGTTCAGGGATCAGCCTGTACACACAGGCCGGCATAATTGTATCGACTAGTGGTGGATAATCATCTCTCGTTAGTCGACACTCTATCTAGATCTTACTTATCATCAAAGGCAGTGGGGTCACTTTGCCAGACCAAAATGAAAAAAAGGTCCCATTCTACAAGCTACAGCGCGACTTGATAAGTACTGCAATGCTGATGTAATAGTAGAACCGCCCCTTATTATATGGGACTTTACTGCCAAAATATATGTACGCCTGTGCCCCGTGACAAACGAAAAGCCATACTACATTTATACATGCTGTATCCTACTAATCCTACTAATATTATAAAGGCGAAAGTTTGTAAGTAAGTCTGGATGTATGGATGTTACTCTTTCACGCAAAAACTACTGAACGGATTTCTATGAAATTTGGTACACGAGTAGACCATGTCCTGAATTAACACATAGGCTACATTTTATCCGGGGAAAATAAAAAGCGGGACTTTTATCCTGGAAAAACTTTTTAACGCGGACGGAGCTGCGGGCATAATCTAGTACTGAATAAAACAGAGTCAGCGTTAGTCAGTTATGATTAGCTGTAACAGCATTATCCGAGCATTAAATTATCTCATTTGGATTTAATTAATCGGTGCTGTATCGTACAACCTGAGTAAGCGGACAGGGAAACTAATCACAGAATAGCGCTAATGGATCTTCATAAGGTGAATTATGTAAGATTTATGGATGTAGAAACTCTTTAGTGGCAAATTATAATTCTAGAGATTCTGGGTTATATTTATAGTTTAATTATTTGAGTAAATCTTATATAATTTTCCTAGAAAGATTCCATAGTTTTGACGATATAATTATTTTTCATTTCATAAAAACAATGCCAAATCTTTTCTGAACCAATTTTAATAAAACTTAGAGTCTTTAAAAACAATTACGCGTGTTTGTGGAGGCAAAGGGCCAACGTGGATTTACCAAATCAAGAATTCATCAAGTGTTATTAATATACACAGCCCAGCAGTGGGACAATATACAAATGATCCAATAATGGTATTCCCAATCAAACCCTCCCAATAGACTATAATAGACGTAACTATGTACTACATACTACCCAATTATCTCTAGCATCCGATGTCTGGTTTGCGGCTATCGTCTCCTCACACTACAATTAACCGAGACAATTAAATTACTTAACCAACCGTTAACCATTAAGGATTAATTATAAAAGTTAAACCTTTGAACCTGAGGGTACGCCATGTTGGTTTAGGTTTTCATCTATACTAATATTATAAAGAGGAATAGTTTGTGATTTGTAAATTTGTAGGGGCTAATCTCTGGAACTACTAAATCGATTTTGAAAATTCTTTCACTAGTAGGAAGCTGATTACTGCCGAGCACTATGGGGTACCTTGTATCTCAATATTTAAGCGTGCGAAAGAAAGAGATGAAACGATACACTCTGCACTCTGAAATATTTGAAATATGAATTACTGCCTCATTTCTTAACCTACTTTAATGCAATTTTCACAGAAGGGCTAGTTTTTAGGACTATTTGCTGTTACATATAAAATAGTGCACAAAATCCACTGGAAAATACCCTATTAACACCTTCCTGAATTTGTTAACTAGACTACAAGCGTTGTACTACCCTAGCAGCGTTAGATATCCATGTTCAGTTACATCTCTGTCTACCCCCAGATAGTCGTAATGCCCCGCATAAAGCTTCTTATATGAAAAATTAATGTTTACCGCAATATCATTAATTAGCAAGTTAGCACAATAATGTACCCAGCGCTTAATAGCTTGCGCTCCTCGTACTGTCGTTAGTAATCTAATAATGTCTTCATTATGTTCCAGTTTCAACAGCTTTTATGTATACAACTACAATACCAAGTGATTTATGATATATTATTTTCAAGAAAAACAACTATTACATCTAAAATAGGAATAACAATAATACAATTTTCCTTATATTTTAATATTGTGTATATTGTACGAATAAATGTTTCTTTCTTTCTTCTTTCTTTCTATCTCTATATTTTCATATCATTGGTTTGTCACCGCTCTAGTGTCCCGGGTCGGGCAAAGTAACATTGTATTTGTATGATTCGTATCAGCTTGGAGTCTTATTGTGGCTGATATGATGATAGACTCGCTTATCACAACATGGGACGGAATATACATGGCGAAATAGCGTGCCATGATTACATCTCTCCCTATACCTTCAGGGATTCCAGGATTCTGATTTTCATAAAACATTCACAAACTACGTATTTCTCAAATGTATTTTTTCCCATTGCAGAATTTAATTAAAACCTTAGGATTTCAATAAAACATATTTAGTCACAGTTTGTGGTGAAATTCACACAAAAGCGGTATTAATTTGAGGCGCACGTTTCGAATATGTTTGTCCAAATCACATTAATAGAACAAATGTTGGTCGAACTCTCAAACATTGTTATTTGCTAGGGGATTTTGTTAACCAATATGCGGTGGACTTAATAGATGTTTCATATTCATAATAATAATAAATATATAGTATGTTCAGAGTCACGATTGTAAATAAAATAGCAACTTCTTCGTGGCCCGCGTGCTTGCTTCCAATGAGATGCGGAACTAATTTTCATACATGCTGCTGAATGGATTTGACTTAATTTTTTGGACCATGATATCCAGCTTCTCTGTGAAATCCTTTCTGAACAAAATACACACACAGTTACACCTTTTATCCCCAAAAAGAAGAGGCACAACTATTGCACAAACAATTCGTCGTGTGTATTCCGTCCGTGAGGGCATGATAGGAAACTATCATGCCCTCACACCTACTGCAACTTTTGTAAGCCAGGAACGGCAGTGGCACGCATTATGCCACTGTGCGGTGAAGCTCGGCGTGTCTCTGGGAGCACTCTGGTCTTGACCTGTAACGAAGTTAAATAGAAAGATAGGGAAATACATTTTCCACTTCCATCATGTGATAGTGGGCGAGTCTATCGCCATGGTATCTGGATATCGTACCCAATACTACTGGGAAGAAAAGTTTAATCTCTGCTCGATCTGGCATTCGAAGACCTTAGATCGGAAGTCGTATCACATATGCATTGTGTTAAAAAAATCACCAAAACTATTCCTTCTCCAATCATATCTCGATTCAAAATTCATGTAATGTATATATTAGAGATAGGACAGTAAGAGGCAGTAAATAAATTGACTTTCTATACAAAGTTTAGTTATGTTTAAAAGCTAATTAGAATCGCAAAAAAAAAAGATGAAAGTTATTTGCAATTTCTGATCTCAAAAGTACTCTAAGATCTGATGGTTCCATAGTTTCTGATCTATTAGTAACAGGACCGTTTGGTATTAAAGCAATATTTTGCACAAATTACCCATTTATCTTGTTGACTAGATATTTTTCAAAATCTGTCAAGATCTTATATGTCTTAAAAAATTATGAACAGTCTCCTACGAAAGTTTTCTACAGTGGTTAAGTTCATTTACTGTCCAATCTCAAAAATCCACCCTGTATATGTTTAAAAGCAACACCGCAAAGAACTTTTTTAGTAGTTCATATTGCGTTCGTCACGTTATAAAAGTGGATGTTAATCCTCATAATCCTTGTATTCCGGCGTGAAACCTTTTTTACGCCAAGTTTTAGAGACGATTTGAACTCATAGACCCAAAAAAAGTATTTTAATTAGCGCCTAAGCGAGAATTTACAGCCTGTATTTAATCCTGACAAATTACCTGGATTTTCAGAATTATATTGTAAAGCGAAATACTTTTAGAGCTTGTTTAAATAATGGCAAATCTACGTTTCTAATGTATCCTTTGTTTTAAATACTTTTTCACTGGCCCTTCTCATTCTAATTTGTGGTCGGCGCAACATACATTTTTACGAATATTGCAGAAACTTTCCTTGGTTTTACGACCGACCGTCTGTTTGATTCTTGTCTATTTCCGGGATACAAATTTCATAAAACTCACGTTAACTGCTGTTCGACAAGAAAACCGAACCCTGGGTTTGCCGATCTTCAGATTATAAACAAAAAAATAATATAAACTGTTGCTACAATTTGCCTCCCAATACTTCGAAATTGTACTGGAGCTTCATCGCAATCGCCATAATTATGCGGGCCGTATAAATTAAATAGCATCTTAACTATTCCCAATATTTCACAATTGTTCGTCATCAAAAACATCGCCCTCCCAGATGTACAATCTTACATCACAAAGCTAAATGGCCACTTTGTATTCAGATGCTATATTCAATTTGAAATGTTTAAAATTCAATCGGTACATCGAAATATACAAAAGCCAAGATACGGTTTCAATTTTAGCTATTGACTACGATCACGTGTCGCCTGACTGCAATTTATTGGAGACAAACGGATGCAATGCTTTGCCAGTAACGACGATAGCCTATTTGGTAATGGAACGGACTGCCAAGGCAAAGATCCGCCAGTTCAAAACCCCAGGGCACGCACCTGTGAGTTTTCTAAAGATATGTGTGTATTCCTTGTGATTTATCACTTTAATGGTGAAGGAAAACATCGTGTGGAAACCTACTTAATAATTTCGGGGATACTCCCGAAATGTGAACTCTGGCAAACTGCGCTAGGCCAGCGTTGTGGCCTAAATCTTCCGTAGTATAGGAGACCCGTGCCCAGTAGTGGGACAGTATATACAGGGCTGGTATTATTATTTACTATAGTAAATGCTTTACTGGTCGACATATTTCTTTAACTTCACTTCCAATAACATCAGGTGAAGGCATGGAATAGAAGAATAAAGAAGCATTTAGTCAGTAGAAGATGGGAGAAGGAAGTGGGTGATTCAGTGGTCAATTCTCTATCGAGGGTATTATCTATATATATAAAAGAAAGTGGTGTTAGTTACACCACTTATAACTCAAGAATGGCTGAACGGATTTACCTGAAAATTGGTGGAGAGGTAGCTTAGAATCAGGAGACGGACATAGGATACTTTTTATCCCGGGAAAATATAAACCGGGACTTTTATCCCGGATAATTGTTTTCTGCCAGTGGAACCGCAAGAAAACAAGTATAGAGATATTTCGAGATCCAGTTGAGGACATAATTACTCTTATCCCGGAAAAAGATAAACCGGGAATTATATCCCGGATTTTAATTTCTCGCGAGTGGAGCCGCCACGACTAAACCACTGAACCGATAGCGATGCAATTTGGCAGGGAGATAGTTTTAAACCCTGGGAAGAATCTAGGCTACTTCATATCCCGGGAAAATATAAACCGGGACATTAATCTCGGAAAATAGTTTTTTGCCAGTGGAACCGTATGAAAATAAGTATGGAGATAGTTTGTGATCCAAATGTTCTCCACGGGCGTCCCCTTCCAGCCACATGAATCTTGAAGAAATTAAGAAATCTCATTTCTTTCACGACGTTTGCAACAGACACTAAGCTTTCTTAAAGCTATTAAGCATCAAACGCTGGTTCCACTACCACTTTCATACAATTTCATCCGTTCACTAATGAAACACATTAATAACATCTGCGCTAAAATACCCTTTTGTTTCTTATACATTTGGGACGCCTTTGTTCCTTGTAAATTTAGTATTGAGTTTATTCGGAAGTAAAACAAGTTTGTTGTTCAATATTACTAATTAAAGATATCGTAGATTAGATATCTTACCAATAAAAATTCGTTTGTAAAGATGTTTTCTCAATAGACGGAGAAACTGTTGATATTTTGAGTGCTAACCAGCACAATCTCTATTTATACCTGCAATCAATGATAGTAGCACAGTTGTGTCATGTTTGAAGAACATTACAGCCGGTGAAAATGGATACTATAAACTTTAATAGTGCAGTATAATGGCACGCTGTGCTTTGTAATTTATAGTTATGGGAAGTAGTGTTGCTATTTTCGGGTAATTATAACATTCACAGATTTGCTCATCACGTTAATTTACATAAAACATGTCATTACAACATAGTCACTTGATTACTTATACCTTAAATATGTGGGATTTGAGCCCGATATGCTATACGCTCGACCCCTATCACATAATGGGACGAAATGCACTACAAAAAGTGGGTTGAGTTGCGCATCTTACCCCTTAGGGTACAAAAGAAAGGTGTACGTCAAAATAATTCCACAAATAAGTTATTTTTACACATTTTCGTAAACAAATTCACCCTAATTCCTACTTGTCATTATATATTATCCAACTTCGTGTTTTTCCGAACAGAATCCAAATATTAGATATTTAAGGGAGTTTTATCACGCCGGTCTGGTTATAAATTATTAATAGCATCCGAGGAAGGGAACACAAACAACCTTACTGATAAATACATGTTGGTTTGTTTTTACGCTATCTATTGGTATTTTTGTATCGAGACATGTCGGATTATTAGATCGTTTGATCGTTGACGCAAAAATAAAGGTGTATAAGTTTAAGGTGTGTCTTTGTAAGTCTGTCTATGGCTTCGTAGCTCCTAAACGAAAAGACCGACTTTGATACTGTTTTATTTGAATGATAATTGTTAGAGAATGTTCTTAGCTATAGTTTATGATCTATTCAAGCGTTTAAAGATCATCAACTCATTTCCTACTCTCACGTATCCGATTGATTTGTAATTAGGTATAATAATAATACCAGCCCTGTACTATATACTGCTCACTGCTGAGCACGTGCCTCCTGTTCTACTGAGAGGGGTTAGGCCTTAGTCCACCACGCTGGCCTAGTGCGGGTTGGCAGACTTCACACACCCTCGAAATTCTTATGAAGAATTCTCAGGTATATAGGTTTCCTTATGATGTTTTCCTTCACCGTTAAAGTGAACGATAACTGATAAACAATACACACGTAACTTTGAAAAGTCAGAGGTGTGTGCTTTGGGTTTCGAACCTCCGGACATTGTCTTGGCAGACCGTTCCATTCCCAACTAGGCTCTCGTCCAATTAGGTATAAGTACTGTTATTTCGATGGTATCTCCAAGATGCGGCAACCGTCAATTAGTACGTTTCATAGGATTTTTGTGTTAGGGGCTATCATTGTTTTTTATACCCAATTTTGAATTGAAAATGTTAACACCCCTATTATAAATTGGTTTTAAAATACCTGTACGTTCTCTAGTAGAACCTGCTTTCCGTACTGGTGGTAAAGAACTGTTCAATAAATTGAATACATTTTTCGAATCCGATAGCGAACACCTAAGTGTAACGATTACTGGAATGGCCTGTATATAAACGTTTCCAAAAAGGCCGACATTTTCTTGACTGACGACGGATAACCATATCTCCTCAGGCGACACTATCTGGACTCCAATCCATACCATCATGTACAATGGTGTACAATGGTCTCCTCCATACCCGTATAAAAAAACGATATTTTGGTGCATAAATTACGCTTCGCCCACCTTGGATATACTAATGGCTCCATTTCAACCCAGCAATTGGTCAGAATTCAGTGTAATTACAAAGCTGTTCTGTTCCTAGTATTTCTATACCGTCTAGGAATATTCAAATACGTCTAATTGGTCTAGCTTTGAGTTCATTGCCTTAGATTCTCCTGTTTTATATTTTATGCACTTTGGAGTTTTTACTTTGATACAAAATGGTAAATTGGTATGCCGTGTAGAATTTACAGGGTTGTTTTAAGGACATTTTCGCCGGTGTTCACACACAATAATATGAGAATTCAAGGGCGTCCGAACGCATAAGGCCGGATATTTCATAGTTTTTTTTTATTTGTTCAGCCTTGACAGCCAACTGAAGTAAAATGCTTTCAGCATGACAGCCTTCGCAGTTCGTAGTCGACGTTGGGCCATAAGACGGTGTGTAACCAACATAACCGTTCCATTTACCCCCAGTGGTGCTAGTGATAACGCGTTTTTTCCCCGCGAAAAAAAACGGTGCTGTAACTAATTTAGTTGGCTGTCAGGTAAACAAAGATGAACAAGGCTAAAGAAAACTATGAAATTGCCGGCACTATGCGTTCAGAGGCAATGGGCCCTCATAGTATTGTTTCTGAACGTGTACGTGTGCTATTATAATAGCATTGCTTTGTACTTAGCTAAGAAACGAGTGTGAATAGGGACTAAGAATGCCTTAGTGGCATAGTTGTATTGCGTGACCGGTACGACTAGGCCGAAGGTCTTGGGTTCGAAGTCCGACTCGGGTAAAGTGGTATTGGGTTTTTCTACTCTGTATCAGCCCTCAGGAAACGTGTTCAGTAAATTCAATGACCTCGCTCTATATGGGGCCTGAAGTAGCTGGCAACATCTGGGTGTACCATACCATACCAGCCCTGTACCTATACTGCCCACTGCTGAGCATGGGCCTCCTCTACAACTGAGAGGGTTAAGGCCTTAGTCCACCATGCTGGCCTAGTGCGGGTTGGCGGACTTCACATACCTTCGAAATTCACAGAACGTATCAGGTATGCAGGTTTCCTCACGATATTTTCCTTCACCGTTAAATCTGGGTGTGTTAACTTATAAAGGGCAAAGCCGTGTATGTATTTCTAACATTCATACACAAACTTTCACATTTATGCCTGTCATATAACAATACAAAACATCAAAGCAGAATTAATATTTAAGCCGCGTAAAAGCATATGCCATTACGCAGGATAGCCACTTACCGCCATGTAGGCAGCACTCGACGTCTTTATTATAAAAGTTTTGCTTGTGTTAATAGAAGTACTTTGCAGTACAGGCTTTTATGAGGCTGCTAAGGACCGCGCTGTCAGCTCTACTGGAAGTGGGATTATCTGTAGTTTTAAAATGCATATTGGGAATGTAGGTCTTGGGTTCGTTTTAGATTGAGCAACATTGGTGATTATTTGCCTGGTTTTCTTGGGAGAATCATAGGGAGTTCGTTGATAGTAAAATTAAGCCAAATTGATTTCAAATCTTTCTCACTCTTACATCATAAGACGGAACACACACGGCGAATAGTAGGTGCACTAGTTACGTCTCTGTCTACACTTTCGAGGATAAAAGGCGTATGTGTGTGTGTGTGTGTGTATGAGCGAAACTAGAAACCATCTCGGAAAGCAGCATATTATTATTTATGTATAAGCTCAGGCATTAATCCCCTAAGAGTAAGGCAGAGGTGTAAAAGACCCCACGCATCACTGTTATACCCATGTTATCTGTCAAGAGGGCAATGTATCGCAATATCGAGCACATTTCAATTTCGCACAAGTTGCTTCAAATCGAAAACTCATAAAATCCAAAAACGGATCCTATGCAATTGGAATCAAAATATATCGAGTACGCTATACAACTGAATGATGAGACGAGCAAGCCGCTCGTCTGATATAAGCGACACGACTATAAACAGTAGCAACACTGTACAGAATTTTTAACTACAAAGTAATGTGCGGCACTCCGCTGAGCTGGTCGCCCTGAGACATAAGTTAAGACTCATAATAGCCAGTAATTACGTTGGCTACAATTACCTTCAAACTGAAACATAACAGTGCATGCGGCGGTGGAAATACACATTGCCACAGTAGCAACACTAATTGAAACTAGAAAGCATTGCACTTGTCATCTTGAGACATAAGATGTGGTCACATAATGCGCAGTAATTACACTGGCTACTAGGACCTTCAAGGAATATAATAATGCTTGCACATTATTCATAGGAGACGCCATTCTACCAACAAAAAAATACTTAAGACCTTATAAATACACACACACATACACACACACTCACCCCTTTTATCGCCGAAGGGGTAGGCAGAGGCGCAACTAGTCCACACTCAATTTTCGCCGTGCGTATTCCGTCCCATGATGTGATAGGGAGCGAGCCTATGGCCATATCGGGCACAAATTCCAGACTCCGAGTTGATACTGATTAGAAAAAACTCAATATCACTTTGCCCGACCCGAGGATCGAACCCGAGACCTCAGCATTGCGGTCGTACCGTAATACGACTACGCCACCGAGGCAGTCCTTATAAATTTCCAAAAAAAAAAACAAAATATAGTTTCACCAACACCATAAACACTATAAGTTTTCAAGTAGCTAAACGTTATAAAACATCAAATATTAAAACACAAACAAAAGTTAATTTCCTAGAGTTATTAGATATTTCGTTGAAGGATGTCGGGTGCAGTTTATGTGAACACGCTAGCCCGAGCCAATCGACCGTTAAACAGCTTTATCAAAGTATAATGGAAGTTTAATACGGTTTATGATCGATTTTCAGTAATAACATGTTAGGATTTAGCTGGCTGACTGCCTCGGTGGCGTAGTTGTATTATGGTACGACTGCAATGCTGAGGTCTCGGGTTCGATCCTCGGGTCGGGTAAGGTAATATTGAGTTTTTCTATTCAGTATCAGCTCGACGTCTGAAATTCACATCCCTCTATCACATCATGGGACGGAATAACGACGAAAAGTGGGTGCACTAATACGCCTCTGCCTACCCCTTCAGGGATAAAAGGGAGTGTCTGTGTGTGTGATTTAGCTGGAGATACTTTAAGAGGGGGACTTATTGTGGCTTCATCCGCGTTAAAATTCTGCAATAAAAGTCCCATTTGAGGTAAAAAAATTGTCTGTTGGGTTAATTGAGGCACGTTATGGGGATAAGCTGTCTTATCTCATCATGGGACGGAATACTAATGAAAATTGCACTGGTGTCACCTCTGTCTTCCCATTGATGGATATAAGTCGTGTGTGTACAGTTATTACAGGACTTTTTCTGTGTGTTTCATGCGAACCCGTTTAACGTTTTAGTGTTAAATTAAAAAACATATGTGGGCTTATAATGTGAAATAAAAAACACAATGCGTCTCCGCTTCGTTTTATAGTGATTGGTTGAGAGACTGACGTATCGGTATTTTGATGTTTGTGATTGATCGAGAGACCGATACGTCAGTCTCTCAACCAATCACAATAAAACGAAGCGGAGACGCATCGCGTTTTTTTCCACCTCATAAGCCCACATTCATCCTTGACCTTTTTAGAAGTTTTTATAACCTCAAAGGCACTTGCGCCAAGTTTTAATAAATTTCGACGGCTGTTGAAATGTGATTTATAATTTTTTCCCAAACATTTATTACTAGAAGTTTTCCGCGAGATTTTACTGCGACCGTTTCATTTCAATCCGGTTTGCATTGGCAAAGTTTTTAATGTGTTTAATGTGGGTCAAATGTAACTGCATAGCCTTCTATGCGCGGACCTGCCTGGGTACCACGCCAGGGTACAACTGCAGTCTATTTATGCCGTCAGGCAATATTGTGCAAGCACAGTTATGTTCCGGTTTGAAACACATTGCAACAAGCGTAATTACTGAAATTAAATAATTATATATAATCCATACATACACTAAATATAAATTTTTAGATTCAGTAAATTTCAACTTACTGAATCTAAAAATATCTAAAGATATGAATCTGAATCTAAAGATATGAATGATATCTTGTCTCAAGGTGAAGAACGCAATGAATTACCACCGAGTGCCTCTGAATTCAAAGTACTGGGTTACGTTGCTACTATTTAGGTGCAGTTGGCATTTACCATCATTCACACACTCACGACTTATGTCCCTTAAGCGTAGACAGAGGTGGAACTAGTGCACCCATTTTTCACTGTTTTTTTATTGCATTGAATGACGAGATGAGCGTGCCGTTCGCCTGATGGTAAGCGATACGACCACCCATAAACAGTAGCAACACCATCCAGCACCTTGAGTTACAAAGTACTGTGTGGCATTCCACTGCGCTCGTCATCCTGATACATAAAATGTTAAGTCTCATTATGTCCAGTAGTTACATTGGCTACAATATCCTTCAAACCGAAACACATCAGTGCATGCACACTGCTGCTTGGCGGTAGAAATAGACATTGTAGTGGTACCCAGGCGGACTCTTACACATGAGAGACCTACCACCAGTAAATGTGTATTCTGTCCCATGTAATAGGGAAAGATCTTATCGCTATATCGGGCAGAAATTCCTGACTTCTGGTTGATACTGAGTAATATTAGCCCGACACCTTAGAGCGGTAGTCGCACTGTCCACGCAATAAATCTACGCCACTGAGATATCATATTCGTCTTATTCGGAAACACACCTAAAAATATAACTTCTTATTTTACTACATACTCTTATTTATTAATATTATAAACTAGTATCGCTCGCGGCTCCGCCCGCGTTATCAAGGTTTCCCGGGATAAAAAGTTTTATGCGTATTACGCGTATTAAATTGTAACAATGATATCAATATCCTACTAATATTATAAAGGCGAAAGTTTGTAAGGTTTGTAAGAATGTATGGATGTTTGGATGTATTTTTTTTTATTATTTTTTGTTGACGCGGAGAAAGTGACTTATTACTACCGCTCAGTGTTCAAGGGGAACGACTGAGCGGTTATGTTGGGTTCACCGTGCCTTACGACCCGACGTTGAGCCGCCCGGAGAGATGGAAAACGTCGGGCGACCGCCGGGCCGAGTCCCAAACCTATGTACACCGCACGACATTCCAACTAAAACTCCGCGGTGGCCATCTTCGGCGCATTAGGGACGGCTGCGGGCTTCCTCCGACTCACGTCTAAGTTGTCATCCGCAACCGCCCCTATGTTTGGATGTATGGATGTTTGTTACTCTTTCACGCAAAAACTACTGAACGGATTTCGATGAAATTTGGCACACGGGTAGGTCATGTCTTGGATTAACTCATAGGCTACTTATAACCCGGAGAAATATAAACCGGGACTTTTATCCCGGAAAAACTTTATAATGCGGGCGGAGCCGCGGGCAAAAGCTAGTAATATTATAGTTCCTACGAGTGTAAAAATTTAAACTTACTCAAACTATTTAGATGTTTGTCATTAGCTAAGGACACAATATTCATTGAATCTATAGATAGATCGACCAAGACATTCTTCTTCTTCAGTCTCTAGAAGTCCACTGCTGAATATGGTCTCCTCCAAAAAAATCCAGACCAACCTCTTAGAAGCGGCCTGCATTCGGCATTATAAATTACAAAATGTTATCCTAGAAAACACAGATATACTTTTTCGCGAACATTACTACAATATTATACAGGCCAAGGAAGTAACGATAAAATCCATCTCAACCGAAACAGAACAACACTTAGCATTGCCTCTGCAAAACGTGCTGTTACTAAGCTTGAGTTTAAAGCATAGAATCATTATTAATGTAACAGGCTTAAGGAAACCTCGCACGGACCACTTGACCTAACGGCTTTAAGCTAAGCCTCTTAGAGCTTAGAAAAGTACTAGAGCATCTGTAGAAATTCTAGCTTCGTTCAGGTAATACAGATTTATCCAGGAAATTGCAATAACTGTTGTGATTTGATTGTATTATACTGCCCACAGCTGGGCACGGGCTTCCTCTACTACTGAGAGGTTTGAGCCTTAGTCCACGCTGGCCTAGTGGGGGTACACTTCACATACCTACGAAATTCTTTTTGGTGAATTCTTCGTAGGTTTCTTCGTGATGATTTTCCTTGATCGTTAAAGCGAACGATACTTGATATACAATACACCTGTAACTTCGGAAAGTTAAAGATATGTGAGGAATAGATTTATTATTGTAGCACACACACACACACACTCACGCCTGTTATCCCGAAGGGGTAGGCAGAGGCGCAACTAGTGCACCCACTTTTCGCCGTTATTCCTTCCCATGATGTGATAAGGGGCGAGCCTATCGTCATATCGGGCACAACTTCCAGACTCCGGGCCGATACTGAATAGAAAAACTTAATATCACTTTGCCCGACAAAGGGATCGAACCCGAGACCTCAGCTTTGCAGTCGTACTGTAATACAACTACGCCACAGAGGCAGTCGTAGTCGTATTATTGTAGCATTGCACCGTATTTAGTTAAGTAACCTTTGTGAATACACGCGTTGAACACTGAGAGACTTCGTAATATAAGTTAATGGTCGTTATATCCTGCTCATGTGATTTACCGAAATTAAGTCAAATGGATAAAATTTACAGTTATATCACATTTATAGGACTTACAATTGTATTCTAACTGCCTTTGTGGCGTATTACGGTACAACTGCAATGCTAAGATCTCGGGTTCGATCCCCGGGTCGGGCAAAATGTTATTGGATTTTTCTATTCAATATCAGCCCGGAGACTGGAATTTGTGCCCGATAAGGCGTTGGGCTCGCCCCCTATCACATTATGGGACGGAATACGCACGGCGAAAAGTGGGTGCATTAATTGCGCCCCTGCCTACCCCTTCGGGGACGTTTTTATGACATTGAATGACGAGACGAGCATGCCGTTCGCCTGATGGTAAGCGATACAACAACCCATAAACAGTAGCAACACTATCCAGCACCTTGAGTTATAAACTACTGTATGTGTGTACTTTTTTTTTCATGATACGCAAAGGTGAATCATATATTTTCGCCATCTATATTAAATCTAAATTAGTTATTATGTTTTTGCCATTAACTGGGCCCAATTCCAGTATCCAGGCTGAAACTTAACAGAAAAACTCCAAATTTCCCGACCCGGGAATCAAACCCGGATCCTGAGCATGCTAGTCGTACAAAACGAGGCACCGAAACAGTCAATCAAACTCTATTTGACATAGTTTATGGCCGACTCGATTTATGCGTGACGCATAAATTGTCACTGTATTTAGGCTCAGGTTGGCGACTGACATATTTATGAGCAGTGTGGCTAAAAATTATAACTTACTAGGCGTTGCTTGCGGCTTCGCCCTCGTGAAGACGTTTCCGCTACAAAAGTGCCTAAAGCATACAACGCGACGCCAGTGCCATCTACATAAAAGATCACATTAAAAATATCCATTATTTCTCTTGAGACCAAATTACCGACATAAAAAGTACCCTACCTGCCTCGGTGGCGTAGTTGTATAATGTTACGACTGCAATGCTGAGGTCTCGGGTTCGATTCCCGGGTCGGGCAAAGTGATATTGAGTTTTTCTATTCAATATCAGATCGGAGTCTGGAATTTGTGCCAGACATGGCGATAGGCTCGCCCCTATCACATCATGGGACGGAATAACGGCGAAAAGTGGGTGCACTAGTTGCGCCTCTGCTTACCCCTTCGCGGATAATAGGCGTGAGTGAGTGTGTATGTGTGTGTGTGAAAAGTACCCAACGTGTTAATCTAGGACACGATGTACCCGTGTGCCATTTTTCATTCAAATTCGTTTAGTTGTTTCTGAATTTAATTCTAAAAAAACATTCAAAAATTTTCACCAACCTTCGCATTTATAATATCAGTAAGATAAAATGGAGAATGAATTTTATAAATCTCCAGAAACAATTTAAAAAAATAAAGCGATTTACCGTAATTATTTGCAATAAAAACTCCTGCATCGTTAGAAATTGACGTCTGCGCAGCACCTTACAGTTATTAATGGGATCGGCAAACCTTGTACCTCGCATGAATAGGGTTGATAGTGGGCGATTTAGTTGAAATGTTATCCCGGCGGGTAAAAATGGTTAAGGTAGGGTTCTTTGTGTCAAAATTCCTTTAATACTACCGGTATTTCTGAAATTCTTTGTATCATAATTCCTTTAGGTACTACCGGGTTATATTTTTAACGTATGACACCTTCGAATGTTGTGCATTAAAGTTTTTTTTTATTGCTACTGAATGATAAACGTGTGTCGCTCGCCTGATGGTATTTATTTATGGTATTCGCATTATCGTGCAGAACTTAATTACAAATACTGCGTGGTACTCCTCTGCGCTCGTCACACTGAGACATTAGATGTTAAGTCTCATAATGCCCGAACGCTGGCTACAATGTCCTTCAAACCGAAAGACAACAGTTTGCTATGATTATTATACACTCACCACCATTTCCTATTGTTGTGCCCACAACTTTGTCGGCGTGGACTGCGCCTGATGAGTTTTAAAGTAAATTGTAAATTAAAATGAATATATATTTTTCAATGTCTTATTTAATGAAACAAGTCCTATATTCCGCTCGTATCATGCGCTGTTCAATTGTGAAAACTATATAAAAATCCGTTGAGTAGTTTTGGAGATGAACGCTTACAAACCAAAAAAGACGTAGAATAGAATTCTAAAACTTGCTGATTTGTCTTCTATTACTCTTCTTTAACCATCCCCCTTTTTATTTTACTACGTTGTAATGGCGACTCCGCCCGCCTGAAAAAAATTGTCTGGGATAAAAATATTATCCCGTAAAAAAAGAAGCTTATAGCACTCAGGAGTAATGTAGCTTCCAATTAGTGAAAAGAAGTTTCAAAATTGGTTCAGCAGTACCAACCAAAGAAACAAACTTTTCAGCTTCATAATATTAGAATAGATTACCTTTGCTTCAATGTACTACATACATACAATACACTGGTACTGCAGTTTTATTATCTGTGTATTGGTAGATTTTTAGACCAAAGTTAAGATGTAACAAATTCAGGGTCTCTAAATAAATGAACAAATACTACCGGGCTATAAATGCTTTGAAGTGTTCACATTTTGCTACCGTATTTTGTTTGAAGCGCTTATTGTGAAACTACTGGAAGCTGACGTATCGTTAAATTATTATAATAATACCAGCCTTGTTTTATGCCCTTCGCCCATAACTGAGAGGGTTAAGCCATAGTCCATCACGCCGCTATTAGACTTCACATACCTTCGAAATTCTTATGTATGCAGATTATTCTCTTAACTGTAGGGGTAGGCAGAGGTGTGAAAAACCTACATTTCCTCAGCTTTTTTAGCTATCATGTAGTACGGGGTTGGCTTATTTTTTTAGCGGGTACAATGCCATCACACCTTTTTTATTACCCGACTGTAAAAGAAGGAGGGTTATGTTTTTACCTACGTAAGCAAACGAGCAAACGTTTATCCTGATGGCAAGCACCAGCCACCCGTGGACTTGAGCAATACCAGGGGTATAGCCAAGCCACTGCCTACTGGGAGGTGACCACTCTTTTTAATCCTCGTTTAAAAAAATCATAGCGCTCATAGTTAGGACTAATACTGAAAAATAAAACGCCACTTTACCCGACTTGGAAATCGAACCATGACCAAGGCAGTCGTCATCACCATCATCAGCCTATATTTTAGTCCACTGTTGGACATAGGCCTTCTCCAATACGCGCTACTTTACCCGATCTTCGGCCTGTCGCATCCAGTTTCTGCCAGCAACCTTTCACAAATCTGTACTGGTGGTAGAACTCTCATATGTAAGAGTGCGTCTGGGTGGGTACCACTGCAATGTCTATTTCTACCGCCAAGCAATAGTGTGCATGCACTGTTGTGTTTCGGTTTGAAGGAAATTGTAGCCAGTGTATCTACTGGACATAATGAGACTTAACGTCTTATGTCTCAGGATGACGAGCGCAGTGGAATGCCACACAGTACCTACTTTGTAAGTCAAGGTGCTGAATGGTGTTGCTACTGTTTATGGGTGGTCGTATCGCTTACCATCAGGCGAACGGCATGCTCGACTCGTCATCTAATGCAATAAAAAAGAGGAAAAAATCTTCACGTCACGTCAATATAAATAAATGTAAACGAAAACACATTAGTAATTGTAATGTATTTGCCTGGCCGATCCTATTACACGTAATCTTGGAAGCCTTTGGAATGCGAATCTATACAATCTGTCTGCGTCGATGTGAACAAGCGAATTAAAAATCTGTTTGCCGTTTCTTTATGTCGATATCAAAGTATTATCTAATCTTCTTAGGGCCCGTATCACAGGTATTAAGTTAATTTTATTTGACTGTTATCCTATTAAATAGCTAATGTAGATATTACTTATAAAATCAATAAATTAAACAGGCAAAAAATAGCTTTTTAGCAAAAAAATAAAACCGACTTCAAAACCACTACAAACCAAAAAGAAAATAACTTTAAATTCAAATTCAAATCATTTATTCAGTAATTAGGCCCCTAAGGGCACTTTTACACGTCATTTTTCATTTTTCACAATGTTGTTATACTAAAAGATTCTACCGGTGCTTCGGAAAAGCCCACTGACCTGAGAAGAAGCACCAAGAAACTCAGCGTAGGTCTTTTATCTTTTTTTTAAATATATATATTTTACAATTTGAAAATCACAATATTACTTCAATTTTAAAGATTGATATTAAATGCGAAAATTAACGGAGAGTACCTAAGTGAAACAACCACCTACATGTTTAATTTTAAGTAAAAAATAAAGTCAACCATCAAACAGAGCAGACCAGTCCACACAAGCAGCACCCGTTCACGAGTATGACGCATGTGCCAGCCATCGGCCTCCTCAACCATGTTACAGGGAAGTGACCGACCCGGCACACGACGCCACCGCGAGCACAGACGTTAAAGCGAGCAAGACTACTCAGATTGTGGCTAACCAAGACAAAAGAGATGCAACAAAGGGGTATATCAAACGAGTAACGTAGTATGTTCAAAAATATACTCTTAGGACTACCCGGGAAAGTCGCACATATCCATCTGTCACAAGTCACTTAAGCTAAATACAATCGATCTTATCCTTGCGTAGCGAGCAACTATTCCCATGGGTTTTTGTCATTAAAATAGTCGTCAACAGTATAGTACCTAACCCTTTTTTAATAATTTGTTTTTAATAAATTGCTTAAATTTGTTCAAAAGTAAATTTAAAAAGTTGGTGGTATTTTATTGTAAAGTTGTATACCCAGTCCTACAAACGAACAACGTACCCTGTGCAATCGGTGACTTGGTACTGTTAATTTATCTTTATTTCTAGTATTAATATTATGATGATCACTATTTTTACTAAAACATTCAATGTTTTGTCTTACATACACAATATTAGCTAAAATGTATTGTGATGCAACTGTCAAGATGCCTATTTCTTTAAAGCGTTCCCTAAGAGAAACTCGTGCCCCTAAGTTATAAATAGCTCGTATAGCTCTTTTTTGTAATATAAAAATTGTTTCAATGTCAGCGGCTCTGCCCCAAAGCAAAATTCCATAGGACAAAACACTGTGAAAATAACTAAAATAGACAAGCCTAGCAGTGTTGACATTGGTCAATTGTCTCACTTTGCGTATTGCAAACGTCGCTGAGCTGAGTTTCCCCGCCAGGCAAGAAATTTGAGCGTTGCATTGAAGTTTAGGGTCCAATGTTATTCCCAAGAAAACTGCTGAATCGACTGGTTTCAAAGATTCATTATTTAAAAATAAGTCTATCGTTTGCTTTTGGACGTTAGGCAACGTAAAACGAATGCATTTGGTTTTCTTTGCGTTCAATAACAGATTATTGGTAGTAAACCAATCTAAGATTTGCGACAGTGCACTATTTACGTCGTCAAAGTTTGTTTTTTTACGATCAATCTTGAACATAAGAGAGGTATCATCAGCAAATAGCACAATATCACACATACCTCTAACAAAGAAAGGCAAGTCGGTAATGTAAATCAAAAATAACAAAGGACCTAGAATCGAGCCTTGTGGAACCCCCATATGCACTGGGGAACCAGAAGACTTGACTCCGTTAACATCGACGCACTGTGATCTATCACTAAGGTAAGATGCTATTAAATTCAGAGCGTTATCTCTAATGCCATAATGGCGTAGTTTACACAGGAGTGTGGCATGTTCAACGCAATCGAGAGCTTTAGACAAGTCGCAAAAAATACCAATTGCGTTTTGAGAATTTTCCCAGGCATCAAAAATGTGTTGTAGATGAGCAACACCGGCATCAGTAGTTGACCGACCTTTACTAAATCCAAATTGTTGACTGTGCAATAATTTATGTGTTTTAAAATGTTTATATTCGCTTAGTATATACGTATATTTGGAGTCGATGCTGAATTTATAAAAATTCTCTTTCCAGTTTCCTAATCCTTATTAATTTTCGTTAAAACCAGCATGACATTAATATTTTTTACACAAATAGTTGACGAGATGCAAGAGTTATACCGCTTACCTGATCAAAAATGATACGACCAGATAATAATAAACAGTAGCAACACCATAGAACTTTCAATTACCAAGTACCGCGTGGCATTCGGCAGCGTTTATCACTCTGAGACATGATGTTAAACTTCGGAATAATAAAGGAGAAGCTAAGTACATTTATAGCTTAATGAAAACCAGTTGCCTGTTAAAAAATATTTTCCTTTTTACTATTCTTAGTTCAATGAGTACATGTGTTCCCAATTTTCGTAAATACGAATGTGAATGGATAACTTAATCAGTTACAAGTTAAACAATTATCTCCTATATACTTGTAATCATCCCATTATATAATATACTAGCTTTTGCCCACGGCTCCGCCCGCGTTAAAAAGTTTTTCCGGGATAAAAGTCCCGCTTTATGTTTTCCCGGGATAAAAAGTAGCCTATGTGTTAATCCAGGATCTGTTCAGTAGTTTTTGCATGAAAGAAACATCCATACATCCAGACATTCTTACATACTTTCGCCTTTATAATATTAGTAGGATACCCATAAACCTTCCTCTTGAATCAATCCGTTAACTAGTGAAAGACATATGAAAATACGTTCGATAGTTTTTGAGTTTATAAAAAGATAAAAATAGTCTGTCCTTCCCTGGATCTCAAACTATCTTCATACGTATTCTCTCGTAGTTCCACCTGCAAGAAAATATTTGCCGGGATAAAAGTCTCGGGTTATGTTTTTCCGAGATAAGAAGTAGCAAAGGTCCTTCCCAGAGTCTTAAACTATTTCTCTTTCAAATTTCATCGCAATCAGTTCAGTGGTTTGACCGTGACGGCTACACTCGCGAGAAAAAAAATCCGAGATAAATTTGCCTGTTTATGTTCTTCCGGGATAAAGTAGCCTATGTCCTCCTCTGGATCTCAAACTATCTCCATACCTACTTATTTTCTTGTGAAGGTTCCACACGCAGAAAAAGATTTTCCGGAATGGAAGCCCCGGTTTATTTTTTCCCGTAATAAGATATAGCGTAGGTCCGTCCCAGGGTCTTAAACTATCTCCCTATGAAATTTCATCGAAATTGGTTTAGTAGTCTGGCCGTGAAAGCTCCACGCGCGAGAAAAAAAAACCGGGATAAAAGTCTTGGTTTGAATTTTCCCGGGATAAAAAGTAGCCTTTAGCACTCGGGAGTAATGTATCTTCCTATTAGTGAAAGAATTTTCAAAATCGGTCCAGAACTTTTGGAGGTTATCCATTAAAAAAAAACAATCAAATTTTTCCTCTTCATAATATTAGCATAAACTATATATTTTCGAGAAGCATGGCCTACGACGCGCTGTTTATAGGCACCCGCCGGCCGTCCCTGCATTTTAAATCTGTAATATCTTCGAAAATATTTATTTAATTTACATGCTGCAAAGGACTATTTTGATCTATATTAATTGCACAATGTATTTAAGGTATTTAATTGGATAAGGATTAATGCTGTATTGCATAAAATCGTTTCGTAAATAAGCCATTATTTCTCGTAAAAAGTAAAGGACTAAAAATGGTTATTGTGGGTTATCCCTAAGAGATAAACATATACCATCGCGGACTTTTTTGTAGACCTTTTTAAGGTGTACAATACTGTAGTACATTATTTTGATCTATCTCCTAGGGTTTAGCCAGCGTTTGCAATGTAGGCGCAAAGAAATGTGTTCATTTACGACATCACATTAGAAACCTCTAGAATTTTCAGTGTTCCTGTACTATATTATAGATGTATTATACATAAAAACCTTCCTGATGAATCACTCTATCTATTAAAAAAAACCGCATCAAAGCCATTGCGTAGTTTTAAAGACGTAGGCATACATAGGGACATAGGGACATAGGGACAGACAGCAGGAAGCGACTTTGTTTTATACTATGTAGTGATTGAATATTTTTTTGACACTAAAGCCTCTTCTCCCAAATAAATACGAGGGTATGCTTAGCAGTATTTTTAAATAATATCACTCATATCGGCTGCCAAATCTTAGTGATCAGTATAATAGGGTAGTTGACTATTTTTTTTATATACAATAAAATTATGAAAAATATATGCTACCCAAAATCTAATGGAGAAAGAATTCTCAAAATTGACGCAATAGTAAGTAACTTATAAAAGCTTTGAAGGGGTAGCTGTCAATTAACAGCAATACTAGCCTGTGACGTCACCAAGCGCCGTCGGCCATAACGCTGCGTGCGTGCGAAAGAGATAGCGCGATATCCCCGCCACGCCCCCGCTTTTGCTCACAAGAACATTTAAAAATTGAAGAATTTCTATTTCGTATTATTTTCTGTTACATCTATAATAACTTAGAGTATGTATAACCACGTACAAAACTCTAAGTATAATAAGGTACAAAATCAAACACAGGAAACTACCCTATATTTTAAATTTCACATACACTTAAAAAACATCGTAAAATACAAACTCCTTTTTAAAGTCAATTAATATTAATAAGGTAAACACGGCCAAGGACTGTTCCCAACGTTCGGAACATGCCATTTTAAACCACAGTTACTTTAAAATAGCGTTATAATTAGCACGTTAATTTTAACAACGGTACGAAACATCCGAAAGCTGTATTACTTTAATTAAATATCCACTACTGCAGTGCCAGACCACAACATTTGCTGATACGAACAGAATTCAACCCAATATTAAGTCAGTAAGTCATAAAATCCTTTGGGTTAAGCTGGAAAGAAAATAGTAAAAACAAGGCAAATGAGATGTGAACGTGCGATTTAAGCCTGGCAATTTGGCTAAATGGACGTGGTAGGACTGTAAAGGGTTTGCGTTACGTCGCGCGACTGTTATTGGATCCGGTATTTTGTTATTTATTCGTTGGTAATTTTTTCTTTTAAAATATAACATTTTATGTAGTTAAACTAGTTAGTTTAACTACATAAAATGTAGCAAGAGTTCTTGCTTGAGAATAGTTAATAAGATTTTATATCCGTTCTAAGGTGACCTCGAATCGAATAAAAAAAAGCTTTGTATCAAATACTGGCCGTAACGATATTGATATTATTTTATTTCCTACTCCTAATTCAAATTATTCCGAATTTAAAACAATTTACTTTACTGTTTCCAACTCGTCACATTGTAACCCTACACTGCGGCATCTCATAGGAAGGGTCGAAACGACCCACACCTGAACCAGACGAATAATTTCTTAATCAACACACCTGTGTGCTAATTGCGTCGTTCTCGATTCCATTTGTTCAAATGGAATTCAGTTGGATGTTCTTAATTCAAAAATGTATTTTATAACTAAACATTTGTGATAAGTTCTTTATTTGTTATAGGTAGTCTTTCAATTGAGTGACGGAAATGTTTAAGGAGGTTTATGTTCAGCAGTGGACGTCATGTGGCTGATGGTGATGATCATGAATTGAGTCGTTTTTACACTAAAACGCAGCCAAACCCTTTCAAACACATTCAAACGAAATTTATTTATACTTCTAGTACATCTATTCAATACAGTAACTTGGCCTTAATGTAGGAGGGTCACCTGCCCCTCCCTCTACTATGAATAAATGTTTTATTTATTCTGGCGCGCTCAGAGCATATTAACTCCAGATAGGCCATTCAACCGAATTTAGGTCTTACGAAGCATTTTTGTATCTCTTTTCTATAGAATAATGTTATGTGATTACTAAGTACTAGAATTGCTAAAGTATATTAATGTTATTACATACATAAACTTACACCTTTATCTACTACGGGTGGGGCTATCGTTTATAAATGGAGAAATGCCCGTCTAGGATACCTAAAATTCCAGAAAATGCCTGTCTAAAGTAATAAATTAAAGAAAATAGATAGAAATAACAAGTATTTATTTATCAAATATTTTTTTATTAAAGGTGAAGGCTGATAATGTGTTTCGGAGGACATATATATTTTAAAATTCTTCATGATCGTTTTCTTCATCACTGAAGGTCGTGTCCGTCCTGAAATATTTTCATGGAGTCGATGACGAGCCGTCTCCATGCCCCCCTATCTTCGGCTTTCCTCAGGGCAGTGGCAATAGGCAGTCCTGTTATGGCCCTTATTTGGTCAGACCAGCGGGCAGGTGATCGTCCAGGTGGTCTTTTACCTTCTACTTTCCCTACAACCAGCAATTTGTCCAAGTTATCTGGCTGTCTTCGGGCAATTTAAAATACATGTCTAAAACCAATGGCACACGTCTGTTCATGTCTGTCAAATGCGGCAAACGCTTATCATATGGTAACCATAGGTACGGGCTAAGTAGAAGTGCCACTTCAACAGACTACAAACATTAATTCATGTATTATTTACAAAGATTGACTCCTCAAGCCCCGCGACGGGCACCGGTGATTTTGACCCCCTTCAAAACGTCGGATTAAATCGAAATTTGGCATACTTATCAAGGACCGAAGACAATTTAATATTTTAAATTAAAAAATTAAATATGAATAATAGTTTAAAAAACTAATAAACACTTTATATAGAAATCCCGACTAGAATATAAATTTTAATAAATTTGAATTAAGTATAGTGTAAATAAGAAAAAATGTATTTAATTGTTAAAAAAGCGTGCGGTGCTTTTTAAGATATTATCAAAATGATAATATTTGTAACTATTGATTTTATTCTGTACCTATCAGTTATGTACCTAAGTACATACCTATAAAATGACGTATAAATAAATAAAGTTATTATTATGGTGCTTTACGATGTATTTGGCTTACTCTTTGGACTTTAAAAAAGTTATATCATAGAAATACCTAAGTTGGTTAAGTTAAGACATAACCACGTACATGCTGGAGCCGAGCGAGCAAAGTAAGCACGCTGATGCAGCGAGCGGTGAGCAGCAGAAATAAAATATATTCAAGCATAAAACTCCTTATACATTACTGGCTCCGTATCTCTTATTGTATACAATAGTTAAGCAAAGTATAACATAAAATGTCACACGTTAATTAAGCGTTCTAAGCATTCCATACAATGGCTAGGCACTGTACAGAATTCCGTATTATACAGATTGCCTGTAACACACACCTACATAGAATCAAGCATTTTCGACCATAGTCAGAGTGATAACACAATACATATACAAATTTCTCCAGCTAAGTTAGAACCCATGTGTAGGGGGCCTTATTAACATTTAGGCACAATTCCAAACTCTAAATACTGAGAAAAAAATATCACTTTACCCGATCCGGGAACGAATCAGATACTCCAGCACGAAAATCTCAACGCAATACAACTACACGACCGAGGCAGTTATTCAGTCCTAAGTATTTAATAACTTTAATATCTGTTATATTATAAATTCATAATGTTTATAGCTTTGTAAAAGTTTTCCAAGAATAAAAGCAATCAAATCAAAGTAAAATAGCCTTTATTACTCAGAGATAGCATAACTTTCTATTAGTGAAAGAATTTTTAGAATCTCAGTAGTTCGCGAGATTGCTTTTAAAAACTCAAGAACTTTAGCAGCTTTATAATAAAGACTAGCTTTTATCAGCGGCTCCGAGGGCGCTAAATTCCGTTCTTAAAAGTGGTCGAACTCTTCGTTCAAGCTTCTGTGAAAGAATTTTCAAAATCGAATTTAAGTACTCAGTACATACGCTGTCCAATCTGTCTCCTTTCTGATGTCTCAGATTCGATCCTCGGGTCGGCAAAAATTATATTGTCTTTTCTGTTCAGCTTCAGACTGGAGTCTGGAATCGTGGCAGGTTGGCCACAAGCCCGTCCCCTACTACATGGGACTTAACATAGCTGGTGAAATGTGGGTGTGTTAAACATCTGTAGAGGTGAAAAAACCGTGAAGTTGTATTTATTATATGTAACGATAAATATTATTAAGTGGTGATTATTAATAATGACTGGTTATTATTCATAATTTTCAATAAATCACTTTTACCGTGACATAATATAAAGACTTATTGACTTATTGATTATTGATTGACTGCCTCGGTGGCGTAGTTGTATTACAGTACGACTGCAAAGCTGAGGTCTCGGGTTCGATCCCCGGGTCGGGCAAAGTGATATTGAGTTTTTCTATTCAGTATTAGCTCGGAGTCTGGAATTTGTGCCCGATATGGCGATAGGCTCGCCCCCTATCACATCATGGGACGGAATAATGGCGAAAAGTGGGTGCACTAGTTGCGCCTCTGCCTACCCCTTCGGGGATAACAGGCGTGAGTGTATATGTATATATGTATGTATAATATAAAGAAACAAATTTAACCCCCATGACAAAGTTGTGTCAAATCACTCATCTTAACCCTTTGTTGCAGGCACGGCTCACTACGGCGAGGACAGCGTCGGCTCGTTCCCGTACTTCGAGTACAATGTACCGCGGAACGTGACCACCGTGGTCGGACAGACCGCGTTCCTGCACTGCAGGGTTGAACAGCTCGGAGATAAAGCGGTGAGTTTTTAGGGTTGATTCGAGAATGTTCCATATCATTTGCACTGAAATAAGTGCAGTTAAAAAAATACGAGCCACGAGAATTGATTCGAGAATGTTCCATATTTTCTACACCGGAATGAGTGCAGTAAAAATATAGGCAGAAACGAGTGGTTATAAACCCAAGGGCACGCAGTTCTAACTTTCTAAGCGAATTCTCAGAGGAGGAGGCGCTGCACGCTCATCTAGTGTAATAAGGTCCTTCAAGCGGAGCGTAATGAAACAATTATGCAGGCCGGCATAACTGTGCCCACCGTCCGAGGATGTTTATCTCTTGCCGGTCAACATTTTTTGGGCTTCACTTCACTTACCATCAGCAGTGAAGCCATTTTGTCGAACCATCAATAAAAAAAAATACCTATTAAATGGCCATGAATGAAACCACTGATCCTTAGTGGCAGAAATAAACTAACTAGTAGCTAGCCCGACGCAATAACACAAGAGCAGCAAAATGACAAGCCTAAAATGAATAAATCATTTTAAAATCAAAATTATGCCAATATTCTGAAAGGAAATCAGCCCTGGTCTGAAGTACACTTTGCGTTTTAGTGTTAGGTCGTTAGTGTTGCCTGCGGGGTCTATTCTATTATCGACAAGGTTGTCTGGGACCTAGATTTAAGTATCCGTATTAATCGATATTTCTGATGGATAGTCCGATATGGTGATATGGCATTTATTGTGTTGTGACGTGAGAAAAATTTTTTACAAGCCCCCCCCCCACACACACACAGAGTGAGAGAGAGACGGCTTCTTTTATCCCCGAAGGGGTAGGCAGAGGCGCACCTAGTGCACATACTTTTCGTGCTTATTCCGTCCCATGATAGAATTCTAGACTCCGGGCTGATAGTGGGTAGAAAAACCCAATATCACTGCCCGACCGGGAATCGAACCGGAGACCTCAGCATTGCATTCGTACCGTCATACATCTACGCAACTAAGGCAGGCAAAAATATGTAATAATAATCTTAATCTATACTAATATTATAAAGCTGAAGAGTTTGTTTGTTTGTTTGAACGTGCTAATCTCAGGAACTACCGATTTTGAAAATTCTTTCACTAATAGGAAGCTGCATAACTCCTGAGTGCTATAGGCTACTTTTTACCCCGGGAAAATATTTTTGTCGTGGAAAAACTTTTTCACGCGGGTGGAGCCGCGAGCACTACTAGTGCTATTATAAATCCGAAAGTTTGGATGGCGGTTTGTTACTCGATTACACCAAAACGACTGAACGGATCTGGATGAAAGGACATGTCCCAAAACGGGCTTAAAATTCCAATCAAGATAGTTTATAATATACATTTGGATAGTACTTCCGAAAATTAGGGCTGTTGCAGTAAATTTTATAATTTAAAGTCTTCCGGTTATGAGATTTATGTAATTTTATTAAGCTTAAAACACTTAATACCAACTTTAAAAAAAGTTATTTATAAATGGAGGTGTCTAAAAATATTTTTTTATTGTTACATTTTGAGTTGACTGCCTCGGTAGCGTATTTGTATTACAGTACGACTGCAAAGCTGAGGTCTCGGGTTCGATCCCCGGGTCGGGCAAAGTGATATTGAGTTTTTCTATTCAGTATCAGCTCGGAGTCTGGAATTTGTGCCCGATATGGCGATAGGCTCGCCCCCTATCACATCATGGGACGGAATAATGGCGAAAAGTGGGTGCACTAGTTGCGCCTCTGCCTACCCCTTCGGGGATAACAGGCGTAAGTGTATGTGTATATATGTATGTACATTTTGAGGTCCAGCACCAATACAAAGAGCGGAAATCTTTGGCACACAGATTATAGTCTGGAATAGACGTGGGCTACTTTCTATTCACGCCGAGAAAATGTACAGAGATACTTTTGTCAAGGAAAAATAAATAATATGCAGGCGGAGCCGCGTGTAAAAGCTCGTTCCTTTATAAAATCTCCTCTCCTTAAACTAGTAATTTTTTTGTAAAACACATTCCATTTATCCAGAACAAGGCTTAGGTTGTCATTTAATTCCATCAAATAATTACTGGACAAGTAAAGTGCTTCAAACACAACTGACAATTGGATTCAGTTAAGCAGAAAAGATCCAACTGACGTTTTCATACTTTGGAGTAAATGCAGTTTGAAGTTTGACAGCGAATTTAAATGCAGTTACTGGCTGAAAATTAGTTGAGTAATAAAACATGACATGTACATTATTTCGAACGTAAAATTAACGCAATATATTATGAATTTTTAACCGACTTCCAAAAGAAGGAGGTTCTCATTTCGTGTGTGTGTATTTTTTTATATGAAGGATTAATATAGCTACTTAAAATATACCGTGAGTCTTTTTGCATAATACAAAAACATTTGGTTGGTGAGTGGAATCTTTTTGCTAGGAAGACGGGCTGCATTAAGGAGCACTGCGTATGGGGCAGTTGCGGATGAGAACTTGACACTTCAGTCAGAGGAGTCCCCGTCGCGTCCCCGCAGCCGTCCTTAATGCGCCGAGGAGGGAAAAAAAGGATGAAATAAATCAAAATATTATAGAACTTCTTGGATTTTGTGTGCACATATTCATATTATGAAACTTGATTAGGAGATTATGGCTATGCATTTAACTCGATTTCATAAAAAAATGTTGGTTGGATGTTTTTTGCTTAACAGGGTCCAAATAACAGTTTTTTTTTATTATTTTTATTGCATTGAATGACGAGTCGAGCATGCAGTTTGCCTGATGGTATGCGATACGACCACCCATAAAGAGTAGCAACACCATTCAGCACCTTGAGTTACAATGTACTGTTTGGCATTCCACTGCGCTCGTCATCTTGAGACATGTTAAGTCTCATTATGTCCAGTAGTTACACGGGCTACGATATTCTTCAAACCGAAACACAACAGTGCATGCACACTGCTGCTTGGCAGTAGAAATAAACATTGCGGTGGTACCCACCCAGACGGACTCTTACATAGAGAGACCTACCACCAGTAAAAGTTGTGTAGAGACTATCCTCACACCCTCTGCGAGTCCTGTAATATCGCGGTTATTATGATACCGAGCAGTGAAGCTCGCCGAGTTTCTGGGAACATTAATTTGTCTACAACGAATTTAATCAAATGAAACGATAGGGATGAGTTGGAATTGAAAGTGTTAGAAGAAAACGCAATTGATCTGAATAGGTTTGGATTATACTTTGCACAAATAGACCAAAGTCTTGATTAACACATTTTTATACCATTTACTGCATCGGTGGCGTATTTGTATTAGATATGACTGCAATGCTGAGGTCTCGTTTTCGATCCCCAGATCGGGCAAAGAGATATTGGGTTTTTCTACCCACTATCAGCCTGGAGTCTGGAATTTGTGCCCGATATCCCGATAGGCTCGCCCCTGGGCCCTATCACATCATGGGATGGAATACGCACGGCGAAAAGTGGGTGCATTAGTTGTGTCTCTGCCTACCCCTTCGGGGATAAAAGGCGTGAGTGTATTTGTACCTTTTAAGCGGATTAATCGAGCAACACACATGTTTATATTTTACTAACTGTAAATACTATATGTATCCATATCGTCGAGGATAGTGCAATACCGCGTGACTAGCATTGGTAAATACCGAGTAAGTAAAAGAAAAACGTATAGTATTATCAATCATAAGTTTAGTGTCATAAGTATCAATTTCAACTTTTAATCAATCAAAACTTTTTTCGTATCTTACGCGGTATTTACCAGTGCTAGTTACGCGGTTTTGCACTATCCCCGACCATATTTGTGTACATTACCACGTTCCCCAGCGTTTCAATTTCCTCGCCTAAAGAATTCGTGACACGGCCTAGTTGGGCGGCCAAGTTTCTACTATTGATCATTAGTTATTTTAGCATTGGGAATAGCCCGGTTATTTCTGGGTTATAATTTAAATATCCGCAATATCTGGGTCGGTGCGCGCATACGGATTTTCTTATTCATATTTTGATTGGAAGTTGTTGGTGAAATTAGCATCATTCTGAGGGGAATTTTATATTATGTCATCGAAAATTACTTGGACTGCCTCAATGGAGTCGTATTGCGTGTGGGTACGGCTTTTACTGTGAAGTTTTGGGTTCGAATCTCGAGTTACACAAAGTGATATTGGTATTCTTAGTATCTGCTCTGAGTCTTTTGTGCCCGAGATAGAAAGAGAGAAGTACAGATAGTGATAAGTTCGCTCCTAATCTCTTCATGGGACGGAGTACACATGTGATAAGTATACGTTGTGAAACAGGCTCGTAATAAAATTGTTTAATTGAATATTTTTATAAGAAAATACGTTTTGAATGTTTGAATCAGAGTTCACAAACATATACCAACTTTTAGACTTTAGTGTAAACGCAAAATAAACGTGACGGATACAATTTATAGAACTGTTTTAATCCTTTTCCACGTTCCTATCAGCGTTATAAATAAATGCCTAAAACTTTTTCATTATCAATATCAAATTAACATTACCTGCTTCCGATAATACTTAACAAAATTATAATTATTTTAACTTTTTAACACTTCGTTCCTAAAGGCGTAGTATATTTAGCTACTTATATTAAAACCAGTTAGTGGGTAGCCAGAATTTTAATCAATTCTTCTCCACACTTAATAAAATTATATTATTATGCGAACGGTAAAATTATATTATAATACAGACATTACAACATTTGTTGGTTGCCATAGTTATGCCAAGTTGTAACAGCTAAGCGGTGATCAGCGCTCTCAGAGCAGTCGTCGGAGAAGACCTCTCGCTGCCGGCCGTGATCGCTTCCATGGTCGGCAGTCGGGAGGCCTGGCGTGCGGTGGCCCACTTCTGCGAGGTGGTCCTCTCGCAGAAGAAGAGTGCCGAGAGGGATCGGGAGCGGGAAGATCCCTCCCGCCGCCAGAGGAGACGAAGGAGGCGCCGGGTGGACGACTGACTGGCGTCTCCCGCCCTGTGGATTGGGGGCGTTTGGAGAATTCCACCACGGTATCCCCTGCCTGTCGTAAAAGGCGACTAATAGGGGCCACCGGGGGTCACGGACGGGCGGCAGGGGGCTGTCCGTCTTTTGTTTTGTGTCTAACTAAGCACATTGTTGTGACGGACGGCGGCGTGGCTGGTTGGCCTCACGCTGTCGTAGACGCTGAGAGCGTCCTTCGGTGCGCGGGGGCTTCTGACCACCCCCATAACAGGAGACGCGCCGCATCAGACGGCACCGCGCAGGGGCGGTTGCGGACGACAACTTAGACACTTCTCGTCCGAGGAAGCCCGCAGCCGTCCCTAATGCGCCGAAGAAGGCCACCGCGGAGTTTTACTTGGTATGCCGTGCGGTGTACATCGGTTAGGGACTCGGCCCGGCGGTCGCCCGATGTTTTCCATCTCTCCGGGCGGCTCAACGCCGGGTTGTAAGGTACGGTGACGACAACATAACCGCTCGGTCGCCCCCCACGAAGGCCGGGCGGTAGTGGTAACGCACTTTCTCGGCGAAACCAAAAAAAAAAGCTAAGCGGTGATGGCCTAGTTGGAAGTGAGACGGATAGCCGAGACGAACGTCCGCAGGTTCCAAGGGCACGCACCTCTGACTTTTCTAAAACTTGTGTGTATTCTTTGTGAATTATCCCTTACTTTAACGGTAAGGAAAACATTGTGAGGAAATCTGCTTACCCTAAGAAGTTGCCTATAAGAATTTTGAAGGTATATGAAGTCTGCAAACTCGCACTAGGCTAAATGGTGAACTAAGGCCCAAAACCGTCTCAGTAGTAGAGAATGCCCGTTCCTAGCAATGACCCAGTATGTAATTGTATTTTATACCTTGAATTCGACGGCTCCGAAGAACAAAGTCGTATATGCAAAATGTTAGCTTTTCAGTAGAGCGCTTTGAAAGTCGTTAGTTTGTATTCATGTGCGAATTAGTGCTATTTTCACACATTAAGTTCAAAGTTGTTACTGAACCCTATAGAATATAATGTTTTGTTCACTATAACTTGTGATTTTCACAATTAACTTAGTCTTTCAAAGCGCTCTACTGAAAAGCTTTATTTTGCATATACGACTTTGTTCTTCGGAGCCGTCGAATTGATTTTGAAAAGAGCAACACTAGAGTTCCTTGCCCGTTCTTCTCTAGTGAGAACTGCTTTCCGAACTGGTGGTAGAGTTAATATTGACTGAATCTAAATAATGTATAACATTTTATGGGTTCGAATAATTTTATTTCATTACAGCGCTGATATTATTATTATATTAGGTAAAAAGCATTGACTAGGTATCAAATATTAGACACCTGTATGTATAATACAAATATTGATAAAAATCTTAACAATTCTCCCTAACTGCGAAGCTATAAAATATCCTCTGCCCATAAAAAATAGCAAAACAGAACCTTGAATTTACCCAAATACTGCTTGGTACCCATCGCGCGCGTCACCATGAGTCATAACTCTCATGATGCCCAGTAACTTAGCTACAATGTCCTTAAAACCGAAGCACAACATGCATGAACATTGCTGATTGGCGGTTGAATTAGACATTGCGGTGGTACCCACCCAAACGGCCCCTCGCATCATAGAGACTTCTCTCTCTAGTCTGTCCCTCATGTCTGAGGATCGTGGTCAGTACCAGGGTTGCATTTGGAGCGGATGACCTGCCTCCACCGGCTTCTATTTAGCGCGTTTCTAAAGGCTGTGTAGAATTTTGAGGACGACGAGTGTTTCACTTGGTCAGACCATCTTGTTGGTGAATGACCGTGCGATTTCTTGCCTTCGGTGTTTCTCACCACAAAATTTGTTTATAAATTTTCATCGCCTCTGCGCACTGTTGTCCGAAATTTCGGAGTGTGCGTTGTTAGCATAAGAAAGACTTAACACCATAATTATTAAATTTACAATTTTGTTTTGTTCCAGGTGTCGTGGATACGGAAAAGAGACTTACACATACTGACAGCTGGAATATTGACCTACACATCCGACCAGAGATTTCAGGTGGGTAAAGTGTTATCTATTTACTGTTTTTATGCGTGCCCAAAGTGAGCCCATTGCACGTTATAGTAAGGTGCTGTGAGGTCAATTTCCCATGTGTAAATAAAAAATTGAGATTTGGTGCCCAGGCTACTTAGAAAGTAAAAAAAAGATATGAAAGTCCATGTCGTTTTATGGTGATTGGTCGAGAGACAAACACGTGATTTCCGCGTTGGTCTTTAGACAATCCACAGATATCATAATCAAATGAAACGCGTTGTCGTGTTTATTATGCCGCAATCTAGGGGGCCAATGGAGTATCGATTGACGAAAATTATCCCTCACCGACGTAATTAAGTATACAGATTTAAAACTGAATCCCGGAATGCGACACTTACTTGGACCACAATAGTGGCTTTTACATCTATTGTACAAGGGTATCGTTGACGTCAGACGACTAGATAAAAGTCGCAAGAACGCGCTGGATGCAGGTCACTTTTGGCTGGTCCCACTGGAAATCTTTATGGGAGGCCTATGTTCAGCAGTGGACGCATTTTGGCTGATGATTATGTACAATTATCGTTACCCAGGTAATCACAACTACCAGCAAATCTGCACCTCATTCATTATGCTTTTATCCAGGTAATCAGACCAGAGAAATCAGAAAACTGGACGCTGCAGATCAAGTTCCCCCAGGAACGGGACGCGGGCATCTACGAGTGTCAAGTGAATACCGAACCCAAGATGTCTCTCGCCTTCCAGCTCAACGTAGTTGGTAAGTAGGAGAGTATTTTATTTGGCTTTGTGCCGCTGTGATTTGTTCTTAGGGCAGTGCGCTAGTCTTATTTTTATTTTAGAAGCTATCTTTACGACGTTTATAATTAGATATAAATAATTAAACAAAGTACTTCTACAATATGTTATCTTTACTTTATTTTTCTTACAATTTGAATATTGTTTCATAATTTTCATAATGAAAATAACACTAAAATTGTTGATTCCGTGCGTCTCCTCCTATGCCCATCATTTTACTTTGCAGCCAACACTATAAGTTGAGCAATTTCACAAGCAACATTCTGGTAGTTAAAAATTTTCAAAGACGCATAAAATAGATTTTTTTAATAAATTTCTGCCCGTAACTCGAGCGTCGAAATGAATAGAACGTATTCTCAAGGCCATTTGCCCGAGAGGGCCTTAAGTATATGTAGTTAATGATAGCTGACCTGAAATGGTAACCCAAATTTCAGATTTTTGCTTAGTCAACTCTTAACATTCATCACGCCAAGAAACGAAAAGTAAGGAAAAATAGTTTTTGGGGCACATTTTGTAAATCAAAGTTCTGGCTGACGTCATTTCTGTTAAGTCCAACGCTGATCACAAAGCGAGAGGATAACCTAGTTGTAAAAACGTTTGAAAGGGATATTCCACGTTCATAATGGAGTAGTTCTAGTACGTGGTACAACTATAACGCTGAAGTCTTGGCTTCGAACCCTGGGTCGAACGAGAAGTACGTATTAAACCACGAGCCGTCAGGACGTGGTAGATTGCATAGGGTTTGGAAATTCATACTGATATTATAAATACGGAAAGATCTCCGTCTGTCTATCTATCGCTTTCACAGCTGAACCACAAGACTGATATCGATGAAATTTGGTATGGGGATAGTTCGAGATCCTAGGAAGAACATATGCTACTTTTTATCCCGGGAAAACTAGCATGCGGGTGGAGCCGCGGGTAAAAGTTAGTAAATTATAAAATTGGGGATAGTGCAATACTACTGTACTAGTTAGTAGTACCAGTAAATGTGTTATTTAGACGAAGAAATTATTGCTTTCAACAATGGCACGCAATGTTAAATATTAGTTTTTGGAATCTGTCAAGACATAGACAACTGCCTCGTTATTGCGCATGTTAATACGTTCAATAATTTCGTTCGATTATTTCTAGCAATAATTGAACTTTCTAAATGTGGCTTAAATAAATAAAAAGCAAAATTGAGGTTTATACATAAAATACAAAGTAAACATCAACATTTTCAGACTTAAATTTATTTTGAAAAACTTCATTTTTATCACTTATTTAATAATGCTCGCTACGTAGTATTGTACTATCTCCAACGATATCGCAGATCGTACAGTGTTTTTGGGTCTTTTGTGGCGAGAAAGGCTTCTGTTAATAAATAATAATTATAATTATCCTCCTCCCTTCATGGCAAAACGACGCAAAAAGATGTAAAGCTAATTAACCTTTGATATAAGGTCAAATAAGATGCTCTCTAAGTTAACTCCTTTGTTATTTTAGATGATGAATAAATAATTCAACAATTTAAATACTTATTTACTCTCTTTGTGCAAATGAAATGCTAAGCCACAATCCTTATACTTAGAAATGTATTTTACTTTAAATTTTATGCTTTTCAAAAGGATCTAATCCATGGCGTCAAACTTGAGTGAGAAACATAAATTAGGGCTATATTTAATGTATGCAATTGTTTCGCTCTGAAGTGCTATATCAACTGAGACGCATTCAAATTGAAAAAGTGGGTGTACTAGTTGCGCCTCTGCCTACCCCTTCGGGGATAATGGGCGTGAGTGTGTGTGTGTGTGTCTTATATTCGCGCGTAAACAAATCATTATTTATTTATTTTACCTTTTTTGTAACCTTTATCTAACAGATAATACAAACAATCTACCTTTGTATTCCAAAATAAAATGTGATTATGTCTGTCGGACACTTGTGGGTTGCCACGTTACAGTTATGCTTTACTTGTTATAAATATTAAACTATTTATGTTACAAATATTTTTATTGCCCGTGGAGAATCGGTAAACTTTGGAGCTTCTACCGCCAAGCAGCAGTGTGCATGCATTGTTGTGTTTCGGTTTGAAGGACATTGTAGCCAGTGTAACTACTGGACATAATGAGACTTAACGTCTTATGTCACAGGATGACGAACGCAGTGGAATGCCACACAGTACTTTGTAACTCAAGGTGCTGGATAGTGTTGCTATTATTACGGGTGGTCGTATCGCTTACTATTATGCGAACGGCATACTCGTCTCGTCATTTAATACCATAAAAAGAAACAATACTCCATGCAAAGAATCTGAAACTTCACCCATTAAAGCCTTAGTTGTGTAACTTGGAAGTTCGCAACTGGAAGTTAGGCCTTAATGAGCTTAAGATTTTACTAAGCTTTATTAAAGTTTAGTCGTCGAAACCTTGAGGGTATTGAGTGACAGTAAAAAGAGGGTTAGATATAAAATTAGTTATCCCTGGTGGGTTTGTTTGTGTGGGAGGATTTTCTTGGAATTAATTATACCTATACAGGATAATAGTGGCCTATATGTTATTCCCGGACATGGTCCAACTATATATCAAATTTCATTCAAATCTGTTCAGCGGTTTTAGTACTAACTTCTTAACAAACATCTTCGCAAACATGCATGTATAGTTATATACTAATATAATTAGTTACACTATCAGAAGAGCTAATTGCTCGCCCCATGGTTAATGACTGCTCATGAATAATATCGCCTCCAACATTGAGTTCTAAGCTTTACATGGCGTTGAATTACACTTGAATGCCCCCTAGAGACTAATATTCAAATTATACAATATGTAGATTATATGTCAGCCTTGGCGTACTTGTATTATGCACGGCACGACTACAACTCTGAGGTCTCCGGTTCGAATCCCGGGTCGGGCAAAGTGATTAGAATTATCTGCTTAATATCAGAGATAAATCTGGAATTTGTGCCGGATTTGGTGATAGTCTCGCCTTCTCTTACAACATGGATCGGAATACTCAAGCGAAAAGTGGGTGTTTTTGTTGTGTCTCTGTCTACCTCTTTGGGGATGAAAGGCGTCAGTGTATGTTTCATATAATGGAAGTCGAGCTTATCGCCGCATGGGACACGAAAAGAAATTCAAAACTAAATTATGGAATTTTCCATGGCAATTCACGGCGCTCGTTATCCTGGGAGATCGGATGTTACGGCGCATAATAATTACCCTGGCTACAAATTTATTAACGGTAGAACAGGTCAAACTATTTTCGACTCTATTGTTTAGGTTTTAAGAACATAGATGTAGTAGCTTTTTAGTGTCATAATAATGTTTATACGATGTCTAGGGTATTACTTGTGTTAATATACGTCTAATTTTGTGAGACCGTCTTGCTGCGGCATCTCGGCACCGAATGACAAGCCAAAACGTATTCTATTCTAATGGGATTCAAATTAACTCTTCGAAAACCTTTTACAGTAATAAAAGGTGTCAGTTTGGTGGGGCCATAATAATGTACATCCTAGGATAGTTCACAAAAAATACACATATTCTTTGTGGAAGCCGTCCACCTATTAGTCTAGCCAACTTCTGTGACCCCCGTGATGGACGGCAGCGTGTCTCACGCTGCCTCGGACGCCAACGGCGTCCTTCGGTGTACGGGGGCTTCTGAGCCCCCGCAACAACAGGAGAAGGACCGCAACAGCGGTACGCGCAGGGGCGGTTGCGGACGACAACTTAGACGTGAGTCGGAGGAAGCCCGCAGCCGTCCCTAATGCGCCGAAGATGGCCACCGCGGAGTTTTAGTTGGTATGCCGTGCGGTGTACATAGGTTAGGGACTCGGCCCGGCGGTCGCCAGACGTTTTCCATCTCTTCGGGCGGCTCAACGTCGGGTCGTAAGGCACGGTGAACCCAACATAACCGCTCAGTCGTTCCCCTTGAACACTGGACAGTAGTAATAAGTCACTTTCTCCGCGTCAACAAAAAAAAAATGGATCTCACATTTGACCGGTATGGAATCTACATCCAATTTTATAACATGATCATCCCCTATTATACAAATACGGCACAGTAACCCCACTGAATCTAATAGTAAGTGATACAGGGTCCAGGTAGAACGGCCAACGAGAGATTTACTGGTCTCTCATATGTAAGAGTCCGTCCGGATGGATACCACCGCAATGTCTATTTCTACCGCCTAGCAGCAGTCTGCATGCACTGTTGTGTTTCGGCTTGAAGGACATTGTAACCAGTGTAACTAATGGACATAATGAGACTTAACATCTTATGTCTCAGGATGATGAGCGCAATGCCACACAGTAGGTACTTTGTAAGTCAAGGTGCTGGATATTGTTGCTGCTGTTTACGGGTGGTCGTATCGATTACCATCAGGTGAATGGCCTGCTAGTCTCGTCATTCAAGGCAATAAAAAAAAAGATTATGACCTCTCCAGTGAACACAATTGTGCATAAATCGGACAAAATAAGCCCTACAATCTACATCTGCCTACTCCTTTAGGATAAAACGTGACCTATACCGACTACATATTATATACACATAGAAAAAAATAATGGTTATATAATGTTTTTATATAATTTCGTATTCAGTGTACGAAAGCTGTTACTTTCGGCAAATAACAGTTTTTAGGTTTCTAGTTACGTAAACGAGGTCGTGGGTATATTAATACAGCCTATTTTCTCCTTTCGTGTTTTGACTGCCTCGTTGGTGTAGTTGTGCGGTACGGCTGCTGTGAGGTCTCAGGTTTGAAGGTCGGGTTTTTCAAGGGACGGAATACACGTGGCGAAAAGTGTGTGCACTAGTTGCGTCTCTGCCTACCCTTTCGAGGATAAAAGGCGTGAGTGTCATATCGTATTTTATTCATTGCCTCGGTGGCGTACGATTTATGGTACGACTGCGGTGGTCTCGGGTTCGATCCCCAGGTCGGGCAGGGTTATTGGGTTTTTCTACTCAGTATCAGCTCGGAGTCTGGAAATGCCCGGTAAATGATAATAGGACCGCCCCCTAGTACATGGGACCTTACATAGCTGGTGAAATGTGGGTGTGTTACACCTCTGCCTACCCTTGAAAAGAAAAAAAGTTGTGATGCTATGTAAGTATATTATTCAACATTTGGCCTTGTTTCTGTTAATGGAGAGTCGTGTCGCTTAACAAAAAGTCCTATTTAGACTAATCAATCATTCCTGGAAATTATCGCACGCAAGCTTTTGTTCACGGTGTTGCTCGCGTGAAAGAGTTTTTGTGGAATAAAAAGTAGTCTATGCCCTTCTAGAAACTATCTCTAGCCAAATTTTATAGAAGTCAATTTAGTAATTACAGAGATGTACATACATACATATACACTCACGCCTGTTATCCCCGAAGGGGTAGACAGAGGCGCAACTAGTGCACCCACTTTTCGCCGTTATTCCGTCCCATGAAGTGATAGGGGGCGAGCCTATCGCCATATCGGGCACAAATTCAGAGATGTGCGCTAACAAATAAACAAAAAGACAGAGAAGAAATCTAAAAATCTGTAATTTGTGTTGAATTAATCTTCTTTAGTCGTCCCCTAACTTTTTTATTAGTTTTCTTTCGACGTACAGACATAACGGGTTTTACTGATTTATTTTAGTATACATTTTTACCAGGAGAAAAAATAATGGTAAAAACAAAAAGATGAAGACCATTTTAAGTTTTGAATTTGTCCAGTTACGTATGTGGTTGTACATACTTGACAGATTTTCAAGAAAAAAAATTTGCTAGCAATCATTGCATACAATTATTTCTAATGGAAGCGGCTTGCTCTTAAAAGGGATGATTTTTACATTTCTATTTATACTCCCTTGAATACACAAAACAAATTCTCTATAACGATACAAGTCAAACATTCTACATTTAATCTCGAATATTCGATCGCTGTAATGTCTGGCTTTAGCAGACGCTACATTACCCAGACGAATTTTCTAGACGCTGATTTAGCAAACATTTTGTTTAAAAATGTTTATGTTATGTAAATTAATTTAAAGACACGCTGTGGATTTTTATACGTACCACAAATCCCATTGCACCTGATGATAAGCGAAGTTTAGTCTTGATAGAATCTCGACTTGAGAGTATTAACCATCGCCAGTCGCTACAATTATGCCGGCCTGTCATCATCTTCCTGCCCTGGTCGCAAATTACTTGGGATCAGCGCAACATGTTTTTCTCTTCCATTCTCTTCTAGCTTTCGTCATCAAGTCATTCACGCCCTTTTCTTTCATATCATCTCTTGTACAATCCATCCACCTCTTCCTTGGTCGTCCTTGTCCTCGCCATCCATCAACACTCAAATTCATCACTCGTTGGGTTACATGCCTTTCATCCCTGCTCACATGTCCATACCAAGACAAACAATTTCCTTTCAAATTTTCTGTCACTGGTTCCACTTTCAAACTTCCTCTAATAATGCCGGCCTGTGTGAACCGGATATACAGGCTGATCCCGGAACGCGATACTTACGTGGGCCACTATGACGGGCTTGTAACACCGTGCGGTGGGACTATACTAGGACTGATATATACTGAGCAGAAAAATCCCAATATCACTTTATCCGATATGGGATTCAACCAGAAACCTCAGACTAGTGAGGTGGGAACCACCGCAATGTCAATGGTTTGAAGGACATTGTAGCCAGTGTAGCTATTGGACATAATGAGACTTAACATCTTATGTCTCAGAATGACGAGCGCTGGGAAATGCCACACAGTACTTTGTAACTCAATGTGCTGGATGGTGTTGCTACTGTTTATGGGTGGTCGTATCGCTTACCATCAGGCGAATGGCATTGTCGTCTCGTCATTCCATGCCATAAACTAACTAAAACTACTACCACTCCTGAAATTGACAATCTATTACAGCCCGTACCATGAACCAAAAACCTTTACGTTAAAAATCTTATTACATTAACTTTATTATACTTCATATGACCAAAATACGAAAACCGTTCCAAATTACGCAGCAAAATCAGAATATATAACATATTTCTATATTCAAGGTATTATCATGTGTGATATAAGATTTTGCGGCATAATGAGCTTTTTGCGCCACCTTTCTGGTATTAAATGGGATAATTTGAATTTTAAATTGAGTTTCTGAGGGTATATTGGTTGCGTCACTGCCTTGTTTTGTGAGAATCGATTTAGAGGACGAGAATCTGAGAATTTTCGATGCGGAAGTAAGTTTCTTGATTTTATGTCGAATATGGCGGTAGGCTCACGTATCTCATAGCATCATATAAATATTATGCTCGGTGAATAAGGGACCTTTTGCGTCTCTGCCTAACGCTGCAGAGATAAGTGCCCTATTCATCAAACATTACAAGTCTACAAGCTCACAAGTTACATGTTAAAGATTTTTTTTACAAGTTCTTGTAAATTATGTTCATGAAATACTTTTACTAGACTTGTAGATTGTATCAACTTGTGGTGGTGGCAATGGCACTGCAATGGTGACGTCTCGGGTTCGATCCCCGGGTCGGGCAAAGTGATACTGGGTTTTTCTATTCAGTATTAGCTCAAAGTCTGGAATTTGTGCCTGATATGGCGATAGACTCGCCCCCTATCATACCACGGGATGCAGTATGCATAGCCTGCACCTACTTCGTGCGTCTGCCTACCCCTTCGAGGATAAAAGGCGTGAGGGTGTATGTCTGTTGATACAGATAAATTTAAAATGCAAGATGATTCTTGCATTTTAAATTTACAAGACTTCTTTTGATGCATTACCAAATAATGTTTCTATTATTTTTGTATGTCGGTAATATAGAAATTACGGTAAAATAACTAGTCAAGTTAATGTTAAAAATAAAAACAATTTGCAATCATTTGATTTTTGTGCGTAAATAACCAAAATAATAAAACAAAAAACAGTAAATAAATAAACCATAATAATAAAACCTATTTTATTAGTTTCATGAATTATGATTTATGGTTAAAACTTTAATGTTCGTTTATAAGCGACTTAAAGTTTGAAAAAAACAGGATGGTCTATTGCAGACCCATGTAGGTACTTTAAAAGCTTTCTTGGAGATAAATAACATGGTAGCAAATCATTCCCGCCAGGCATTGATTTTGTTACTCTTCGAATTACACTTCTTCAATTAATTCGTGATAAAACGATGTATTTACTTATTTATTTTATTACTGTGCACCAACAGCATATTATATATTAACAAATTGGTAAAATATATTATTGGCCTCTACGTAAGTGCCCAGTATATTAAACGTTACGAGGCTTGTATTACAATAATGCGTTCATCAAAACTAAATGAATATACTACAAGCTACAAGTGATATCACTTGTATTATAAGTACTTTTTACACTTGTATTTGTTATTTCTGTTTATCAAAAATGCCTTTGTAACATGTAGCTTGTAACTTGTGGCGAAAAAGTTGAAGAGTAATTGTGGATTCGTAATATGTGTTACAAGCCAATAGTATCTCTTTCTACTCTGTTATAATTAAGTTTTTAGATAGTTTATAAGTAAATTCAATACAAGTTTGTGATTTCCGAATCGGATTTCGACAGTTTTGGTGTATAAGTCGGTAATTCAAGAAGTAGCAAATCAATTAATGGCGGGAATGATTTGCCCCCATGTTATTATTCTCAAAGTCTTTTTAAGTACTTTGTATAGTTCGTCAATAGACCACTAGTTTTTCCAAACTTTAAGTCGTGCATAAAAGATGGTTAAATTTGTAATCATAATTCAAATAACTAATATAATGAGTTTTAAAATAGGTTTTTACATACAAAATCAGACTATGTACATGTAAGAAAAAAAAACATTGCCTTGGCTAGTTATTGTCAATAGTTATTATACCATAATTTCTACCTTACCAACATAAGATCGCATCTTTGCTTCAATAACCTCATACATCTAGAAGATTCCATACTTAAATAACACTTTACTGAAGCAAAGAGGCGATATAAAACTATATATTTTTTATAAACATATCAAAAATTTAAAAAATGACTTGTTAATTAAAAATACAAGTATGTACCATCTACAAGTCTTGTGAAATTATTTGATGAACGTAATTTACACAGTCTTGTATAAATATTCTTGTATCTTGTAACTTGTGGGTTAGTAGACACATATTTCTATGAACGCATTTTACAAGAATTTGTAAAAATGTTTTTGTACCACTTAACTTATGAGCTCCTAGACTTCTATCTATTGATAAAAGGGCATTTTGCCCTGTTTATAAAACTTTATAACTTTTTTGAAACAAGTTACAAGCTAGAAAGGCATTTATGATAAACAAAACCACAAATACAACTGTGAGAAAGAACTTGTTATGCAAGTGATATTACTTGTAGCTTGTAGTTTACACATATAGTTTTGATGAATGCATTTTTGTAAAATGGGCTAATTTACAAGAGAAAACGCTTGTAATACAAGGCTTGTAACGTTTGATAAACAGGGCACAGGTCTGAACTTATGTTGTTTCTAAACTTCGTTGGTATTGATTTCCCCGTTTAGGAAAGTCATCGTGAGCTGCTAGGTAATAAATTAAATCGGGCACCAAATACATTTCTGAAATCAACTCTTGGTCTAGTAATAGGCATTAGATCAAGCGGTCGTAGTTTCGATTCCAGGTCGTCCTTTCTTTTCTAACACGGTCAAAAATATACTGCAAGGTTTGAAGTGATAAAATAAGTAGGAAAGGAATGGAGATCTTTAGGCCTCCTAAAAATCAACACGTAAATGCATTCATACATTCACGTTTTTTCTTTTCGAAGGAGTAGGCAGAGGCGCAACTAATGCACCTTCATTTCGCCGTGCGTATTCCGTCCCATGATGTGATAGGAGCCGATCCTATCGCCATATCGGGCACAAATTCCAGACTCCGGGCTGATACTGAATAGAAAAATCCAATATGACTGCCCTACCCGGGGATCAAACTCGAGACCTCAGCATTGCAGGCGTACCGTAATACACCACTGAGGCAGTCTATATTTATTAAATTTTAGTATAGGGCGTTCAGGCCTTCGAAAATCTATATTCCACCATATTTAGTGATGGGGATGTTTGAGCCTTCCAAAATCAATATTTGACCAATTACGATGAAGCATGCTTAGGCCTCAAATAATATTTATTCAACCAATTCTAGTGTAGAGCAGATTGGGCCTCTAAAATGAGTTATTCAGAGTGAAATTTATAGGCTGCCGAAAATCAATACTTCACCAAATTCAGTGTGGGGTAGTTTGGGCCTGCGATAATCTATATTTATCTAATTTTATCGAAAGGTGTCTGGGCGTCTGAAAATCTATGCCACCAAATTTATTTATTTTATTTATTTATTTTATTTTAAGAAGGCTTACAGACTAATAAACAAAATAAATGTACACTATCAATCATAATAAATATAGCTAATAACGAGCCTCTATATTTGGATATAAACCAAATACGCACTAAATAAAAAAAAAATACATAAGAAAAAACAAAGATCAAAGGTATATAGATTCTACAACACAATAACAAAATATCAAAAATATCAACAACAATACTATGTCCGATGCGAATCAATGTCCTCAGTGTAATATTTTTTTGTTGAGCCTCCTTCTCACTGTGCTAGTGTTGGTGCAGAACAGGTCAATATTTAATTCAGGTGGTAATTCATTAAAGCCCGTGGCGCTCCGCAACATAAATGAATTACGCCTATAATTTGTATTGGTTGTCGGTGGTTGCAATAAAGGTAAATGCTCGTCTACAATCTTAATTTAACCATGTTTGTTTGAACAGAAGCGAAGGCGCACATCCTGGGTCCTGTAGACCTGTACGTGAAGACCGGCAGCTCCTTGGCGCTCACCTGCATCTTGAGCCAGGGTCCTCACGACCTCGGCACCATATTTTGGTATAAGGGTAAGTGTTGTGTAGTTAAGTTTTAATAATACGCGAGGTTTTTTTTATGGCATCGAATGACGAGACGAGCATGCCGTTTACCTGATGGTAAGCGATACGACCACCCATAAACAGTAGCAACACCATTCAGCACCTTAAGTTACAAAGTACTGTGTGGCATTCCACAGCGCTCGTCATCCTGAGACATAAGATGTTAAGTTTCATTATGTCCTGTAGTTACACTGGCTACAATTTCCTTCAAACCGAAACACAACAGTGCATGCACATTACGGCTTGGCGATAGAAATAGACATTGCGGTGGTACCCACCCAGTTGCACTCTTATAGAGACCTACCACCAGGAAACCACCACCACTTGTGACTGGTGATGTCGATGATGATGATGAAGTGATTTTATCTCAGTTATTAATTAAATAAACATCATATTTTATTAACTATAACTTTTTCTGTCATCGTTTATGTAGTTATTGGTGCGGATCATTTATATTTGCGAAAATTAGTAATTGGCTAAATCATTAGTATGTAACCTGTGTTTTTTTAAGTTGTTTTATCTGTAAGCTTTGTCTTAACATATATAAATAACCTTGTTAGTCCACTGCGCTGATCATCCTGAGACATAAGATGTTGTCTCATTATGTCCTGTAGTTACACTAGCTACAATGTCCTTCAAACCGAAACACAACAGTGCATGCATACTGCTGCTTGGCGGTAGAAATAGACATTTTATGAGTCATTTTCAAATGTATTAATATTTGAGAGTTGATTATTTAGGTCAGCAAAGTGACTCTACTGCGCATAATGGTAAAACCGATCCTAAAACACTTATGTGGTTAACACATCGGGGATGGTGGTCACTTTCCAGGTGGATACAAAATTTATCCGACCTCTAAAAGTCATTTATGAACCGCATCTTAATAACTAACACGTTGATATATCACAAATTTCAACATTCGAAATGGCCGAAGACAAGCCTAACATTCTCAGTTCAAATACGCTGCCAATGAAAATAAACCGTCATTTACGCTAAATATAAAAACAAGTGCAAGTTCAGTAAATGTTACCTCTTAAAAACTGATTCCCGTTAAAATGAACCTTAAAGACGAGAGAAAAGAAATGCATACGAAGACAAAAGAATCCAACGATTTCCTAACCCACAATAAAAACTTAAGAGAATTAAAGGCCAAGTGTGAGAGGTACGCGCATTTAGGGTACTACATTTTAGTTTTTATTGCTTACTAGATTTCTGCTCAAGGCCCCGGGAAAAGATTTCCGAGATAAAAATAACTTCTCGGGATAAAAAGTACCTTATAACACTAAGGAGTAATGTAGATTCCTATTAATGCAAGAATTTTCAAAATCGGTCCAGTAGTTTTTGAGTTTATCCATTCCAAACCAACAAACAAACATTCAAATATTCCTTCTTAGTATAGATTGACAACGCTAAGTGACATCACTGTAATGTTGAGTGAAGCGAAGTCCAAGGAAAATTTCGGCATAATTTTTTATTTAGATATCTGTCATAATAATATTATGCATAAATTTCTACTTAGTACAATATGAAAGATAGATATATTGTATCCTTTAAACGTCAGACAAATGGATAATAAAGAACAGTCTCTTGCTGACACGATAATTATCTGATAGAAGATGCCTATAGATTTTTGTTCAATAGTATCGTAGCTTTGTAAGTATGATGAAATAATAAATATTCATCCTCATTTCTAAGAATAGACAGAGGTGGCGTAGGTTTCATAATAAAGAAAACAACTTTCAACCATCTTTTATTTATCTGCCAGTTTAATAATAATACTAGGGAGCATAATAGTAGTTGTATTTAATTATATCTTAACTAGCTTTTGCCCGCGGCTCCGCACGCATTAAAAAGTTTTTCCGGGATAAAAGTCCCGGTTTATATTTTCCCGGGATAAAAAGTAGCCTATGTGTTAATCCAGGACATGATCTACCCGTGTGCCAAATTTCATCGAAATCCGTTCAGAAGTTTTTGCGTGAAAGAGGAACAAACATCCTTACATTCTTACAAACTTTCGCCTTTATAATATTAGTAGGATACATTACACATACAACAACTTTGATAAAGGTCGCAAAAATTCGTTGGAAGTAGGCTGCTTTTGACAGGTCCTTCTGGAAATTTTTAAAGGAAGCCTATGTACAGCAGTGGACGTCATGTGGTTGATTATGATGACATTATAAATGATAAAGATTTACTTGCACCTTATAAGTCTGGAACCCTAATAAAACACAATGAAGAAATCTCGAAAGTTTCCTCTCCGTTCGTAAATAATTCAACAGTGATAAAGCAAATTGTTATATTTAATGGAAAGTCTACATTTTATGGAGTGCAGGTACCTTTGCGAACGGTAACGACGGCCAAAAGTAAATAGATGAGTTCTTTTGTACCTCAAACTGCAAAGGACGTGTACGATCATGATATTCATAAAAGTATAGATGACATTAGCACGTGCAATCTGAAGACTCTAAAATTCACTTTAACTCGTTCTTAATCCAGAACTTAATCAAAATTAGCCTCTATTGTAATGCAAATAAGCATTCAAATTCAAACAACGGTTAATGTATTCACTTCAAGCATCAAAACCTTTTCGAAAACTTTCATGTAATATTAGCAACATTGTTTTATAATTACTTTCATAGTACGATAATAAGCAATTTATTGTACTGTCGTGTTTTATATTGTTCAAATTTTGATGAATTACTGAGCGTTAAAATAAAATTTAATTATGATTAATTCTGTGACTTCAAAATTAAATCTATTTTACGTTATATTTGTTAAATGTAAATCATTTTGATCTGGGGGTCCAATTTTGTTCCTATTATTATGTTGTATCTTTCCTGCGGGAAATCACGGCACGAAGACCAGTCCTTTTGGAAGGCTTGCGTGGGGATATGGATCCAACACGTAGAGGCCCCTTTAAGATACTATTATTTAGCCTTTTTATTTCCACATCATAATTTTACAATTCAAATGTTTGTTAGACGTGTTAGTTTATATAACTTATTTATCTAATATTAGTATAGTTAGTTATCCTTCTGTGATGTGGATCCCATTTGGGTATAGGCCTCCTCTTTCTCCCTCCATAAAGTTCTGTCTATAGCGATGGTCATCCAATCTTGACCTGCTTTTTTAACAATATCATCAGCCCACAGTTTTGTTGGTCTGCCAACATTTCTTTTTCCTAATATTGTTCCTATAATAGCGATATAATCAGTAATAAAAGTTGCAGTAATGCTGACAAACATGAAGGTAGTTATTATAATTCGTCCTTTACGTGCGTTTTTCTTGCATAAGTGAGTCATCTGATGTACGATGATCGCTACTGCCTTTTAGACACTCACATTTTCAAAAGTGAGTTGGATGCGCTGGCAATAAATAAAGGAATATAGATTGGATAGAGAAAAGAATGATTGAGCTTCCAAAAATCTCCCTCATAATACGAAACTGGCATAAGTTACTGGTGGGCACTCGGATTTCAGAGGCTGTTTAGGTAGGTATCACCGCTACGTAGACATTGTAACTCCTGGACATAATGAGACCTAAAATCTTATGTCTCCGGATGACAAGCGCAGTGAAATGCCACACAGTAGTTTGTAACTGAAGGTTGTTTATGGGTGATCGTATCGTTTACCATCACGCGAACGCCATACTCGTCTCGTCATTCAATGCCATAAAAAAAGACTTCTTTCCGCTTTTGGTTTAGTTCTGTAAATACACAATACCTATAAGTGCACACGCATGCTACGTTGAATAGTCAAATTCCTTTCAACCACCGAAATCTCCATCGTAGATGAAATTATGTATACAATCTTTTACCATTAATTTGTGAAGACATGAAGATATTACACCCTACCTTTTTTCCAGGATCAAATATAATAGAATATAAAGAAGTAGAAGAGAACGAGATAGAGGAGCCGAGGATCAGACTGAAGACGGAGTGGACCGAGCAGCTGACGTCACGGCTGACGATAGACAAGCTGCTGCCAGGAGACAGTGGGAACTACAGCTGCGTGCCGACCATGGCTGAAGCGGCTTTCGTCAACGTACATGTTATTAATGGTAAAATTAAACTGTTTATTTGATCATTATTTATACGACCACGGCCTAGTGACCCTACTGCATCTGATAGTAAATGGAGAAGGGTCTAGAGAGTGTCGACTAACGAGAGACGATTTCTCCTCGCCAGTCGACATAATTATGAAGGCCTGTTTGTTTATTTTCTTCTTTAATGGCAGCTCAACGCTGGTACGTAAGACTGGTGACCTTAATGTAACCATTTAGTCACTTCTAACGATAGGCAGTAGTGGTAGAAGTATTTTCCCCACGAAATTAAAAAATAGAAGGTGATAGGATAGTTAACTCCGCAATTTCTGCCTCTAATTATTTTGCAAGAAAATTTATAGCCAGCGTAATTTGCATTGTGATACTTAACATTTAATGGTTTGCAACACATTGCTTTGTAATTCAAAGTTCGAGTTTTATTGCTGCGTAAATCTATTATTTGCAGTAATGTGCATGTCATAATATTACCAGTCCTCTATTATATATTGTCACACTGCCTCTTGTACCACTGTAAGGTTTTTTTTGTATAAGTTCACCGTGCTGGCCTAGTGCGGTTTAGCAAACTTCACATACCTTCGAAATTCTTATGAAGAATTCTTAGGTATGAAGGTTACCTCACACGTTTTCTTTCAGCGTTTAAAATGCACGATAATCGATAAATATTACACACGTAACTTTGAATAGTCAGAGATGTGTGGTTTGGGATTTAAATTAAGTAAGTGAAAGGTTCTTAAATCAATATAATAAAGCAGAATTTGTTGATCAAATAAATGTTTAACGAAATAACAAGTCAGTTTTAAATCTTACAATCACACCGAAAGCTCCGCTACAAATTGAATTTAAAGTTATTTTTGTGTAATACGAACACGAGAATTGTAGTTTCTTAGGAAACGGAAGTCTAGCATTTGCGAGATCGAAAAATAAATCACATTGACCATCAAAGCATTTGAAAAAAGAACACGATTGCGAAGCGATAAGCTCGTTATGCTGAGTTAAAAAGAAACTATTGAATCTGCTATCTCAGAATTCGGAACATGTTTGTTTATTAACATTCTGGAGCATTCTAGAATCAAGTTCATAACTGGTAGAACTGAATTTGGGAGATATCGTGTGTGTTCTGTTATCTTTCTACACTATGCGGACTCAAATTCAAATTGTAGATCTCAGTTGAATAGAGTTCTCACGTGTCTTGGGAAAATAATTTAGTCGTTTTTATTAATAGGAGAAGATAGGTAATAGTCGATAGGTCATCCATCTGATGATATAACTGTAAAGTCCCAGAAGAATCATGTATGCGCTGTCGATCTTAGAAGATAAGTCATTAGGAAAGAGGAGGTCTTTGGACTTCTGTGCAAACACAGCATCAAACCCTATTTTTGTCTGACTACGGTGAATCAAGGATGGATAATAATTTTAATACCGATTTTGCAAATGAGGTGTCTATTTTTTCTTATTTATCTGTTATTTACACAGACTAGAATCTAGATAATATACATGCTAAATAAATAATGATTTTGAAAAATGAGGTTTGTATCTATTCTTATCTATCTGTCAGGCTGTGATACAGACTAGAATATAAATATAAAAGCTAAACAAATACTATTCTATTATGCCAGTGGTCACTTAGCTAATTCTTGCGATGGATAAACAATATAATTTCGTAGTGTTTACGCATGGACATAACATAAATTAAATTCAACCGATTCGTTTCACTTTACTGAATCCGTAAAGGAAAAATTGTGTTGTGTTTGAAATAGGAACAAAAATAAAACATGTGAATGCAACTGAAGTTAAATAAATTACTGAAAGCTCTACATTTCTTAAAAAACATTCAAATACAGCTATATTTGAACTCACAATAGATTGAATAATATTTTTCAATCGTTTCTTCAATAAGTCTGTGTTAAAGCTGCGATTTTTATGTGCCAAAGTAGCAACAATGCTACTTTGGCAAGAATGAAGTCTTCGCACTGAAGTTTGTAGCCAGATTATGTGTATCGTATTAAAATCGACAGTCTAGATGTCGACGGTGTTCAAACCAATAAGTTTTTATACAGAATTTGTACGTAGTATCCGGGGTTAAGGTCACCACTCAATTTTTTATGTATTAACTGGCCCGGTAAACTTCGTACCGCTTCAGAATCAATTAATGTTGTGTTAACTGATTAGCTGTATTAAGTTCAGATTGATATTAATATTAAATAATTACTCAAAATAAATTATGCTCAATTAACAAAAATCATTTAAACGCGTCACCACTAGAAATAAGAAGAAAGAAATTTCAAAATTTCTAGTTGAACAATATGGTGATGCCACAGATTATTGGCAGTCGTATCGCTTAGGATCATTCAAGCGGCGTGCTCGTTTCTCCATTTAACTACAATGAAATAAATAATTGGGAGTAGGTATAGCATTATCCTAGCAAGATTTGGGACCAGTCCCTAACTCAACATGTACCCTACACCGGAATGCCAACTAAAACCCGCAGTGGCCTTCTTCGGCGCATACGAGACGGCGCCAGAGTATCCTGTTCCACTATGACTAACCTAAGGTACTTCAATAACATCGTCTAATAGATTTTTATTGTCAACAGGCGAACACCCGGCAGCGATGCAACATGGTAACGCGAACACCGCATCACCCTGCGCCCTCTCTGTCAACCTCCTAATCTCCTTGTACTGCACCTTAGCGACACTCTACACGAGTACGATAGACGGATTTAGATGAAAATTAACCAATCGATATTGAACTTTAATTAAGCAGTGATTATGGATAGATTTATTTTAATCTGGATAGGAATTCTGGTGGTGAGGACTTGGAAATAAGTAACCTATGGAAAGAACAGCATGCATCTACTAAGACTGAGTTGATTCATCCATGTTCAATTAAAGTTAACGGTCATATGACACTGGACGAGCATTCACGCTCTCCATTCTACCGCGCCAAATGGAGACGGCCGCGTTCCGTATTAACCGATCCAGAGGACGAAAACACTCTGTCCATCCGCCGTAAGAACGAGTTCTTGAAACTCCAACACTCCACAAGACCGTAGTTCCGTCCTCGCCGTTGAGGACCTCGCCGCGTCCCCCCCCCCCGACCCCCTAGCAGTTCCGGTCCACGTGCCGATGACAACACAATCTAATAGGATTAGGCCTAAAACCAATCTTTCCCTAATCGTTGATGTCTCATCCTCTCTCAGTGGCCGTCCTGAGCAGAGGTTCGTAACCCGTTAGTGAGGTGCCCTCAGCATGGTCACTTAATTCAAAGGGTTGCGAGCGCCTTCTGCGTTCACCCTAAAGACCGGTGTGGCCAGAAAAGCCGACTCGTGTCAGGCTACTGGCAGTAGGGCCATTAACAAAAAAAAAGAGCATTCAAGCCGCGCCTTCGTCTCACTGTGAATTCGCTTTTAATTCACCAGCGTGATAAGAGCTTTAACTGTACCTGCCCAGGTTAAACAACCCAGCATAACGGAGAATCATCTTCCAATCGATAGTCTATCTGGTCACTCGTGACATCAGTTGCAGTGGAGTCACTCATATAAATTGCATATCACACATTGGCTAAATCAGATATTGGGTTGCGAGCGAGCGTTTCTTTCACTCAAGGTGTAAAACCAGTGTAGCCCACGTAAGTGTGTCGTGTTCAAGGATCAGTATATGTATATCTTTCCTATAGGCCGGCATAGTGTCGACTGGCCAGGGGTAATCATCTCCCATGCGCGGGGGGATATTAGTCGCAGGCCGAGGCAAACGGCTCAGTGTGTATACCTCTTCGTTGGATAACGCATTGAAACCTAAAAGGGCCGCGAACATTTCCAGGCGCCCCTTCCTCTTTCCACCCACCCTGGGAACTTTCCTCCCTTCCCCCACTTTTCCTTCCAACTTCCTCTTATTTATTTATTTATTTGACACTTTGTACAATGGTATAGTACAGGCGGACTTAATGCCTAAAGGCATTTTCTCCCAGTCGACCTTAAGGTGGTGCAGAAAAACGGATCTTCTACTCCCTCTTCTTCTAACCTAAACCCCTGCAGTCGTTAAACCAGTATGCTATTCGCAGGTGTCCCACGGCGTTGTCTGTAGGATCGCCGACCTAAAAAAAACATCATCTCTCGTCAGTCAACACCCCATCGCCCCATTCCATACTAACTGGATCAGGGTGGTTATTATGCCGTGTAACAATCCTCACACATTGACGTTTTATTGCTTATAGATTCTCTTGTGTGATATCTAATATCAAACTGTGAAGTTTCCGTACCATGAACAGTTGTATGTATATGATCAAAATTATGCTTTATACTATCTAAGCCTGCGGATTTATGCCTTATGCTTTACCCCAAAGACTTCGAACGGGCTATGCCCTAATTTTTACTATACTTTCCATACAGGCGGATATAAAATATCAAGTGCTTTCAGTTCGAAACAATGAATGGTTTATGAGTTTCTATTTAGTGTTTTATTGCTTATGCTGTTAAAATAACTATAAAATTTGTTTTATTTTCAAACTTCAGTTGTAAATTTCGTATGTTGATTTTGTTTAATTTTCATATTAAGTATACTAGAAACATTGTAGCGATATTTTAACAACGTAGATATGAAACTGAAAGTCGAGTATGATCCTCAGAGTCAAAACATTCACAGCGTGAGTTTTTTTTTTGTAAAATACAAAATATTAATTTCTAATCTAGACAAACTGTGTATTGAAGGTATGTATCGAACGAATGTGGATGGTACAGCTGGAAGGGGACGCCCGAGGAGAACGTTCTCTGGCCAAAAAAACGATCTTCTCCGAAAAGGGCAGGTCAGGAGTACCCTTAACCCTTAAAATGTATGAAAAGAAGTATGAATGTGGATGAGGCGAAAGAGGTTTGTCAAGATCGTAGCATGTGGCGCTCAATAGTCTCTGCCTACCCCTATGGGATAAGGGCGTGAGTGTGTATGTATGTACAAATTCTGTATTTTATAATAAGATTTGTTTCAATATTTTAGTTTTCGTACATACATGTTCTTACTTATATATTGTTTGTGTTGTTCCGCACCACGTCTTTGAATACAAAAACTCATGAACATCCCAAAACCAAAATAATTAGGTAAATCACCGATACTAAATGGAGAAATTTATGAAAATGTGGGGAATAGGATTCAGAACTCCAGTAATCCAGTTAACATACTTAACTATCTATTCATAATCACTGCGATTTTATATCTCAAATAAGTTACTGTTTTTCATAAATTAGTAATTGTAAAATAAAATGTACACGTTTAGTTTTTTTTAGAAAATATTGTAATGATTTTAAGATTTTCTAAAACACTCTTAGGATCTTCAAGCTCACTGCAACATCTGCCTAGGATCTATATTTTATACTGGAACAACGTAATAATTAAGGTAATAGTTGAATTAATGTGTTCTTGATACATAATGTATTATTAAAAACGGATATGGGTACTTAGAAACAGAACTTTCTAGAATCAATTCAAATTCTCTACGAAATACTTTTCCTCGCAAATTATGAAAGGTTCGAAGGTTGAAAAGCAATTCGAAATTCAAATCAAATATTTGTTATTAAGCTACTTTTCTCTATTAAATTAAATCCATGATATTTAATTGCTTTATCGTTTACATATATTTGTAACCTATTTATATTTCTATAAATTTATGTTCTTACGAAAATTAAGTTTAATCAAGTTACATATTGAAAAAAAAATTCATATTAATCTAAAACTAGTCGTGTTCTATTTCAAGACTTACATGAAGCCGTACTTTTTAGAACAATCTGTATGTTAAAGATTATTAATTGTATGTTTCATTGTTCGCTTAGGTACACCAAACAAATATTATTATTATGATTACAAAATTTATTAAAATATTATCTGAAGCTTATTTCTATCAAAAATTAAAAAATATATTTTTAATGTTGATTGTAATAGCCAAGGTACCATTTATATTAGTGTTATTAATTATTTAATAATTAAAGATTTACTGATTTTTTGTAAGGTCAAGGGCCGATTTCACCTCTTCTCTATGGACATTCCAATCTTTGCTCGTAGATTAGACTGTGAGTTTTGTGTTTGATTGGCTTATAGATTTATTCGACAAATAGCGTTAATCAGCAAGCGTTGAAATCGGCCTTTGAGTAAATTCCTTTAAGAAATATCAAATGAATAAATATAACATTTTTCACATAAAAATTTGAACAACTTTTTCTGCATACAACCTACATCTGTAACATTACACATCTATTTTTTTAACCTGTGATTCAATCCAACCATCAAACAAACGCTTGAACCAATATTTGTTCAATCAGTTGGGTAAGCCAACTAACATTGAAACTGGGAAGTGATTTAACAATGTGACTGTTATTTAGATGCTGTTTCACACAGAATGACGAGACGAGCTAGCTGCTCGCCTGATGGTAATCAAGAGAACGACATAATTAATAGTTTCATAAATTAAATTGCTAAAGAAATAAACAATTAATTAGTCAACAGTTGCTGCAATTTAATTACTAAACTAATCATTTTGGGACTAATATTTCGGCTCGTTGCATTGTGATCTCGCTCAAGGCTCATATTGAAATGAAATCCTCCTAGCCAGTTTCGGCCACGGCGGCCAATCTCAACGGAGATCAGCTAGGTACGCAGGAGATATTATAGTGCACAAGTGTGTGCGCAATACACAGGTGCACTCGCTATTCCTTCACTCTCATAGTCCGCTGAGACGGCAATCCGACATGACCGGAGAGAGATCAGGCGCAGGACCAACGGCTTTGCGTGCTTCATATTGAAATATACATTAACTGTATTATGTACATGCTTTTAACTAATTGATACGTTGGTAAAAGTACCCACGACTTCTCAAAATTCTTGATTTTATTTTAAAGCATTCAATTTACTTGTAACTAACTCAAGTTATTGGAATCAAATACATGTTTCCATTTTTAAAATAACATCGGGTAACATGAATAATTTTTATTTAACATGTTAATTAAAAAAATGTATTTATATTATTGTATTTTAAAATAGGAAGGTGACAATCTTTTCGAAATTCAATCTTTGAGTATAAAACAATGCTTTTTCTTTTCTTTATGACGTCATAATTTCAAAGTAGTCATAACCGTCTATTAAATTTTATCCGCAAAGGTTTTATTAAAAAATAATTGAAGTCACTAGAAATGTTTCCTATGGTTTCAAAAAGATGTTCCGTAAAAATTTAATATTTATTACATTTTATTAATGTTTCTTAAATGCGACGAGACAACTTTTGACGTTGCTTTTTGTATAGAGTGAAAATTCCCCAAATGTTCATTTTTTATAAATAAAATACCTATTTGTAAACAAGTGTTCTAAAACAGACTCTAAATATTATATTGAACTCAAAATTGTATCTATATACCTTATATCATATAAACAGGATATACAAAATTTATATCGTACCTAATTTGTAACCTTCATTTTGGCTTATCGTTATCTTTTAAGACGCCTGATATAAAGTTTATAACATACTGTCACAGGTTTATGAAGTACTTTGGTATTATGGTTTCATTCTGGGCATTCAAATGCCTAGACTTGTTACGTCGATACGAAATGTATGAACAATGTTTTCTTCTTGAGTTAGGTATACTTAAACACTGAATGTCATAAAGTATTAATTTCATTCCAATTTTGAAATATCTGAGAAAAGTAATTTGAAATAAGAATGTGAATGAATATAGAAAATAAAATTGAATCATGAAAGAATAATAGTCTGAAGTTTAAATTAAAATAGAATTCTTGGAATTTTGCTTAGATGTTATTTGAAATTGTTTAAACGAAACATGTTATTAAAATGTTCGTTTTTATTATCCAAGCGCAATAGATTCAATTAATTAATAGAAAATATTAAGGATTGTAATTAAATAAAATATATCATATTCATTTAATTTGTGTTATATTTTCAAATATTTAATGTTGTAAAAAATGTACATATTAATTGTAAATAATGTAGATTTAATTTTATTAAATGAAATCATTTGTTTATCGAAATACCATTAGGTAGATTATTCTTCAACAATGCAAATTGTTGAAGAATAATTTTACCAAGTATTATCACGTGGTTAATGTATTTATTTTTATTCATGATACCTTTAGATTATTATACTTGCGACTTGTGTATTTCAATTAGACGGAGCGAGTTTCTTGCGGCAAGTTTCTTAGGTTGAGTTTCGTCTGTCAATGAGGGTAAGAACTGCTTGGCTTCAAACGCTGGTTCTAAGTCGGATAAGGCGTTTTCTAACACAATATGTCCGGTACTGGTTACCCAAAATGTTTGACATAAAGCTGGGGCCATATAACGATTTTGAATCGTTTATGATACTTGAAAAGTTGCATTAAAAATCTCTGACTATTCTAACCGCACTTATTTTTATTATAAACTTATGGCGGTATTAATAAATCCATCTCAAGTTTGAGTTACATCTCAAGTAGACATAATGTATTGAACTATTCATACATAGTAGACATAATGTATTGAACTATTCATACATTATGTCTACTTGAGCTGTAACACAAACTTGAGATGGATTTATTAATACCGTCCTTAGAAACGGTATATTTTGAGTATTTATTCTTAGATCAAACTAGAAATAAAAAAAACAACTTGAGAGGTGTCAAGGGATACCCGGACGGAACGAAGTTGTTTTCGATTAATTAGTGAAGATATTGAAATAAAATTTTATTTCTTTTAAGTTATAATAATAATTGTATATTTGATTAAAACGTTACCACATCAATGAAAACATTTACTTCTACCTACACAATAGATATGTCATCGAATCACGATCATCACCTAAGCAAGCATTGACATTAAAATTAACATACAACTAACGAAAAAAAAACTAAAAAGCATTTAAATCTTAGAGTATGTATACGTAGTTCTACTAACTCTAAGATTTAAATTATCTTTTTTTATTTAAATTTCGAATGTCACTTTTACAGCCAGTTCTTTATTGTTACTGGCTGGTTTCACAGGGCAAGTATAAAAGTGTCGTGACAACTTTTCGTAAGAATTTTGTCCGTCTAGCCCCCTTTCACAACGCGCGATAAGGAACTTCGTTCCAATAGAAAATTATTTCTATTACATTTATGAAACGACAACGAAATTTAATTTTATAAATGGAACAATAATAACACATTTCTAACTACCGAATGGTACTGCGATAACCAAACTATTGTATTTCCATTATAATTTATTGCAATAAAATATTAGTGAGGTCTAAGTTTAAGTGGCAATAAGTATTATTTTATTCATTATGAAATGTAGAAAATATGTGTAATTAATTAATTTAAGGCGAACTTTGACAAATAAAGATAGTAACTCTTACAACGGTGGTTTTTTTTATGAGTTTGAAATCTGACGACAATCATGAGACGTACTATTAAAAAATCAATACAAGAAAAATAATCGTAATTCCAAACCACAGAAAGCAATTTTCTCTTTCACTACACTTTATTATTTATGACGTAGGTATTGTAGCACGTAGTGGTTGTTTTAGGCGCCTCCATAATCTAGGGACACTATATATCAGGTGGCATGACGATCAGCGAAAGACTGCAGGCAGATGCTGGATGCGGCAAGCTGAAGACTGCGCTATGGCGCTCATTAGGGGAGGCCTATGTCCAGCAGTGGACTGATAAAGGCTGATGATGATGATATATCAGTGAGGATCAGGAGATCCAAGGTTCAATCCCAGGCACAACAGCGGTGCGTTTACTGACATGTATTGTAAATGATGCCAACCATGCAGAAACCACTAAATGGATTTGGATGTAATTAAGCACTGTATTTATTCTGAATTAACAAAAAATTACATACTGAAAATGCTCAGTAAGAGACCGAGTTATAGAAAGACATGCGAACTCGCAGGAATAACTAATATACAAGTAGAATTTAATATTACACAACGTTGCGCAACATGTCGCGCGTCAAATGTTGCGTACATAAACAATACCGCGTTTTATGATACCAACAAAAAATATCTGATACTGACACACGTAACATAGCGAACGAGCTCATAAAAATAGCAGTAAAACTACATTTATGTTCCCTTCCGACGTTTACCCGAGTTGCGGGGAGGGAGGGAATCACGTATCGTGTCAAAAGTCTGGTATTTTGCACTTTTATTCCCGTTTCAACCATGGTCAAGTTAACGGTGATTACACTGGGCGAGTTCACCACGCTGTGAATTCGCTTGCCATTCGCCAGTATGATACGAGCTTTCTCTGACCACGGAATTAACAATCGGGCTTAAGTGTGATGCATGTGTGTGCTCTTATAAGGTGGACAGACGACCTCATGAAAGTTGCAGGAATTCTCTGGATGCAGGCCGCTTCTGAGTGGTTGGTCTGGAAATCTTTGGGGGGGCTATATTCAGCAGTGGATTTCCCAAAAGCTGAAGAAGAACTAAGAAGTACCCCAGTTTAATCCAAGTACTAATTGGTAGCCGCCTAGACGTTTTACAAAAAGTCAAACGTTACAAATGACTTCAGCATACAACATAACAATGATATTCATTTTTCATGATGCATAAGCGACATAAATTTATTCATTCCCATATCTATCTTAAGAAGTAACGTACATTTACTTTACGAAAAAGGGGCAGGTGTTCTCCCTAGAGTTCTCCTCATCTTATACCTATTCCCTCCCTTTTGCCTATGAGTTGGCGATTTTAGGATAGTTTTCGTCGACAAACAAGTTAGTAGTTTAGTTGATATTACGCGATCTCAGGCGCATTAACACAAATCCAGAAGAATTTTGGTGGCTGTCTTATGCGGCTATGCAGGGGCGTAGCTACCGAAGTATCAATAATACCGACCCCCCATCTCTAGGGTAACCCTGACCCTGGTAACACTCGGCCACCGTGTATCATAAGCTTTAAAGGAAACAAATAGAGATTTTTTATAAATCACCTCCCTAATTCTTTTACCAATCCTAATCAAATAAGTTAAGAAGCGTTCCAGAGATTTGTGCGTTCAAAAAAAATTTTTACACACACACACTCACTCACACCTTTTATCCCCGAAGGGGTAAGCAGAGGCGCAACTATTGCACTCACTTTTCGCTGTTATTCCGTCCCATGATGTGATAGGCGGCGAGCCTATCGCCATATCGGGCACAAATTCCAGACCCCGAGCTGATACTGCAAAGAAAAACTCAATATCACTTTACCCGACCCGGGGATCGAACCTGAGACCTCAGCATTGCAGTCGTACCATAATACAACTACGCCACCGAGGCAGTCAAATCTTCAGTTTTATAAATAAAGTGTAAAATAGGTATTGTGAGCATGTTTGCTAGTCATGCAATAGATTTGGTTGAAATTTGGTACACAGATAGGTCACATAGGTTACTATTGACTTCAGCAATACGCTCCTTAGAGATGTTATTTCTAGAAGATTTTTATACCATCGAACTCACGAGCAAAAAGTATTACGAAAACAATCCAATAGGTATCAGAAAGATAATTTTTCAACCTAATTGACGCCTGACCTGAGAGGCTACTGCGAAAAACGAAATCCGAAACGTCGGTCCGAAACGAAGAAACGACGAACTTCGGATTTAACCTTACTACCAAATTACTTCGGATCCGTCACCGTTGAACGAAGGTTTCACGCAGTTTGCGACGCTTCCGACTTCGCTCAACACTTTCGTCACGCAACAGCTCGTCATAAAGAAGGATTCGTAACACTTCGTAGTAAGAAAACGTGCGATCCGTCACCCGAAACTACGGATTTCGTTTTTCGCAGTAGCCTCTCTGACCTTTAGAAATAACAGCCTTCGAATTTCAAGCACATTAATATAAAATCGCTCTTCAAACTGCGTTAAGTTCACCAGATCTCATGGGATATCAGCTGACGTCCAAAGTCATTATATATCAGATCTCGCGAGTAACCAATTCTTCAGAAAAAATTAACACATTTTTGCACATTAAAAATTCCTTTGATCCATTTTGTGTTTTATGATATAACGTTACGCGCGTTACTTATTACTCATGGGACGGAATACGCACGGCGAAAAGTAGGTGCACTAGTGCCTCTGCCTACCTCTTCGGGGATAAAAGGCGTGAGTGTGTGTTTACAACCAGAGTGGTATCTAGTTAAAGATATAAGTACGTAATGGAGATCGGGAATATAACCCTAAAGTTCCAACTGTTAAGTTCACCAAGACTCAGGGGATATGAAATGATGTCCAAAGTTATTAGGTATCTGATCTCTCTAGATATCTAATCTCTAGCAAAAATTAAATTATTTGTTGCGCATTAAAAATTTTGATCCAGTTTTCATATTTTTTCTGTGTTTTTTGCCATCAGTTTCATTATAAATGTAGGTAGTTGGAAAATACCGAAGACAACCAGATAACTTGGACAAACTGCTGGTTGTAGGGAAAATAGAAGGTAAAAGACCACGTGGGCGATCACCTACCTGCTGATCTGACCAAATAAAAGCCATAACAGGATTTCGTATTGCCACTGCCCTGAGGAAAGCCGAAGACATGGGGGTATGGAGGTGACTCGACATTCGACTGCATCAAAATATTTCAGGACAAACACGACTATTAGGGATAAAGAGGACGATTAAGAAGAAAAATAATTGTACACTGTGTGTGTGTGTGTGAGAGAGACGAGTTAAAATATGTGGGTAGTCGAAAAATCACAATTCTGTCAACGAGCTTTAAAAATACGCCTAGTGCTAAAACGCGCGGTAAAGTACACCTGACGATGGTAAGCGGAGAAGCGTCCACATAGAATGTCGACTGACGAAATAATCCCTCGCTAGTCGACACAGTTATACCGGCCTTTTTGAACCGGGTATACACTAGATACAAGTTATACAAGTCGTCGACACAGTTATACCGGCCTGTTTGAACCGGGTATACACTAGATACAAGTTATACAAGTCGTCGACACAGTTATACCGGCCTGTTTGAGCCGGGTATACACTAGATACAAGTTATACAAGTCGTCGACACAGTTATACCGGCCTGTTTGAACCGGGTATACACTAGATACAAGTTATACAAGTCGTCGACACAGTTATACCGGCCTGTTTGAACCGGGTATACACTAGATACAAGTTATACAAGTCGTCGACACAGTTATACCGGCCTGTTTGAACCGGGTATACACTATATACAAGTTATACAAGTCGTCGACATAGTTATACCGGCCTGTTTGAATCGGGTATACACTAGGTACAAGTTATACAAGCCGACGATAGTTTAGTTGGGTATAGAACGGTCTGCCGTGACAATGCCCGGAGGCTCAAAATCAAAGGCACGCATCTCAGACTTTTCGAAGTTACGTGTGTATTAATTATCAATTATCGTTCGCTTTAACGGTGAAGAAAACCTACGTACCTGAGAATTCTCCATAAGAATTTCGAGGGTATGTGAAGTCTGCCCGCACTAAGCCAGCGTGGAGGACTAAGGCCTAACCCCTCTCAGTAGTAGAGGAGGATGTGCTCAGCAGTGGGCAGTATATAATACAAGGCTGATTGCATTGCATACACAGGATGATCCCGGAACGCGACACACGTCGGCTGCTATGGCGTGTTTGTCGCTATGGTGGTCGGTATCCAATTGGATTTAAAATATATCCTACCATCAGTATTGTTTACCCTAATTGAAGCGAAGTCCTAACGATTCAACGATTATAGACATTTCAAAACAATATTCTTTAAAGTATCACCGAAAAGAGATAGATGTCTGCTTTATTTATGGGTGCTAGGCCTTAAAATCTAATCAGGCTCAAACTTTAGGGATATTAAAGTGGCAAAATATGGAACTAGATCCATTAAAAAAATATTTTTAGACCGAATTAAATAAACAAAATATTGTTTACATTCTCAACTCGCCAATTTCGGTTATTGCATCCGAACCATACATGTTGTATGTGAAACGCAATTATTTTGATGGTTATGTCGTGCATAAAATTGTCACTGTCAAATTCGTAGTGTAGCAGCCATTTTGAATTGCCAAATAAAGGCTGTAATTTATTTTACCACTTCTGCTAAAATTAACGTTTATTCGATATGGTCTTTGGTGTAGTAGCAGTATAATCTGAGTTTAGAAAGAGAAGCCCAGGGTTCGATTTCCAAGTCAATTACTTTTACTAACTATAAACTATCGGGAACAAAGACTTGATACTGAGCAGTAAAACTTGATAAGTAAATCACTTTGCCATGGGAACTTGGAGATTCGAGCATGGGACTTCAGGGTTATAGAAATGATGACAAAATGTAAGCCCGGAGTTTCTTTCTGCCTTTCTTCTTAAGGTGGTCATCGCTTAGATAGCTAGTAAGAGGCTGGTAGGTTAGCTAGGTTACGGTTTGTATTGTACTCACCGGTAAGGATCGCGACGCGTTCCTCCCATTATTTTTCATGAAATTAATAATCTTTTTTTTATCTCCTCTTTCCTGCCAGCCAGAGCTTGGCTTTTTTATTTATTTTTCATTGATTTTATTCTCTATAAAAATGTCTGTAGTTATATAAGTGGCTTTTTGTAATAATAATTAATATCAAACAAATGTATCTAGACTTATCATAAGTGCAACTATATTCGCCCACGTGATGAATAAAATATTTTTTTTTGTATAAACAATCTCAACATAAATTACTTACCTTAGTAAATTAAACAAAGAGCTTTTGACAACGCCAAAATTAAACCTGTTTGCTTAGATAATAACCGCCACGAATCACACCGGGGAACAAACAACGCTAAATCAATACAAACATTTGCCTTTTAGCGAAATGTAGGGATTACTCTGAAACTCCACCGATGTACGTTATTTGTATAAATTAATTTTATCCTTGCTACGATCTGACATTTCTAGCACCTACTGGAGTGTTTGGGCTTGTGTGATGTTCACTGGCGGGTTGTAATTTGTACTCCATGTGTATTTACTGCCGCGTGATACTTGATTGTAACTCATAATCCCTACAACTGCATGCACTTTCACATTTATGACAAAGTGAGATAATACACCAAACTACAGATGATCAAAAACCCAAAAAGTAAAACTGGGAGTTTTGGTGAAAATATTCGTTATTCATGAATAATTTTTGGCACAATGTTAACAGAAGTTGGCGATGTGGTTTCATTTATTAACAGAATGTCAAAATATGGCAAAAACACGACACGACTCCGTTTCGTTTTATTGTGATTGGTTGAGAGACTAACACGTGACTGTCATTGGTCTCTCGATCAATCACAAACATTAAAATTAAAAGACGTCGTCATACGAGTTGCATCTTTTTGCCATATTCTAAACCCGCTGTGTAACTCTTCCCTAAAGTTTCGGCGAAATCGTGTGAAAACACGTCTTCTTAATCCTATATTATGATTTTTATACCTACATGTTAAGGGCCATGTAGTGCCTGGACAATGATTTTATTATCAAATCCTGCTTTCGACTGTTTCTTTTTCAATCTATACTAATATTATAAAGCTGAAGAGTTTTTTTGTTTGTTTGAACGCGTTAATCTCAGGAACTACTGAACCGATTTTGAAAATTCTTTCACTAATAGGAAGCTACTTTACTCCTGAGTGCTATATACAACTTTTTATCCCGGAAATATATTTTTGTCCCGGAAAAACTTTTTCACGCGGGCGGAGCCGCGAGCACTAATAGTGTTTCCATAAAAATAAAATCATCTCTTCATCACTTTTCTCTAAAAAATATTAATATTATCTTTAAGTAGAAGGTTATACCCAAAACTGTTCATAATTAAACGAAATTTCGGGTAAATAATTTGGTAAAAAAAACCTAAACTGACACGTCCATTACGGTTCGTGCAATTAAAAATATTATGCTTTGCAAATATTCATTTCATGGAATTGTATAGAGTTGTTAATATTGTGCAATACAATATTTATGAGACAGTTTAAATATCCTTTTTTACTGGTGGGGGATACTTGTATCCGCCTGGAGAGCCATCACCGTGCACAAGCGTAGACTAATATAGAAATTATACTGAAATACTCGTATAAAGAAATCCTGATTTAATATGACATAAAACCTGATTAACTTGCTTACAAACCCTGCTTATTATCCTTTTTTTTTGTTCGTGGATAAAGTAACTTATTACTACCGCCCAGCCTTCAAGGGGGCGACTGAGCGGTTAAGTTGGGTTCACCGAGGCTTACGACCCGGCGTTGAGCCGCCCGGAGAGATGGAAAACGTCGGGTGACCGCCGAGCCGAGTTTCTAACCCATATACAACACACGGCATACCAACCAAAACTCCGCGGTGGGCATCTTCGGTGCATTAGGGACGGCTGCGGGCTTCCTCCGACTCACGTCTAAATTGTCGTCCGCAACCGCCCCTGCGCGTACCGCTACTGCGGTCCGTCTCCTGTTATGGGGGGGGGGGGGGGGGGGCAGAGGAACAAAACTGTTTTCTCGATCATTTTTATTTGGTGGAAAAGCTTTATAACCAGTTGGCACACTTGCCTTCGCAATTCTTAGGTAGGTAACCCACATTGAAAACGTGTCATTCTTTAACGGACTCAATTATTCGGTAAAATTAAAGGCAAATATTATTTTACGAATTCTAACAGCTCAATATACATCCGTATCATAAACCCACATTTCTAAAAAAATGCAAGACGTTTATATCTTTAAATGTCACGGTCTTAATTAGTATGAAAATATGAAAAAACTTTGGATAATAAAGCCGTTTAAGGGTTAGAATTAACTTCTTTGCAAAGCCGTTAATACTAAAGATAATCAGTTTGATGAATACCATTTGAATAATTAAAATATAATTTGAAATTTATTCAGGATTGAGTGTATAATGAACGTGGACCCCCGTGGAAGGGCCGAGATAATGAATATTAGGCAGGCTTAATTATCTATGATTATTGTATTTTTAATAGAAAAAGATGGCGTAGTCAATGTCTATGCCTCTAAAAAAATCGTGAGCATGACGTGTCTTAACGCCAATTAATCGCTAGGATGTGTCATTTCCGTACACTTTTTGTTGTCTATTAGCGTTCACGTTTTTTTATACTCGGTATGTGACCCCCCGCACGTGGTGGTAGGGAATAGCGTCCATAAAGCGTAGCGACTGACTAGAGATGTTGCCTCGAAGTCGATACAATTATGCTGGCCTATTTGAAGGATACAGGCTGATCCCAGAACGCGACACCTGAGCCACTGTGGCGGGTTTTATACCTTGTGTGCCGTGGTCACTGCCCCGATGGCGTAGTTGTATTGCCTATGCGTTGCGAGTACGATTTGCGCGCTGAGGTCCTGGCTTCGAATCCCGAGTTGAACCTTAAACATTGTTCCTCGGATTTTCCATCTTAAAAGTTACTCAGGCGCATCTCGAAGTCAGGAAGTTGGCTGTGTGGTAACCCCGTGCCTCGGAAAGAACGTAAAGCCATTGGCCCTGCGCCTGATCTCTCTCCGGTCATGTCGGATTGCTGTCTCTTCGGACTATGAGAGTGAAGGAATAGCGAATGCACCTCTGTATTGCGCACACACTTGTACATTATAATATCTCCTGCGTACCTGGCTGATCTCCGTTGAGATTGGCCGCCGTGGGCGAAACTAGCTAGGATGATTCCTTTTTTTTACGGTGGTCGCTATCCGGGTAGATATAAATATCCTAGCATCAGCTATTGTATTGCCTAACCTCGGAATTGTAGTCAGGACCTACTGATTCAATATTACACTGCTACTAAACCAAGAATCCAAAAGTTTTATTGTTAAACGAATACTTTAACCATATTTTTTATGGCATTGAATGGCAAGGCGAGCATGCCGTTCGCCTGATGGTAAGCGATACGACCACCCATAAACACTAGTAACACCATCCAGCACCTTGAGTTACATACTGTGTGGCATTCCTCTGCGCTCGTCATCCTGAGACATAAGATGTTAAGTCTTATTATGTTCAGTAGTTACACTGGCTACAATGTCCTTCAAACTAAAACACAACAGTGCATGCACACTGCTGCTTGGCGGTAGAAATAGACATTGCGGTGGTACCCACCCAGACGGACTCCTACATATGAGAGACCTACCACCAGTAAAATACATATCCATTAATTATTATGTAGCTTGTTAGTAAATTTGCGGTGGACATAATTAGTTTAAAACGAATCACAAGCCTATTAGACATTTCTGGATATCTCTAGAATTAAAAATCATAGTTCCAGGATTGATGTTGGAAAATTTTAAGGATTTTTTTAAGGATGCAGATGAACTTTTCAAATCACAGATTCAAACTCTACTACTAAGGCACCTCGAACTTTAGTATACTTATACGGTTTCATAGTTGAGTAGACTTGCGAGGAATCATGGTAATTACCTCTCGCTTTTACTGTTAAGGAAACAGGCCGGAATGCCTAAAACACTCAATAGTATAGGAAACTCGTGCCTAGCAGTGGGACAGTATAAACATTTAATAAATGAAGGTAAAAGTCAAAAGAAATCCTATAATTATTCAATTTGCGCAAAAATACCACATTAAAATGAAATAAATCTGAATCACAATGGGCAGGTTACAAAAGGCTTTTATCAAAAGGGAAAAATGGCCTCCAAATTGAAGGATATAAGAAGACGTTTTGTCAATATTAAAAAAATCCTCGACGCCACGAGAATTCTACGGATTCCCGTGGTATTAAAAATCGGGGTATTTTATACCTGCTTGTGATTGGCATTTGAGTTTTTGATTTATTCGATTCAATTTTATGTATGACTTCTATATAAAATACAGTATCCTTAGCGTCGGCCGTCCTTCAAGGTGGACAGACGACTTAATAAAGGTCGCAGGAACACGCTGGATGCAGGACGCTTTTGACTTTCGGGGAGAAGGCCTCCCCGAAAGTTCACCAGTGGATGTCATGTAGCTGATCATGATAATGATAACGCTTAGCACGAGATTAAGCACTATCGTATAGTTAACGTAAAGCTGTGATTCCGCAGAACGCGGCAAGTGAAGTCCTGTCGGGGGTCATTTGCTGTCGTCTGCGGAAACGGTCTCATACAATTTAATACTGCATAGTAATGCCGTCTGCCGCCACGTCCTACGGGATCACAGTTTAAGGGTTTCGGCTACGTAAATTTTTGGAACAGCGCCCCGGTGAGCGTATTTGGACAGCGTGAACGTTGCGCGCGTATGCACTTGAATAGTAAACCGAGAAAGCATAGACAAGCATGTGTCAAAATGTATGGAAAATGTCAGCAAGTGTCTCTTCTTTGACGTATGGTATCGTCCAATGCGTTCACTTATAAGATACGATACAATTACTATAAAATACTCGGTACACAGACTAGCAAAATTTTTGCATTAGGCACCGTGTTTGATTTCCAAGTTTGGTGAAATTTTGTGTCTTATACAATTTGCCTGACGCCCAGTGGGTGGACGTCTGGCACCCAGTAGTAAAAGCTATGCCTAAATATATGCTGTAAGAACCACAGTTCTTACAGTATATATTTAGGCATAGCTTTTACTTACTAGTACTCCCTAGTACTACTAGTACTCCCGCAGTATATCTTCGTCCACCAGGGGTTGCCACAGCAGATGATTCTCCTACAAGAAATAACCTATTAAAGATAAGGTCATAAAAGTATTTGCCTGAATGTCTCGATGGCTTAATTGTAATACGTTCGTGGTGTAGGGTGTACATAGTGTTAGGAATAGGATAATTTACAAAGGCATCTTGGCTATGGCCCTTGGTAAAATATAGATTGACGAGATTACTATCTCTCAGGGAGTCACAATAGACTTTTAGGATAAAATAATTTTCAAAATTAGCGCAATAATAAGTATCTAAGTTTTTTTTTAGTTTTAATCTTTGAAATTTGGTGGAAGGGGTTATTGCCAAATAACAGTAATATCAAACTGTGACATCACCGAGTGTCACCGGCCATAACCTGCGTGCGTGCGAAAGAGATAACGCGATATTGTTAGAACGTCCCCACTTTTGTTCACGATAATATTTCAAATATGAAAAACTGCCTTATTTTTCAACCAATCTTGATGCTGATTTCACAGAAAAAAAATCTTTTTCATATTTTTTTTACATGTTATAAAATAAAGTACCAAATAGAACTTAAGAAACCACCCTATTATGCAAGCGTATTCGAATGTGACGTTTAGTTGCTAACCTGCCAATTTAGCTTGTACGAAACTTTGTCTGCCGAATATTTCTTGCACACTTTCTTGTATAAAGTCTTAAACATTCAGTTTTTGTTTAAAACTCTGAGCTTTTTGCAAACTTTACTGCGTCACCCAGACACCTGTGACGCAGAAAAACTTATGAAACTGGGCTTAAACTGACCTTATCTTAAAAAAGTTTGGCTTTTTTTGCCAATGCGCAGTTTTTCAAGTTTGACAGACATTGTGTAGTTTCTGGAGGCCGTATTACTACATTAGACTCAGTTTCGGTGGCGTAGTTGTATTACGGTACGACTGCAAGGCTGAGGTCTCTAGTTCCATCCAGGTCGGGCAAAATAAAATTAGATTTCTCTATTCAGTGTCATCCCTATCACATCATGGGACGAAATAGGTACGCACGGCAAAAAGTGGTTGCATTAGTTGCGCGTCTGCCTACCCCTTCGTGGATAAGCGTGAGCGTATGTATGTAACTCAGTTTCGCTCTTAAGTGCGATGTAACCCTTAATTTAGATACTTGCCGAGTAGAGACGATTATTCACGATGACGAGTGTAAAATCTTATTCGGGCGTGTTAGAGACTTATAATTCATAGGCATACTTCACGAAAATTACAGCGAATTATTCGTCAACAGTCTAAGTGAAAAGATAATACTTTATGAATTCAAAGGCAGCATATTAAAATCTTTGCTATTTAATAAACACATATCAATAATGTTACTTGAAAGCCAAATTATGATAGCGATTATGTAATTCTTTTCACTTTAAGAGCTATGTTTAATTTATTAATCGGCGCTGATTTAGCTGGCATTTTTTTTAAATAAAAGGTCAAGTTTTGGCAATTATTTATGTATCTTAAATGTTTACTTAAGCTCCTACTCAAATATGAGATTGGTTTTCTAGTATGAGCTTAAAGGTTTGTAAGATCTTTCTTTCTTGTTTTCAGTGTTTGGAGGCGATATAAATATATTATGTTCAGCATCTTAAGGTCTTCGTTCTTTAATAAAAAGATAAACAACATCTCAAACGATATCTTAAGTCATTCCATATGACAGATTTTGAGAGCTGACTTTTATGTATTAAACAGCGCCGATTCCGTTGACATCAAGCGCTCAAATTTTGTTTACTGAATATTTCAATATCCTATTTTTTTACTTAAGATCCTACTCAGAGATGAGATTGTTTTAATAATAAGGCCCATAGTAAACAGTTATCTGTTAATCTAACAGATTTTGTAAAAAAATCTATCGATGCGTATCTTTAGAGGTAGCAATAAATTCTTTAATCCTACTTCCTACTAATATTATAAAGGCGAAAGTTTGTAAGAATGTATGAATGTTTGGATGTTTGGATGTATGGATGTAAGGATGTTTGTTCCTCTTTCACGCAAAAACTACTGAACGGATTTCGATGAAATTTGGCACACGGGTAGATCATGTCCTGGATTAACACAAAGGCTTCTTTTTATCCCGGGAAAATATAAACCGGGACTTTTATCCCGGAAAAACTTTTTAATGCGGGCGGAGCCGCGGGCATAAGCTAGTTCATTATGAAGATAAAACAACCTTGAAACTTTTTACATAAAATATTGAATCGGAGCCTTCAAAGTTTTACCGTGGAATTTCCTTTAATAAAACGTTGAATTAAGTTCACTGTTCATATCATGCGAAATCGCCGTGATTCCGGACAGAGGACCGGATATTTCGCGTTACATTTGCAGAAATTCCGGTGACTTCGATCTTTGCTATTTTCACTAGAATTTTCTATGTATGTTTTGATCTTCTTAAAATTTGCTGCAGTATATAATGTTATTGGATAATAGTTTTATTTTGGTTTTGAGGTTTTACGTTCGATTTCTCTTACATAAATGGAATTAGTTCGTTGAATATTTCAATTCTGTAGTTTGTGCCTTTGCATCCTATGGAAATAAAACAAGAGTATTTAAGTATAAAATGTTGAACTTATGGTGAAGTGGGGGTAAAATTATCCCCAAAAAATATACCTATATCCATCTTATATAATCTAATCTAATATATAAAATTCTCGTGTGGCGGTGTTTGTTGCCAAACTCCTCCGAAACGGCTGAACCGATTTTGATGAAATTTTACATCCCCACTTGGTAGGTCTGAGAATAGGTTCTTATCTATTTTTCATCATTCTAAATGATAAGGGTGGCCCACCCCAATTTTTTTTATTTTCTGTCAGAATTTTTCATTTTATTTCTTTTATGATTAAAAAATACATGCAACCCTACATTTCCTACGTTCTTCCATCATCCCCTTTTTTAATAGCGATATCTGTAACTTATATATTCTCTGATCAGTTATCCCGCTAGGCGTCTTTTTTTTTCGCGGAGAAAGTGACTTATTACTACCAGCTAGGCGTCTGGCGGTGTCATTTCTCATTCAGTAGGTACCTAAACAGCTTGGAGTAGGGAACACGTACTTACAATAATTTACTCATGTTTTCTACTAAACTAAATCTCTAAAAAGAATTTATATGGCAAAACAACGTTTGCTAGGTCAGCTAGTAAAATTATAAAAGCGAAAGTTTGTAAAAATCTTTGGATGTTTGTTTGAAGTAAACGCAGAAACTGGACAGATTTTGATAAAATTTTGCACACGCGTAGGTCATGTCCTATATACATATGCTACTTTTATCCAGGTAATTTTCTCCCATGGTAAATAATGGATATTTTAAATCTAATTCTTGAAATAGAGGGCGCTGACATCGTCCTGTTTTTTATGGACATTTGTAGCGGGAAAAGATTGCACGCGGGCGAAGCCGTGACCAACACCTAGTGTCATAGATCTAAAGGGTATCGATCGTGAAACAATGCAAGAGATCTTTGCTTATTGGGGCATAAGGTAATAAAGCTTACGAAAGAGTACAGCTAACTCTTATTATAGATTATTTTTAATTTCATAACGAAAAAAGGAAAGAGAATGATTTATCATTCGTTAAGGTTTAATTAGAGTCGTGGAAATTTAAAAATATAGAACAAATGTTTTCCTCAATTTAAAGTTATGCCATAAAGACATTTTCCAAGTCGATGTTTTTGTGTAATTTTAGGTCTGCAGGTGATTTTTGAATTATTAGACTGTCTTGCTGGGGTAGTTGTATTAGGTGTGGTATGAACTGCTGGCCAACCCGCACTAGGCCAGCGTGGTGGACTAAGACCTAAACCCTCTCAGTCGTAGAGGAGGCCCGTGCTCAGCAGTGGGCAGTAATATAATACAGGGCTGATTGCATTGCATGTACTGCTGAGGTATCAAGTGTGTGTGTATGTGTTTAAATTGTGTGACCAATGTATTTACTAAGAATTACGAGGCGAACGTAACGTGTTGTGTTGTCTACAGGACTATTTTTTTTTTTCTTTAATAAATCAGTATTAATAGTTTTATATTTAATTGAATGCATTCAAAGAATCTCATACCTAAAGACTGCAAACGCATGATATAGGTACTTAACAAAGTTCTAGATGACATTGCGACTTATACGCTCGTGTATGTGCTGACGTCGTTTTTCAGCGGTCATGAAAAACTACGTAGACAATAGCTAGACAATCTGAAGTATCGATAAACAATCATAAATATAGTCTTCTACAATAAATTCTTGTGTCCTGCGAACGTAGCAAATGTGCTGACTAGCTCTTAGACGCGACTTTGATCGATATTTTATTATGAACGTGGATGAAGAATGACAATGGACTAACAAGGTTATTTATATATTCTAAAACAAAGCTTACATATAAAACAACTTAAAAACACAGATTACATAAATAATGACATTTATTACTAGTTTTCACAAATATAAATGAACCGCACCATTAACTACATATCATATGATGACAGAAAAATTTATAATTAATAAATGATATTTATTTAATTAATAACTGAGATAAAATAACTTCATCATCATCATCGACATCACCAGTCACAAGTGGTGATGGTATCCTGGCGGTAGGTCTCTCATATGTAAAAGTCCGTTTGGGTGTATTACAAAGTACTGTGTGGCATTCCACTGCGCTCGTCATCCTGAGACATAAGACGTTAAGTCTCATGATGTCCAGTAGTTACACTGGCTACAATGCCCTTCAAACCGAAACACAACAATGCATGCACACTGCTGCTTGGTGGTAGAAATAGACATTGCGGTGGTACCTACCCAGACGGAATCTTACATATGAGAGTCCTACCACCAGTGTTATAGGTGTGTATATTGTGGCTATAGGTTCGCCCCTATCACATACGGAACATTTGCGCCTCTGCCTACCCCTTGGGGATAAATACACTACGTATTTTTTCTTAAGTAACACATTTAATTACAACATTCTAACCATTTTTACATGGCCTTTCGTTAAATAAAGTTGTGCATGCTAAAATTCTTGGCGTTAATATTTTATCCGACGCCTTAGAACATTTTAATTTAGCCCCGGTAAATCGCGAGGTCGTTCCGCTGCGATATTGTGTTTATTAACACACTTCTCTGGTAAATTGGATTACACGGAATTTTTGAGCACAAAGCCATGGGAATTTGCATCTTCTTTCAGCTTTTATCTTAGTCTTCTACTGATGGTAGGTCTCTCGTACACGCCGGGCCGCCTGGGTAAGTACCACTGTAATGTCTACTTCTACCGCCAATAGCCACTTTACCAATAAAAATATAAAATCTTATTTTTAGCACAGAAGTCAATCTCTCCTGGAGGATCCATTTCAAATATATTATTTCTGAGATCGACCTGAGTATCGAACCACTGAGTCCACAGTCCACATCCAATACGGTGCTACTAGTCCAAATTAATTAGTACAATTAAGTAAACACAGACATACACTCTGGCTACCACTTCGGAGTAAAGGACGTGTCCTTTACTCCGAAGGGGTAGCCACAGGTGCAACTAGTGTACCCACTTTTCCCCGTGCGTATTCCGTCCCATGATGAGATAGAAGACGATACTATCACCATTGGGACACAAATTACAGACTCCGCGCTGATACTGAGTAGAAAATGTAAATCCGTACGGACCAAATTGTAAATCTAAACCATTTTCGAATCTACCAGAATACACACAAAAACATAAAGTGCTGTAGGGCGAAGCGCGACCTTCGACGCGCCATTAGAGGCACGCGCCACCGGCCCCCCGGCCGGTACCACCGCTATGTCCCTGCATTTTAAATCTGTAAAAACTTCCAAAATATTTAATTAAGTTACATGTTGAAAAGAGCCATATTGATCTATATTAAATGCATAATGTATTTAAGGTACTTAATTGGATAAGGATTAACACCGTATTGCTTAAAACTGCTTCGTAAATAAGCCACTATTTCTCGTAAAAAGTAAATGATAAAAAATGGTTATTGTGGGTTATGTCTAAGAGATAGACATATATCATCTGGGACTTTTTTGTAGACCCTTTTAAGGTGTACAATACTGTAGTACATTATTTTGATCTATCTCGTAGGGTTAAGCCAGCGTTTGCAATGTAAGCGCAAAAAAAATATATTTACATCACATTAGAAACCTCTAAAATTATCGATGCTCTCTACTATATTATGCAAGTATTATACATGTCGGGACAGGAAGGAAGTATAAAAAGGAATTATGATTTTTATTAATCTCATTGAGGGTGTCTGAATATATTAAGTCGGGTAAGATAAAATAATAATCGTGCGACAAACCAGTCGGTATGTCGAACTCGTAGTGGGAGTTACAGTTGGGTGTATAAAAAGAGTGCCGAATCATTTGAAGCAACTAGTACGGTGCAGATCACTAATAAGTGGTAACTATGGTGGTTTCCATATCAGTCAGTGCTTAGTAAAGCGGTTACTATGTTATTTCGAGTTGTTACTAGGTGAGTTGATTATAATCACTTAACCAAACGGTTAAGTAATTGCCTCAATATGCAATGTTATAATAACCAAAGTTAATAATGAATCCTGACGTGGTATTGTACTCTGTGAACAGTTTATTACGCAATAATTGACCAACGAACAATAAATAGCGAGTTAAAGAGAATTCATTTGTGACTTTTATTATGTGAACCTACGTGTATCAAATTCAAATTCAAATTCAAATCATTTATTCAGTAATTAGGCCCCTAAAGGCACTTTTACACGTCATTTTTCACAAAGTTTTACTTTAAGATTCTACCAGTGCTTCGGAAAAGCCCACTGACCTGAGAAGAAGCACCAAGAAACTCAGCGTAGGTCTTTTGTCATTTTTTTTTTTAAATATATATTTTACAATTTACAAATTACAATATTACTTCAATTTTAAAGATGGATATTAAGTGCGAAAATTAACGGAAAGTACCTAAGTGAAACAACCACCTACATGTTTAATTTTAAGTAAAAAAATAAAAAATAAAGTCAACCATCAAACGGAGCAGACCAGTCCACACAAGCAGCACCCGTTCACGAGTATGACGCATGTGCCAGCCATCGGCCTCCTCAACCATGTTACAGGGAAGTGACCGACCCGGCACACGACGCCGCCGCAAGCACAGACATTAAAGCGAGCGTGACTACTCAGATTGTGGCTAACCAACAGAAAAGAGATGCAACAAAGCGGTATATCAAATGAGTAACGTAGTATATTAACAAATATACTCTTAGGACTACCCGGGAAAGTCGCACATATCCATCTGTCACAAATCACTTAAGCTAAATACAATCGATCTTATCCTTGCGTAGCGAGCAACTATTCCCATGGGTTTTTGTCATTAAAATAGTCGTCGACAGTATAGTAACCCTTTTTTAATAATTTGTTTTTAATAAATTGCTTAAATTTGTTCAAGGGTAAATTTAAGACAGTTGGTGGTATTTTATTATAAAGTTGTATACTCAGTCCCACAAACGAACAACGTACCCTGTGCAATCGGTGAACTGGTACTGTTAATTTATCTTTATTTCTAGTATTAACATTATGATGATCACTATTTTTACTAAAACATGCAATGTTTTGTCTTACATACATAATATTTGCTAAAATGTATTGTGATGCAACTGTCAAAATGCCTATTTCTGTAAAGCGTTCCCTAAGAGAAACTCGTGCCCCTAAGTTATAAATAGCTCGTATAGCTCTTTTTTGTAATATAAAAATTGTTTCAATGTCAGCGGCTCTGCCCCAAAGTAAAATTCCATAGGACATAACACTGTGAAAATAACTAAAATAGACAAGCCTAGCAGTGTTGACATTGGTCAACTGTCTCACTTTGCGTATCGCAAACGCCGCTGAGCTGAGTTTCCCCGCCAGGCAAGTAATTTGAGCGTTCCATTGAAGTTTAGGGTCCAATGTTATTCCCAAGAAAACTGCTGAATCGACTGGTTTCAAAGATTCATTATTTAAAAATAAGTCTAACGTTTGCTTTTGGACGTTAGGCAACGTAAAACGAATGCATTTGGTTTTCTTTGCGTTCAATAACAGATTATTGGTAGTAAACCAATCTAAGATTTGCGACAGTGCACTATTTACGTCGTCAAAGTTTGTTTTGTTACGGTCAATCTTAAATACAAGAGAGGTATCATCGGCAAATAGCACAATATCACACATACCTCCAACGAAGAAAGGCAAGTCGTTAATGTAAATCAAAAATAACAAAGGACCTAGAATCGAGCCTTGTGGAACCCCCATATGCACTGGGGAACCAGAAGACTTGACTCCATTAACATCGACGCACTGTGATCTATCACTAAGGTAAGATGCTATTAAATCCAGAGCAGTATCTCTAATGCCATAATGGCGTAGTTTACAGAAGAGTGTGGCATGTTCAACGCAATCGAAAGCTTTAGATAAGTCACAAAAAATACCAATTGCGTTTTGCGAATTTTCCCAGGCATCAAAAATGTGTTGTAGAAGAGCAACACCGGCATCAGTAGTTGACCGACCTTTACTAAATCCAAATTGTTGACTGTGCAATAATTTGTTTGTTTTAAAATGTTGTAATATTTGATTTAGTATAATTTTTTCAAATATTTTACTCAGTGCCGGTAATATAGAAATAGGCCTAAAATTACTAGGGTCACTTTTATTACCACTTTTAAACAAGGGTATTATTTTGCTATATTTCATGAGGTCTGGGAAACTGCCCTCATCAACACATTTATTAAATATTAGTGCTAGATTTGGGGCGATAATATAAATAATATTACTAACTAAACTGACTGAAATTCCCCATAAGTCAGAGGTTTTTTTTTGGTTAATTGACTTAAAAGCATTTACTACGTGGCCAGGATTTATATGCCTAAAGCAAAAGGTTACCGAGCACTCATTTATATTATTTTTTAAAAGTAATTCAGCTTTAGATGGGCATGAATTCAAAGAACTTGTAGTGGTTATAGGTATACTACTAAAAAAGTTATTAAAAGATTCAGCTATGTGAACGTTGTCACGGATGATTTTATTATCAACGTTCAATTCAAAATTATGATCGCGTAGCTGAGTCCGTCCAGATTCGGAATTAATAATATCCCAAGTTGTTTTTATTTTATTATTTGACTTTTCTATTTTTTTACTTATGAACAATGATTTTGCAGCAAGACAAGCCTTTTTAAAAACTTTAGAATAATTTTTAACATAAGTAACAAAGGACGGGTCATGCTTATATCGCCTCATACCATATAACTCATACAGTCGAGCTCTACTTCTATGTAAACCTACAGTAGCCCAATCACAAAACTTGGTCTTTATTGTCCCATTTACAGATTTCAATTTAAATATCTTATTAAATTCTGTATTTATTAAGTTAAAAAGGTCACCATAAAGTCTATTTGGGTGGCCCTCTGACTCTATTTTGGTAACCTTAGAAAAGATACTCTCTTTAAACCTATCTAAGCGATTAGCAGTATATAGTCTGCTTGTAATTGTGATATGAGACAGTTTATTCTGTTTTGAGACACAGAATACTGCTTTTTGACCACAGTGGTCAGATGTTAAATCACTCAAATTAGCTCTACACAGACATTGACAGCTGCAGAAAATGTTATCAAGACAAGTTGCTGTGGTAGCTGTGATTCTAGTAGGCTCACAAAATAAATTTTTCATGCCAAAGTACATAAATAGATTAATGAGCCTATCCTTTAAGGGTGACTGTTCCAATAAATTAATATTAAAATCACCACATACTATTATATGCTTATTACTAGAACCTATACGTTTTAGAGCATCTTCCATAATACCTTCAAATACATTCAGATTGCTCGAGGGTGGGCGGTACACACAAACTATAATATGTTGCTCAAGCTCAACACAGGACAGTTCAGCAGTGCGCTCAATAGAAAGTTCTAAAATATCTTTGCGTTCCTTACACTTAATACTGTTATTTACAAAAATTAGTGAGCCACCATGTATTGCTGTCTTTCTTATGAACGCACTTTTTACAGAGTAATGGCTGTTATTAAATATCATCTGATGAGTCTGTAGCCAATGCTCCGTGACACAAAGAATATCAATTTTATGATTTTCTATAAATAAATCTATTTCTAATTGTTTGCCAGATAAGCCTTGTATATTTTGGTGAGCTACAGTTAAAACAAATTGCTTATCTGTTGTCTCACCTAATAGTTTAAACTATTGGGTGTGTCAAAAACTGCATTAGTAGTACTACTAATGTTAATATTAGATTTACTAATGTCATTTTTTATATTTATATTAATATTATAGGCTACCAAAGTAGCAATTGTCTTCTTAAATCTAACAGGCAGATACATAGTATCTTTTGTCAATTTATAATTCTGTATAAATTTATTAATGTCAAAATAAAAAATATTGTCACTATGACGACATGTCAAATTATGTATATATGTATTAAGATCATATATGTGCCTATTTTGTGAATCGGTTAAGTTCTTTCCATATGGTAAGGCACATAATAATAATTTGCATTTAGACTGCTGTTGGATAGTCAATAACTTATCCAAAGATTGCATTAATTCTTTTTTATTTATATTAAGACTACTACCAAACAGCAGCACAACTTTGGTCAATGGGTCTAAATTAGTTGGTTGCAACTTATCTACTAATTGACTGTAACTGGCCCCAGGAAAACAATTATTAATAAGTTTATGATCGTTCATACTATTATGTAAAAATGAACCAAAATCTTGTCCTAACCTATCTGATAAAATAACAGTTTTATAGACTTTTTTTGATGAAAGATGACACTGACTATCTGATACATGTGAAATATGATGTGCCCCTATAACCGGTGTATCTGCTAGCTGTGGGGACAAATCTTGTGATGTGTTATTACAATTACAATGCATAATATGATTACTTGTCAATGAGTCAAGTCTGTCCATATTGTAATTGCTCATTTTTACTAATTCATTTGCAGCCAATATATGTTCTCTGATTTGGTTCTGAGAATCCTCATAGTTGCTAGTCACTTTTTGTAGATCTAGCTTGAGTTTTAATATCTCAGATTCCAATTGTTGAGTGTCCCTATCATAGACATATTGGTTATTTTCAAGCTGATTATAATATGATTTAGTTTTTCTAATTAACTGAGAACGCTCTTTTTTTAAAGTAATAATTTTACTTGATGCATGTTGGTTTCTAATGCATTTCATGTTTTTTTTTTATAATCTTATTAATTTTTATATATTTTTTGAGCTTGTTATGGCTACTGAATTGAACCGGTTTAGTTTTTAAACATAAGTCATCATCCAGAGTACATATTCTGCTACTATTATTGGATAACAATTCATCATACAGGCTCTGCGTGGCATATCGATATCGGCCGCCACTCTGTCTCCGACATCAGAAGTGGGATGAGCCTATTCCCGCAGATATGTGAAATGCAATTAATGGTACTATGGAGAAGCTATTTAAGTACCCGCAATTTACATGAAGAAAAAAATTGCATTGAGTAATGTCGGAATAAGAACAAGACTACAACGTGAATAGTGACAACGTGTGAAATATAACTATCGCATGGTCATTTGTGATTTTATGTGCATACGACTTCGAATGAAAGAGAATCGCGTGTGTACCGCGATTGAACTGTTGGTGTTCAAATGTTCCTGTTGGTGCTCAAGCGTTCCGGTAGATGTGCTGCCGTATGGTGCGTCGTAGTTGGTGTCCCAGACATGACTGTACGGTTGTCTAGTACCGGTTGATGCTAACTATTGCATCGCGTATCATGTGTGGCTATATATGAAGACAGATATGCTTACTGCAGCACTACAGGAAGTTTGGTATCGTATGACCCATAATCCTTATTTTAAGGTTATGGTTTCCTTTATTATTATTTTTTGGTTATCTTTAAAAATATTGGAATTTCGTTTAGTAGTCATGTACCTAGTTCTTGTACGTAACAATCTATTTGTGGATGTAAGTCAAGTACCGTATAGTGTAAAAAGAAAAGTATAGCCATTTTCTTGTGTAATTCGCATAGTGGATATGTTTTGTGTCAATAAGATTGCTGTCCAGATGTAATGTTAGTGATATTTGACTTGTTGAGTACTTATGAAGGTTCAAATATTTTCCGTTAAATGACAGTTTTAAGTACAAAATATCGTTGATGGCTTCAATTGGTAAAACTTTTAATTTCTACTACTAACTACTTAGCATAAGAAGATTCCTTAAAGGGAAGTCCTACCGTAATTCAACTTATGTGATTTCTTTTATTTCTTGGTAACCTTTACAAATGTTGAGATCTTGTTTAATAGGGCATGTGCAGCCATGGATTAACGAGCTATTCGTGGTTTATGTTAGTACAGAACCGTCCTTAAACTTAAGGACAAGTAGGTACCTGTTGTTGGAAACATAGACTGTGCATAGCATTGGTTTACAAAAGTGATCTAGGTGTATAGTGTTGGGTCTGAAGGATTGCTAGCCTTCCATGGTCAATGTTTCCCATTGTTTAAAATTTTTGAATTAAGACCGAGACGTGCGATAATTTTTTGATTGTCCTCATATTAAGATAACTACTGAATTCCCGCTCAAAGATTGATGCGTGACTTGATTTAAGTTCAGGATAGGGTGAACGGTTTGATGCTGTTGCGATATTTTTGATTGCAGGAACTGGAGATCCTGGCAGGGAGTACTTAAAGTATTCAGCGTTAGAAGACGCCGTAAGCTGTGACTACTGAAGAGCCTCTGCGGGATCCTTTGGTGGATCTGACATTAACTGCGGTGATAGAGGATTTGGACATCAGGAGTTTGAAGATTCTTGCACTTTGGTGAGAAGTTTTCATTTTGTTGTGTTGAGTTTTTTTTTTTTTTTATTTGTCCCTGCGATTGATTGTGGAAAAGCCTGAAAGTGAAGTAGTGATTGAAACGTTCAACGCTAGAACAAAGTAGATGAGCCTGCTCTCGCAATAAATCTGTGTGGTGAATGTTCCAGTAAAATATCTCGAAAAGGATCTTTGTGGTTAAAATCTTTTACAAGATCTATGTGGTTAAGGACGGCTGTGTGATCAAGTCCATGTGGTTAAGGACGGCTGTGTGATCAAGTCCATGTGGTTAAGGACGGCTGTGTGATCAAGTCCATGTGGTTAAGGACGGCTGTGTGATCAAGTCCATGTGGTTAAGGACGGCTGTGTGATCAAGTCCATGTGGTTAAGGACTGCTGTGTGATCAAGTCCATGTGGTTAAGGACTGCTGTGTGATCAAGTCCATGTGGTTAAGGACTGCTGTGTGATCAAGTCCATGTGGTTAAGGACTGCTGTGTGATCAAGTCCATGTGGTTAAGGATGGCTGTGTGATCAAGTTCATGTGATTAAGGATGGCTGTGTGATCAAGTCCATGTGGTTAAGGACTGCTGTGTGATCAAGTCCATGTGATAAAGGATGGCTGTGTGATCAAATCCATGTGGTTAAGAATGGCTGTGTGATCAAATCCATGTGATTAAGAATGGCTGTGTGATCAAATCCATGTGATTAAGAATGGCTGTGTGATCAAGTCCATGTGGTTAAGGACTGCTGTGCTAATGGCTGTGTGATCAAATCGATGACGTGACTTCGACCAGTCTTATATTGTGAAAATAGTAAATAAATTACAATCTGCTCACTATATGTGTCTTGTGTATTGTGTTGTAACTATAGCGTGATCATCCTCTACTGGGTCTGAATCATTGTAGCAAATTTGGTCCTGATGGTAAACAAGCATAACTGAAATAGTGATTGTAGTAGTTAGGAAGAGTCTTAATGTAAGGTCAGAATAGGCCGAGCGATGTGATGCTGCTGCGTATATTTTCTGTTTGCAGGCATTGGAAATTACTGCTGGTGGTACCGCGTGTGACGTGTCTACTCCGGTTCGAAGACAGTGTGCAGTGCAGTGCAGCTACTGAGCCGCTTCCGAGGGAAGATTGCTGCTGATCGTCAGTGGTACTGATCTCCGTTTAGATAAGAATTGTTTGCATTGTATACAGTTCTAATAACTATTGGACAGCTGTATCCTTGAGAGTTTGTTACCGTCACTACTTCTCTCTTGTTAGGAGGTACTAGGAAGTGATGGCGGAAGGGCGATTTGGGGGTGCTGTCTATTTTGTAAAACATACGTAAGAGAACGATCACATGTCAGGAGTATCATGTCACTATACGTGATTTAACTGAATTTTAAAATTAGATTTGTTTCTTAAATCCCTTGCACTTAGGGAGACACATTGCGAGCTTTTCCTTAACGTTTGAACAATGGAAGCAACTGACTACAGTAACTTGTGTAAATGGTTACAGCGATAACTTTCTTTGCCTATCGATTATGGTCACTGGTATGACTGCAGAAATAATTCTAAATTCATGACGGCATTAATTCCTAAGTTTTAAAATTTTGGTTGGGTTCTTACACTTTAATTGGAAATTTAAATTGTCATTTAATTATTCGGTGATAAATTTTCATGAAGCGTGCGTTAGCGAAAAATGCTTGAAGGTTAAGTTTTGAGATAATCAATGAAATTGTAGCAGAGACAAGTGGAAATGACAGTAATTAAGTTTGCATGATGATCTGGAGTGGACTTTAGTAGTCCGTTGGGAGTCGGTATTTACTGTGTAAGCAATCCGTGGTTGTGCGTTGCGCGGGTGGTTCTGGCGGTGGTTTGGTTTCAAAGGAAGCCATAGAGTGCGGAAGAGATGAGAGTAACTAGAGGTTACTGGCAGAGGTCACATGCAGGGCTTAATTGGTTAGATTATGTAGTTTGCGTTTGGCAATCGAGACGGACCTTCATCCATTTTTGGTACTAACTATGTTGTTTTGAAGAGTGTTGTTAAGTTTGCGTGATGATCGTACTTTATGTCATTCAGAGTAACACACGAGGACGTGTGTCTTACCAGAATGGCCGTGTCGGGACAGGAAGGAAGTATAAAAAGGAATTATCATTTTTATTAATCACATTTTTGGTACTAACTATGTTGTTTTGAAGAGTGTTGTTAAGTTTACGTGATGATCGTACTTTGTGTCATTCAGAGTAACACACGAGGACGTGTGTCTTGCCAGAATGGCCGTGTCGGGACAGGAAGGAAGTATAAAAAGGAATTATGATTTTTATTAATCTCATTGAGGGTGTCTGAATATATTAAGTCGGGTAAGATAAAATAATAATCGTGCGACAAACCAGTCGGTATGTCGAACTCGTAGTGGGAGTTACAGTTGGGTGTATAAAAAGAGTGCCGAATCATTTGAAGCAACTAGTACGGTGCAGATCACTAATAATTGGTAACTATGGTGGTTTCCATATCAGTCAGTGCTTAGTAAAGCGGTCACTATGTTATTTCGAGTTGTTACTAGGTGAGTTGATTATAATCACTTAACCAAACGGTTAAGTAATTGCCTCAATATGCAATGTGTTATAATAACCAAAGTTAATAATGAATCCTGACGTGGTATTGTACTCTGTGAACAGTTTATTACGCAATAATTGACCAACGAACAATAAATAGCGAGTTAAAGAGAATTCATTTGTGACTTTTATTATGTGAACCTACGTGTATCGATATCGGCCGCCACTCTGTCTCCGACATACATATAAACCTTTCTCTTGAAACACAGTATCTTTTTTAAAAATCGCATAAAAATTCGTTGCGTAGTTTTAAAGATCTATGCATATAGGGACGTAGGGACAGACAGTGGGAAACGATTTTGCTTTATACTATGTTAACAATTAGGCTTGAGGCTGTATTCAATACATACAAACATATAATTACTTGTATTTATGCGAATGTTAGACATTGAAATAAAACTATTTTGCGGATTTTGTCGCGGTTTTTTAAGTCCGCAAAATAATTTCATGTCAAAATACAAACACAGGTAAGGAACAAAGGCGCCCCAAACTGCCCACAAGTTGCCCATTTAGCCGGACTTAATCAGATCAACGTCTGTCCCGAGACTATGACGCCATGTATCATCGTAAATAGCTTATAATACCTTGTAACGTCGGACGACGTAATAGCATTCCGGGATCATTGACGTGTGACGTCGATGCACGTTAGCTGGATGTGGTTTGTTTTAATATTTCTGCTCTTATTGTACAATCAGCAGCAAAAATATCTGTACAAAATCAAAATTTCAAATTTCCTATATACGCGTTAAGTTACACTGAAAAAAATATCTTTGTATGAAGTAAAGTAAATCTCTATTTTTTTTATTTTTGAGGAGAGAAAAAAAATATTAGTAAGAACACAAAAGTAAACATAGGTAATTTGATATTTTGAATTTGTTCAGCTACTTATGCTAGTGACTGTACTCTAATGTAAGACTCAATACAATTATTGTATTTAAGTACCTACATGCTGTTTTTTTTTTATTATTCACCGTTTTTTTTTATAATTCAGAGTCTGGAATATGTGCCCGATATGGCGATAGGCTCGCCTCTATGATATTTTGGGACGGAATACGCATGACGAAAATTAGGCATACTAGTTGCGCTCCTGCCTACCTCTTCGGGGATAAAGGGCTTGAGTGAGTGTGTGTGTGTGTGTATGTGTATGCACAGTATACCGGGTGGAAGGGAAACGCTCTCGGAAACGAATACAGGTGATAGTATTGGTGATTCCTGACGTGATGGCACTAACAAAATCGCGATCGCATTGTTACAATTTTAATAGGATTTTCTAAAATTTCTGTACAGCTTCACGTATGGATAGATAAATCAAACTATTATTCTGAAAAACATAGTAAAAAGGTCAATATTACAAAAAAATCGTAATGAAGCACGTACATCAGCTGACGGGTTAACGACCGCGTGGCCGGTGCCGGCGCAGCGCGGTGGCCGCCGCCTTGTTGGCGTTTGCTTTGTAGTTTGTACCCTACCCAGTTTTTTGTACTCTTTACATCGCGCACGCATGAATTACGGAAATACTAAAGTCGTAAGTATTATCGCTAAGCTTTGCAAATGAATATAGTTTTTCGTTAATGTTATGGTTCTTCTTTCTTACCGTTCCGGTATAGAGAGCGTTTCCCTTCCACCCGGTATATTACTTATGGTTTTGAAAAAACAACCCTAGGGGTTCGTGCCTGCTCTTCTCTGGGGCAAACTGCTTTCCGAATCAACTTTGGTAGGGTTTAAATTTATATAATGTACATAATGTACGTTACATAGCACGATTATTTAGGAATGGAACGGACTGCCGAGATGGAGATCTACACCTTCAAAAGTGAAGGCACATCTCTGACTTTTTGAAGTTATATTGTGTGGATTCTTGATCAAGGTATTCTTCGGTTTCACAGAAAAGGAAAAAAACATCGTTGGAAAACCTACATACTTGAGAACATAAGAATTTCAAGGGTAGGTATATTAAGTCCACCCGCACCGGCCAGCGGCTGCGTGAACCCTCTCAGACCTCAGTAGTACAGGAGACCCGTGCTCAGAAGTGAGCATGTACAATATGATATAGGGTTGATATTAGTATTATAAATAACTTATATTTTACTGGTTCAAATTAATTATTTTATTTTAATATAAATATATAAGTTAATATGACTTCATTTTGACGACTGATTTACTTACCAACTGTGTATTGGTTGAGATATGATTGAAATTGAAAACAGTTTAATAAATGGAATAAAACTCCTCGGTAATACTTTTCTTCCGGGAAGTTCTTTGAAGCGGATGAAGTCACGGGCAACATCTACGATTTAATAATATTTATTGGATTTCGCAGTAAGACACAACAAAGGGATTATTTGAAAACGTGCTATTTAATTGTTTATTGGACGATACCCTAGTTGGGAATGGAACGGTCTGCGGAGACAATGTCCGGAGGTTCGAAACCCAAGGCATACCTCTAACTTTTCAGTTACGTGTGTATTGTTTATCAATTACCGTTCACTTTAACGATGAAGGAAAACATCCTGAGGAAACCTGCATACCTAAGAAGTTCTGTATAAGAATTTTGAAGGTATGTGAAGTCTACCAACCCGCACTAGGCCAGCGTGGTGGACTAAGGCCTGAACCCTCTCAGTAGTAGAGGAGGCCCGTGCCCAGCAGTGGGACAGTATATAATGCAGGGCTGGTATAATTGTTTATTTATTCCAATATCTGGGGCAATAGTTCCTACAAACGTTAACGATCGTAAAAACTTTCCGATGCGATTATCGCAATTCCATCAAAATTTTCATCGAATTGACAGTTAAAATCGGAGTTACGATCGTAAATATATCGTATACGCATACTCATGCCTTTTATCCCCGAAGGGGTAGGCAGAGGCGCATCTTTTCTCCGTGCGTATTCCGTCCCATGGTGTAAAAAGCGCGAGCCTACTGTCACATCGAGCACAAATTTCAGAGTCCGGACTGATATTGATTAGAAAAATCTAATATCACTTTGCCTGGCTCGGGGATAAAACCCGAGACCTCAGCTTAGCAGACATACCGTAAAACAACTACGCCACTGAGGCTGTCAGTAATAATACATTTATAATAAAACAACTAACAAAATATCGTAGTATTTTTTTGCGTTCCAACACTAAAAATAATTGAAAACATGGATGGGGGCCATATAAGGAACCGCGTTTCCTTCAGTCACATTACCATATACCGAGTTACCACAAGCAATATCGTTAAGCTTAGATAACATTAGCTGCGAAAAAATGGTAATCCCAAGTATGAGCCACTGAGACAGTTTAGATGTATTTTCTGGTGTCGCTTCCATACCTTCTTGATCGTCGCAACACGCATAATTCCAAATCTAACGTGCACTAATGAGATGGTTAACCGAACGTTAATGGATGTAGCGCTGCCCGCGCGGATTGTCATGATGAACGACGTTGGCTAATGGATATACGGGGCTTTGCAAACTGGCCAGGTTATATGACTTTAAATTCAAACCTTTATAAGTAATGGAGTTAAGAATTAGCTTCAGTAGTTGATGGTAAACATTTATTTTACTTCATACTAATATTGGAAATAAGTAACTAAAATAAAGAGCTAACATTGTGTATCTCTCATATGCATGTTTTGTGTGATAAATGGATAGTGTCTATTAATAAACAAATGCCAAGGTTTGTGAAAATATTCGTTAAAAGTAAACTTAGCAACAGCTGAACGGATTTGGATGAAATTTAGCACAAGGGTAGACCATGTCCTAGATTAACATATAGGCTGCTTTTTTAATGGGGGAAAAATGATTTTTTAACCATATTTTTAAATAGATGAAATCCTCCTAGCCAGTTTTCGGCCACGGCGGCCAATCTCAACGGAGATCAGCCAAGTGCGCAGGAGATATTATAGTGCACAAGTGTGTGCGCAATACACAGGTGCACTCGCTATTCCTTCACTCTCATAGTCCGGTGAGACGGCAATCCGACATGACCGGAGAGAGATCAGGCGCAGGACCAACGGCTTTACGTGCTTTCCGAGGCACGGGGGTATCACACCGCCAACTTCCTGACTCCGAGCTGCGACTGAGTAAATTTTAAGATGGAAAAACCCAGTCACAATTTTTTTTTGGCTCGACCCGGGATTCGAACCCAGGACCTCAGCGCGCAAATCGTACTCGTAATGCGTACGCAATACCACTACGCCACCGAGGCAGTCAGTTTAAATAGATAGCGCTTGTGTTGTAACGTTGGGGCTATGAAAAACTAGCGTTTTAGGGACACTTGTAACAGGAAAGGCGTTTCACGCGGGCGAAGCCGCGAGTAATACCTAGTCAGATGTAAAGTAGATTTAAGGTTTTGGTTGAAAGTGATGGTAAGTGATCAGTGACTATAATATCAATATAATAAATGGCAGGATCATTGTGTTTAAGGATGTGGATTTTGAATATGTATTATGGTAGCGTATAAGAGCTGTGAAACAACAGGTAATAGGTTTGAGTCCCAGAGCAGGTAACATTGTATAGATTTATGTTCCACAATTTTTTCGGGACAGTATCGAAGAGTGAGTAAACGTCAGGATGCATGTCTTAGTCTGGACAAAAACCTTGAAGGTGTCTGCGAACATACATCAAGCGTGGTCTACGACGGCCTAAACCCTCTCTATTATTGATATAATTATCACAATTTTATAATATTACTAGCTTTTACCCGCGACTCCGCCCGTTGAAAAATAAAATCCGGGATAAAATCCCCGCTTTATATTTTCACCAGATCGGACTATTTTTCTCAGGAGTAATGTAGCTTCCTATTAGTGAAAGAGTTTTCAAAATCGGTTCAGTAGCTACAGAAACTAGCCCTACAAACCTACAAACAAACTTATCCACTTTATAATTTTAGTACAAGTATAAATGTTATCATTATAATCGGCCGCATCATCAATTAAAATTATAAAATCTGAATTGTAATCCATTAGTCAAAATGAAATGCTTTCACTAATTACCATCGCTATGTGGCCAGCACAATTAACATATCTGGATGTTCTGACAACGTTTTCAACAATTAATGTTTGCAGTAATTTGCCCGTTTTATAAATGAATAAGAAGATATATTTTATAGCGCACGTTGAACGAACAAATTCATGGGTTATAGCTTTGAGTATCTACCAATGGAGATGCGATGACCGGGCGAACCCCTCGTTGGCCATACATGCGCAGCTGGTTATAAACTTTTACTAAAACCTATGTGACTTGCGATCGCTGTCATTACATTCTATGATAATGACACAAAAATTATGATTTTTGTTGTGTTATTGTGTGAAAAGCGACCTTATAATCAGCCCTGCACGTGTGGATTTTTTTGTTCAATGTGTGCTATCGGTGTCTACCTCGCCCCCCGTCAGGATTAGTAGAAAAAATTGTTTGCGCATTGTCTTATCGTGTCCATTGGTTAGATTGCCTAAGGGCTTTAGTCATCGTTCGCAAACATATGTCTTCCAGGTGTAGGTGCATGTAGTGTAACCACTTTTCACCATGTGGTACTGGTGGTAGGACTCTCATATGTAAGAGTTCGTCTGGGTGGGTACCACCGCAATGTTTATTTCTACCGCCAAGCAGCAGTGAGCATGCACTGTGGTGTTTCGGTTTGAAGGGCATTGTAGCTAGTGTAACCGGATTCGACCACTGGATGATCACTTGTAACTGTAATTGTAACAATTTGAAGAGCAGTGTACCAGTATAATACAGTATTTTATTTATTTATTTATTTTTTAAGGACAGCCAGTAGTGGTTACAATAAAAACTTATACTAAAGAGATATTTTACAAAAAAATATATAAAAGTACCACTTGTTTAAGGCAGTCACAACATCTACCATACGTGATACAAAAAACTATGTATTAAAAAAAAAAGACTATGCTTACCAAAACTAGAAACAATAAAAGAAATTGAATTATTCAAAACTAAAAATCAAAATAAAAAATAAAAATAAAAATTTCAAATTACAACAGTAGTTTAAGTACTCTCCTAATCTCCTGATTTGACTGAAGTATCGCAAACTCAGCCTAGTACTTATTACATCATAAGACTAGTATTTTACTGGTGGTATGTCTCTCATATGTAGGAGTCCGTTTGAGTGGGTACTACCGTAATGTCTATTTCTACCGCCAAGCAGCAGTGTGCATGTACTATTGTGTTTCGGTTTGAAGGACATTGTAGCAAGTGTAACCGGATTCGACCACTGGATGATCACTTGTAACTGTAATTGTAACAATTTGAAGAGCAGTGTACCAGTATAATACAGTATTTTATTTATTTATTTATTTTTTAAGGACAGCCAGTAGTGGTTACAATAAAAACTTATACTAAAGAGATATTTTACAAAAAAATATATAAAAGTACCACTTGTTTAAGGCAGTCACAACATCTACCATACGTGATACAAAAAACTATGTATTAAAAAAAAAAGACTATGCTTACCAAAACTAGAAACAATAAAAGAAATTGAATTATTCAAAACTAAAAATCAAAATAAAAAATAAAAATAAAAATTTCAAATTACAACAGTAGTTTAAGTACTCTCCTAATCTCCTGATTTGACTGAAGTATCGCAAACTCAGCCTAGTACTTATTACATCATAAGACTAGTATTTTACTGGTGGTATGTCTCTCATATGTAGGAGTCCGTTTGAGTGGGTACTACCGTAATGTCTATTTCTACCGCCAAGCAGCAGTGTGCATGTACTATTGTGTTTCGGTTTGAAGGACATTGTAGCAAGTGTAAATACTGGACATAATGAGACTTAACACCTTATGTCTCAGGATGACGAGCGCAGTGGAATGTCACACAGTACTTTGTAAATCAAGGTTCTGGATGGTATTTCTACTGTTTATGGGTGGTCGTATCGCTTACCATCAGGCGAACGGCATGTTCGTCTCGTCATTCAATGCTGTGCAAAAAAAAATGTGTTTTTTGTCCCATGTGTGATAGGGGTAAGCCTATAGCCATATCGGGCACAAATAACACTCCGGGTTAAATATGATTTTAAAAAGTACCACGAGACAATTTCTACAAGATTATTCAACAGGAATAAAATGTTTGCACAATAAAATAGACAATGCGTTTGTACATACGACCTACCTAGTTAAAACGAATGAGTTCTGACGTAATTTAATGTTACGTATTCACATAACTCGTATTTACCTCGACACTGTCCCGAGGTCTTAAATATAGGGCGGCTTGAAGATAAACTCTTTCATGAGCAAGGGCTGTCGCACACTTAACGCATTTGTAGAACTAAAGTTTGATTTCGCTGTTGTTTTATCCAATGAAGTTTCCTTTATACATTCAAAGTAACCCCACTACCATTAATAGTAAAGGTGTAGGTCCAGATAATGCCCACTGACAAGAGATGGTTACCTCTCATCAGTTGATATAATTATGCCGACCTGTTTGAACCTGGTGTACACAGGCTGATCCCGGAACGTGACGCAGTTATGTGAGCCCTGCCTTCAATACTTAAAAGAGACTATCTTTTGTTAGATCCAATAAGTTGTCACACTTTTTTCCAGGATATACCCTCAAAGACTGAGCAGTTGCAATTCAACCATAAATTCTGAGTTATACTCCATAAAATGGCGCTAACCTGTTTCGTACACTGACGCTTATGCAATGCCTAACATCTTTTAAGGCCTTAGATGTTTTGATTAATAATATATCGATGTTATATTTTCAAGCTACTCCAGTTCCTGAATAAGAATGGGTGCTCATAGTAATGGCAATTAGACCTAGACGCTTGAGATGAGCTAGAGATGCTGGTATATTATCAACAGCAATTAATTACAAGAATAACAATAACAGGCAAAAGTAGTGTGCCAGAATCGAGGAAAGTGGCGATCCATAGTCTCTGCCTACCCCTATGGGATAGAGGCGTGATACTATGTATGTATGTATAACAATAATGAACCGAGGACAATGAAATTCCAAAGGCGAGTGACGTTCCTCTTGCCGACAGCGCAATCCTCTCTCCAGCGTCTTCCACGCCGCACGGCCCCTGCGGTCAGCGGCCATTTGTATGTAATGTACAGTATACATTGTGCTTCGTTTAGACTATTGGCAAATGAATATGACTATGAATTATAAGTACTTAACAAATACACCCCAATAAACAACACTCGTATTCGTAACTATTCGTCTCTACTAGGCAAGTATCTAAATTAGGGGTTCGAGATAAGTATGCTCCAGCCTAAATGTCATAGTATGCTAAATTATACCGCGCAAACGTCGCGGTCTTGGCAAATTATTTTATTTTCCACACAATGTAGCGTTACGTACTTTGTTGTTTTTAAGGTTCATTTTCGTGTGATCTTGATATGGAATAGTTGTAAAAGGAATTGGACTTTAATTATCATAGAGGATGGGATTTTTGGTATGAAAGGTGCCTATATTATTTTGAGCCCATTTCAAAAAGGATGTTCTGTATTCGACCCGTATGTTAAGTTTTTCAAAAACTACCTATTTGGATATGGGGTTTTTGTTACTTTGTTATATACGGTCACGCTTTAGTGATTTTACATTAGATACCTAATAATAATAGTAATCAGGTACCTAGTGTCGCTTGATGAAAGATGGTCATCTCTTGCTAAATGACACAATGCCAGCCAGTTCGAAGTCGGATATACACAGACTGACCCAGAACGCTCATGTTTTTTTTATTATATAGCGGCAAACGAGAATACGGTTCACCTGATGATAAGTGATCACCGCCGCCCATGAACATCTGCAATAACAGGGGGCGTAGATATGCGTTGTCGGCCTTTTAGGTGGGAATGCGCTCTTTTTTTGAAGGTCGCCAGGTCATATCTGTCCGGAAATGCTGCTGGCGGCAATTATGTGGGCCACTATGGTGGGTACCTTGTGTAAGATGGTCGCTGCAAATACCTTTCTTTAAAATACGTGAAAAAAAGTCGTGTAGGTACCCCTTTGCACATTGCACGAACGGAGGAGAAATTTGACATAATCAAAGTTCATAGGGCAGGAGTGTAATAAATTTTAAGTATATTATGCAAGAATTATATTAAAACTAGCTTTTGCCCGCGGCTCCGCCCGCATTAAAAAGTTTTTCCGGGATAAAAGTCCCGCTTTATATTTTCCCGGGATAAAAAGTAGCCTATGTGTTAATCCAGAACATGATCTACCCGTGTGCGAAATTTCATTGAAATCCGTTCAGTAGTTTTTGCGTGAAAGAGGAACAAACATCCATACATCCAAACATCCATACATTCTTACAAACTTTCGCCTTTATAATATTATTATAGCAGGAAGTAGGATTCGACCACTGGATGATCACTTGTAACTGTAATTGTAACAATTTGAAGAGCAGTGTACCAGTATAATACAGTATTTTATTTATTTATTTTTTAAGGACAGCCAGTAGTGGTTACAATAAAAACTTATACTAAAGAGATATTTTACAAAAAAATATATAAAAGTACCACTTGTTTAAGGCAGTCACAACATCAACCATACGTGATACAAAAAACTATGTTTTAAAAAAAAAAAGACTATGCTTACCAAAACTAGAAACAATAAAAGAAATTGAATTATTCAAAACTAAAAATCAAAATTAAAAACTAAAAATAAAAATGAAATTTCAAATTACAACAGTAGTTTAAGTACTCTCCTAATCTCCTGATTTGACTGAAGTATCGCAAACTCAGCCTAGTACTTATTACATCATAAGACTAGTATTTTACTGGTGGTATGTCTCTCATATGTAGGAGTCCGTTTGAGTGGGTACTACCGTAATGTCTATTTCTGCCGCCAAGCAGCAGTGTGCATGTACTATTGTGTTTCGGTTTGAAGGACATTGTAGCAAGTGTAACTACTGGACATAATGAGACTTAACACCTTATGTCTCAGGATGACGAGCGCAGTGGAATGCCACACAGTACTTTGTAACTCAAGGTGCTGTATGGTATTGCTACTGTTTATGAGCGGTCGTGTCGCTTACCATCAGGCGAACGGCATGCTCGTCTCGTCTTTCTATGCCATAAAAAAAGACATAGGATCCAGTTTCCTGTAGCATTGATGGTATCAGTGAATAAACAGCGCTGTCCCTGCCTCATCAAACTAGATACATCGTCGACTAATCAGCAACTGCAAACAGAAATGACCTATATACTCTAAGTGAGAGCTCAGCCAAAAAATCAATGAACCTTGAGGGTTAGGAAGTGGCATGGAATCCACTTTGTAAGCTTTGCAATTCCAATATGATAATTTTGATGAATTTAATTTCATGAAGATGGAGGAAGTGAAAGAAGTGTGCTACAATCGAGAAAATTGGCAATGCAAAGTATCTGCCTACCCCTATGGGATAGAGGCGTAATACCATGTATATATGTATGTAATATGACATTTTTATATAGTGTATTGTTTGATCCCAAGGTCGGGTACAGTAATATTGAGTATTTCTACTCAGTATCAACGCGGAATCTGGAATTTGCGCATATAACGATAGGCTCGTTGCCTATTAAATCAATCAATACGTACGGCGTAACGTGAGTGGATTAATTGCGCCTCTGCCTACCCCTTCGGGAAAAAAGGCGTGAATTTTGTGTGTGTGTGTGTTGCTCAATGACATTTGACCTCTAGAAGATAATTATCATTTTCATCTTCAGCCCTTGTAAGTTCTCTGCTGAATTCAGTCTTCTAAAGTTTCCAGATCAACCCGTTAAAAGTGGCCTGCATCCAGCGACGATAGCTATAGATATAGATATAGAGATATAGAAGGTAAATAACGAAAATCCTTTCTTAGTGCTTACATAATTTGAGGAACTTTTGTGCAAATTAGCTATGCCTCGGTGGTGTAGTTATATTGCGCTACGACTGAAAAGGTCTTATATAAGGCGAACGAGATAACATAACTAGTCAAATGTGGTTGTTATTGCACCTCCGCTTACGTCTAAAAAGGGACAAAGGCGAGATACCATGTATGAAATTTCGGAGGTATGTGAAGTCTGCAAACCCGCGTAACCAGCGTGGTTGAGTAAGACCTTACACTTAGTAGTGGAGGAGACCCGTGTGGCGGTGAGATAGTATGACACACACACACACACTCACTCACGCCTATTATCCCCGAAGGGGTAGGCAGAGGCGCAACTAGTGCACCCACTTTTCGCCGTTATTCCGTCCCATGATGTGATAGGGGGCGAGCCTATCGCCATGACGGGCACAAATTCCAGACTCCGAGCTGAAATTGAATAGAAAAACTCAATTTCACTTTACCCCACCCGGGAATCGAACCCGAGACCCCAGCATTGCAGTCGTACCATAATACAACTACGCCGTCGAGGCAGAGATAGTATGAAAGCTGGTATAATTGACGTTTTTTGGAAACAGTTCAAACAGGCATTATTATGTAGACCGACAAGAAGTAATGGTCTCTCGTCAGTCAACACTCCAATTTAAAACCGATTTCGATAGCTGTGGCTGTTCGTTATCGTGGCGCTACACTAAGTGGGCGGAACCCACCGATGAATGAAGTACGAAATTTACCTACAGTACATTTTACCGACATAAATACTAAATATCAAGAGCAAGAGCTGTCAGAATTGTCATCGGTTTTGCGAAGTATAATGTTTACCTATGCTTTTGGCGCCTGTGATATCACAAAACGGCCCAAAAGACCAGCGCTGGTTTTTTACCAGCTTATGCTGTGTTGGGGTGCTTTTGTGATGAGCAAAATTAATTTAAGAGTTCATTGTAATTATTTTGTAATCCTACTTGTTACAAGTAAACATTTCATTGTTTCTTTCGTTTTTTCTTTCTTTCTTTCTCAATATCTTAAGGCTTACTATCATATTGCCATGAATTAAAAAAAGAACACATAATACAACTGCATGTACGCTACGCTGGACGCCAAAAGGGCGTCCTGCGGTGTACGGGGGCTTCTGAGCCCCCGCAACAACAGGAAAAGGACCGCAACAGCGGTACGCGCAGGGGCGGTTGCGGACGACAACTTAGACGTGAGTCGGAGGAAGCCCGCAGCCGTCCCTAATGCGCCGGTGGCCATTGTTAAAAAAAAATGTACGCTACGCTTTAACACCACATCCAGAATATCAATATCACTGTAACAGAAAACACAGCGAGTGTTGCTGTAGACAGGTGAAATAGTGCGAAAAATTGCCCCGCGGTCAAACCGGTTCTGTTTCTACTGGGCCGTACTCGCATTGTGCGAAACGGGTCAAGATGCCTTTGTTTGTGGCATTCTTTGTTACACGTTATTAGACGTTTCGTGTGTCTAGATTTATGCCAACCGACAAACACGTGTGATGACTTTAGTTGAAATTAAGAAACTCTTTATAAACAAAGTCAGTACACAATGCGCCTTGTTAGTACAGGGTACTATCTCTTTGAAACCTGACAAAAAATCGGCACAAATCCGTATCGTTCATTGTGATTGGTCGACAGACTAACATGACTCTTGATCTCTCGATCAATCACAAACATCACCCGTAAACGAAAGCGACTTTCGTATTGTGTGTTTTGGCACATTCCAAGGGGCAGCTGGATGATTTTCGAATCTGTATAACAACTGTACACATGGTGAAATATAGTGACTCATTCAAATGAGCTATACCTTATTGCGTGCATATCTTATAATATGACAGCTACTCTTTCCCCGTCAGAGTTCAAAGGCTTGCTAATTTATTTAAGAGTGAATTTAAAAAAAACACGAACAACTCAATCATCTTAATATGCTGGCCTTCTTCTAAGAAGACTCGCGTTATAACTATTAGTCTATATAATATGTTAACACTGCACGTTCTACCAGGCCAGTCTAATTTCCCATGGTAAATTTAAAAGCGTTCCTGATTACGTCCCTTTGTACTACGTGAGTCTACTTGATACGTGCAATAACTATCCCTCTTCCTTTTCTAAACAATTCAAGCGAATTTTTCGGGCTAACGACTTTATTTTGTATACATAAATGCGGTAAATGTTGGAGAAATATATTTATTGTGATATTTGTGTATTTATTTTTGGAGGACTGCCTCGGTGGCGTAGTTGTATTAAGGTACGATTGCAATGCTGAGGTCTCGGGTTCAATCCCCGGGTCGGGTATAGGGACATTGGATTTTTCTATTCAGTATCAGCCCGGAATCTGAAATTTGTGCCTGATCGCCTGTGATGCTGTGAGCCTGTGATGATCGCCCCTATCACATCATAGGACGGAATACGCACGGCAAAAAGTGGGTGCATTAGGTGCTCCACTGCTTACCCCTTCGCGGATAAAAGGCAGGAGAGTGTGTGCTATTTTTGGAGTTATAATTAATCTTCTCAATTCATATTAATTTATGCGTAATAACATAATTATACGTGTGAAACTTTGAAGATGAAAGGTAGAAAGCGCGGAAATCGCTGAGCGCATTTGGATCTTTGTCACATGGATAGACCTCTTAATTACCATACCGTGAAATATTTTAGGGAAATCGTTACATATATACATGGCATCACGCTTGTATGTCTTTTCACGGATAGGGTGATGTGTAGCTCACACATTTCACCAGCTATATTAGGTCCCATATAATAGGGGTCGAGCGTATTAGCGTATTAAGAGTGCCTGTTTCTAGACTTCGGCTTGGTACTAAGTAGAAAAGCCCAATATCGCCTAGTGTGACCTGGAGTTTGAACTCGAGACTTCAGCTCAATAGTCGTACGGCGTATGCTTTATAACTACACCATTATGTATTTCTGAAAAGCACACAGTATCTTCCAGGAAAGATATTTAAATGTCTGAAAAAAAATAGTAGTATTTCAATTCCAGGTCTAATAATTTTCCTCTTGACTGCCCTGGTGGCGTACTTGTATTACAGTACGGTTACAGAGCTGAGGTCTCGTGTTCGAATCTCCGAATGAGCAAAGTGACAATGGGTTTTTCAGCTCAGTATCAGCCGGGAGTTTGGAAATGTGCCCGATACATGTCTTGATAGGCTCGCGCCTTATCACTTGAGACCTAACATAGCTAGAAACGTAGATGTGTTACCTCAGCTTACCCCTGAAAAGGAAAAACAGGCGTAATGCTACATATGTATGCATGTAATTTTACTCCTAAGGTATGTATGTACGTATGTATGTATATAATATTTCTCTTAAGAAGGTCTGTTTAAGTTCTAAGGTCAACAATAGACACTACTTTGGTTCTTTCTTAAACAATGCTCTATAATTCTATATTAAATTGCATTTCTAACATAAATCAAAGCTACAAGTAAATGTAAATTTAATGTATTAGAATCATTGTTATCGCAATTAAATTCAAGCAAGATTAGAATAGATTTCCTCTCTGAAACAAAAGGCTATAAATTTCCAAAACTTAGACCATAATTCTAATGTAAACTATCAATTGAATTTTGGAATAAAGCTCTGCACACACTAACAATTGGTTGCATCAAAAAAAAGCAGCAAGAGATGTATGTTGTTTTCATATAATTGTAAAATTTAAATAACCCCGACACAAAAAATCTCTAAAAAGTAAAATAGTAAAAGTGTCTGTCGTTTAAGTACCTAGTAATATTTTGACCCAAACGTCGTCGCGTCGGGGGACCGCTAAAGAAGTATTCCCATCTCCCTGGTCCGGAGTTCGGTCCCCCGACGTGAGGGCGCTTGTGTCAAAATATTAGTAGGTACTTAAACGACAACACTTTTGTTATTTTAATAAATTATAAGTTTATTTCAAACTTTTTAAATTACTTTGAAATGAAATGAAATGAAATGAAATGAAATGAAATGAAATGAAATGAAATGAAATGAAATGAAATGAAATGAAATGAAATGAAATGAAATGAAATGAAAAATTTATTTGCATGATTGTGGTTAGGTACATAAAGATGTTAGCATAAGTAATATAATTACAATATTTCATATTCAGTGTCTCACAATCTGTCATTTTTGACGTGCAAATATTTAAGATAGTTTTTGTTAAGTTTTATTATTATTTATTATGATAGTAATAAGTATTTATAGGTCATAATTAAAATGTTAGTCATTAATATACATTATAATTAAAATTCACAATAATAGGTATGTCATTTCAAATCTTATTAATATTTTTGTCATTTAAAAAGTCATTTATATTGTAATATAGTTTGTTAATAAGCAGTTGAGTTAATCTATTTTTAAATTCATTCAATGTACTTTGTTTTAATTCCTCAGATAAATTATTGTAAATTTTGATTGCCATACAGTATGCATTTTTTATAAAAACATTGCGCCTTTGTAGAGGTACATATAGTCGGTTTTTCAGTCTTTCGCTTTTGCAACCCATATCCGCTATTGTGGGAAATAGGGATGAGTGCTTTTTTACAATAAGTGATGTTTCATATATGTATAGGCAAGGAAGGGGTAATATTTTTAATTCTTTAAACATAGGTTTACAACTTTCCATAGTATCATAAGTATTACAAAGAGCCCTTACACATTTTTTTTGTACTATAAATGCTTTTTGGATATCTACCGAGTTTCCCCACAGAGGAAGGCCGTATCTCAGTGAGGAAACGACATATCCATGATATGACAATAGAGCAGCTTCCATCGAGACAATGTTTCTTAATCTACGCAATGCAAATACAAATCTATTTAGTTTGCTGCATAGCCGTTCAATGTGTGATTTCCAATTTAGATGATTATCGATATTTAATCCCAAAAATATTGCTTCATTTGTTTGTTCTATCTTTTTATTTTCAAATTGAATATTAATGTCAATTGTTTTACTGTTGTAATTTTTAAATTGTATAATTTTTGTTTTGTCCATATTTATGTTTAAGTTGTTACTTCTAAGCCATGTTATAATATTTTCAAGAGCTACATTTACTCTTCCTTCAATGTCATTTTTATCTTTACCTTTTATTATGACTGTAGTGTCATCAGCGAATAAAATGCAGTCATGTTGCGTTGCATTTGGGAGATCATTAATATATAACAAAAATAATAGAGGTCCCAATACACTACCCTGTGGAACTCCATATTGAATTTGTTTATACTGTGATCTGTATTTTGTAATATGTTTATTTGTCAGCTTGGTAATTTCTACACATTGTTTCCGGCCCTTTAAATAACTGTAAAGCCAATCTAGTATTTTTCCTCTAAGTCCGTAGTTGTATAATTTACTTAGTAATATGTCATGTGAGACAAAATCAAACGCTTTGCTCATATCCAAAAGCACTGAGACTACGATATCACCCATATTTAAGGACTCTGTTACGGTTTTAATTAAATTAAAGCACGCTAGCGTCGTCGAACTTTTTTTTCTAAATCCGTATTGTTCATTCTTTAATATTTTATTTATTGTAATAAAATTGTATATTTTATCATAAATTATTTTTTCATATATTTTGGAAAGTATTGGAATCAATGCAACAGGTCTGTAATTGTCTATTTTGTCATATTCGCCCTTTTTGAATATAGGCTTAACAATTGAAAACTTTAGTTTACTTGGAAAAATACCTTGTTTAATACTCAAATTGATTAGATGAGTTAATGGTTTCATTATATATTCTGCACATTTTTTTAAAACGGTAGTCGTGATTGAATCATATCCTGTTGATTTTTTATTTTTTAGTGCACTTATAGTTTTAAGTACTTGAGATTCGTCGGTTGGTGTTAGAAACATTTCACAACTTTGTTCTCCATCATGGGGCCTTGATAATCAACTTCTGACACCTATACGTAGAGACCATCCTTATGAGCCCATACACGCTATATCTGCTGTACATTGCTAAGGAGTTGGGTTTCCCGTAGATTACTTTATGCTGCAGCATCAGCTCATGTTGAAAAATATTGCCAGTCACAGTACACCAAATTTTAAATCCATCGAGCTTCTTAAGTTAGAAGTGAGCTGATAATCTTCAAACTATTGAACAGATAAATTGTAAATTATAGCTAAATACAGTCATCGCGATCACATCAGCTTTCAAACAAAAAAAAATCGCGTTAAAATTGGTCAATTTGTTTGAGAGCTATGATGCCACAGACATACAGATACACACCCCAACTGCCTCGGTGGCGTAGTGGTATTGCGTACGCATTACGAGTACGATTTGCGCGCTGAGGTCCTGGGTTCGAATCCCGGGTCGAGCCAAAAAAATTGTGACTGGGTTTTTCCATCTTAAAATTTACTCAGTCGCAGCTCGGAGTCAGGAAGTTGGCGGTGTGATACCCCCGTGCCTCGGAAAGCACGTAAAGCCGTGGGTCCTGCGCCTGATCTCTCTCCGGTCATGTCGGATTGCCGTCTCACCGGATTATGAGAGTGAAGGAATAGCGAGTGCATCTGTGTATTGCGCACACAATTGTGCACTATAATATCTCCTGCGTATCTGGCTGATCTCCGTTGAGATTGGCCGCCGTGGCCGAAACTGGCTAGGAGGATTTCACACACCCTAAACTTATAACACCACTCCTTTTCTGTCGGGGGTTAAATATGACAGAACAAAATGTCGGCGACAGGGTTTCGATATTACGATTTCGGTCTATTATATCACCTTTGTTAAACTTTTACTAAATAGTAATTATTATAAATAGAGAGCTCAACAGACCCTGTACACAAAATTCACACATATCACTCTTTTATTCCCAGAAGTAAATATCTAAAAGATCCTGTCTACCTTACATAAGCACGACGAGGATCCAAAAGGATGTACCCCATTAAAAAGAGAGGCAAGCCTCTCGGTATATCGGCCTGATACTGAGCAGAGAAACCCACTATCACTCTACCCGACTCGGGATTTAAACCCGGGACAGCGGTGTCGTACTACGCACGCAATGTATTACTGAGGCAGTCCAAACAAAAAATCCGTCACAAACTAACACGCCTTATCGAAGACTCTACAAGAGATCATGTTACTTTATGAGTATAATAATAATACCAACCCTGTATTAAATACTGTCCCACTGCTAGGCACGGGCCTCCTCTACTACTGAGAGCATTTAGGCCTTAGTCCACCATGCTTATATTGTGCGGTTTGGTAGACTTCACATACCTTCGAAATTCTTATAAAGAGCTTCTTAGGTATGCAGGTTTCCTCACGACGTTTTCCTTCACCGTTAAAGCGAACGATAATTGATAAACAATACACACGTAACTTTCAAAGTCAGAGGTGTGTGCCGTGGGTTTCATGATGAATCAACCTCTCGATGATTGTCTCGACAGACCGTTCCATTCCCAACTAGGCTATCGTCAATTTATGAGTAAAATTTAAAATTATCTCCTGAGCATGTACCCTTCACTTTCGCTTAGCGCAGACAGGTTCTCTTGAGTAGCTCGTATGTGTTGCCGTGTGGCGCAAGACGGAGTGTTTTGAAGTTTTAAATGAACAGGTATAACATCAACACCCTAAATACTAGAGAAATGAGAACAAGGATTTATTAAAAAAAAATATCAAGCCAAATAAAAAATATCTTGAAGCGTCAACAGCTTATCTCATATTATGATGGGAATACAACCAGTCCCGATATTATAGACAAAACACAAAAGAAATTTATGTACGCATAATAATGCGGCTTAGAGGTGAGAGATTGGGCTGATCATGACCATATAAATCAAGCCTTTATCCCCGAAGTGCTAGGCAAATGTGCAACCAGGGCACAAACTTAATATGTGTGTTCCGTCCCATGATGTAACAGGGGGCGAGCTGATATCTATATCGGCTACATATTCCAAACTCCGAGCTGATACTGTGTAAAAATAACAAATATCTCTCTAGCAAACCGGGATTCGAATCCGGGACCTCACATCGGTGTTGTAGCTGATCATACACTGACTTTATTAGTAGTTACACAGGTTTCAGTCATTACTACGCAAATAATGATGACCACAGATAATATAAACATTGGGATGTGACTTTCTGTCCCCAGAGGCGAATAGTATTTTTCGGTTACTTAATACTTTATGTATCTATTCTAGTATTGTGCACATTGCAAGCATTATTACCCTAGTAATAGCGTAATGAGATTTTCCATCTAACTCGTAAAATTTCATTCTATTCAATCCACAAAATGAACAGTACGAAATTTGTATGTATTTCCAGATTTGTGTTCATATTGTCGCGACGTGTTGTTTGCGAGCTAATCCGCGATGCGATTTATCTCTACAACAAATTCCATCGTATTTTCAACGTGTGATGTGGTTTTTCACGTACAAACAGTTCTGTACTTGATACTAATTGAACTAGGGTTTTATTCACTTTTTTAACATTATAAAAACATTGTGAAAAATATAGCTTACAAGCATCTTCTTAAAATAAAGACGAAACGATAGACTCCTCATTTGTCAAAATAGCCCCACTAAGGGCGAAACTAGAGTAGAACGTAAAATGGATATATACAAAAATACGTCATCATCAGCCACATAAAATCCCCTGTTCAAAATAGGCCTCCCCAAAAGATTTGCAGACGGACCTGCCAAAAGCGGCCTACATATAAAATACATAGGCGTAGGAGTGTAAAAAGATGTTTAGTGAAACGGAATGTAAGTAATGTGTGTGAAAGAGACTGAGTGTGTAAAGACAAAGAGTGAAAGTAATGTAATATGGCTACGAAAGTAGAAAAGACGTAAGAGCATTAAGATGTATTTTTATAATAATTATAAATTAAGATTTCTGTTTGGTTTAAAGTAAAATCATTTTCATTACTTTGGTGTTGGCTCTTTCCGCGGTCCCACATAGGGTTTTAAAATTTTTACCATTCCTTGCTTCGCCGTAGCCAGGTTAACATGTTTTGGGTGTATACGACGTGTTCACTTATTTATATAAGGATTCCACTGAATCTGACGATAAGTGTTGTGGCATCAGATAGATTTAAAAGAGATGATTATGCTTAGGCAGGCAACACAATACCGGCTTATTGGCAACCAGATATACTACTACTATTACTACCAGCCCTGTATTATATATTGCCCACTGCTGAGCACGGGCCTCCTCTACTACTAAGAGGGTTTAGGCCTTAGTCCATCACGCTGGCCTAGTGCGGGTTGGCAGACTTTATACACCTTTCAAATTCTTATAGAGAACTTCTCAGGTATACAGGTTTCCTCACGATAATTTCCTTCGCCGTTAAAGCAAGCGATAATTCACAAAGAATGCACACAATATAACTTGAGAGAAGTCAGAGGTGTGTGCCCTTGGGTTTTGAACCTACGGACATTCGTCTCGACAGTCCGTCCCACTTCCAACTAGGCTATCGCCGCTTCAACCAACCCACACAAGGACGCTTAAAACCATATATGAACTGATATAGTTTATAATGGTAGGTTTTTCCTCTTGTACGATGGTCGCTATCCGAATACACACATTACCACCAACAAACTACCTTAGCGACACACCGTTGTGTCCCCTAGCTATTTCCTATACCTTGACCCACGTGAAATAATGTCACCCTGTTCCCTCAGGAACATGTAAGATCAAGCAAGCGTGATGTCTCCTGGATTTCCTAGCATTCTCGAAGGCACATTTTAGGCTAAAAATAGCAGACAGCAAATTGCTTATTGTACCACCACGCTATGATGGCAGCTTTGACAGATTGCAATAGTGAGGTGGAACCTTAATTAATTATCTATAAAATAAACTAGCCAGCGGTCCTAAAGTGACGATCGTACAAGATTTCATTTTTTAAAAACAAGTAAGTTGTGTCGTAAAATTATACATTCCAATAAATTTTACCGTACGTCAATATTGATAATAGTATGGAGCAAGTTCTCCTTCATCGTAGTTATGCATTAATACGACACGTGATGAGCGGATAAAGCTGAAAACGGCCATCATGGTATGCCGATACTATAATTCCAACATTCTATTGATATTATATATCTTAAATATTATTGACTAGTCCCCGACATAGATTACTGTACTTCCGATTTAATTGTCAATTCGCTTTCATTTCGGTATTAACTTTGACCTATATATTTCTTTTATGAAGAAATTGTAACAATTATTGATAAAATAAATATATACTGCGAAATAGAACCACGTGAACAAAATATTACAATTTAAAATGTATTCAGTTCATTTATATCCTGAACCTAATTCATTTATTGTATAAATCTCAGCTCGAACCTCATCTGAATCGTAAAATGTTTAAATTAAAAATAAATAAGGTTCCATTTAACTATAAATGGGTCTTCTCTCGTTCAAATACAGCTATTTATTTATACTGGTGGTAGGTCTCTCATGTGTAAGAGTCCGTCTGGGTGGGTACCATCGCAATGTCTATTTCTACCGCCAAACAGCAGTGTGCATTCACAGGACATAATGAGACTTAACATCTTACGTCTCAGGATGAGGAGCGCAGTGGAATGCCTTAAAGTACTTGGTAACTCAAGGTGCTGCATGGAGTTGCTACTATTTATGGGTGGTCGTATCGCTAACCATCAAACGAACGGCGTGCTCGTCTCGTTATTCAATTCAATAAAAAAAAATGATATCCCAGATTACAAGTAACGTTTCTTGTGTCTCTATGTACCCTTTCAAGAAGGCGTGATCTTATTTATAAAGATAAAAATAAATTCAGATGTCTATAATTAAAAAATGCTACCACTGGGCACTGGCAATAAAGGGAAATACTGTTAAACAAAAAACATTTTAATCAACTATAAACTCCACTTTGGACATAAAAATCTTATTTATAGCAATCTCTGACCAACTTGGAGTAACTTAATCAGTGAATGTAATGTTCCCAACTCTTCCTGCTTGGACGACGTTGGCTCCAACGTTTGTTAAATGTTGGAAGTTTAAATCTTTATTGAATAATGGCCAAAGATTTTTCTTTGAGCTTGGAGGAAATATTTAGCTTGTTAAATTAAGTCAATCGTGTTGTAGTTCCATGTTCATAATTTTATCTAGAAATGAAATGAATGAAATGAAATGAAATGAAATAAATTTATTCGAACCCATAATATGTTATACATTATTTAGATTCAGTCAATATTAACTCTACCACCAGTTCGGAAAGCAGTTCTCACTAGAGAAGAACGGGCAAGAAACTCTAGTGTTGCTCTTTTCAAAATCAGTTCAAGGTAAAAAATACAATTAATAATAAAAAAAAAATAATATGATATAAATCTATTTGTTATTTTTGTTTAGAGCAGTTCATTTATATACTCTCAAAAAAGGTAATAAATTTTAAAATCCTATACGAGTGTATAACCCTCTCAGGAATCATGTAATAATTTGGTCTGAAATTCTTCAAGATGTCGCTATTAATCTAAGTTTAATATATATCCCTGATACTTAGATGTAGTAAGCGAAAAGGGCAGACCAGTCCACACAAGCAGCACCCGTTCACGAGTATGACGCATGTGCCAGCCATCGGCCTCCTCAACCATGTTGCAGGGAAGTGACCGACCCGGCACACGACGCCGCCGCAGGCACAGACAGTTAAGGAGTGTCATGCCGAAGCCGCTCACAAATTAAAACAAAAGAAACTTTGTTAAAACGAAAGACACGATTCCAAAGAAAATCACACGAAAATATTTAATCCCAGGCCTTTTTATCCTCTATGTATTCTGAAATCTTGTAATAAGCTTTATTACATAGTTTTCGCTTAATAACTGTTTGGAATTTGCTAATGTTTAGGCACTTAATTTCAGTGGGAACTTTATTATAAAAGTGTATACAGTAACCCTTAAAAGATTTGCTGATTTTTGGAGCCTGGTTTTGTGATTAACTAGATTATTTTTGCTTCTAGTATTTAAGCCATGGATATCGCAAACTGTCGGAAAGTTTTCTATATTCTTATGTACGTACATTAAATTAGCGAATATAAATTGTGATGCTACTGTCATTATATATTTTGTTTCTTTGAATTTTTCTCTTAGAGAACATCTAGAGCTTAGAGAGTAGATAGATCTTATAGCTCGCTTTTGAAGAACAAATATAGTATTAATGTCAGCAGCACCACCCCACAGCAAAATCCCATAACTCATCAAACTATGAAAGTAAGCAAAATAGACCAATCTAGCTGTTTCAATGTCAGTCAATTGGCGTATTCTGCTCACAGCAAAAACTGCGGCGCTCAGCTTTTTAGCTAGTACAGATATATGCGGACCCCACTGAAGTTTAGAGTCCAATGTGATACCCAAAAATTTGGTTGTATCCACAAGGCTCAACTTGTCACTATTTATAAAAATGTTAGCGTTAACTTTTTTGACATTAGGTGTGACGAATTTAATACATTTTATTTTGTCACTATTTAATAATAAATTATTAACGCTAAACCAATGCACTATTTTTGAGAGAGTATTGCTTACATCGTCAAGAATTGATTGATGTCGACTTATTTTAAATAATAAGGAAGTATCATCTGCAAACAACACTACTTCACAATTGTCCCTTATGAAATAAGGTAAGTCATTTATATAAATTAGAAAAAGAAAAGGTCCAAGAATTGAGCCTTGTGGAACTCCCATTGTAACTATAGAACCAGGAGATAGTTTCCCGTTGACATCAACACTTTGTACCCTATTGCTTAAATATGATTTAAATAATTCAAGGGCATTGCCATTAACCCCATAGTGGCTCAATTTCCCGATAAGAATATCATGGTGGACACAATCAAAAGCCTTGGAAAGATCACAGAACACTCCTAAAGCATCCTGAGACTCTTCCCAAGCGGCATAAATATTTTTTATAAGCTCCACACCAGCAGAGCTAAACCAACTTCAATTATGAGGCATCGGTTTGTACATTATTAAACTTTACCAATCGTGTATCATATACCTACTGCCCACTTCTGAGCACGGGCCTCTACTACAACCACGCTGGCCTAGTGCAGATTTGCAGGCTTCCAATTTCTCCGAAATTCTTATGAAGAATTCTCGGGTAGGTAGTTTACTCACGATATTTACTTTCACTATTGAAGCGAGCGATAATTCACAAAGGATACACACATAACTTTAAAAATGACTCACCAGACCGTTCCATTCCGAACTATGCTATCGCCGCTTGTTTATTTGAATGTGAATAATTGACAAAGTTACATGCGTAAAGGTCGGTAGTTACTGATTTAGGTTTTGATCCTATGGTCGTTTGTTTTGGCAGTCCGTTGTATTCCCAACTAGGCTATAGACTATCATCTGTTGGTACATTATTCAGAGTAATTAATATTCATTGTGAGGCATAGCTTCTAATATTTCAGGACGAAGAGCGCATGGCAATGTACCTCAAAGTTGTGTATGATGTTGGCAATCCAGTCTCTTTACATTTAACAGGCTTTTTGTTAGTTAATAATTTTATATTTGAGTCAAATTACAACATAATCACCCATTTAATAAACATAGCTACTTGAAATAATAAGTTTGCTTTCCAAGGGTATTTAACAAACCAGTATTTCATGTCGGTTACGATACCGGTGCATAATCACTACCAAATCAATACGATAGCGGTAATAAAGCTGCATTAGTGGTACACGGGCGTAAGCCTTTAATACGAGAGATTTGTTCGAAATAAATATGAAAATGAATGTGAATTTGATATATCTGGAATGAACTACCTGTGTCGGTGTTCCTTGAATGCTTTGACCTGCTTCAAACGAGGCTTAAAAAGAATATTGTCCCTACGTTAGGCAGCGGCTTGTCTGTGTCCCCGGCATTGCCAAGTCCACGAGAACCGGTGGCCGCTTACCATCAGGTGGGCCGCTAGCTCGTTTGCTTATACCGGCAATAAAAAAAGAAAGAAATGTTATCTTTATTATGATTTGTTAACTGAGTCCGTATTGTTTCCGTGCTCAAGGAAGTTAAATGTCTTATTGCACTGAATGAATGCGCACTGGCTTCACCTCGCTGTGAATTTGTTTACAATTCGCCAATGTGAGAGGAGTCTTAACTTTTGACAATGGATGGAAAAACCTGGTTAGTGACCAAACAATTAATACAGTTTTTTCCATAGTATGTATAACGGAGGACTATGAATTAAGCATCTATAGCAAGTAATAACAAAAGTATTTACCAGGAAGAGTTTAGGACACGAGCTTATGGTCTCCAGGAATCTTAGTATAACAAAATAATACACGTAGACATCTAATAATACAGTGGCATTACCACAGATGAATGGAGCCACAGCTTTATAAAAACGACCACTAGCTGAACCACAAACTTTTACCATCATTCTCAAAATAGCGACTATATAACCCCAAAAGAATAGCATCTCATAACCTCCAATATTGGACATTGGCGCCAGCAATAACGCCAACATTTCGAGCCAACCTTCTGTCATAATGCCCTTTCACTGTATTTGTTACGATAAAGTCACTATCAAGGTTTATTTACTTGTTTACTGTTTTTGTTTGGTTGTTTTCTTGTTTTTGGTAGGCAATGTTTGTTCCTCTCTATTAAGATAATCTTAAACACAAATTCCTAGGGTTAAAAAACAATATGTATCATATTTGAAAGCAGAAAATTTCTAATTGTTAAAGAAAATCTTTCTTCCCAGAGAAATTGTCAAGCCAGATCGGTCGTAAAACTAAAGGAAATCCCTGTTTTGATGAATGTAAGTCTGCTGAGTTGACCTCACATTAGTGTAGATCCCAAGTAAGTAAGATGGAAAAAGGAAACAAGTATAGTACCTAACTTCAATTATCTTTAATTTCTCTCCAGGATATTTCTCATACAAAACTGTGGAAAATTTCGGTGGACCATACAAATAATCAACACATTAACACACACTGAGGGTCGGTAATAGCCATTTTGGATGCAAAACGACTCGCCCACTTGAATTTTAAGTGCGGAGCTAAGTGGGGACTAATGCCTATTTTTACGAGACATCCATGTGCCGAATAGTGAATGAAGTGAAAGAGTTTTTAAGGTCGTATTTTGTGTAGTTTTATGAGAAAGCTTTCTGATGATTGAGCAACGTTCGTTCAGTCGAGTTTATAACACAAAATTCTTTTCACGACACTTTTTATATTATTCACTCACCTGAAAGAGCTTTAGATAAATGTCTCGCTATATAGCCTAGTCCTTGCCAGGATTTCAAACTCTTTTTATAAGAAATTTCACCGAAATTAGGTAATTTATGAGTTTATCGCGTTCAGACAGACAGGCAGACGCGGCGGGAAATATATTTTATAATATTGCTAGACATGTTTGCGGCTCCGCCCGCGTGAAAGAGTTTTTCCGGGATAAAAGTCCCGCTTTTTATTTTTCCGGGAACAAAAGTAACCTATGTTAGTCTGATAATGTAGCTTTATATTAATGAAAGAATTTTTAAAATCGGTCCAGCAGTTTTTGAGTTTATTCGTTACAAAAATACAAATATTTTCTCTTCGTTATATTAATAAAAAAACTAACTTTTACCCGTAACACAATCCTTCGCAGTTACAATATTAATACAAATTTATTTTATTGTCTTTACATATCATGCTATTATATTTTTTTTATCGCATTGAATGACGAGACGAGCATGCTGTTCGCCTGATGGTAAGCGATACGACCGCCCATAAACAGTAGTAACACCATCCAGCACCTTGAGTTACAAAGTACTGTGTAGCATTCTACTGCGCTCGTCATCCTGAGACATAAGATATTAAGTCTCATTATGTCCAGTAGTTATATATGGTATATATTATACATAAACACACTCACGCCTTTTTTATCCCCGAAGGAGCAGGCAGAGGGGCAATTAGTGCACCCAATTTTCACCGTACGTACTCCGTCCCATGGTGTGATAAGGGCAGGCTTATCACCATATCGGGCACAAATTCCAAACTTCAGGCTGATACTGATTATAAAAACTCAATATCAATTTTCCCGACCCGGGAATCAAACCCGAGACCTCAGCATTACAGTCGTATCGTAATACAACTACGCCTCCGAACCACCTACAAACTCTGTATATAATATTGCATTGCTTAGATTATAGTTTTCTTTGCTGTATCGAATTAAATTTATATAATATGAATTTGTAGGTAAGTCTCCAACTAACCGAACATCGTTAACAAGAAAATTAAAACATAAATAATGTGTGACAACTTTCATAGAATAAAATAGTGTAAAAGTTAGTCAGTAAGTCCGCAGGGACTTCAGACTGCCTTGTTGCAGTTTCAGTGGTCAAGTTTGTTAAAAACTCATTTGGTAAATATGAAATGAATTTGGAAGAAACTTCTAGATGCCTTCCTTTAGTGGGTAAATCTGAGGAAACTCCGATTAGTGGAGAAAAAAGGCGGTTTTGTTGGAGTTTTCGTGGTTAAAGAAGTTAAAAATTCATTTGGTAAATATGAAATGAACTTGAAGAGGCTTTTACGTGTCTTGTCAGTTGAAAAGTCATTTAGTAAACATGGGAATAATTTGAAAATACCTCGTAGATATGGTTTTCAGACTCGACTGCCTCGGCGGCGTAGTTGTATTATGGTGCGACTGCAATGCTGAGGTCTCGGGTTCGATCCCCGGGTCGGGCAAAGTGATATTGGGTTTTTCTACCTGAGTAGTGATACCTGATACTGATATCAGCCCGAAATCTGGAATTTGTGCCTGATACATCGTGAGCTCGGCCCCTAACACATCATGGGGCGGAATACGCACGGCAAAAAGTGGGTGCACTAGTTGCGACTTGAGCCTCTGCCTAACCCCACTAGGATAACATGTGTGAGTGTGTGTGTGTGTCTTTCAGAAGGATAGTTTAGAGAACTGTATTAAGTGAATAAGCATCTGTGTAACGCGATGATAAGCGGTGGTCATTATCCATAACTGTGTTCTCCAGCATATCGTGTTTGAATCTATGTACATTTCATACTTAAAATCTGGGGAAACTTCAACAACTGGACAAGGAAGTGGGTAGTCTAATGGAAAGAGGTGGATGATCATTTGCATTCATTATCATTTTTTTAAATCATAACGGAAAATATCACGCTGTCTTGCCAAACCTGTGGTTCGAATTCAATATCTCATGAGCAGCAACTCTTTACAAACGTTACCGCAAAATTATACACAAGACCTCCAAAACAAACTCTTGAAACTTACAAATATAAATACAAGTTAATTTCATTAAACACAATTCATTGTTGAACATTAAAGCTTTGCAATAATTTAAAGTTTTTGAATAAAAGTTTTGGAGTATGCAAATCGACTGCCATAATGTGCTTTCAAGGGCCCTGATACCAAAACTTTCTATATGATTTCGTAAATTATGACCTCTCCATTTCTTTCGCTTATTAGGCAATTTCAAACAATGAGTATATAACTCGAACCTTTTAAATATTCAGGCATTTTAATCTGGACGGCGAAATATTGTGAGATTACAAATTTTACAAATTAATCAAGTATGCTAGACATCAGTTTGAAAGACTTTATGATTCAGTATTAAATATAATATAAGACAGAAAGGTAAACATTAATGAAGGAGTTAGAAGTTAATACTTCAGAATTGGGTGTGGTCCAAGCAATCTTAATATACTTTGCAGTGAAGATGCTACTAAAATCTATAGATTTGTAAAAATGCTAAAAAGGACTTAAAATGATTTTATATTTTTATAGAATCCTGAAAAAGAAACATTCGAAAGCGGGATTTGAACCCACGACCTCCGGCGTACCGTGCCGGTGCTCTTCCAATTGAGCTATTCCGACCCCGCCATCGATTGCCAATTTCAGATTCGACTGTTTCTTTTTCAGGATTCTATAAAAATATAAAATCATTAACCAGGCACTACATGGCCATGACATGTATAAAAAATCATAATATAAAATTAGGACTTAAAATGTTATCTTTTTCGATGTATTAGTTTTAGGATATGATGAAGTTGGCCTAATCTTGTAGATGTAAAGCCTCTAAACTTGAACATTTAATAGAGATTGAAATAAAGTATTAAAATGAAAGTGCCTCGCTGGAATAGTTGTATTGAGTGCGCGGTACGGCATTACTCTGAGGTCCTGGGTTCGAATCCCGAGTCGGAGAGTGCTATTGGGTTGTTCTGTTCATTATCCCAGAGACTGGAATTTGTGCCTACTGTAAAATTAAAAGCGGGGGCTGGCATGATGTGTGTATGAGTGTGAAGAGTTTATTTGAATGCACAAATGTATGAAAATAAATAATATGAAATGTATAAAAAAAAATACAAACACACGAATTGAGAACCTCCTCCTTTTTTGAAAGTCGGTTAAAATCATAAAGTACATCAAATACAAATTGTTTGTGGAATAAAACACAACTTGAACAAATTAAGAATGCCAGTTCTGTTGTTTCACTTTTATAAACAGACTATGATTTATTGGACGATGTTTTTTAAAAGACGATTAAAAATGTACCCCAACACAAACAGAAGCATCTGCAGAGCAGTCTTCGGGATTAAAAAAAGAGGTTTAATGTTCCGAAATGAGATTTAAACCAACTAAGACTAACCTTCCTTTACGCTTAGGTAAACACGACTTGCGAAGAATAAAAACACTTCGTCGCATCTTGAATTTAATACATCAACAAATTACAATTTTAAACGATACATCACTCGTCGGTGTTGTGCTAATTTGTTGTAATTTTGTTTTAAGACAAATTAGGCGCCACGCAGACGCTATTTACATTAAGAAAGTTTGTGTTTGCGTACGTAAGTGGTGTTATGAACACTCTCCTAATAGAAATAAAGGAAATAACTTCTCATTAGTAAAAATTTTGATATTTTTAAGATTAGCTAATTCTTGTCTACTAACTAATGGTCAAAATTAAGAAACATATACATACATACACACTCACGCCTTTTATACCTGAAAGGGTAGGCAGAGGCGCAACTAGTGCACCTACTTTTTGCAATGCATATTTCGTCATATATGATAAGAGGCGAGCCTATTACATACCATATCAGGCACAAATTCCAGACTCCGAGCTGATACTGAGTAGAAAAATCCAATATAATTTTGGCCGACCCGGGGATCGAACACCCCAGCACTGCCGTCGTACCTTAACTCAACTACGCCACTAAGGCAGGCTGAGGCAATCTTGTACGATATCCACAGATCAATTTCGAAAATAGACCAATAAGACTAATATTGATTATAAAAAGGAATGTTGGTGGGGGGAGCGGGTCTGGAATTTGTGTCCGACATGGCGATAAGCTCGCTTCTTATCACATCATGGGACGGAAGACGCACGGCAAAACTGTGTGCATTGGTTACATCTCTGCCTACCTCTTCGGGGATAATGGCGTGTTATATGTTTGTATTGTTTTTATAATTATTCTGGCCTAAAGCTAGGTCACCTACACTATTCTTCACTACTCAACCAATAAATCCATCAAAGAAAATCTAATCCTACTTCCTACTTAATATTATAAAGGCAAAAGTTTGTAAGTATGTCTGGATGTATGGATGTTTGTTCCTCTTTCACGCAAAAACTACTGAACGGATTTCGATGAAATTTGGCACACGGCTAGATCATGTCCTGGATTAACACATAGGCTACTTTTCATCCCGGGAAAATATAAAGCGGGACTTTTATCCCGGAAAAACTTTATAATGCGGGCGGAGCCGCAGGCAAAAGCTAGTTTAAAATATATTTTCCGACACGTAAGAACAAAATCTATGGGTTTTTAAAATCTTCATAAGAATCTCGTTCCACTAAGATTGTTTACAGCTTCCGAGTATTAAATCTAGTGATTTCGCGGGGTTTATCTCAAAATCTCATGTCCGTGGAACGGATTGCGGAATATTTTAAGACTGTGTTGATGCTACGTTGTTTCTCTTTTAATATGAAAGGCTCATATTTGGGATTACCGCTTTTATGCTGCTAATGTTATCTAACTCTTAATATATAATGAAGCTTAGCGATATTGCGTGTGGTAGCTCGGTATAAGGTAATGTGACTGAAGGAAGCCCGGTAATTAATATGACTCACCATCCATGTTTAAAGATGCTACATACTTTGTTAGTTGTTTATTATGAAATTTTATAATATAAAATGATTATGTTTCATGTTAATCAAAGGATTCTCTTTGTATGTCTTCAGGAAACGATATTATGAATATTTTAAAATGAAGTGAGCCTTCAATAGTTCCATCACCTTATAAATAATTATCATTTTTGAACTTAATATACATTTACATCTTATTAACATTATAAATACTAATAATTAAAATGTAAGAAATAAGCACAGAAATGGCATTTGATACACTAATAAACCATTTCTGGATTAATGTATTGTAGTGTACGTCTCTATCAATCCTTCTGTTACATGGCCACCCTGCCTGTCGCGTCGTCAGCTCTGCGCTAGCACGCAATGCGCATTAATAATGTAATTAAAAATACGGAAGAAATAATTTAGGAAGTAAATTTTTTAAGAAGGAAGATGTAACAAACTAGTGAATATTTTTTTTTTTTTTTTTTTTAAATCGGCCATCTTTGGCGCATTAGGGACGGCTGCGGGCTTCCTCCGACTCACGTCTAAGTTGTCGTCCGCAACCGCCCCTGCACGTACCGCTGTTGCGGCCCTTTTCCTGTTACCGGGTCTCAGAAGCCCCCGAAACACCGTACCGTGTCCACCTTTTGGTGTCCGAGGCAGCGTGAGACACGCTGCCTCGGACATGTCCATCACGGGGGTCACAGAAGTTGGCTAGACTAATGGGTGGGCGGCACGTCCCGCCCACCCGTGACCCCCGGAGGCCCCTATTAGTCGCCTTTTACGACAGGCAGGGGATACCGTGGTGGAATTCTCCAAACGCCCCCAATCCACAGGGCGGGAGACGTCGGTCAGTCGTCCACCCGACGCCTCCTACGTCTCGTCTGGCGGCGGGAGGGATCACCACTGCGCTGGCGATCCCTCTCGGCACTCTCCTTCCGCGAGAGGACCGCCTCGCAGAAGTGGGCCACCGCCTGCCAGGCCTCCCGGCCGCCGACCATGGAAGCGACCACGGCTGGCAGCGAGAGGTCTTCTCCGACGACTGTTCTGAGAGCGCTGCGTTCTTCATCCCAGGCTGGACAACACTCCAACGTATGTTGGGCCGTGTCCATTGGGCAGTTGTCACAATAGTGACACACGGCCGACTCCTCTATCCGTACCACCCGAAACAGGAACTCACCGAAGCAGCCATGCCCGGTGAGCACCTGCGTCAGGCGGTATGTTGCCGCTCCGTGGCGCCTGTCCAGCCATTCGGCAAAGACAGGACGCACTGCCTCTACGACCCGGTGCCCCCACGACGGGGCCTCCAGCCTGAGACGCCACTCCTCCACGGCGGCTCGCCGTAAGGCCGTAAATTAGTGAATATGAAGAATAAAAACGAGATTGAAAAATATAAATCGAGAAAGTACATTGTGGGGCTAGGATGTGAAAAAAAAACACGATGCGTCTCCGTTTCGTTTTATTGTGATTGGTTGAGAGACTGACGTATCGGTCTCTCGATCAATCACAAACATCAAAATACCGATACGTCAGTCATTCAACCAATCACTATAAAACGAAGCGGAGACGCATCGTGTTTTTCGTTTCACGTCCTAGCCCCACAGAACATTTATTTAAGAAAATATAAGAAACGTTAAATAAGAAGAAAAATGACATACAAGTATATAAGAAATCTCTATCAATCCTTCCATTACAAAGAATGATAAAATTGAATGTACACGTGTGGTTTTAATTTCTTTAGTATTATACTGAACTCGTACTACCTTCACAAACATCTTACATCTACTTATATACTATACCACAGTATGGACTACATTCAATCCAGAAAAAGTATTTACTTCAATACATTCCAGGAATTCTCACACAGGAGAAATTTAAGCACCTTCTTACTGTTACCATGCTGTTACTAAAGTGTAACCAAAATTTTATTACACTAATTGACCTCTGAACTGTGAGTCCGTGAATTCGATTATCAGAAAGGGTAGTCAAAATCTATTCAAAACCGATCGAAATGAAGACCCCCTAAAAATTAAACCTATATCAACATAAAGCGAGACCACAAATCACAATATATCGAAATAAAGACTAGCTTGAGCACAAGCGAAATTAAATGGAGTTACCAAGGGAGTGGTTTGTCATCTTTTCATATTTCGACGCCTTGCCGAACTTCGCAACGGAGCGATGATCGTTTCAAAGAGTATCGTAAGAATGGAATAGGCATCACATTATTTCAGCATTCATTTTACTGGAGGTAGGTCTTATATGTAAGAGTCCGTCTGGGTGGGTACCACCGCAATGTCTATTTCTATCGCCAAGCAGCAGTGTGAATGCACTGTTGTGTTACGGTTTGAAGGACATTGTATTCAGTGTAACTACTAAATATGATGAAACTTAACATCTTATGTCTCAGGATGACGAGCGCTGTGGCGCCACACAGTAGTTTGTAACTCAAGGTGCTGTATGGTATTGCTACTGTTTATGAGCGGTCGCAACACTTACCATCAAGCGAACGTCATGCTCGTCTCGTCATTCAATACCATAAAAAAAAACACATCAAAATAAATTTTAGTTTTGACTGTTGTAAGGCTCATTTATCTATCTATACTATAATAATGCAGTAGATTACGGTGAGTCTGTACATACATCTTTGATAAAAAAGAAAGGGAGTGACTCAAGAAGAGTAATGGCTCACAAATCAGCGATTTATATAATTATTTTTTGTCTGTCTCTCTGTTTTTCTTATTGTTTGTTACTGCACATCTCCGAAACTACTGAACGGATTTCGATGAAATTTGCCTTTGACTTGTGTAAGTAGGAAATGAGCTGATTATCTTCAAACGCCTAAATAGATATTTCCAAATTATACCTAACCGCATTGAAATTGGTTCATTCGTTTCGGAGCCACGATGCCACAGACATATGGATACACAGATACACACATTAAATTTATAAAATCCCTCTTTTTCGTTAGCGGTTAACAACTTAACGATTGGAAAATTAGCCTTCAATTAAACTATTTTTGAAGCACTATTTAATATAGCATACATATTTCCCAATGCCGGTAATCAGCGATATAATATAGGTGTAATACAGTACTAATTTTAGTATTATCGTAATTATACAACAGCACTTAATAGCCAATTTTTAAGGACTGCGTTTAAAACCTACAACTAGATGAGCATCTCACTTATCTCCTCGGTGATATTATTGTCATATCAGAGGTTTGTGTCTGGTTTTGAACCTACGTTCCTTCGTCTTAGCAGTCTGCCCCCTAACTAGACTATCATTCGTGTCCTTATGGTTATTATACTTCTCTTTACTTTAAGTTTTCCTTTTTCTAAATTTTATATATAAAAAAAACATTAATACATAGAAAGAAAGGGAATCATCTATATATATAAAAAAAAGTGGTGTTAGTTACACCACTTATAACTCAAGAATGGCTGAACGGATTTACCTGAAAATTGGTGGAGAGGTAGCTTAGAACCAGGAGACGGACATAGGATACTTTTTATCCCGGGAAAATATAAACCGGGACTTTTATCCCGGATAATTGTTTTCTGCCAGTGGAACCGCAAGAAAACAAGTATAGAGATATTTCGAGATCCAGTTGAGGACATAATTACTCTTATTCCGGAAAAAGATAAACCGGGAATTATATCCCGGATTTTAATTTCTCGCGAGTGGAGCCGCCACGACTAAACCACTGAACCGATAGCGATGCAATTTGGCAGGGAGATAGTTTTAAACCCTGGGAAGAATCTAGACTACTTCATATCCCGGGAAAATATTAACCGGGACCTTAATCTCGGAAAATAGTTTTTTGCCAGTGGAACCGTATGAAAATAAGTATGGAGATAGTTTGTGATCCAAAGGAAATCAATCTCAAATTTGAGTTACATCTCAAGTAGACATAATGTATGAACAGTTCAATACATTATGTCTACTTGAGATGTAACTCAAACTTGAGATTGACCTATTAATACCGCCCATAGGCTACTATTATCCCGGAAAACAGACACCGGGAATTTTATTCGGGATTTTTTTCCGGAATTAAATATGGTTAGGTATTATTTACGGGGGGTGGGGGTGTTTAGGGATTTTAAAATTTCGTTAAATAAGGACTCATTTGGTGGCAGGGAGGTTTTTTGCAAGAAAATTACGCGGAAAATTTGAAAATTTAAGAATACTTAACCGCCATATTAAACGTGTATGTCACTGAATTCCTCCTAAGCGGCTGGACCGATTTTAATGATTTTTTGTGTCCTCAGGTGGGTTTGAGAATAGTTTCGATTAACAATTAGATCCGGTAGGTGGCGCTGTACTCGGGTTCTAGGATTTCATTTCCTTTTTAGGGCAGGACAACGTCTGTCGGGGCCGCTAGTATTATAATATATTCTATCCACGTTTAGGCACGTTTCGATTTTCGGCAAAGGTCCTTGGGGATGTTAAGTTAAGAAACCGTCAATGTGAAAGTCCGTGGAAGTTTTGAGTTTTGAATGGGGTTTAGGGAATTCTAGCGAATAAAGTAGCAATAAACATCAGCTTGGGATTTATTCACTTGAAATCATTTCTGTAATATTATTTACTAGGTTTTGGCCGCGGCTCCGCCCGCGTTAAAAAGTTTTTCCGGTATAAAAGTCCCGCTTTATATTTTCCCGGGATAAAAAGTAGCCTATGTGTTAATCCAGGACATGATCTACTCGTATGCCAAATTTCATCGAAATCCGATCATTAGTTTTTGTGTGAAAGAGGAACAAACATCCAGACATCCATACATCCATACATCTATACATCCATACATCCATACATTCTTACAAACTTTCGCCTTTATAATATTAGTAGGAAGGATATAGACTTGTTTTGTGCACCTCCCCGTCACCCTGACATCTCCTAGCAGTTCCGGCCCGCGTGCCGAAGACTACTAGGTACGATACCACTAAATAGGATTAGGTTAAAAACCATCTTCCCCAAACGCTGATGTCTTATCCTCTCAGTGGCCGCCCTGAGCCGAGGTTCGTGACCCGTTAGTGGGTCGCCCTCAGCGTGGTCGCTTAATTTTAAGGGTTGCGAGCGCCTTCTGCACTCACCCAAAAGACCGGTGTTCTTTCATAAGCCGACCCTCGTCAGGCTAGAAAGAGTAATGTCAGGGACAAAAAAAAAAAAAGTTTTGTGCAGTACAAAAGACCATGGAATTTCTGAAATATTTTTTATTTTATTTATTATCGTTTTTTTTTCATAACTGCAGCTATAATTATAGGTAAGTCCAGTGTAGTTGAAATATATCAATCGCTATAATTATTCCGGCCTTCCTTGATAGATGATCTATATTAACCCACTTTAAAAAGGAGGTTCACGATTCTCTGTGTGACACAATATCTCCGGAAATTACGAATCAATTTAGAAAAGTGTTTTAGTATTGCGTTTGGTATAGTTTCATGATGGTCCCATACAATTTTTATGAACATCTTGGACTTTGAAGATATAGAAAGAAATTTGACATATTACATAGAAATGCGAAATGCGACTGCCTCGGTGGCGTAGTTGTATTACAGTACGACTGCAAAGCTGAGGTCTCGGGTTCGATCCCCGGGTCGGGCAAAGTGATATTGAGTTTTTCTATTCAGTATCAGTCCGGAGTCTGGAATTTGTGCCCGATATGGCGATAGGCTCGCCCCCTATCACATCATGGGACGGAATGTCGGAAAAAAGTGGGTACACTAGTTGCGCCTCTGCCTACCCCTTCGGGGATAACAGGCGTGAGTGGATATGTATGTATGTATGTACATAGAAATGTATATGGGAATAGTTATTGTTTATTATTAGTTCTCGATGAGGTAGGTAGTGACTTGATTGGTCTTGGGCTGTAAAAGTATAGATCACAACTCTTTCATGACTAACAGCAGGAATGTGTTAACCCTAAACAACCCACAAGTGTTTTGCGGACACATTTTTGCGTTCGGTTATTCATAAAACCTAAAGTATTTATTTATACGAAAGACCGCTGTATCTAATCTACCTCTGAAGTTTACCGAATCTAAATCCTACTAATATTATAAAGGCGAAAGTTTGTAAGAATGTGTGGATGTATGGATGTTTGTTACTCTTTCACGCAAAAAACTACCGAACGGATTTTGATGAAATTTGGTACACGGGTAGATCATGCCCTGGATTAACACATGGCGACTTTTTATCCCGGGAAACTATAAAGCGGGACTTTTATCGCAGAATTTTTTTTTAATGCGGGCGGAGCCGCTGGCAAAAGCTATGTGTAGTAAAAATATCTATTTGTAACATAATTAGTTTATTCAAGTAAAGCAAAACTGTAACGTATGAACCCACAAGTGTCCAACAGACACAATCATATTTTGTTTAATTTAAGTACCAGGGCAGATTGTTTAAATAAAATAAAATACTTTATTCACGTAGGCGAACATAGTTGCACTTATGATAAGTCGAGACACGTTTAATTATTTATTATTAGTCACTTATATAACTACAGACATTTTTATTACGAGTAAAATAAATGATGAAAAATAAAAAGTAAGAAGCCAGCTCGGGTTGGCAAGAAAAGCAATATAAAACAAGAGATAATTTTGTTAACAAAAAAAATAATAATAGTAATGATAATGGGAGGAACGCGTCGCGATCTTCACCGGTGAGGACACTACAGGCCCTAGCCTAGCTAACCTACCAGCCTTTCACTAGCTACCTAAGCGATAACTACCCGAAGAAGAAAGGCAGAAAGCAACTCCGGGCTTACTTTTTTGTCATCATTTGTCTTTATATTTATTTTTTTCATTTGTTTATTTACGTTTATATAAAACTATATCGTATCAAGTAGGTAATAAATCAATTCACAGTTCATTGTTTGTGCTATATAATAGTAGTCTTTGTACTTGTAATTTTGATTATTTGGTTACAGTCACAGTGCTTAGATATTTTTGTTTTAAACCAGTCATACTCGTTTTTGTCGGTCTAAAATAGTTTTATTTGCATGGGCATAATGTTACAATCGATGAGCATCTTTCTTTAGGAAGTAGGGTATTACTCAAACAGTATCTGCTCAGAAAATCCTGATAGTTTGATCCATTTGAAAATTCAGGGGATCTGTGACTAAAAAAAGCAGTTATACCCTTTATTGGATATGAATATCTGGGAAAAGAAGGTATGCGTACAAAATCGTCAATTAGTCATGTGAAACCTACGTTCGAACTTCAAAGTAACAGAAACGTTACTTTTGGCAATTATTTTACACGCCTCGAAGTAGGAAATCCTTGACATAAAATGGTCTCATAGTAGTTAACACTATGAGGACAAAGTAAGGCTTCTATACCTAAAATTTATCAACCATACAGAAGCCGTGTCATCGCATCTAATACCGTCAGCATTTCTAAAAAATAAGTATGTATTTTATGTATCAAAGATGAATCGTACTCATATGATCCAAGACATGATGGGATCATCTGATGCTACAACAGATCAAAGAGCTGCTCAATCTTCTGAGCACAAGGCAAGAAGTATTTTAATAATATTTATCCATCGAAAATATAGAGAACTTTTAACAGTATTCTAATATTAAATGTATGCTCTGAACACTCGGTAAAAATATTATGTAGTGTAATATATGCTCAGAAAAATGTAATAAAAAAGGTAAAATAAATAAATAATTATGTCTTATGTTTACGCAAATGTAAGAAATAAAACTAGTTTTCGGATTTTAACGCGGTTTTTCTCGCGCCGGACACTACCGGTCAGTTACGTTACAAATGAATACTGGGTAGTTAAGAGTTAATTGGATCATCAGTGATACTTTTTGATGGGTTTTATTATGTTTATTTCTTACTAAATACAAAGCAAAAACTTATTTAAATCCCTATATCACTTTAGCGACCCATTGAGCCACCTCTACGACGCCAACTACTTAAAAAAAAAATATGATAAGGAAATATTGGAGCAAATCACCAGAATAAAAAGTAGCTTATATGTTATTCATTTCTGTCAAACATCCATACATTTTCCCAAATTCGCATTTATAATTTTACTAAGAAGAAGGATTATATTACAAGCATTCGGCACTAATCTTGGTAAGAATTAGGGCTCACCTACGTGAGACATACTCGTTAATTATTTAACGCAGTGTAAAGGGATCCTTCCTTGGGTTTCGGTCTGTCTGCCCTTCAAAGGTCGTAGGTATTTATCACGTTGATATATTCTCAGATATTTGAACAATAATTCATGTTACATTGTTATTTATTCTTTCAGATTTCCATTTTTTTTTCAATTTTAACAATAGCACAGATAATAGTTTTATTCTTGTCACGAGGAATAATTTTTTTTCCACCTTTCACACTCCTTACAACATTGTATAACACTCGTGTTGTATCCGTCTGTTATCTCCACTAATAATTGAGAGGAAATGTTTGTGAGTTTGTATGTTTGTAGGGACCAATCTTTAGAACTGTTACGCCGATTATGAAATTTTTTCACTAATAGGAAGCTACATTGTCGAAGGAAAATAATTATCCGGGAGAACTTTCACGCGCGCAAAAGCTAGTTCGAAATATAATGACAATGCAATTATACTTACATGTTAGTTACTGTTGGTTTTAAAGAAATAATTATTCTGGTCGACATTTTGATAAAGTGACGCCATATTTGATGTCATCTTGTCATAGATACAATTCCTACGTTGAGCAATGGTCATACACATTTATTAAAATAAACGTCCTCCTAGTCAATTTGGCTACGGCGGCCAAGATCAACGAAGATCAGCCAGGTACGCAGGAGATATTATAGTGTAAAAGTGTGTGCGCAATACACAGGTGCACTCGCTATTCCTTCACTCTCATAGGGCGGTATTAATAAATCAATCTCAAGTTTGAGTTACATCTTAAGTAGACATAATTCAATACATTATGATACACTTGAGATGTAACTCAAACTTGAGATTGATTTATTAATACCGCCCATAGTCCGGTGAGACGGAATTCCGACATGACCGGAGAGAGATCAGGCGCAGGACCAACGCCTTTACGTGCTTTCCGTGGCACGGGAGTATCACACCGCCAATTTCTTGACTCCGAGCTGCGACTGAGTAATTTTAAGATGGAAAAACCCAGTTACAATGTTTTGGGCTCCACCTGGGATTCGAACTCAGAACCTCATCGCGTAAATTGTACTCGTAACGCGTACGCAATAAACTACGCCACCGACGCGATGCTTTGATACTAAAATAACAAGTAATTTTTTCTTGAGCCATAAACGTCCACAAAGGTTAAATAAATTCTGCGTAATTCTAAATTACAACAATAAGCTAGCAGAAACGTTTTCTATACTAATGAATTTAATTGTTAAAACTGTCTAAAAGCTGATTATTTCAGCATATTAGTTGGACGATTGTCGGTTTCATTCTGATAGCCTGCAAACAAAGTTTGAAACTCCTTGCCGACGTTTGCACTACGTATCTTATACACAAAACATATTATTCCATACAGTATAATGATGAGAAGTTATAATCACATACAAAACGAACGACCGCGTGGCAACAAAAAGAAACCTTTCTCGCTGAACGTTTTAAAGAATCAACAGAAGTATCTCCTACAATCCCACTTAACAGAAACGTTATAGTTCCGAGCAGCCGAGACCAAACGATTGCGGTTGGCGCAGATTTATCGGCCTTTCGTATCGGCACCAAATACATTAAATGGGCTTGAGTTGGTTACTACTAGTATAATGATCCGTTATGCAGGAGAAACATTTTTATTTCGTTTTTCTGATCATTATCAACTAGGAATATGAAATTTGTGGCCGATATGGCGATAGGCTCGACCCCTATCACATCATGGTATGGAACACACTGATGAAAAGTGTCTTTTTTTCGCGGGGAAAAAATACGTTATGGCTACCACCACTGGGGAGTGAGTGAGGATTGGTTATGTTAGTTTCACGCAGTCTTACAGCCCAATGTTAACACTCGGGATTATAGCATCATCCGAGCGAGCATTGGACCGAGTCCCTAACACTATATCCCTACACTGGCATACCAACCAAAACCCGCGGTGGCCTTCTTCCGCGCATACAAGACGACCCGGTTGCAACTCTGCCTACCTCTTTGGGGATAAAGACGTGTGTGTGTGTGTGTGTGTGTGTTTGTGTGTGTGACCTTGTGTGTGAGTTTGCTATTTTATTGTAAATTGTGACTGCACAGTATGAAGAGCGACGTGCCCTGTAGATTAAAATTTGAAGTTCTATTTGGTGTTGCCACCGCTTACCAGCTGGTAGGAAAATATTAGATATGCTTGTACAAGCCTTGCTGTCTAACGCTGGCAGGTCGTATTCTAAGACAACAAATTAAAATAGTTTTACAGTACTCTGGTAAAGATATCCCCTTTTAGGATGGGTGCTATGCCTCAAAATCTAACCAGGTTCAACTGAGTAGATATTAAAGGAACAAAAATATGGATCTTCGATCCATTAAAAATATTTTTAGACCCCTCCATCTACAACTAACTTTGTAATAACATTCATTTTAAATGTAGTTTTTAGGAAATAAAATTATATGAATCTCAAAATCAAAGGACTTTAAAATTATACGATTTATTGCAAGGGCCTAGTTTTTGAGAGTACTATCCAAATATACGGTACGAACTATACTGGTTGTACTTTTAGGCTCGTTTTTGGACATGTCCTTTCGATTTAAAGTTTCGCGTTGGTCGATATTATAACAACATACTTACCATCAGTTATTATTCCCGTCAAAAAAAAAAAATACGCGGAGCAAGTCAATCTCTAATAATTTAATTGAAATTTAATATTATCCGATAAGTGCGCGCAAACCCTAAAACTGAAATCCTTTGCACAGTCACTGACAACTCTCGAAGAGTTTATATCCATGAATCAAAAAGTTTCATAATACTCAGTTTTCTAGCGTGCAGTTGGAGTACCAGAGTTTTATGCTTTATACCAAGTTGTTGCATGTACTCACGCTAGTTATAGAAGACAGTTTGGAAACTTGCTTTTGAAAGCCACAATACTTTGAGTATCAACGACCGAGAATTTATTTGCAAACTCTGTTTGATTATTGTGAGATCAGCAAGCTGTTCATGGTAAGCACAAATAAAGAGTATTGCTATCTAAACTGAATAACAAAATACTACGTGGCATTGTCCTGCACTCGTCACTCTGAGATATTTGATGTTGTTAAAGTTACATTCTAATCAATAAAGTTATCCCCCATTTTGACCAACGCCAAACGATTTGCTAATATGAGGCAGCATCATTCCACTATCCATGTAAGAAAAACCTAATACTATACAATAGATTTTTCGTACATGTCCGTCAGGATAGGCAGCCCTAATTTTTTTTGGCATCATAATATTATGCACAAGTATCTTTCATACTTGGCTTAAAATGCTAAAACTTCATACTCATCAGGCACATGAAGTCCACTGTTGAATATAGGCCTCCTCTAAAATTTCCAGACGGACCTCTCAAAACCGGTCTGCATTCAGTGAGTTCCTGCGACCTCTATTAAATCTTCTGTCCAACTTAAGATGGGCCTCCAGCTCTGCGCTTGCCGGTACGAGGTCTCTACTCCAGAATTATTTTGAGCTGATGCCTAACAAGCGAGCAATATGCTCGTCGTTTAGTTGTCTATAAGAGTTAGTTTCCTTTACAGCTTTTGATTCGGAAATATGCTAATCACTATAACCTACAGTATTATTTGCCTGCTAAAGAACACCACAACCACGCTTACATTTATGAAAATAGAACTCAAAAGAAAGTATTTTTATGTTTATTTTGCATAACATCAAAATAACCTCCATATCTTAGTCTAAATAGTTGAATAGATTTGAAATGTCAATATGCTAAAAATAAAAAATATTTGAAGCGAAAATCGGGCGTATTGAGATACTCTTTTTATTCCATGAATATTTTTTCTTACATTGCTATTTATTGTTTGAAAAAATGTTAGTAGTGAATATATTTTCTGCCAGCTTTTGCAAGAAATAATCTACATTGTAATACGCACACTCTCACGCCTTTTATCCTTGGGTTAGACAGAAGCACCCAATTTTCACTGATTATGGCTAATGACGTGATATTGGGCGAGCCTATCGTCATAACCAGCCCAAGTTACAGACTCTGGGTTGATCTACATTATCATACACACACACATACACATACACTCACGCCTGTTATCCCCGAAGGGGTAGGCAGAGGCGCAACTAGTGCACCCACTTTTCGCCATTATTACGTCCCATGATGTGATAGGGGGCGAGCCTGTCAACATATCGGGCACAAATTCCAGACTCCGGGCTGATACTGAACAGAAAAACTCAATATCACTTTGCCCGACCCGGGGATCGAACCCGAGACCTCAGCTTTGCAGTCGTACTGTAAAGCTGAGGTCAACTACGCCACATACAACTACGCCACCGAGGCAGTCCTACATTATCATAATATAAAATATGACCATTTATATAATCCCTTTAGTAAGAGTTTGATTCCCAGGTCAAGAAATGAAAATCCGTTTGAATTGAGACTTCAAAGACGTACCTAAATTGTTTCAAATTTATGTTCAACGGTGCAATAGACTAGCCCGAAGTCATGAAATATACGCTCTATAAATTAGAAGCTAATTACACCTCTGTTTAAGCCAACAAAGGCGTGAGCATAAAAACAAACTTTCTTTACAATAATCTAATAACATTTAGAACGTCACTCCAAAAAATCCAAGAAATGAAGTCCCAAGACAGTTTCTGAGCGGCCATTACGGTGTTCCTAAGTTATACCTAGCCTTTATAACTGGCACTTCGGAGTGGCAATTTGAGTTAAGTGTTATCTTTTGCTATTCAATAAAATGTTACTGTACAACACTTTTTATATTCGGGTTGGAAGAACTGTGCTTTAACATTTTTATGCTTAGCTTTTGCTAGAATTTTTATTTTGATACGGTAAAGTATCTTACAAAAATTTAATGGAAAGTTGAGTAGGATTCAGACAACTTACGAAAGATACTCACAATCCACCAGTCGACATAAATACATCTATGAGAATACCTAACCTCTTTTATAAACCCAACTTCAATATAACTCAAACTAAATAAAAATCCATGAAACCTGTTGATAGACCACTTAGAATTCCAAGCCACCATGAAAATTAAAAAGTTCGATGGAAAACAATCAGGAATCGAAATATTCATTCAAATGGCGAGGCTTAGGGCAAATTCATAAGGAATTGTGATGAGGTCCCTTTTAATTATCATTTTGTATGAAATCTGTTGGGATTGCGTGGTCTCTTATTGCTTGAAAATTTGAATTCGATGTGGCGTGGTTTCTGGGCATAATTTATTAACTGTACCCTTTATCTTACTATATATATCTATACATTGTTAGTCAATAATAGCTCGCTTTGTTGGTGAAGGTAAACATCGCCGTCATACATACCTTTTTTTTTTTCGTATGGCCATCTTCGGCTCATTAGGGACGGCTGCGGGCTTCCTCCGACTCACGTCTAAGTTGTCGTCCGCAACCGCCCCTAGAGAATTCTCCATTAGAATTCTGAAGGTATGTAAAGTCTTCCAACAGCACTAGGCCAGCGTGGTGGCTTAAGGCTAAATCTTATCAGTTGTAAAGAAAAAAATATTGTCAAGGTGACGGGTGGATGACAGTGCCACGCAGTGCTTTGTGATTCCAAGGTCCGGAGCTGCTGTTAATGTTTATAGACTATCAGGCACGTTCAAGTGTAATAATTGATGTTTGCGCGGTGCCTTATATGACCTTTTCACCCCATTATGCAGGCCAGACCGAACATCAACTTAATCACAGATTCAAAATATTTATTCATCAATAAAGTATGCGAAATATTTCATAAATCTATCACTCTTCGATATCGAATAGGCGTAAAACCGTTTTTACGACATTTCAGATTATTAGCCGCAGACAGTTTTCATAGCGTTACAAAATTGACGAGCCTTGACAAGTCTATAATTTTGTTTATGTTTTATTTGTCTCACATCTGACTATCTGACTGCCTCGGTGGCGTAGTTGTATTGCGTATGCGTTACGAGTACGATTCGCGTGCTGAGGTCCTGGGTTCGAATCCCGGATCGAGCCAAAAATATTGTGACTGGGTTTTTCCATCTTTAAAATTACTCAGTCGCAGCTCGGAGTCAGGAAGTTGGCGGTGCGATACCCCCGTGCTTCGGGAAGCACGTAAAACCGTCGGTCCTGCGCCTGATCTCTCTCCAGTCATGTCGGATTGCCGTCTCACCGGACTATGAGAGTGAAGGAATAGCGAGTGCACCTGTGTATTGCGCACACACTTGTGCCCGGACTATGAGAGTGAAGAAATAGCGAGTGCACCTGTGTATTGCACACACACTTGTACACTATAATATCTCCTGCGTACCTGGCTGATCTCCGTTGAGATTGGCCGCCGTGGCCGAAACTGGCTAGGAGGATTTAATTTCATTATGAGCTATATCCGAAGGGCATAAGTTCGATTTCCAGGTAGGGCAATATGCCTTAGTGTGTTGACGTTATGTGAGGGAAATAAATTATGTTCATAAATAAATCTTTGCGAATATAATGCTCATAATATAGGCTCCTACTAGACCAGTAACTTGATACATAAAATATATTTACCACACAGTGATAACTAACATTAATATAATACGAACGCCTTGATGCCTTTCTACGACACGTAGAAATAAAAACATACAAGCAATTTATCAAAGTCAAGCTCAATTAGTCTTTGTACCTCCAATTATGTTTTTCTAATAACTTGTAATGCCTACTAAAGCCTAAATATAATATGAACTCTACACATGTCTTTTAAGGTAAAGAGAAGACTTGATAATGGTCGCAGGAACACGCTAGATGCAGGAGTTGAAGGCTGAGGGGGGTATGTTCATCAGTGAACTTCATGTGACCGATGATGATGACATAGGTCTGTATTTTTGTTCAATATACTACATGGAGTCTGCTTACAATAGAAAATCCGGAGGAATCTGACAAAATTATCAATATATTTTACAAGGAACACATACATACATAATGTCTTATTTCTTTTAAGGGGTAAGTAGAGGTGGCATCACATTTGGCCACGTTATAGCCGAGACTATCATCATTTATCGGGCATAAGTCCTAACTCTAATACTGGAGCAGGAAAGTCCAAAATCACTTACACGATCCGAGTATAGACCACATTTAAAAATGCTACCACTTCTTATACTTCCCTCCTACTAGCATACATCAAGAGAATTGCGACTCACTATGAAAAATCGTAGCTGGCAGTTTGTCGCTCTTTCCAGCAGTATGTCAAACAAACCGTTAATTTTTTCCGCTACAAAGACTCGAAGCCGTGACTCCGTGAATCCTGTTAAGTGAACTTAACGGTTGGACATTCGACTCATTAATTACCGTCCTTTTTGTTCATTTACTTCTAACGTTGAGATAATTTACGTGGTCTCGTGAATTGTTTTTGTGACTTACCTTCTTTTTGTTTGTTTTTTATGGAATTGGGTCACCTGATTCCATCGCCCATAAACATCCAGTTTGGATGCCCTGTCGGTTTTAAAAGAATAAACATTTGAAAGGGCTTATTTGGGTCTCCGGGAATTTTTCTCATTTTCCTGTGAGTAATACTTTTCTATACTCACACGGCAAATTTCGTTTAAATAGAGAGTTGACTAACGAGAGATGATTGTTCTTGATCATTCGACACAATTGCGTCGATTTTTTATAATCGCTTTTCTTTTGCTGGCGTGAAAATCATAAAATATTTCGTCTATGATTGTTCAGCCCATAAACTACCTCTAAACATGCTACGTTCGCTCTGGAAGACAAATCACTACTGTTTTACATTTATAATGAAGAATTTTAAGGATTAAAATTTGAGATAAAAAGCCACAACCCAATTCGTGAGTTATTTCAATAAGTGATTTTTAGTCAGGGTAATGTTTTAAAATATTTTCCGATTTTCTTACCTAATTTTGTTGCGGTATAACTTCAAATTTGTTTGTAAGTGCTATACAATAAACAAAATAAGTTTTATTAAGATTAAGCTACTTAGTACGCGTGTGTTGTGATCAGCGATTTGAACCTCGTCATGCAGTAAATAAAACAAAAGAAAAATTGATACTTTGATAAAACTAACCGAGTCGGCGTAACAGAAAATGTACATTTTATTTCGCTGTCTGCAAATCTAAAATTCATAAGACATTTATCTTTTGTAGGTTTTTGCTTAGTTTTATTTTGCTTGTACAGTGTAAATGGTTTTTTGTTTTACGTAAATGTTATTTTAATACTTAAACATTGAAATTACATAATTTAGTTTAGCACTAAATTGACTGATGATTGAATAGTATACTGGTGGTAGGACTCTCATATGTAAGAGACCGTCTGGGTGGGTACCACCGCAATGTCTATTTCATCCGCCAAGCAGCAGGGTGCATACACTGTTGTGTTTCGGTTTGAAGGACATTTTAGCCAGTGTAACTACTGGACATAATGAGACTTAACATCTTATGTCTCAGAATGACGAGCGCAGTGCAATGCCACACAGTGCTTTGTAACTCAAGGTCCTGTATGGTGGTGTTTATGGGCGGTCGTATCGCTTACTATCAGGCAAACGGCATGCACGTCTCGTCACTCAATGCCATAAAAAAAACATAATATGTATTATGGCAAGGGAATCTATAAACACTTTTACTTCTTAATCTATGAACTGCTTACAGTTTATCATAACTAAGAATCTTGTCCTTTCATGAGCTTCATTCCTGTCTAATGTAAAGTAGGTGGAAAAAATTGCATCAGTTTTTCAAACATGTTACACACCGGATGTGATTTATTTTTAACAGAGTTAATTTACGACATTCCTCCATTATGGGACAGAATAACGGTGAAAAGTGGGTGCACTAGGTGCGCCTCTGCCTACCCCTTCGGGGATAAAAGGCGTGAGTGTGTGTGTGTATTCTTGCTTGAGGTTAACCACTTACAATGAGCAAACTAAATTGCCTTTATATTTGATTTGTTGCAAACACCAATTATTTTACTATATTTATTTGTATTAATTATAGTAAATTTACTTTAACAAATCTCTGTCCAAATATGGCTGCGTATTTCATGTATTTCTCGACCTAATTAGGTTCAGATCACGAAACTAAGCTAGACCTAATTTTGATTTACGACATGTACACTATAAATAATAATTAAATACGCTGTTGTTACACTCTGATATAATACACCGAGTTTGCTGTTTAGATTTGGCTGTTATTTTTCTTATGATTTATTCGATTAAATCTCCAAGTACAATCTGATATACAGAGTCATTTTCACATTAAGTTACTATTCGAACATGTCGGAGTGACTAAAATACTATAAAATAGAATGCTAAATAATTACCAGTATTTCAATATTGCATAGTGAGATTTAAACATGAACTACCTACTTATTTCTAAACGTAGTGTAATACACAATGTTGCAGATTGATTTGAATTTGTATAATAAGTTGTTGATTTGACTATTTTTATTTATGAATATTGTATTACTGTTGACTTCAATGAATCAAGTAGTATGAAATTATGTAGAGGGGAGCGAACCTTTATAATGAGAGCGCAGACGCGCTTCAGGGCATTCGAAGTTTAGTTAGCTAGTTCAACAGAACGTTGTTATTACTCTGTATTGTTGTTCAGACGAAATATATTACGTTTATGTGAGAATACCGGCTTTTAATTATTATGGAAAACTTAAATCATGACGAAGATGTATCATCCAACTCCGAAAAACATATTCGTTATTTATAGATGATTTTCGGCACAATGTGATTTAGACGAGACGTAATTTAGACGAGTGTATCGTTTGATTTATTATTGCAATGACAAAACAAAATGACCGTGAATATTAATACATTTTTATTCGTATTTTATACGCTACCATACCGTTTATCCGATTGCATTAAAAATGTGTTATTTCTCGTACGAATTTGAAGGTTCTAGGCATATTACAATTAACTTATAATAGGTGGCGCGCATGTCATTTACTCTGATCTCCGAAACAACCAAACTGATTTCAATAACATTTTTGAATGTGTTTAGTTGGTTTCAGTATGAAAGAAAATAAAAGATTTATGATAGTTTTGGACCAAGTAGGTCGCTATTGAGACCAAAAAAGTGGAAAAATGATCTACATAAAAATATGTGATCTTCATCTGTGGCATGATAACTCCCGGCCCACTAGTTTCAATTATGAATCTCCTTGGTCTAATTGCCTCTATGTATTGTTAATAGAGAGGTCGTTAGTTCGATTGCCGGTTCGGGCAACACAGTTTTTGCTAACACCATTTCTGTGGGATTGGATTCCTCAAAGGTGGCATGAGTCAGTCCATCTCAAAAGTTGAGCATAAAAAATTACTGATATTTGAATATAGATCTTGACTTGAAGAAATATATTGGAAAATTTATGATATTGTTAGAAACAGAAGCGATCTTGATTTAAATGAAAACGATCTATCACTAGTAGCGTGGGACGCCCTCTAGCCAGATGGTGGAATGACTTGCACAAGAGGGCCGGCAGCAACTGGATGCATAAAGCAGCAGACCGGGCTCTGTGGCTTATCTTGGGAGAGGCCTATGTCCAGCAATGGACTGCAACGGGCTGATGATGATGATGATGATCTATCACTAATTTTACAGAAACACTTTTACAAAGATATCAGCAACTAACCGACCAGCATGGAAGTCTTTGATCAACTTACTCAGCTACCACTAAGACTACAACTGAGATCGACTGCCAGACTGAGAGCAAAAGAGAGTGCACATTGATATGGCCCCCTTTTTATACTGGTATTGGTTTGACATCTCGTCTGGTTTAATAACTGGTCAGTACGCTACAAATACCCTCATAAAACTTTTATCCTTATAATATAATAACTTAAGAACCGCTTATAACGTCATTGGTTAAGGAACTAAATGGTAAAGACCCTGCGAATATACATACACACACACTCACTCACGCCTATTATCCCCGAAGGGGTAGGCAGAGGCGCAACTAGTGCACCCACTTTTCGCCTTTATTCCGTCCCATGATGTGATAGGGGGCGAGCCTATCGCCATGTCGGGCACAAATTCCAGACTCCGAGCTGAAATTGAATAGAAAAACTCAATATCACTTTGCTCGACCCGGGAGTCGAACCCGAGACCTCAGCATTGAAGTCGTACCGTAATACAACTACGCCACCGAGGCAGTCAGCGAATACACATAATATAGAAATATGTGTTGCTTCTAACTACTATCGAATATAGTATCCACATTAGGTGAATATTACGAAGTGTAATCTACTATATTATCGTCCATCAAACAATAAGACCACAAACGGCTCAAACTTTAAGCCGCAGATTACCAACCCCGTCGTAACTTGGATTTAGTTTGCCGATAATTAACTGTTACATACTCACACCATATACTTTTAGTTGCTGTTATATTAGGGAAGATCTGAAAAACGGGGTTCTGTAACTAAAAAATGTTTATAATATACAGTTCAGCTCAAGTTCAGGGTCATCTGCCACATCCTATTAAATATCTGTGTCCATGTTTACGTAAGGAAAACATGATCAGGAAACATGTCTGAGAATTCTCCATAAGAATTTCGAAGGTTTGGAAGTCTGCCCGCACTAGGCCAGCGTGGCAGACTACAGCCTAAAACCTCTCAGTAATAAAGGAGGCCCGTCCTCAGCAGTGGCCAGTATATAATACAGTGCTGGTTAAGACCAGTTAATAGTAAGCTATTACACCAGCACATGATATTATCTCCATAAATGCCATCACAATTGGTTTAATCTTTTTACATTCTATTCCATGTTTCTCTACTCAAAAATGTTTTACTTTGTGTTTTATTTTTTTTATGGACTGCCTCGATCCCCGGGTCGGGCAGTGATTTTGGGTTTTTTATTCAGTATCAGCCTGGAGTCTGGAATTTGTGCCCGATATGGCGATAGGCTCGCCCCCTATCACATCATGGGGCGGAATAACGGCGAAAAGTGGGTGCACTAGTTGCGTCTCTGCCTAGCCCTTCGGGGATAAAAGGCGTGAGTGTATATGTATGGCGATAGGCTTGCCTTCTATCACGGCACGCCTCCTCCTAATACGCAGGGCGAAAAGTGGGTGCACTAGTGGCCCCTCTGCCCACCCTTTCGGGGATAAAATGGCGTGAGTGTGTATATATGTATGTATGTATTTGCACATGATATGATCTCCATACATGCCATCACAATTGGTTAATCTTTTTACATTCTATTCCATGTATATTTTCTCAAAACAGTTTTCAGACGACCCTGATATGCACAACTAAGCTTCTTTAAATGAATGCATTTAATTTCCCATTTCCTCTTAGTGTTTTGTACATAAATTTGCTTTTAGTTAATTCTGAGCATTCCTTTGACCACGTGCTATTCTACGTACCCCTTAATTGCGAACGGTACACCGCGTCCGCCACACGAATTTAGTAAAAGACTATTTAAACTCGAGTTCATGAGAAAAACAAATTAAATTTATATTGATTGGGAGTTAATAACAACAACAAACAAACACCTGTTAAGTAACGAGAATTACGAAGTCTACAGCCGGAGGTCGCAAAAAAAACCAAAATGAATTTAATAAATTTAATTTAGAAGTAAAAATTACAAAGAAATTATAACTAATTAAAATATGTTGATAATTGACCGATGCTAGATCAAGAATGCGGCGCGGTTGCTACGGCGGTTTCATGTGCCCTCCGATTGACGTCAATGGTAGGCACGTTCCGCTGACGGTGCAACACGTGTAGCTTCTAGTGTTTTCAGGGCGATGCATACGTAGCGCTTTCCATATATTAGCTATGCGTAACACCTCCCCCCGAAGAACAGCGACTATTGAAGACTTTCGTCGTAAATTGAGCTGGGGGTTGATTAGGGTCAACCCTTCTGACGGCTGGACTCGCGTAGACTCCTTGAAGATCAGGTTGTCCTTGTTCAGACATTTCTATCGAATTCAATGCAGGTTTCATCCGGTACTTGCGGTAAAGTATGCCACTAATGAGTGCACATGCACTTAATATGACCACGTACATTGGGATTGTAGTGTGGTACAATATATAGTTTCCATCGTCGTTTAATTTGACTGCTGATTGTAGTGACATTTTTGATGTTGCGGTATGTAAGTAATTTAAATCTATCGATTTCAGTTTTATTTCTGGCGTGGCAAGCTGAATGGCGGCGTTATATTTCGGTAAATCCATTATTTTCAGAGGTAGTCCTTTTAAGCGATTATTGTTATTCGAGATGGTGAAATCCGATGTTTCCAGGTAACAATGTTGCGGGATTACAGCAAGATAACTGCCTTGGAGTGTTTTGTAGGAGTCTTGTTCGCAGGAAAGATGTACTTTCGTAGTTGTGGGGAAACTGATTGAATAGTGTTTCTCATCCAGTTCTTCATATGCCGGGTTTTCTAAGGTAACAGTGACGGGGTTGCAAGTTTCGGTTTTCTGCTGCGTGGTGATGAGCTGATGGATGCAATCATCGGATGGGCGACTTCGTAGGCTGCGATCCTCTTCACACAAATACCATTTACTGGACTTCGGGCATTCAGCCTCTATGTACTTGAAATCTTTCTCATTAAGGACCAGAAATGGGTAAGGAGGGGATAATACTTCGTGATTTCTATTGGGGACGATAGATAATTTATATATATCATATGTAGGGGTTAGAACAATGGGAAATTTATATACTATGGTTATTTCATTGCCTACGTAATAAGAACCTATTTTAATTAAATCATAATATTCTCTTATATCTAAATCAACTATCCTATCTCTGCCATATAAAATGATTAACTTGCTTATAATAGCACGTATCTCATTTAAATTTAATACTGAATGATGCATAGTGGAGGTTTTTATAAAAGCTAGTACATTTTGTAACCTCATCAATTCTTGGGAGATTGAATCTACGTTATCACTGAATATTAAGAATACTTGAGCCAAATGTGCATATTTTATTAAATCATAGTCTCTAGTAGCTTCACTTTTATTAATTTTGTTAATTAAAATCTCTATTCTATGCTGATTTTCCACAATACTATCTATGATTTTTGAATATTGATTACTCCAATCCTTTGAAATACTAATGTGACTGTTGAGTTCCGTAACTAACTTATTCTCATTTTCTTGAAGAGTTTTTATAGCATTATTATAGTGCAATGCGTCTGCATGGTCTAGGTTACCGGTGATACTTTTTACTATGGACCCGAGACCATCTACGAGCCCCCTCTTGACACGATTTATTTCAAATGTCTCTAATTGTTCTGACACACTGGCAAGCTTATTCTTGAGGTAAATTAAATGGGGTTCAAATAACGAATTTGTTTTATTGTTGAGCTCAGGGCTAATACTATCTATTTGACTATATACTGACGCGATTTTATTATTAAGGTCTTGTAAATCGACATTTTGAAGGAAGCAGTGGTAATGCGAAATAACTTTCGCGGGACCTAATTTAAATGGTAAAATTCCAGGCCCGTCATCAAGATTTTCAAGTTTTATCTCTTGTGTTAGGGCTGTCGTTAGAAGAAGATGAGTTACCAGGAACGTCCTGCAACAATTGGGCGCTTTTAGGCACTCTTTTGAGTCTTGACTTTGCAACAGGCCCCTTTTTCTTTCGCGTATAAATATGAATAGGAAGGTCGGCCATGACTACGTCCTGAGTATAACGAGGAGCTAATTTCTGACGTGCAGCGAATGGGTTTTTAATGTAAATTTGTTGCTCGGGTGAATATTCGGCTTCCGTCTCTCTATTTTTATTTCTATTACTCGTTAAATTTTGACGCGAATCATTACCTAGTTCGTGCATAACGTTATAGGCTTGGGTCATCTTTTCTCTATGATTGGTCATATACTGTTGTAATAGGTGAGAGGTAAGATCTATATCAAAGGGATCTCGCGGATCGAAATGACCTGTTACTACTTCTAATGGTTTACACTTTGTAAAACTATGTATACTGCTGTTATAAGCCAAAAGGGCATAAGGCATGAGATTTATGACAGATTCGGACTTTTGACCTAATTTTAAAATGCGAAGATGTTCTAGTATAGTAGAGTGAAATCGTTCGACTATACCGTTTTCGTTTGGTGCATGAGGCGCTACCCTATGATGCTGGATTTTGTGAACCCTGACAAATTCTGCAATTAATTGGTTAGTGAACTCGGTTCCATTGTCCGTGACTATAGTTATTGGTATGCCATGATGGGTGCAAAAGGTTAGTAATGCTTGTAATACGCTGACAGCGGTTCCATCTCTTAAATAATAAGCTTGTGCATATTTAGAAAAAGCGTCTACGATGGTTAAGAATTTTTCACTGTGGATGGTAAGCAGGTCTAGGTGGACTATCTCGAAAGGCCTACTGGCAGTTGGGACGACTTTAAACTGCTGTTTAATAGGGTTGCGGTCATATTTTGCTTGACCACATGTCGTGCATTCATTTATAAATTTAGTAATATGCTCTCTCATTTTTGGCCAATAATATCTATGAGTTAAAGCAAGGAAACATTCGTTAATCCCACGGTGGTTAGTTTTGCCTTCGTGATACTTACTAATAATTTCCTGCTGCCTAAGGTATTCTCTAACATTTTCTACTTCCCTTTTGGTTAGTGTTATATTCATAGCGGAATTTTTAAATGTGCTCTGTATGATGGGTATGATTTGATACATAGCTAAAGGCGGATTAATGAGCAAACCTGTTTTAATTTTGGGGTGAACGTATTCTTTGATAGCATTAATAACATCCTGCTCTAAAGTTGACTCTGAAAGTTGGATGGATATTCGAGTATGAGTTTCAAATGGTTTTGTTACGATGGCCCTACCCTTTATGTCACTAACTACATTGAAAATTAATTGTTTACTAAATTTATTAAGAGGTTGATCCGAAATAGGTATTTCCAATATAGGGTTCTCGTTAGCTGTATGAATAGTGGCAGTTCTAGAGTTGTCATCGCGCTCTGTGGCTGTGATGGTTCTAGAATCGTCTAAATTAGGCGATTTTTCGGATGGATTGACTAATATGGACATGAGCTCTTCATTATTTAATTCAATTCGCGAAAGGGCATCGGCGTTGGTATTATGTTTACCCTGTTTATATATAACTGAAAAGTCATATTCGCTGAGTTTTAAACGCCAACGAGTAAGTCGCGAGTTAGGTTCCCTCTAAATTCATAACCCACTGCAAGGGTTTATGATCAGTAATAATTTTAAACTTTCTGCCAAATAGGTAAGGTCTAAAATATTTAGTTGCCCACACTATTGCTAAGAGCTCTTTTTCTATTGTACTATAGTTACATTCACTGGAATTCAAAGTTCTAGAGGCATAGGCAATGGGCTTATCTGAACCTATTGGGCCTTGAGACAATACTGCTCCTATTGCAACATTAGAGGCATCGGTAGTAAGCAAGAATTCTTTCGTGAAGTCCGGGTATTGTAAAATAGGGTCGTTAGTTAACAGCGTTTTACAGTGTTCGAAACAGTTAGTATAACATTGATCAAGTTTAATTTTTGAACCTTTTTTCAAGCATTGTGTCAATGGTTTAGTCACACGTGCAAAATTAGGAATGAATTTTCTGTAATAGCCAAGTAGTCCAAGAAAACGTTTGATCTCCGTTGTTGTTTTAGGCAAAGGGTAGTTCTCTATAGCTTTAATTTTATTAGGATTAGGTTTTACACCTTCGGTGGAGATGATATGTCCGAGAAATTCGGTCTCCAATTTAAGAAATTCGGATTTATTCATTTGAATTTTAAAATTTGATTCACGTAATTTCTTGAACACCTTTTCTAAATTTATAATATGCTCCTGAAGGGAAGTACTGAACACAATTATGTCGTCTAAGTAAACTAAGCATACAGTATTCTGCAGATCTTTTAACACATGGTCCATAACTCTTTGGAAAGTTGATGGAGAGTTCTTTAGACCCATGGGCATGCGCAAGAATTCATAATGCCCATTTTCTACATTAAATGCGGTTTTGTGAATATCGGCGGGGTCCATTTCGACTTGATAAAATCCACTGGCCAAATCAAGAGTGGTAAAGTACTGACATTTTCCGAGTTTATCAAGCACATCTGTAATATTAGGTATAGGATACTTATCATCAATCGTTTTCTCATTGACTTTCCTAAAATCAACGACAAGACGCCATTTAGTTTCACCGGAAGCATCTGCCTTTTTGGGTACAATCCAAATAGGAGAGCTCCAACCAGAGTCAGAAGGTCTTATAATATTCTGGTCAAGCATTTTCTGAATTTGGTCTCTGACCTCTTGTCGGTGAACGTAAGGGTACCTATAGCTTTTCGTGTGTACTGGAATTTCATCTGTTGTTCGTATTTTATGTTTGATCTTGTTCGTGAACGTAAGAGGTTCACCCTCAAGATAAAACACATCAGCATACATTGCACAAAGACGTTTTAAATTCTCACATTCCTCCGGGTTTAAATGATCGGTCCGAAGGCGCGATAATACTTCATTAACGCGATACGATGAAATTGGAGTACACTCGGTTTCAATGTTAAACAACTCGGCTTGGACAGGGCGATCCATGGAGAATATTATATCATTAGATGAAGGGTTAATAATTTGTACCCAACCACGACTGTTAGTTACGTTAGTAAAGCAATCCGAAATAAGACAATTACAGATCATTTGATTTTCGATTAACACCTCGCCGTCTCCTGAATTAATTGGTAATTTAATTAATTTGGATGAATTAGCTGGTATAATATCCTCATAAATATTCGCATTTCTAGAATCGTACATCTGAATAGGTATCTGTGCATTACGCGTTATCAATAATTTATCTTTTAAATTTATATTCGAATCCCAGACATCCAATAAATCTAAACCTAATAGTCCGTCAAAGTAGTTATGAAACTTGTACACGTAAAGAGTTATATTACACTGCTCATTAAATTCCGTAAAACATGGCAAAGTGATTGAGTAGTCATTTCTGCTAGTGGCATGTACATTAGTTACCTCGAAAGGATCGTAATTCAATGGAATGTGACGGAAATATTTGCTTACACTTTCGGGACTGATAAATGATTGATTGGCCCCAGTGTCGATTAAAAATTTAAGAGGCGGGTTAGATATTTCTATGTAACCTAATTGCCTTTGAATATGAAAATTTACCTCTATTTTGGCTTTTCTGATTTCGACTCCTTCTGAAAATTTTCGTTTTTTGAAGGGTCATCAGATGGTTCTACCTCCTCTACTATTGGAGTCTCAGAGTAACTATATTGTTCCGGATAGCAATATTCACTATATTGATCGTATCCATAGAACTGCTGGTCATAGTCCGTATAACCATAATCGTAATCATAGTAATCGGCATAGTTATCAAATTCATTGAAGTTCATTTCGCGCGTTTTAAAATAATTATTGGGTGGTGGATTACCATGTTTCATCCAATCATGTCCGGTTGGTGGTAAAACCTTTGGAACAAAATGACTGACACCGCTCATTGGGCGTGGTGTGTTTCCAAAATTAAATGATCTTTGCGGTTGAGGTTTGTTAGGTAATTTAAACACGTTACTATGCGGGTTATAGTTCTGTGGGGGTGCGCGCATCATTTGCTGCGTACGCGTGAGACCACGTGGCATTTGCATGTGGGGTTGTGTATTAGGTTTCCACCCCTGCATTGCCTGATGTTGCATTTGAGGCTGACGTGAAGGACCAGGCATATTAAAAATTGGTTGTTTGAAAGGTATATTAAACGGAGTAGATTTTGGAATAAAATTATTTAATGGTAAATTATGAATAGGGGATGATTGCCAATCTTTTCTATTGGAACCTCCTTCATTTCGTTGTTGGAGATATAGTGTATTAAGCTCGTCTTGCACAAACTCGAGAGCCTTCTCCATTGTTTCCGGCCTCATACAACGTATTCTATAACCTAGTGGATCTTTTAGACCTCGCAAATAAGCTTGAAGGGTGAGTTTTTGGTAAAGTACCCTTTTTGCTTCTATAGTAGTGCCAATTGACTCGTGTAATGTAATATAAGTCATAATTGTACTAAAAAGGTTTTGGCACCTCTCATAAAATTCTTGAGGAGTACTAGACCCTTGGGTTTGTAATGACAAATCACTGTATAGAGCGGTCTCGTCGCGATGGTCAGCAAAATTGTTAATTAAGGCATTCCTAATACCGTTCCAGTTTTCAGGTATGCCGTTCGAATTAATAAGCCTAGCCGCGGATCCGGTAATTTTATTTAAAATGCCGTTTATTAGGGCTAAGTTTGTTAATTCACTCCCCGGTTCTGTTTTAAAATGTGCCAAAATTAATTGGTCACATAAATTAATAAATCGTGTCAGAATATGCGGGTTCCCGTCAAATTCTGGCACCAACCTAAGCGATTTGTAAATTATATCAATTTCTGATTGAGCCATATTATCGTTTAAATTTCTTCTCTCGTCTATACTAGCGGACCTATGAGTTATTCTACTGCTACTTAACCTACTATTCCTTAATTCTCTCGGATGGAAAATTTTGGAGAGTTATACCTAACTAACTACACAAAAAAATATATGTATAATATGTACGATATATATTATACCTGTCTGTAGCTTATAAGGATAATGATAAAGAATAGGAAGGTAAGGACTATGAGAGATTCAAAGTACTTACAACATTACTGCTTCTGGTATTTCTTGCTTGAATCGAAGTCTGGATTCCCTCGACTGCAGCTTCCGTAGGTTCAGGATACCCGATCGCACGCGCACGAATTGCGATTTAACGTTTATTTTTGCGTGGATATATTCGGATATCCTACCGACTGCGCCAATTACGAAGTCTACAGCCGGAGGTCGCAAAAAAAACCAAAATGAATTTAATAAATTTAATTTAGAAGTAAAAATTACAAAGAAATTATAACTAATTAAAATATGTTGATAATTGACCGATGCTAGATCAAGAATGCGGCGCGGTTGCTACGGCGGTTTCATGTGCCCTCCGATTGACGTCAATGGTAGGCACGTTCCGCTGACGGTGCAACACGTGTAGCTTCTAGTGTTTTCAGGGCGATGCATACGTAGCGCTTTCCATATATTAGCTATGCGTAACACGAGCCACCCACGAAGTAGGTACAACAAGCTGATTCACCCCATCAACAACAGCGTATTGCAACAACAGCGTATTGCAACACCCGCGACTCTGCAGACCACCGAGCGCTGTTGGTTACCAAGAAACAAGACATACCGTGTGAAACTCCACATCGGCACACTTTATAAGCGACGACTACAGTAGAATAACCCCACTTTTGTTTCTAATATCGAGGGAATTTGTCATTTAAGTTTTAGATTTAAATAAATTAATTTTAAGTAAATTCGGTTTTTTTTGGGACCTCCGGCTGCAGCTTACGTAATTCACCCACCTTTATACCCGAATGTATAGGTAGAGGCGTAATTAATGCACTTTTGGTAGTGTATTTCGCGCCATGAGGTAATAGGGTTGAGGTTGGGGTAATAGCCTTTTGCAATATCAAGTACAAATTCCAGACTCCGAACACTGCTTAAAATTCAATATAACTAAGCCATCGACGCAGTCCAGTAAACAAATGTGGAATTTATTTTTAACTACCCAGAAAATTAAATTCTCGCGAGTTTTAGGCGCCACATATTCGCCGTAATTTGTCGAGAAACACTACATTATGAAACTGACAGCTTAAACGGAATTATCTGTCGTCTCTTGTGTTAAACATAAGTCCAGTAAATTAATATTCAAGATAATATGGAGCAGGGTACTGGCAGTCGCTCACGAACTGCCTAACGGAAAAGTAAATCAATAAAAAAGTTGCATAAAGGAGTATAAATCAATAATTTCAGCACTTTATAATATACTGTCCCGCTGTTCACGGGCCTCCTTTACATCTAAGAGAGTGTAGGCCATAGTCCAGCACTCTGACCTAACGCAGGTTGGTAGACTTCACATACCTTCGATTTTTTTATACATGGTCATTTTTACATTGCGTTACTAAATGAAACCACATATTCGTCTATACCTCTGCTAACATCATGCTAAAACTAATTGATGAATACTGAATATTTTCGCCAAAAATCTCGGTAGCAGTCTTCCAATTTTTTTATCATTTTGTAGTTTATTGCGAATATGGTGTGTGCGCAAGTGTATTTTTGACTGAAAGTGTAATGTTGCTGCTGCGACGAATTCTACTAGAGCAGTTATAGGGGCATTAGGGCGTGTAAACTTAAAGGAACTTTTATTGATATTTATTTTGTTCGAAACTTACATTTTTTTATTTCACATCTATGGTTAAAATAACTCAATGGAAAGTGTTATTTTCAACAAGATAAGTATGTGGTTTCATTTATTAACGCAATGTCAAAATTACTCTGTATAGCATTTCTCAGATTTCCTCACGATGATTTCGTTCACCGTCAGTACAAGCGATAATTCATTAAGAATACACACATAACTTTAGAAATGTTAGAGCTGCGTGCCCTTGGGTTTGAACCCTGCGAACCTTCGTCTTGGCAGTCCGTTCCACTCGCAACTAGGCTATCGCCGCTTATTTCGAGTAGGGCTCGCATTTTGTTTATAACACAGCAGGACCTAAAATAGAAGAAGTAACTAAAAGGCTGTTTTTTCCGACCGTGGTCTTTTTGTCAGGATCTTATTAAGCTCGACATGCTCGAAGCAAATCTCGTCTCACGGCTGGCGCACTCGAAACTCTGCGAACGCGTCCAGTTTCATAATACCGAGGATTATCTTAATCACGGTAGAAAACTCCGGGGTAAGTCCAGGTAGACCAATCGAAGGTATGTGAAGTCAGTCGGCATTAAGCTGACGTGGTAGAATAAGGTATTAGTAAGGTACTAAAACCCTCTCAATAGTGAAGTCCAGTCACACTCTGAGTGTGCATTTCTCATTTCGCTGGCGGCTATTTCGCTGTTGGCTTACTGAGGGTATATCGGCTAACACCACGATTCATCGGAACGAGCTATGACAGGGTTTTCGCTATATATACCTTCGCTATCCTATCGGGCACAAAATGTATTCGGTTCTGCAGTTTATGACTGCCGAATTGATTACATAATATAAAATTACTACCTTTTTCATAGAAGTTTCGGCATGACTAAATTATCGTACAGTGCAACTGATGTGATTAAATATTTTGACAGTAAACTTTATTTAAAGGGATCATTTATTGTTAGCTATAATCCAATGGGTTTTTTAATACATCAATGAATCCAACGCAATATCTGTCAAATGAATTGGCTCGCCGTTGCGTATGTTCAGACGGGGTAACTTAAGCAATAGTTCCGAACAATTATTGCTACCAAAAAATTATACTACTAAAAGAAGCTTTAATTTAAATATTAGGAATTTACGATCTTTAAATCGAGACTAATAGAACAATTCAAATTCAATAACCTTATTTACGGTAAGAACGATTGAAATAAAAATGAAAAATGTAAAGACCCTTTGGGCAGCATCGACGGAATATTTACCAAGTGTCCACCGCCGAATTCAGTCAGGACTAAAATAGAAGCAGCGTTTTAGGACTCAGACGCGTAAACGATGCCTGGGAGTTAGACACGTTCTTAGGAGGTTTAAAGAAGGGATTTTTTTCCACATAAGCACAAATTTCATTTTTAAGCAATAAGTATAAATTTAATTTGAAAAACGTAAGGATAAAACACACTTATATTATTTAATGATTACATAATATCTGATGCTACATTCAAGTCCAATATGAGCTAACTAAAGGACCCTGGGTTCGAATTCTATGTCAGGAAATACTAGATTTTTTATAATTTGATTCATCAGAGACTATAACCTCACAGGGAGCCGACGTTGGATAATCGAAAAAAATAAGGCCAACTCCACTGTACAGCATCTTTCAAAAAGTGTGTGGTACCAACCCGATACAGGTGTGGGATATAGACAAGTGAAAACGATACTAATAATATGTATAGATTCTACTGCACAGGTCAAAATAATCATATTTTATAGGTATAACATGAAACACTCTGGATGCAGGCCGCTTTGAACATGCCCGTCTGGAAATCTTTAAGAAAGACTTATATTTAGCAGTAGACTGCGTGTGGCTGATGATGATAATAGACTTAAAAGAATTCATCAAATTGCGCGTCAAACATAACCCTTACAAACAAGCATTCGTCAGCTCAAATCAATCCTGCAACTCCAATTCTCTCTATCTCCCCAACCGTTAGATTGTACGTACAAATTGCGAACGTCAGCGCTCTCCGTTAATCCACTACCGTGATGACTTCCGATAGACGGGTGCCGGATCGACGCCCGGCTTTCCTTGCCTTTAAAACTGAAAGTGTATTTATTTGTTCCGCTGTTTGGTTAATTGTATTTTAGTTTTAGATCTAGAATTTAGGCTGTAAATTTTGGCAATACGCGTGTTTTTGGAAAGTCGATTGATGTAACGTTGACTTTTCGTACTATTAATATAACAGTTTACAAGCTTTAACAATATCAGCTCTGGATATTTACACGGCCATACTGCTTAGATGCGTAGAGGTAGTATACTACCACGCTGACCTAGTCCGGGCAGACTTCATATTCGAAATTTTCCTCATGCTTTTTTCGTTCATCGTTAATAGCGAACGACAATTGATAAACAATACACACGTAACTTCGAAATGTCAAAAGTGTGTCTTGGGTTTTGTACCAGCGGACCTTCGTATCGGTTGTCAGTTCCATTCCGAACTAAGCTATCGTGCACTTCATGTAACCTTTTTTTTTTTTTTTAATGGCCATCTTCGGCGCATTAGGGACGGCTGCGTGCTTCCTCCGAGTCACGTCTAAGTTGTCGTCCGCAACCGCCCCTGCGCGTACCGCTATTGCGGTACTTCTCCTGTAGTTGCGGGGGCTCAGAAGCCCCCGTACACCGAGGGACGCCCTTGGCATCCGAGGCAGCGTGAGAAACGCTGTCGTCATCACGGGGGTCACAGAAGTTGGCTAGACTAATAGGTGGGCGGCAATTCCCGCCCACCCGTGACCCCCGGACTTCATGTCATCTGACCGTACTATAATAAAAAAGTAGTGTAACTGAGGATGGTAGGTCTCAGTAGGTCATCATTGTGTCTAATCTTTTGATAAGCATATACAGTCTACAGCCCTGAACCGTCTTATCTTCATAAATATGTACACAGACAAATAGCGCACCACGCGTAGAATTAATTCAGAGAATTTAGATACAAATATGTTTCGGCCAAATATGTTATGGGATTAACTGTGTTTATAACCTTTGTAAGCTGGTAAAGAAGGAGTCGTCTGATGTTAGGCACCATTCTTGAACAACTTAAAGGAGATATCCGCTTTTTGTATTGGTGTTAAGCTTCAAAATTTAACCAGGCTCAAACTTTATGGATGTTAAAAGGTCAAAAATATGGATCTTGGATACATTAATAAAATATTAGACCCCTCCATTAATAACTTATATTAAGTGTAGCTTTTAAGCAAAATAAAATTACGTAAACTTCAACATCGGAGGACTTTAAATCTAAACGATTTATTGCAATTTTTAGTATACAAATATGTATTAAGTATCTTGATTAGAATTTTATATCCGTTGTTGGACATGTCATTTTCAAAAGGTTTTCAATTTTCAAAACACTTTAACGTGAATAATTAACCGCCTCGGTGGTGTAGGTGTATTGCATTGCTGGTGGACAAATTACTTTAAATTTACAATACCACTTATCCTAAATTCGTATCATACTATGATAGATTGAATTTTATTAGAACAACCGCGGATTTCAAATCACAAAAATTAAAAAAAAAAGCAATAACGTTACCCATTTCAACCAGAAAACGCAAAAATTTCCGATTCGTAAAATTGCAAATTTCATTTTGCTAAACCAAAAATGATATAAATAGAACATCATAAAAGACCTTTACTTAACGCTACATAACTTTAAACACTCTACATTATGCCATCTCGACAAATCGAGGTACGTGTTGTGTGAATTTCAACTTTAATGCAATGGAGTAAGGTGGAAGTGGCATTAAACGTCGGATAACACAGAAATATACAGTGTGCTTAAAAAACCGCGTTCATTTGTCACCGGCAGATGCAGTCGAATCTGGAGTTTGGCCACGAAAAATGGTGCTACTGAACTTAACTATTGGTCCCAACATAGTCTTCGTGGAATTCCATTTGTATTATGTATCTACATACTATATTTCTTGAATTGTAGGTAACTTATAGGTTTTTATAGTCGCATTCTTAATATGCCTCGGTGGCGTAGTTGTATAACAGTACGACTGCAAAGCTGAGGTCTCGGGTTGGATTCCCGGGTCGGGCAAAGTGATATTGAGTTTTTGTATTCAGTATCAGCTCGCAGTCTGGAATTTGTGCCCGATATGGCGATAGGCTCCCCCCTATCACATCATGGGACGGAATAATGGCGAAAAGTGGGTGCACTAGTTGTGCCTCTGCCTACCCCTTCGGGGATAATAGGCGTGAGTGTATATGTATATGTATGTATTCTTAATAAAACAATTACCTAATCCAAAATTTAGGTTATATGAGTTTTAGCAAAATATGGACCTTAAAGGGCAAGCTGCATCGACTAAGAAAAAAATGCGTCCTTTCAACGTTGGGAATAGGGTCAAAATTGTTTGAATTTATGTTCGTTCTCCGCCCAATTTATAAAAAATATTTACATACAGTTAGTTTTTGTGCCGATTCCCACAACTCAACGATTTTGGATTAGGTCATTGTTTTAGTAAGAGTGCGAATTATATGTGCGAATCCCCGAAGGGGTAGACAGGGGCGCAACTAATGCACTTTTCGCTGTGCGTATTCCATCCCATCATGTGATAGGAGGAAAGTCTATCGACATAACGAGCACAAATTCCAAATCGCGGATTGGTACTGAGAAGAAAAACCCAATACCACTTTGCCGGACTCGGGGATCGAACCCGAGACCTTATCCATTCATATATACACAAAAAATATGAAAATTATAACGAAGCCGCTGTCTTCGCGGCCTAACCGCACCAGGTGATTGAGCGCTGTCCTTTGACACGGCCCGGCGGAAATATTACGCGAGCTTTTTACGAAGAAGCCTGAATATGGGACTACATTTGTGTCGCTGAAAAGATTTTGGCGTTTAACCAAGGTCGCATTTTATACCGGGCGATGAAATTGTAAAAAGAACAGTGGAGCTAGGACGTGAAAAAAAACACGATGCGTCTACGTTTCGTTTTATTGTGATTGGTTGAGAGACTGACGTATCGGTCTCTCGATCAATCACAAACATCAAAATACCGATACGTCAGTCACTCAACCAATTACAATAAAACGAAGCGGAGACGCATCGTGTTTTTCGTTTCACGTCCTAGCCCCACAGGTCGATGTTTTTAAAACCGCATTTCCATCATGTGGAGACTATGTACTGGCAAGCGCAGTGCTCGACGTCCATCTACTAGGCGGACAGACAGGTTGCAGGAACACATTGGTCGCAGGCCGCTTTTGACAGGTTGGTCTGGAAATCTTTAAAGGAAGCCTATGTTTATCGACGTCAAACACAACTCACTTATAATTTTTCTGTGGGATCTTGATATTATCAGTCGAGTTCCTCATTCAATTCATAACTGTATACCTATATGACCTTGGAGGTTAGACCAACTGGAATGGTCGTTTCTTGTGCTTATTACCGAGAACGAAAAAATGTATCACTTTTAAAATGAAAAATAATATAGTTAGAATTAAAATTCAGAAGTGGTAGGAAATCATCAGAGAAGACACAGAATTAACTGCCATACAATGATTTAATAACAATGCAATAAAATAAGTCACCATACGTTAACAAAACAGATGTCCTCACAAGTCGCTTCGACCGACGGCATACCTTTTCCACAATTACCAAATACAAAAGTAATATCAGCCATACTACATTGCTATCGATACCAGAATATAATTATGAATGACACATTTCAAAGACATTCTTCAAGTCTGTCATTTAGGTACATCGTTCCATAATTAAACATTATCTCCTCAAAGAAGTTCTATATAAAAAGAATGTGCTAATAATATATAATTAATATTATAATAGTGAAAAAACATCACCATACATATTGTATGGGCACTTATTTATTCGCGGGTAGCAATGCCTATTTTATGAAGAATTTAAGCAGATAATACGTCGCTTTATCAACAATACAAGTCATCGATAATCCAATACGAACTGTTGAAAACGAAAAGGGTTTAACCTCTGACAATCCCGAGGGCCGTCCGTGACGTAACAAAGTTGCTTTGTGCCAGCAAGTCGCAGACAGAACGTGGATATACGTTTAGACATATTGTAGCTTAACCGCAACTGACTAACACATAGCTATAGCATGGCTATGCTTATTTAGCTACAATGTGACTACATACTGTCTTTACTTCGTGTGACTACATAATATAGCTACTATCAAAATATATGATTTTCATTTTTTTATTGCATTAGACGACGAGATGAGCATGCCATTGGCCTGATGGTAAGCGATACGACCACCCATAAACAGTAGAAACACCACCCAGCACCTTGAGCTACAAAGTACTGTATATCATTCCATTACGCTCGTCATCCTGAGATATAAGATGTTAAGTCACATTATGACCAGTAGCTTTTTTTTTCTTTTTATTGGATCAAAGAACAGTAGGTACTACAAGTATCTTAATAAAACATTAAATACAAACAGTTACAGTAACTGTGACACCCACATTATTGACCACAGTTATACTGGCTACAATGTCCTTGAAACCGAAACACAACAGTGCATGCACACTGCTGCTTGGCTTACATAATATGAGACCTACCACCAGTAATACCTACTTACTACCACCAGTAGTATATGTAGTTCTATCTCAACTGACTTACCACTTCCAGCATTCCTAATTACCACATCTAGTTGTAATGTAGCTTCATCAAACGTATTAAAACTTGACTTATAAATACGTGTGTAATTTTTGAGTAAATTTTCACTCTTCACAGTTTAAGAGCCTATGTGAATAACATATGGAATCGTGATGGGCGTGACTTAGCGTATTTCAAATGCGAGGCGCCGCACGGCCCCGCTGAGATAGATCGCGCGCCTCGGCCCTCGTCGCATCGCGTCGTTGCGACAGGTCGTTGCACTCAAGCCCGCGAAAAGATCGTCATTGCAAATGCATGTCTGTGTTGTAAATATTATAGTTATTATAATTTCTAATAAATTTATAACTTATAAAACATAGAATTTATTTTAACTCGTTTATAGAACCATTATTATGTCACTATTATCTACCTAATTACTTGAACATTATGTAAAATGACATTGTAAGTTATCTAAACTCATCGAAAGTATTATTCACTTATAGTTGACTTTTGTTGACAAGATAAAATTTGGTGTGGTGGTAGGTTCGAGTCTTATCCCTACGTAGGTCTGTATGTAGGTAAAAAGCAAAGCAGTATGAAACTTCTATAATGTGTTTTAAATTATATTTTGCTTTGTTTTGATTTATTCTTGTGGACTTTCCTAACTTTGGTGGACATAAAATAAATAATAATATGTCGGAGACAGAGTGGCGGCCGATATCGATACACGTAGGTTCACATAATAAAAGTCACAAATGAATTCTCTTTAACTCGCTATTTATTGTTCGTTGGTCAATTATTGCGTAATAAACTGTTCACAGAGTACAATACCACGTCAGGATTCATTATTAACTTTGGTTATTATAACACATTGCATATTGAGGCAATTACTTAACCGTTTGGTTAAGTGATTATAATCAACTCACCTAGTAACAACTCGAAATAACATAGTAACCGCTTTACTAAGCACTGACTGATATGGAAACCACCATAGTTACCACTTATTAGTGATCTGCACCGTACTAGTCGCTTCAAATGATTCGGCACTCTTTTTATACACCCAACTGTAACTCCCACTACGAGTTCGACATACCGACTGGTTTGTCGCACGATTATTATTTTATCTTACCCGACTTAATATATTCAGACACCCTCAATGAGATTAATAAAAATCATAATTCCTTTTTATACTTCCTTCCTGTCCCGACACGGCCATTCTGGCAAGACACACGTCCTCGTGTGTTACTCTGAATGACACAAAGTACGATCATCACGTAAACTTAACAACACTCTTCAAAACAACATAGTTAGTACCAATAATGTGATTAATAAAAATGATAATTCCTTTTTATACTTCCTTCCTGTCCCGACACGGCCATTCTGGTAAGACACACGTCCTCGTGTGTTACTCTGAATGACACAAAGTACGATCATCACGTAAACTTAACAACACTCTTCAAAACAACAGAGTTAGTACCAAAAATGGATGAAGGTCCGTCTCGATTGCCAAACGCAAACTACATAATCTAACCAATTAAGCCCTGCATGTGACCTCTGCCAGTAACCTCTAGTTACTCTCATCTCTTCCGCACTCTATGGCTTCCTTTGAAACCAAACCACCGCCAGAACCACCCGCGCAACGCACAACCACGGATTGCTTACACAGTAAATACCGACTCCCAACGGACTACTAAAGTCCACTCCAGATCATCATGCAAACTAAATTACTGTCATTTCCACTTGTCTCTGCTACAATTTCATTGATTATCTCAAAACTTAACCTTCAAGCATTTTTCGCTATCGCACGCTTCATGAAAATTTAACACCGAATAATTAAATGACAATTTAAATTTCCAATTAAAGTGTAAGAACCCAACCAAAATTTTAAAACTTAGGAATTAACCCCTCGGCTACCGTCCGGCCAGATCGGGCCGGTCTGACAGCTGTCAAACTCGATATGTGTGCGTGTTGACGCGCCTTATGTGTGTGCGTGTAGGTCGATTTTCGCGTGTTGACAGACACGCGAAAATTGCGCTTGCGCCAGTGTGACCAGCGCTCCGGGCTCGAGGGGTTAATGCTGTCATAAATTTAGAATTATTTCTGCAGTCATACCAGTGACCATAATCGATAGGCAAAGCAAGTTATCGCTGTAACCATTTACACAAGTTACTGTAGTCAGTTGCTTCCATTGTTCAAACGTTAAGGAAAAGCTCGCAATGTGTCTCCCTCAGTGCAAGGGATTTAAGAAACAAATCTAATTTTAAAATTCAGTTAAATCACGTATAGTGACATGATACTCCTGACATGTGATCGTTCTCTTACGTATGTTTTACAAAATAGACAGCACCCCCAAATCGCCCTTCCGCCATCACTTCCTAGTACCTCCTAACAAGAGAGAAGTAGTGACGGTAACAAACTCTCAAGGATACAGCTGTCCAATAGTTATTAGAACTGTATACAATGCAAACAATTCTTATCTAAACGGAGATCAGTGCCACTGACGATCAGCAGCAATCTTCCCTTGGAAGCGGCTCAGTAGCTGCACTGCACTGCACACTGTCTTCGAACCGGAGTAGACACGTCACACGCGGCACCACCAGCAGTAATTTCCAATGCCTGCAAACAGAAAATATACGCAGCAGCATCACATCGCTCGGCCTATTCTGACCTTACATTAAGACTCTTCCTAACTACTACAATCACTATTTCAGTTATGCTTGTTTACCATCAGGACCAAATTTGCTACAATGATTCAGACCCAGTGGAGGATGATCACGCTATAGTTACAACACAATACACAAGACACATATAGTGAGCAGATTGTAATTTATTTACTATTTTCACAATATAAGACTGGTCGAAGTCACGTTATCGATTTGATCACACAGCCATTCTTAACCACATGGACTTGATCACACAGCCATTCTTAACCACATGGACTTGATCACACAGCCATTCTTAACCACATGGACTTGATCACACAGCCATTCTTAACCACATGGACTTGATCACACAGCCATTCTTAACCACATGGACTTGATCACACAGCCATTCTTAACCACATGGATTTGATCACATAGCCATCCTTTATCACATGGACTTGATCACACAGCCATTCTTAACCACATGGACTTGATCACACAGCAGTCCTTAACCACATGGACTTGATCACACAGCAGTCCTTAACCACATGGACTTGATCACACAGCAGTCCTTAACCACATGGACTTGATCACACAGCCGTCCTTAACCACATGAACTTGATCACACAGCCGTCCTTAACCACATGGACTTGATCACACAGCCGTCCTTAACCACATAGATCTTGTACAAGATTTTAACCACAAAGATCCTTTTCGAGATATTTTACTGGAACATTCACCACACAGATTTATTGCGAGAGCAGGCTCATCTACTTTGTTCTAGCGTTGAACGTTTCAATCACTACTTCACTTTCAGGCTTTTCCACAATCAATCGCAGGGACAAATAAAAAAAAACTCAACACAACAAAATGAAAACTTCTCACCAAAGTGCAAGAATCTTCAAACTCCTGATGTCCAAATCCTCTATCACCGCTGTTAATGTCAGATCCACCAAAGGATCCCGCAGAGGCTCTTCAGTAGTCACAGCTTACGGCGTCTTCTAACGCTGAATACTTTAAGTACTCCCTGCAAGGATCTCCAGTTCCTGCAATCAAAAATATCGCAACAGCATCAAACCGTTCACCCTATCCTGAACTTAAATCAAGTCACGCATCAATCTTTGAGCGGGAATTCAGTAGTTATCTTAATATGAGGACAATCACAAAATTATCGCACGTCTCGGTCTTAATTCAAAAATTTTAAACAATGGGAAACATTGACCATGGAAGGCTAGCAATCCTTCAGACCCAACACTATACACCTAGATCACTTTTGTAAACCAATGCTATGCACAGTCATAGTTTCCAACAACAGGTACCTACTTGTCCTTAAGTTTAAGGCCGGTTCTGTACTAACACAAACCACGAATAGCTCGTTAATCCATGGCTGCACATGCCCTATTAAACAAGATCTCAGCATTTGTAAAGGTTACCAAGAAATAAAAGAAATCACATAAGTTGAATTACGGTAGGACTTCCCTTTAAGGAATCTTTTTATGCTAAGTAGTTAGTAGTAGAAATTAAAAGTTTTACCAATTGAAGCCATCAACGATATTTTGTACTTAAAACTGTCATTTAACGGAAAATATTTGAACCTTCATAAGTACTCAACAAGTCAAATATCACTAACATTATATCTGGACAGCAATCTTATTGACACAAAACACATCCACTATGCGAATTACACAAGAAAATGGCTATACTTTTCTTTTTACACTATACGGTACTTGACTTACATCCACAAATAGATTGTTACGTACAAGAACTAGGTACATGACTACTAAACGAAATTCCAATATTTTTAAAGATAACCAAAAAATAATAATAAAGGAAACCATAACCTTCAAATAAGGATAATGGGTCATACGATACCAAACTTCCTGTAGTGCTGCAGTAAGCATATCTGTCTTCATATATAGCCACACATGATACGCGATGCAATAGTTAGCATCAACCGGTACTAGACAACCGTACAGTCATGTCTGGGACACCAACTACGACGCACCATACGGCAGCACATCTACCGGAACGCTTGAGCACCAACAGGAACGTTTGAACACCAACAGTTCAATCGCGGTACACACGCGATTCTCTTTCATTCGAAGTCGTATGCACATAAAATCACAAATGACCATGCGATAGTTATATTTCACACGTTGTCACTATTCACGTTGTAGTCTTGTTCTTATTCCGACATTACTCAATGCAATTTTTTTCTTCATGTAAATTGCGGGTACTTAAATAGCTTCTCCATAGTACCATTAAATGCATTTCACATATCTGCGGGAATAGGCTCATCCCACCTTCTGATGTCGGAGACAGAGTGGCGGCCGATATCGATACACGTAGGTTCACATAATAAAAGTCACAAATGAATTCTCTTTAACTCGCTATTTATTGTTCGTTGGTCAATTATTGCGTAATAAACTGTTCACAGAGTACAATACCACGTCAGGATTCATTATTAACTTTGGTTATTATAACACATTGCATATTGAGGCAATTACTTAACCGTTTGGTTAAGTGATTATAATCAACTCACCTAGTAACAACTCGAAATAACATAGTAACCGCTTTACTAAGCACTGACTGATATGGAAACCACCATAGTTACCACTTATTAGTGATCTGCACCGTACTAGTCGCTTCAAATGATTCGGCACTCTTTTTATACACCCAACTGTAACTCCCACTACGAGTTCGACATACCGACTGGTTTGTCGCACGATTATTATTTTATCTTACCCGACTTAATATATTCAGACACCCTCAATGAGATTAATAAAAATCATAATTCCTTTTTATACTTCCTTCCTGTCCCGACAAATACAATAAATGCAGTCACTATTTTTCGGCCCGACTCGGGATTCGAACCCGGGACCTCAGCACAATAGGCGTATCGTGTGTGCAACTACGCCTTGGAGGCAGTCAAACATAGCATCACACCTTTTCTCCTCACATTTCGTTAGCTATTTTAGGTCTTATCAAATAGGAGACGAGCTTATTGCCACATACCGGGCCCAATTCAACAGACCGAGCTGATACTGGACAGAAAAAAATAGTATTTGCCCGACGCGGGATTCGAACCCGAGACCTGAGCGTGGAGGCCGTACCGGGCACGTAATACAACTACGAGTTGCGACATCAAGGTAGTTTCGACAAGTCATTCACGATGAAACTTCTTCCCTGGAATGTCAGGTCTATTTTACGTAAATGATGCTTCACTCTAGTGCCACCATGCAATTTAAAAATCGAATTTTGTATGTAAAGGATGTTCGAAATTTATGCAATGCAATAAAATTACATAGCTTGGTATGAAGATTGATTACATTATTATGGATGAATAGTCACTATATAGGATATAAATGTTACAAATGTTGAAGGCGGCCGCTACCTATCTAGATAATTTTTATAATTTTTAATTTGAACTGTATGTAATGTGGGGTAAGAAAAATATAGCAAGGTCATTCTTACTACGCGGGTACTTATGCTTATAGAAAATTTGAAATGTTAATTACTTACAATTTTTTAAATATTTTTGATATTTTGTACAGAAGAATAGACTGATGTTTACTGCAACAGCTACTTCTTCAATTCTAAGGCATTTGTTTTTGTTTTGCAATATAACAAAGCTCCGATATCCTTATTGAACTGAATGAAAAATAATGATGGCCATATTTTAAAAGGAGACGGGAAAAACTTCATAGAACTTTGGGCTTAGTGTTACAGAGATAATTTATGCATTATTTTATAGTTGTATTAGAACTATTTCCAAATGAGAAAGAAAAATCTGTCTGTCCAATGGGAGTAAAGAAAGAACCGCTGTAGAGTAGAGCTTCTAAATCATTTTTCGGTGAATAACTTTTTTTTACCTGATGACATAAGATGTTCACAGTACCTAACCGTTGCCCATTGGATTGCCCTATTGAATAGTGAACAGAGCTAGCTTAGACAATAACCAGAATTGAACATATCACATGGAATCGACGAGGACTGATATAAATATATAATGGCTCATTTACACTCTCGCGCGAGTGGTACGCTGAACACAATACGAGCCACGAGGCGAGGTGTGAAGCTAGAGTGTTAGTGAGTCAATAATGTATTTCAATTTGACATTACGTCGGGAGCGCTGAACAAAGTTGCCAGTAAAATTAAATAATATCGACCAATCTTACTAATATTATAAAGGCGAAAGTTTGTAAGAATGTATGGATGTTTGGATGTTTGGATGTAAGGATGTTTGTTCCTCTTTCACGCAAAAACTACTTAACGGATTTCGATGAAATTTGGAACACGGGTACATCATATCCTGGATTAACACATAGGCTACTTTTTATCCCGGGAAAACATAAAACGGGAATTTTATCCCGGAAAAACTTTTTAACGCGGGCGGAGCCGCAGGCAAAAGCTAGTATTAAATATCCCAAAAAGTGAAAATGTCTTTTTAGTTTAATTTCTAAAATACCTATAGTTTTTAATTCTTATTCTTTTTCAGCCTTTAAAAGGCTACTATTGCACATAGGTCTCCCCCAAAGAATTATTAATACTATTATGTCAATATTATTCTTGTTATACATGCTTGGTATTCTTTGAGTATGTAACCAACGCTCTAAGTTGGTGCCAGCGCCGTGTGTAATATTACACGAACCACTTGGTGCCACTTTTCACCTTTCTATAACTCAAAACCTATTTAAAGTAAACACATAAAGCTGCGTGAGTTTAATTACATCTATTAGGACACCTAGAAGCCCAAATTTCATGAAGTTAGCTCAAACGGTTCTAAAGATATGAATATCAAAATCGTAAATTTTTGTACTGACTGACAGACTTATAGGATCTAAACCTAACCTACTTCCAGATGACCTAGAAGGATGAAATTTGGAATCCAGCTCGGTAATTATGTGTAAGCGTAAGAAAAAATCTAAAAATAAAAAAAGTTAAAAATACAGGGGTCCACATAAAAAAAAATACATTTTTAATGGTAGCGTTGGAACCGTTACAAGCAAATATTTGAAACAATCCCAATATATGTTTTATTATATTTGATTTATAACAGAAATATAAAGATAAAGTTAAGCCAAAACATTTGTGGTGTCCCCATAAAAAAACACTTGTAATACGCGCTAAACAGCCGGCCAACGGTGTGTCGTCGGCGGCGCGCGGCACCACACAACTCAATACCTACCTAGTTTTCTTTACAAAAAGTAATGATATCCCACCAAAAACATAAATGTAAAAGATATCACATTTGTAAATACCAGCAACTATTATAGGTATTCAATAAAGCAAACAAATAGAATTTAATACTTGTTCATAATGTTATTTTGTTCCTATAAATACATATTTAGATTTTGCATAAAACTTGGCACACATTTAGATCTCCATTCTTTTTGCGGCGAAGCCCACAGCTAAGCATAATTTTGGTATTGAACTTGGCTATCCTTTTTTACATTTATGTTTTTGGTGGGATATTTTTAAATGGAAGACATAAAAATAGAAGAATATTGATACATGCTTCAAAAGTGTAAGGTCAAGCCCAATTTAGGCCGTCTCCTTTATACCTATTAGAGTTTGTGGCCAGTCATGTCCAGCGGATTTTGATTTTAAAGCCAATAGCCTTTAAAGAAAAATAAATCTAAATGGCGGCCTTTATTTAAAATTCTAACATTACATCTGCCTTTTGTGCACAAAACAATGCCCAGATATCGATTTTGAGTTCGATTGGCCTTAATACAAAAACTTCAAAACGGTGGCTACTTTTTTCAATTCTGACATTGGATCACTCTTTTGTTAATAATGTTACACCCAGATATCGATTTTGCGGTCGATTAACCTTAAAACAAAGAAATTCAAAATGGCGGCCACTTTTTTCAGTTCTGACGGTGGATCTGCCTTTAGTAACTAAAGTGGTACTCAGATACCGATTTTGAGGTCAATTGGCCTTAAAATAAAGAAATTCAAAATGGCGGCCACTTTTTTCAGATCTGACATTGGATCCGTCTTTTGTACCTACAGGCCTGCCCAGATGTCGATTTTGAGATCGAATGGTCTTAAAACAAAGGAATTCAAAATGGCGGTCATTTTTTTCAAATCTAACATTGGATCCGTCTTTTGTACCTACAGGCTTGCCCAGATATAGATTTTGAGGTCGATAAGCCTTAAAACAAGGAAATTCAAAATGGCGGCCACTTTTTTCAAGTCTAACATTAGATCCGTCTTTTATACCTAAAGGCCTGCCCAGATATCGATTTTGAGGTCGATTGGTCTTAAAACAAAGAAATTCAAAATGGCGGTCACTTTTTTCAATTCTAACATTGGATCCGTCTTTTGTACCTACAGGCTTGCCCAGATATAGATTTTGAGGTCGATTAGCCTTAAAACAACGAAATTCAAAATGGCGGCCACTTTTTTCAAGTCTAACATTGGATCCGTCTTTTATACCTAAAGGCCTGCCCAGATATCGATTTTGAGGTCGAATGGCCTTAAAACAAAGGAATTCAAAATGGCGGTCACTTTTTTTAATTCTAACATTGGATCCGTCTTTTTTACCTACAGGCTTGCCAAGATATCGATTTTGAGTTCGATTGGCCTTAAAACAAAGAAATTCAAAATGGCGGCCACTTTTTTCAATTCTAAAATTGGATCCGTCTTTTGTAATTAAAGGCCTGCACAGATATCGATTTTGAGGTCGATTAGCCTTACAACAAGGAAATTCAAAATGGCGGCCACTTTTTTCAAGTCTAACAATGGATCCGTCTTTTATACCTAAAGGCTTGCCCAGATATCGATTTTGAGGTCGATTGGCCTTAAAACAAAGAAATTCAAAATGGCCGCCGTGTATACCAATTCTAACATTGGCTCTTAACATTTTAGATATTATTGATTCATAATGTATAAATAAATGAGTACTACAAAAAATCATACTAAAATAATTTTATGGTGTAAAAATTTGAACAGCCTTTACATGCAAAATACGAATTTTTTAAATGTATGAGCGGCACATACATACATATACTCTCACGTCTTTTATCCCCGAAGGGGTAGGCAGAGGCGCAACTAGTGCACTCACTTTCCGTCGTGCGTATTCCGTCCTATGATGTGATAGGGGGCGAGCCTATCACCATTTCGGGCTCAAAATCCAGACTTCGCGCTGAAAAGAAAAAAATCCAATATCACTCTGCCCGACTCGGGGATCGAACCCGAGACCTCAGCATTGCAGTCATAACGTAATACAACTACACCACTGAGGCAGAATAAATAACAAAAAAAAAGCAGTGACTATTGTTTTTCAATCAGGGATTCGAACCCGGCACCTCAGCGTACCGATCACTAAATATAACTAAAGCAGGTCTCCGACTAAAAACAATTTACAAAGGTGAAAGGATGTAATAATTACGCTTGCTGCCTATCTTATAGACCTAATAGAGCCTATAATTTTATATTGATACACGGACGTGAGCTGGATACACTATAAAACAGAATTTCCAGGGCACCTTCAAATTTGCCGCGCGGTAGCGCGGACCAATCCCTACACTAGACGGCCAATTCGAACTTTGAAGGCGTCCGAAAATTTCGAGCGCACGTCCGTCGTCAGTAAAGATTCCGGACGACTGAAGCCGGCACGGGCCACTTCCATAACAGCGATGGCGTATTTGGACGTCGCGGATGAGAGAAAGAGACGGAAGGCGCACGCGTATGCCGAAATGAAATGGCGTAAGCGCCAAAACAATTTTCTTTTAATTGTGATTATACTATTTAATTCGTTTTAATTGTGTATTGATAAAACTTTGAAAAAATTGTTGTATTGTATTTAAATAAAGTTACGAATGTACATATTCCACCATTTAGAGATAAAGCGTGTTTAAAGAAAATATCAGAGGTAACTTTGAATTTTTTTTCGATCTAGAAAATTTATAGCAATTGTGTTTTGGCTTTGACATATTATTGAGTTATACGTTCAATTTACACATATCCAAAAATCTAACTTCTGATCTTAGTAGTTTACGAGAAATTTTAATTTGAAAGTCCTTAAAGTCCCTGACATAGGCTCTTAAGGTAATATATATGTGTCGGACCGTCGGGTAGTTTTGAAATAATAATCGTGCAAAACAGGTCGCGATGTCAAAGTATTAGTGGGGGTGACAGAGTATAAATAAGGCGCTCGCCATTTGAGGAGGACAGTATTAGTTTGGTCGTCGTTCAGTGTTCAACTAGTTGTCAAAAGTCGCTATGGTAACTTAGTGGTTACTATGCTTGTCCTGGCAAAGTGATAACCGAGTCGTGAGTTCCAGAAATAAAGGTCGATTATGACCAATGCAAAGTATTCGCCACGTTTTATTGGCCCCTGTGAAATCCTCTCCGACATATGTATATTTAAAATTGTGCCAGCAATAAAACATCTTTCTTCTTCTTCTTCTTCTTCGTCCATAGAACGGTTCCAACACATTAAAGATGTAAGTAATCCCGACTACAATTAGATCTGGCTACAACGTGGCTATCAAATCTAGCTACAGCGTGTGTAACTTAACTAGCTATTATTTTTCTTTATAATTAATTTGGCCACATCTCTCCAGCATATCTTTACCCAATAAATATACAATCCTGTTGAATTTCAATGAAAACCCCACTTACTGAAAAAAACTGTATCAAATAAATCACAATAAGTTTTCAAGTATCAGTATCAAAATTGCAAATTAATTTAAACATAAAGCTCACGAGAGGGATAAAGGAAAAACGGTCCACTTCTTTATTGTGGGGTTTCTGTAGCCATTTATCATAATCGTGAGGTGCGGAGCGACGGTGAGGCAGGTTTGTCGGTTTGTGTCAGATAATGTAAAAGTTGTGTACACTTACAAACAATTTAGTATGTTCCTCACTAGGTGTTGCTCGTGACTTCGCTCTCATGAAAAACCTTTCTCGCTACAAAAGTCTTATACAAAAGTCTATTTAATTCTTTCTGCATTTACTTCTAACAAACATCCTTGAACATTTTCAGAAATTTTCGTTTTTATAACATTAGTAAGATAAGATTTGAGGAGAGGGAAACGTGTATAGCATCCACATTATGTTATAACTTATCTGTAAGTGACATGTCATCAGCCAAAACTTATATGTAAGTGACATGTCATCAGCCAATTCTTTACTTAAATACTATGGTCTCTATACTTTTGGGTATGTTGGCGTACCTTATGGAGTAAAAATATTTTCCCTTATGTAATGCCTTCAAAGATTCGACGATAGCCTAGTTGGGAATGGAACGGTCTGCCGAGACAATGTCCGGAGGTTCAAAACCCAAGGCTCACACAGCTGACTTTTCAAAGTTACGTGTGTATTGTTTATCAATTATCGTTCGCTTTGACGGTGAAGGAAGACATCGTGAGGAAACCTGCATACCTAAGAAGTTCTTTATAAGAATTTCGAAGATATGTGAAGTCTACCAACCCGCACTAGGCCAGCGTGGTGCACTAAGGCCTAAACTCTCTCAGTAGTAGAGGAGGCCCGGGCCCAGCAGTGGGACAGTATATAATACAGGGCTGGTATTATTGTTTACAATGTCTGCAAATCTTTAGGGGAGGCCTATGTTTAGCAGTGGATTTCATGAGGCAGATGATAATGATGAATGGGGGCGAGCTTAATTTCGTTTACCGCACAGAATTCCAAACTCCAGAACTTAAGCAGAAAAAGCTGCTCAACTGGAAATTGAACCCGTGATTTTAGTAGTCGTATCGTACATCAAACTACACTAAATACATTTTCTACACCAACCATCTTTCTCTGACTGATTAATAAACCAATTGGAACATTTCGTTTGAAACGTAATTAAACTTCATTCACAAAGTTACGGTTCAAAACCATTAATGACTCCTGTCAATTCAATAAAGTTTATTAGGTGACATTCCAAATAACCAGTCTTATATACAGCAGTTAAATTTAAGCGGTGATAGCCTAGTTAGGAATGGAACTGACTGCCGAACCGGAGGTTCAAAAGTCAATACACACACTTTACAATTACGTGTCTAATATCTATCAATTATAATCATTGAAGTAAACATCGTGAATATACCTATATACCTAAGAATTTTACTAATATTATAAATGCAAAATTTTGTGAAAATGTCGGGATGTTTGTTAGAAGTAAAAGCAGTAACTGAACAGATTTGGATGAAATTTGGCATACGGATAGACCAATTATTAGCACATAGACTACTTTTTATCCTGGTTTGCTCCCGTGAGAAATAATGGAACTTTAATCAGATTATTTAAGTAGTTGGCGCTGATGTTCTACAGTGCTTTAGGGACTTTTGTAACGGAAAAGGCTTCTCAAGCATCTCTAGTAGTCGATAATAATTTCGAAGGTAATTGCAATCTACCAACCCATGCCAGCGTGGTGGACTGAGACTTGAATCTTATCAGGTTGGTTTTATATTATCATCATCTTGGTTGTCATACTGCGCCTTACATCAAGAAATTTCTTCCGTGGGTCACATCCCCAGATCACGTCTCAACGAATACATTATCCGTTTCGCCTTACATACGTTTTGTATGGAATAATCAAATTGCAAATGGCCGACTATCCTATTTTATTTTCTGCACCTAATGTCGTAGATTTGAATAAGTAGATATAAAGAATGGAAATTCTTTATAAAGTAGCTTTTGTTCAGGGCACCGCAAGTTTTACCAAAGTAAATAACAGTTTTATGTTAATTCAGTTAGAGCTGATTTTTCAATCGTTAGAGAAAAAATTATATGATCAAATATAAAAGTGAGATAATATACGTACTAAAACTATTAATGCATCCGTCGTTTTTCATTTGATGATGTTATTTTTATTCTCTGAATATTTTTATAATTATGAAATACTAGCTTTTGCCCGCGGCTCCGCCCGCGTGAATGAGTTTTTCCGGGATAAAAGTCCCGCTTTATGTTTTCCCGGGATAAAAAGTAGCCTATGTGTTAATACAGGACATGATCTACCCGTGTGCCAAATTTCATCAAAATCCGTTCAGTAGTTATTGCGTGAAAGAGTAACAAACATCCAAACATCCATACATCCATACATTCTTACAAACTTTCGCCTTTATAATATTAGTAGGATTAGCTTTTTTAAATAGTAAAATAATACCAAGTAAAGGCACAGGATTTGAACACAGGATCTCCAGTGCACAGCACATAATAGTATAAAACACTACGAGTAGGCCAAGGTAGCATGTTTTCCTCCTCAACTACATAAATAAACAGGAAACACGGAAATAGGCTTCCATTTCTCAGAGAAATCTGTGTAAATACATAACAAAGAAACATACAAACACGAAATAATTACATCCTCCTTTTTAGGAAGTCGGTTAAAAAACAACATAAACAATAAATACCATTAATTGATAGTATAATAGTATGAATATTACACAATTATAATTAATACACCAAAATTTTTTGTCGCTTTCTTGTTCTTCCTTACTTCAAATTATACAAGAGTGAAAGAGACCAGAATTTCTTTGACATATTTATTTATATTTTAAAAACCACTCATACTCTATAGATATTGTGTGATACGTTGAAGTAGAAGAACAGGTGAGTAAGACCTTTAATTTGGGAGTGTGGACTTTTTTGCTTCAGCATTTTAGGTTTCTCTACTATGACTTTCAGACGTCATAAGGTCCTTTGTCCCTAGACTTGAAAAAAAAAAAGAAAAAAAAAAAACATATATATAAAGATTTAATGGACAATTGATGACAAAAAATTAAGCCCGGAGTTTCTTTCTGCCTTTCTTCTTCGGGTAGTCATCGCTTAGGTAGCTAGTGAAAGGCTGGTAGGTTAGCTAGGCTAGGGCCTGTAGTGTCCTCACCGGTGAGGATCGCGACGCGTGCCTCCCATTAATTTTAATAAAAAATATTCTTTTTTTATCTCTTTCCTGCCAGCCCGAGCTTGGCTTCTTTATATTTAGTTTACATTAATTTTGCTCCCTTTAAATATGTCTTTAGTTATATAAGTGACTATTTGTAATAATAATTATTAATTGAATGTATCTTGACATATCATAAGTGCAACTATGTTCGCCTACGTGATAAATAAAGTAGGTATTTTTTTTTATTTTTTTTTATTTACTTATCATCTTTAGCCTACATTCTGTATCTGCAACAAAAACCCGTTATCCTTGCGTGTAAGCGAGGAAGCTATCAATCACCAATAATTTATGTGCCATTTAAGGTTGTCGCACACTTGGAAAATATCTAAATCACTTACCATAAAATTAATGTGATTCTTCCTATAACGATCCATAGTGTTGAATGTGGTAGAGTGTGGCAATGGATTATGTCTATAGACACGGTCTGCAACAAGGTACTGTCTCACAGAAAAAAAACGTGAAGAAGCTTGCTTTTTGCTTACTTTGCGTTCCGTGTGGTGAGTAAAATTTCCGAAGACTCAAACATCTCCTCCTGTCCAGGCCGACACAGCATCCATTAATACTTCAGTCACATGATTGTCCTTATTATTATATTAGTTTCCATGGTATCATAGTTATTAGTAGCTATTTATAATCTAGGCGTATATATACGATCTTTGTACATCTCTTTATTATTAAACAAATTAGATATTCAATTCAATTAAAATTTTACGTTATGGCAAAAAAAAAACAGCTAAAAAATTTGAAATTATTTAACGACTGACGTGGCAATGGCATAGTGGCAATGACACTGACATTAGTGTCTACTGTCTGGGCCAAAAACTTAGAAATATTATAATCTTCTTAGTCTGGGCACAGATTATCCTTTTTGGTGTCCATATAACCTCGCCATATGTGTAAAAAAAAAACATATATTTAATTTTGTTAATTTTACCTTGCACTCACTTACACGTACACACACACACACACACACTTGCAAGGGCAGGTGCGCACGCGCGCACCCTTGTGTATATGTTTTTGGTTGACGTTGCTCTAGGGTCTAGACGAAAATCAGCGCCAAGCATTGCTGTTTGGCATATTATGCTGATCTAGATCCAATTGACACGGTTGCGGTGGGACATATACCATCCACACTGAGTGAGTGTTTGAGTACTTTTCTTTTTTTTTTAATTGTATTACGATACTCACCATTGTTATTATAAGTTCACCACCCAATTAGTGGTCAATAAATTTATTTTTCTTTTCTTTTATGATGTGATAGGTGGTGAGCCTATCGACATATCTGGCACAAATATTTGTTAGTTAATCCACTTTGTCTGAACCGGGATTCGAACGTCATACCGTGCATACAATAAGACACATAAGCAGTCGTTAGTCGATTACTCTATAAAAATCAGACGACATAGAATGTCTTAGCATGACGAGCGCATATATTTTCGAACGAGCAACTCAACTAAACCGCTAAGTGTGTCCCAACTCTAACCCCGAAAAGAAAAGTGACAATGACAAAAGCGGGTCTATATTTTAGAGAAAAAAACAACGATTTACAAGGATTCCTTTCTCTGGCGCACAAAGAATCACTATCGGAATGACACGGTTATAAGGAATAGTGATGTCATTGTCACCAAATGTTATCTTTATTTTGACGGTCTTCATCAGTATGAGAAAGAAGGCATTTCTTGCGACTCTGTCTAAGATAAGTGACCTATAGTACTTTTAGGATAAAAGTAGCCTTATTAAACCCGCCTAAAAGTCTAAAGCCTGCTTAATCAACAGGCCATGGTTTATTCGTCTGCCAAATTTCATCCAAAGTCAACAGTTTTTGCGTTTAATTCAAACAAACATTCAGACGTCTTAACATGTGATGGACGGCAGCGTGGCAGGTAGTCTCACACTGCCGTTGACGCAGAGGGCGTCCTTCGGTGCACGGGGGCTTCTGAGCCCCCCCCCCCCCCCCTCCCCAAACAGGAGACGGGCTGCATAAGGCGGCACCGCGCCGGGGCGGCTGCGGATGACAACTTAGACACTCTTAGTCTAAGGAAACCCGCAGCTGTCCCTTATGCGCCGAAGAAGGCTACCGCGGAGTTTTAGTTGGTATGCCGTGCAGTGTACATAGGTTAGGGACTCGGCCCGGCGGCTCAACGCTGGGTCGTAAGGCACGGTGAACCCAATATAACCGCTCAGTCGCCCCCCCTTGAAGGTTGGGCGGTAGTAATAAGTCACTTTCTCCGTAAAAACAGATAAAAGACATCTTAACATCCAAAAATCTTAACATACTTTCACATCAGCCACCCAGAAATATTTTGTTTCATGTCCGCCAACAGTAAAGTTCAAGCTTTAATTAAAACAAATTTAAAAACTCAACAATAATACACGCGAAACAAAGACATTGTTAAAAGCATTTGAAACTAAAATTGAGGTATAAAATATGCAAATCGTATTAACATAGTTTGTATTCACTTGCATCAGATATGCAACTAAAAATTAATAGTATGAAAATATGGACTGTGATATCTAGTACTGTATCTGGTCGACGTGGTGTGAATTAACAGATATTTTTTTAAATAAGTATAACATACTGTATACAAAATAATATTTGTTTATTTCTATCGCCAAGTAGTAGTGTCCATTTACTATTGTGTTCCAGTTTGAAGGACATTGTAGCCAGTGTAATTACTGAGCATTATGAGATTTAACATCTTATGTCTCAGGATGACGAGCACAGTGGAGTGCCATGCTTTGTAATTAAGAGTTCTGTGTCGTGATGCTATTATTTTATCGGCGGTCTGTATTACAATCAGGAGAGCAGTATGCCCGTCTCGTCATTCCGCAGTTTTTTTCTTTTGTTTTTTTTTAGCTTTCCTTTTCTAGACCTTTGAACTCAACTACGTTACTTTATTCGCACTAAACGTTATCCGAGTATTACGTACCAATGTTTAGTTCTACCGCCAATCAATCAAAAATGTAAGATGTGAAGTCGATTGCTACTGTTTAGTTGACTTATTATTAAATTCGTTTGTCTTCGCAGCCTTCTAACCTTTAAGTAAGACTTAGTTCCACCTCCGATAACAAAATCCATAATTAAATTACCACCGAATACGTAAGCCAGCTTAAATGATGTCTACCTAAAACTTACCTAATTTAACTTTGCTCCTGAGGGACCCTGGCTGTTTATCCCACGAACATCATACTTGTGTTGATTGAACGTGTTTACGACACTTTTGTTAACATTTTAGATGTAATTATTGTTTATTAGTCTGGATTTTGGTTGAATAATAGATTTTGTGTCTAGCGGCGACGTATATTAATATAATAGCTATGAGATACAGCTTGTTTAGGAATGGAAAGGACTGCTGTGAAGAGGGTTACAAGTTTATTACCCAAGTCACTTTTCACTTTTCAAAGTTACGTGTGTATTCTATGCCAATTATAGCTCACTTTAACGGTGAAGGAGAATGTCGTGAAGAAAGATTTCTTCACGATTTAGATAAATACCTGAAAATTCTCCGCAAGAATTTCGAAGGTATGTGAAGTCTGCCCGCACTAGGCCAGCATGGTGAACTAAGGCCGAACCCCTCTCTGTAGTAGAGGATCGTGGTCAGCATTGAGATAATATACAGGGTGAAATTGTAGTCCATTAAGTAAACCTTATATTAACTGACATAATAGAAATATTTAGATGTCTTCTAAAATCTGAATACATTCAAATTGTTTTTACTGACAGCTTTCTTCCGTGACGCATGAAATCGCGCACAGCGCTTTTAGAACTTGATATTTGAAGATTTATTGGCGCTTATTTATTCTCTATCTCATAGGGGGAGACAGCTAGCAGGATTGCCATTGATCGATTCTGGCACACTGCTATCTTTGTCAATCTTTTTATGCAGTTCTTCACTTTTAACCTGGCCTTCACCAAGAATCTCAGATATCTATCATTCGGAGGTACGATGCGTTGTACCCTTACCGAATCTTCCAACCACACTTACCTTATTAACCTCTTTGTCAGTCTCTCATCATTCATCCTCTCCAAATGCTCAAACCAACTTTCTTTCATGACCTAGTTAATAAATGTTGCCATATTCATAGTTCACTATTTAAAGTAAGTCTTTCGCCTCTATACAAAAATCAGACCGTTTATTCGCAAAACAAAAAGAAATAGAATAAATCTGTCAGCGCGTAATTTGTATTCAATACGCAGATATTTTAACCATTTAAGGGTCTATACACAAGATCAACCCTTTTTATTGAAGCTCAATGACGAGACGAGAATGTTGCTCGCCTTCCGCTGAACGGTACAATTACCCATTGACAATAGTAATATTAATAACATAAGCCCAGAGGTTCGGGTTCGAATCTCATCTCAGACCAAACCGTTATACTGGGTTTTGTCTGTCATCTACTCAGTCGCAGCTGGAAGTTAAGGAGTTGGCGGTATTATACTAGTGCTTAGGAAAATACGTAATGCTGTTGGTCCTGTGCCTCATACCTCTGATCATGTCGAATTTACCATCTCACCGTACTATAAAGCTGTGATTCCGCAGGACGCGGCAGTCGGCAACGGCAGACGTCACTACTATGCAGTATTAAATTGTATGAGACCGATTCCGCACACGACGGCAAATGACACCCGACAAGACGTTACTTGCGGAATCACGGCTTAAGAATTCAGAGTGGAGGAGCAGAGACTGCACCTGTGTTTGCGCACATGTTCACTGCAATATTTTACACCTAGCTACTCTACGTTGAGATTGTCGGCTACGAAATTCCACTTCAAGGAATTTACTTTGTATATTTTTAATATACTCGACTGCATAGCTTTTAATCCCCATCATGATGAATAAACTAGTTTTGGCCACATGACGTCCACTGCTAAACATAGGCCTCCCCTAAAGATTTCCAGAGGGACCGGTCAAAAGCGGCCTCCCGTGTTCCTGTGAGTTTTTTTAGTAAATTTTATTATTGTTACATAAATTTATTGTTTATTATTTAACTATTGTGATTATGCCTTCATCTTTCTCTGCACCACCCTAAGGTTAACAGAGAGAATGTACCTGGCAATGAGTCTCCGTGTATACCTTGTGTACAAAGTGTAATAAATATTTGATTCATGTGAACAAGACCTTATCCACTTCGTACATTGTTTCTGAAAGACGGCAGACATCAAGATAGAGCACGAATCGAGAGATTTCATTGTGATAATGTACCATTATTGTAGTATTATCGATTTTGAATATTATAAGGGATTCAGAGATGGATGTTATTCTCAGGTGTTTACCTGGTAGAAACACTACAATGTTATGGATAATCGTCGCACCAATGTGAAAACGCACTCTCCTATCCCTCGTCTATCAGCGCTCTATACCAGTTTTGTACCAAAATTAATAGTTTAGATATTTACCATGAATCTTTATCATCGTCCAAATAAGAAGACAATGATTTATGACATTCTGATAATAATAATCATAAAGCGACGATATAATTAGTACATATTATAAAACAAAAGTCCCCCCTCGCGTCTGTCTGAACGCGACAAACTCAAAAACTACCGAACGGACTTCGATGTTTGTTACGGAGATAGTTTGAGACCCTAGAACATTTGTATCCCGGGAAAACTCTTTAACGTGGACGAAGCCACGAGCAAAAGCTAGTATACAATTTATTTTGATCTTTATACCAATGTTGCCAGCGCGTTAATATTCACTCCAATGTTTATTGTAATCCAGAAGCGTTGTCAATAAAGCTTATGGTTTTTGCGGATTTTATTATTAACTTCACAACCAACAACAAAAGATTCGTTTGAATGTTAAAACCCAGGTCTCACGTGTAGAGCTGTCCGCGCAGTAATGTTTGATTTTTTACTTTATTGTTTAAAATGGCTCAGAGTGACGAGCGTAGTATAATGCCATATAGTTTCTAATTCAAAGTTCAGGTAGCATTGCTAAAGTTAGTAAAAAGTTGCATCGCTTACGTTATAGGCAAGCGGTTTGCTTGTTTCCTAATTTTTGCCTAAACATTCGGTAAGGATGAGTTTTTTAAAACAAAATATTATTGATATCCCACGTAAAAGTCCACTCACAAATAGAAAAGCCTGTATCGCTCAAGAATAATGACTTATAGCTTCATATTGTAAGAATTGATAAAGGTCGCAGGAACACACTGAATGCAGGCCGATGACAGGTCTGGAAATCTTTAGAGGCCCAGGTTCAGCAGTGGACTTCATGCGGTTAATGGTGATGATGATGATTCTAAAGCTGTGATTCCGCAGGACGCGGCAGACGGTAGGACGTCCCTTGCCCCGCGTCATTTGCCGTCGTGTGCGGAATCGGTCTCATAAAATTTAATACTGCATAGTAGTGCCGTCTGCCGTTTCCGTTTGCCGTCTGCCGCATCCTGCGGAATCACAGCTTAAGAATTACTGAATCTTAAAAGTTCTAATGATTACCACATCCATACAAGTTTTTCAATTTTATGTACATTTTTTATAACTACACGAGTTATCTGTGAATATTTCCGTGTGCAGCACATGTTTTATTTTTAAATCATTGCACACGCAAAAAATGAATTATTTGGAGCCGATTGGAAGGCATGGATTAATGGATATATGAAAAATTGTACTTTTAACCTTGGACTTTAATCCGACTGCGCGCAAGAAGATCATGGTATTCAGATGTACGTTTTGATTTGTCAGATTACATAATATTATACCTGATTTTAAGTATTGGGTCTTTACCTATGAAATTGTTGTTTAGTATACAGAAAGTTAATCATCTTCTTATAAATATTTTTTATTTCTATGAATCAAAATATGCACCCATGCTATCGATGCGTCGCTGCCAGCGCAGCGGTAATTTTTCAATGCCTTTCTTGAAGAAGTCATGCGTACGTATCACTCGTGTAAAGTACATTTTTACACGTAAAATCACTGCCTTTTTGGTCACGCTCTCTCCCGTCGGGCCCAGACCGGTCCAATCGGACCGGTGACAGCTGTCAAACACGCGATATGTGTGTGATGACGCGCCTTATGTGTGTGCGTGTAGGTCGATTTTCGCTTGTTGACAGATCACGCGTACCGGGCCAATGTGACCGACCGGGCCAGAAGCGTTAAGGTAATTTTCTCGAAAATATTTTTGGGTATTTCTTGGGAGTTTTAAAAAGCCGACATCTGGCAACACTGGATCATCAAGAGACGTAATCGGTAGCATCGCATGACGGTCCTTAGTTTTATGCCGTTCTGTTTTAGAGTCAACGAAACATCAATACCTTTCTTAAATAGACAAAGAAGTACTACGACAGACCTTCTAATAAACTTTTTGGTATTATTCAGTAAGGACAATGTCCTTATTCATCCAATTGTTGGTAATTCTATCTCAGCAATTAGTTAGGGTCGCGTCACCGTCGTCAGACGTCGTAATAAAACGTTCAATCACGTCGACGTTCAGTTACGTCGTTATGATACGACCTTCGTGTCAATCAGATACAATCGTGTTATATTAACTTGAATGGAGTTTGCATTTAGTAGTAGACTAGACAATTTTGTTTCTAGTCTACATGGCTTCGGCTTGGGTCTTTGGTTTAGTGGTAGACTATAATATTATGACTGGGAGATCCTAAGTTCGGTTCTGTGGACTGAATATTCAAATATACAATATTATACAGGGCTATTTTGAATTTGAAATAAACGAAACCACACACTCGCTAATCGCTCGCATTGTCTCTGCTAACATTATGCTAAAAATTATTCATGAATAACGAATATTTTTACCAAAACTCTCAATGTTACTTTCCTTATTTTTGTATAATTTTGTAGTTTAGTGCGAATATGTCGTGTGCGTGTTTTTCTAACTGAAACTGTGATGTTGCCGCTGCGACGGATTCACTTAGAGTAGTCAGGTAGCATTAGGGGATGCAAACTTAAGGTTACTTTTTATTGATATTTATTTTGTTCGAAACTTATACTTTTTTTATTTTACATCTATGGTTAAAATAATTAAAGGTAAAGAGTTATTTTGAAGAAGATAAGTATGTGGTTTCATTTAGTAACGCGATGTCAAAATGACCTTTGATAATTATGGGTCCCTTTAATGGAATTCCAATCGGTAGTTTTTAGGAAAACCGCTGACATACTTACGGGTCGAATACAATACAAAACATTTATTTGCACAACACCATGATACAAACAAATTACAAGCAAACAAATTAAATAAGCAAAAAATTACATAAAAAAGTAACATTAAAAATTACAAAAAAGCATTTACAACTAAAGAAAAACAATGAAACGCAGTACTAGTGTATCGTCACGAACGTCATGGTGTGAGTGCAAAACGGGACCCATTCAGCACAAGCCGCGAGCGAGACACGGCGCTGGTCTTCCATGGGCCCGAATAGAGAACCTTCTTGTTTAAAGTCGATTAAAAAGTAATTAGGCAGACTGCTATAATGATACTGATCACTTAGTGACAAGAGACCAAACATCAAGTGAAGCTTAGTACCTACATTGAAATAAAACTATTTTGCGGATTTTGTCGCAGTTTTTTAATTTATATTTTTTCCTAACATTTCGAAGACTTCGTCAAGGCCTTGCAGCCTTATAATATAAATTTTTTATCTACTTATGTAATTATAATTTTCTTTTTTTTTTTTCTATTGTCCAAATTTCACTCGTGCCCTAACGCCGCAACTCTAAGCAGGTAATTCTAATATTTATAACCTCTTTGAACAGATATAAAATAAAAAAAAATTAAAAATTCAAACTTAGAATCACGTCATCCCGCCACGGGGACATTTTCATCAACTGCGCGCGTTTGATATTTCGATACGTTTCACTGACTGGAACAATTTTTAAATACACTGTAATTTCGACCTTTTATTGTTTACCATTCAGCTCATATCCTCTTTCATATTGTATTCTTACAAGACTGCGATATTAAATTTACTTATGGAATTTTACACTCTACATGGTTGTGATAGAGTTGAAAATAAAATATCACCGCTGTGCCGGTCGGAGTTAGGTGGTCGGAGTCGGTTATTTTTTCGTTACGAAATTTCTGGATTCGGTCTCCACGCTCAAGGCCCGCGATAGAAGCTATGCAATAGCTTAAAAATACAATCACACGAATTGAGAACCTCCTTCTTTTGGAACTCGGTGAAAAAGTAGACTCTTCATCACTCATCACGAATCCGCCATATTCCCTCAACGAGTATATTTTATACATTGTTTTAATACTCTAGACCTAATTTTGTAGTTTGCTTGCCAACTTCGCAAACTGATCAACGGCGGACATTGGCCGCTTGTTCTAACTAATGAAATTGTGTAGACAGTTAGCAATCGAATTCAGGTAATTTTAAATGCCAAATTAGGCCAGCGTGATGGACAAAGGCCTAACTTCTCAATAGTCGAAGCCCAATAATGGACAGTATACAAATATAGGTATAGTTATATTATTCATTTGAAACTAGCTTTTGTTTGCGGCATCGCCCATGTGAACAGGATTTTAGAGTACTAGTGGTGGCATTAGGGCAAGTAAAATTACTGTTGATTGATTTTTTTTTAACTTACACTTTTTTATTTACATCTAGGGCTCGAATAACTTACTGTAAAGTGATATTTTAAAGAAGATAAGTGTGTGTTTTCATTAGTAATGGAATGTCAAAATGAACCTGTATAAATATTAAGTTCTAACGAATCCCCGCCCTCATCTTGAGAAGTTATTTCGCATCTAATGTGCTTGAAAGCTGAATAATGAACACAATCACACCTCCCGGCGTCTGCACAACTTCACATCAACTCCAGTAAAAAAGTATGCTGGTCACACTTGCTCGAGGAGGGCCCGAGCAGGGGCAGTGCCGTGGCGTTTTAGCTCTTCAGCTTTTACGCAATAATGATAATGCTACGGTTTTCTTAAGGCAAAAACATTGCGTAAGTGAGCTCAACTGTGTGTGTCATAAACTGAAATGTACCTCATTGATTTTGAGTAAAATTTCTTTAGCCACAAAAAGGTTTTCAACAATAGATATATGCTTTGTTGTTAACTAGTACATTTTTCTCGTCGTTTAAGTTTTTTGTTAATAAGACGTATGAAAATTCAGGGCGTTTGCTCAACTTCATTAGCTAGTTTTTTTACCCAATAAGCAGCGCAGCGACAGGCTGTCTCGGTGGCGTAGTTGTATTGCGTGCGCGATACAATACCGCTCTAAGGTCCTAGGTTTGAATTCCGGGTCGGGCACGTGATATTGGCTTTTCTTCTAAGTATCGAAAAAGCGGTGATAGCCTAGTTGGGAGTGGGACCGACTGCTAAGACGAATGTAGGCAGGTTCAAAACCCAAGGGCACGCACCTCTGACTTTTCTAAAGTTATACCATGTGTATTCTTTGTGAATTATCGCTTGCTTTAACGGTGAACGAAAACATCACGAGGAAACCTGTATACATGAAAAGTTCTCTATAAGAATTTCGAAGGTGTAAGAATTCTGCCAACCCACACTAGGCCAGCGTGGTGGATTAAGGCCTAAAACCCTCTCAGCAGTGGGCAGTATATAATACAGGGCTGGTAGTAGTAGTATAAAAAATTGAGTGCACTAATTGCTTCTCTACCTACCCCTTCGGAGATAAAAGACATGAGTGTATATTTCCAAAAGTAAGTAATAACTCTATCCGAACTTTGAATAGATAGATAGCATTACGGACACTACGCTTGTCGCCCTGAGACATCAGTCTCATAATGGCCCTGTTTTTCACGGCACGGTCCCTGAACGTTGGTGTACCCAACGCCTCGATGCAACGGCGGCAACTTTAACTTATTTAACAAGCAATTTGAATAGTCAACTACACAGAGTTAGCACAATTAAATGCATAACAATAGACTTTCGTAGTTGTTTAAAAGATTAAACCACTTTATAAGTCTATATTTTAGTTAAACTCTTGGTAATACAAAGGGGTAGGCAGAGATGTAACTAGTGGAACTTATTAATATTTGGAGTAAAGGTTAATCAAACTCAAATCTCATCATCATCATCAACCACATGAAGGTCACTGATGAACATAGGGCTCCCCTATATAGGTACATATTTCTGGGATATATAGGGACATCATATAGGGACCTGTCAAAAGCGGCCTGCATCCAGCTAATGCTCATTTGATGTTATGTTATTTTTTGCCCTAAATGAATGTAGATAGGTCTTTGGTATGCAGGACTTCAGTTGGGTAGCTACCATGTATTTCTGCCGCCAACATTGTGCACTATTGTGTTCCGGTTTGAAGGACATTGTAGCAGCGTGATTACTGGGCATTATGAGACTTAACGTCTAATGTCTCAGGGTGATGAGGGCAGTGCAATCGCTCGTAGTGCTTTGTAATTAAATATTCTGTATGGTGGTGTTACTGTTTATGCATCGTATCGTGCACTATCAGGCCTTACAACTCTATCTACTGTTCATACCTATGTGTCAGCAAATCGATACCTAAGCAATTGGAAATAAGTTCCAGAATTTTCCAAAGGTTTTGAGATACAAAATATATTTGTCTGAGGCTTTGTGGATGCGTTCATTGTAGCGTGTAATTTAGGAGGACACTCAATTATTTCCAGATCAAACGTACGTACAGTAAGCACATCTGCCATGTTTTGGAGTCAAAATAACATCATGTTTTTCCGTTTTCAGGGGTAGGCAGGAGAATAACACATATTCGCGAGATGTGCAAGAAACGCTTGCCCTCGGACTAAGTACTTTATATACAAATACAAATAATTTATTTTTTCAATCTTACGCTAAAATATATACACATGACACAGTGGTACCCGCACTAGGCGAACCTGTATCGCGGGCTACCTGAGAGTATTACCAAGATATATTTTAACTCAGATTGTACAGAGTGAGCCAAAAAAGAATAATAATCAGAAAAAAAAACAAGAAAAACAAAAATCGAATTTTATTAATTTCTGAAATTAACCTAAAGGTTTTGTGTTAAAGGATAATTATTGAATACTACCCTATTTTAATAGTTTGATGCTATATTCAATGCTATGTAGGTACGAAAAGAAATGATTCAGTGGTGTCATAATCCATAGAATGAAGTATATTTGTGATTTTCATTTTAAGTTGATTTGTACTAAGTTGTATTACGTCACAGAGTTTACTCATCTTTTTATATAGCATCATGTTTTACGTTTTTCGTGGGTAAACAGAGGTGTATCATACACATTTCGCCGGCTATGTTAGATTCCGTGAAATACGTGAGCTCCGGACTAATTCTGTGCAAAAAACCTGAGACTTTAGTGGTGGTACCCCAAGCGTATCTGAGGTGGTTACCCGCCAGTTCTTTCAATGAAAATAAATGTTAAAAATTACTATATTGTTATGGTTTTTCTTTCTTAGCTCTTAATTGTACAGTCAATATAGAAACTGTACAGAACTATTAAAACTAAAAACAGTAAGTGTCACTTACGGTAATGTGCGCGTAACCGTTTACGAAGGGACGAAGAAGGGCGTTTTATGGGTAAACGCGTTTACAAAGCTTTATGCCCCCGGGCCTGCTTGATTTATAGGCCAGTTCGCATAATGGCAGCGTTGGGTATTCTGCTGATTATCGGTTACGGCGAAAATATTTGAAACCGAACTGAATTGATAGGTGCGTTTTATCTACCTGACTTTGTTTCTTTGCTCCCTGAAATTGTAAGGACCTGTAGCCAGGATGCTGTTCTACAAGCGTTTATGCCAAAAGAATAGAAAATAATGTCTGCACATCGACTACCGCTAGGAGTAGTAGAGAGAGCACTAGTAGGCGCCACTAATGCACCCATATTTTGCAATTTTTTTAATGCAATGAATGACGAGACGAGCGTGCCGTTCGCCTGATGGTAAGGGATACGACCACCCATAAACAGTAGAAACACCATCCAGCATCTTGGGTTACAAAGTAGGGACTGTGTGGCATTCCACTGTGCTTGTCATCCTGAGACATAAGATCTTAAGTCTCATTATGTCCAGTAGTTACACTGGCTACAATGCCCTTCAAACCGAAACACAACAGTGCATGAACACTGCTGCTTGGCGGTAGAAATAGACACTGAGGTGGTACCCACCCAGACGGACTCTTACATATGAGAGACCTACCACCAGTAAAGAAGAACCCCTAGTTGTAGTTCGATGCGCCTTTTACTAAATTAATAGATAATTAATTTATAAAAATTACGCGTATCACGTATGTAATACGTATTCAAATCCTATACAAATATATTCCTTATTCACGTCGCAATTTCCCGAGTTGAAAGGGGAACTCTAATGACGAACTCAATAAAGGCATATAGTTAAAAGGGCTTTATGCTTGTTTCTGTTAATGCTTTGAATTTCTCATATTAGAGCAACGAATCACTCTCAATTTTGTTAAACTCTCGCTTGTGGTGTGACTTCGTGTTGAGATATTTAGGGATATTTAGAATTGGGGCAAATGGAATTGGGTCGCAAGTTAGGTGACCTTGGCAGGCAGTAGAGTACAATTTAGCTGATGTTACAAGGAAAGACATTATAGCCAGCGTAATTTCGAGACATTATGAGAGTTTCTCATGTCTTTTAGTGACGAGCACAGTGACTTTTTAAATTCAAAGTAATTCGTATACCCTGCCATCAGGTGAGTGCCATGCTCGTCCCGTCGTTGATTTGCAATAAAATAAAATTTAAGGTATGTGAGTCTACCAACCCGCACTAGGCCAGCGTGGTAGACTAAGGCCTAACTGCTCTCAGTAGTAGAAGGGGCCCGTGCTCAGCAGTGGGCAGTATAAAATACAAGCCTCGTGTTATTATTTTAAGGCAGGTATTTGGACCTCTGGAAATCTAATGTCAATACTATAAATCAAAAAGCATATTACTTGGATGGTATGCACACGATATATCGTTGACTGTATTGCTGCATAAAAAAATTGCAGCCCTTCACAAATGACCTGATTGTAACAAGACATAATTTACTTGATTGCCGTAAAATCCCGAGTAATTTACGCGATGGCGACCCTACTCTGAATGAAGTTCAAATGAATGTAGCGTCAGCCTTCATTTGGCTCGCTGGAACTTCACTGTAATTGCTCGTACGGTTTCAGCGTCCTTTCAGGTCACGCGTGGATTTACAGCATGTGTTCAATGCTGCTTTTTGTTTTGAGTTTTAACGATACTTTTTTTTTTTCACCAAGTCAGCCACGTTTTTATATCTAACCAACGTTACAACGTTTCATTAAATAGTTCAAGTGGATACTGGTGTTAAATCTCCCGTTAGCGAGAAGATATTGTGTATTTTTACCGCTGAGCTGCAGGCACCGTCGTCATATTTCAATAACATTTTAGGTTGTAATTACTGTGTACTATAATACTTAATACCTTTTGTCTCAGTTACTAGAACCAGTGCAATTCCTCACAATGCTTTATTATTCAAAGTTTTGGATAGTACAATTGGAGACGCTCCAACCGAGTGTATTTTTTTTAGACGGGCAAAGTAGCACCATGATAGTACGCGTAGTGGAGTCCAGACTGACGAGATGTCCACTCAACAATGTCAGTGGGGCTAGGACGTGAAAAAAAAACACGATGCGTCTCCGCTTCGTTTTATTGTGATTGGTTGAGAGACTGACTTATCGGTCTCTCGATCAATCACAAACATCAAAATACCGATACGTCAGGCACTCAACCAATCACAATAAAACGAAGCGGAGACGCATCGTGTTTTTTTTTCACGCCCTACCCCCAAAGTTTGTTTGAAACCGGGTATCCACAGGCTGATTCCGCGACAAACGTGAGTGTGTGGGATACACCTTGGGCACGGAGGCCGCTATCCGGATACAAGTATGACCACCAACTCAATGACGAGACGAGCGGCTTCGTCGTCATTGAGTTGGGTAAAAGTCAAGTTATATATCTGAATACATGTATGGGAAAATACGAAAGATTTCTTCGATGTACTCTAGTGAATGGATGTCAGTTTCCATAAAAAATAATGAAGTTAGAAGCCACGTCAACAGTTTTCAGATGAGATTCGATTAGAGTTTCTTCGAGTGTCGTTTATCTCATTCGGAATTGAATTTCTTGAACTTAGTTTTATTGAAATACTAGTTTTGCTTGCTGTTTTGCCCGCGAGAAAAGCCTTTCCCGCAACAAAAGTCCCTAAAACAATGTACGTCGCCAGGGCTAGATAAATTCCATTATTTCCCATGCAAGCAAATTATCGGCATAAATAATAGCCTATGTGTTAATCTAGAATGTGGTTTACCCGTGTGTCAAATTTCAGCCAAATTCGTTCTGTAGTTTTTGCCTTTACTTCTAACAAACATCCAAACATATTCACGAACTCGCATTTATAATATTAGAAATAAGTAAGATAAGAAATAAGATAGTAACATTATATTCTATACGTAGAAAGTTTTGATTGATAGTAAGGTCTGGCATCGGTAAGAATTAAGAACTGGAAATCATTCCCGGAATTTATAATAGTAAAAAACTGGGATATTCCGGTTAAGAAAGAGCAGACAAATCTCTGTAATTTCCATGCATTTTACTGTTTTATGCGTTAAAGTAGTTAACATAAGAAATCATTACGAAAACTATTCATGTGATTGGAACGAAAGTTTATGAACACGAACACGATGATCATTATAATACTTAATATAAATTATAGAAATAAAATAATTATTTAATAGTAAGTACTTTTATTTATATGAAAAGTCACATGGACGTGCCCAAGAATCAAACCTGAGACTTCCTTGCTTTTCAAACCCCTTTTTATAACCTCAATATATTTGAAGAAATCAAATGATATTACACCTAATTAGTTATCAGATTCGATATACTCACAAAAAGCAATACATTTAATTTATGGGCCCAAGGAAGGAAGCGGGAAGCCATTTATCAATACGTTGTTTTTTCCTACAATAGGAACGACCTTTTCCTATAGAAAGCTCTGAAATGTTAAGGTTTCAGTAAATATCACGTATGTTTTGTATATTAAGTGTCTTATAAGGGCTTTGAATGCCACGGTAGCGTATTTGTATTATGTGCGCGGTACAACTATTGCCCTGAGGTCTTGTGTTTGAATCCCGGGTCAGGAAGTGATACTGGGTTTTTCTACTGAGTATCAGCACGGAATTAGGACATGTCTCTATTATCCCCGAGAAGGTAGGCAGAAGCGCAAATCTTTCATCCTACTTTTTGTGGTGCGTATGCCGTCCCATGACGTGGTAGGGGGCGAGCCTATATCGGGGGGAAATTTAGACTTGGGGCTGATACTGAATACAAAAACCTTAAAAGCATCACATGAGTCGAGACTCAATCCCGAGACCTCAGCGCATTTAGAGCGAATTAAAAGTTGAACCAAGTTGTAATTTACGATCATTGTATTGATATCACGATCCTTAACGAAGCAAATAGAACTGAAGGCAAAATATTTTCGCATTCCCTCTGTCTTTTATGCCAGTACTTCTACAAAATTCAACCAAAAAAGCGTCCCAATTTCAACACATCAACCATTAACATACCTGTGAATTAGTATTTCTTTTATAATCTGGGTTGTTGAAGGTGAGCTCGGGTATAAATCTCGCGGCATTACGCACAGGTTCTGCTACTTACAGCCAGACTGCAGAGGTTTACTGACAAATTTCTTTTTAATTTTCCCTTTTTCATTTTTATACCAGGGTAAATAATTTAAGTAGAATGTAAATAATTTATTTTGAGTAGAGTGGAGTATAGACTGATATTGTCTTTTTAAAACTAGACAAGTAAGCTGCTCGCTTAAACGTTAACGAATCATACTAATATTATAAAGGCGAAAGTTTGTAAGAATGTATGGATGTTTGGATGTATGGATGTTTGTTCCTCTTTCACGCAAAAACTACTGAACGGATTTCGATGAAATTTGGCACACGGGTAGATCATATCCTGGATTAACACATATGCTACTTTTTATCCCGGGAAAATATAAACCGGGACTTTTATCCCGGAAAAACTCTTTAATGCGGGCGGAGCCGCGGGCAAAAGCCAGTGGTTCATAAACGTAGCAACATGACCGAATCTTTGAATTACAAATCACTGAGTGGTACATCAATGTATAGTGTGTGTGCTATGCTGCTACATTATGATTGAAGTCTTATTATACTTAATTACAAGAGCTTCACCAAGAATAACTAGAGAGGGCTAGCGGCCTTAGAGATTCAAAAAGAGCTCGTAGAGTTTTATACATTTGTATTTGAATAGTTCGTATTACAATCACCGTAGAGTTAAGACTCGCACTACAAACATAAAGATTTGCTCTCGAGTGTGTCTAAAATTCATACCTTTCCCACCATCCATATAATATCATGCTACAACCTGGGGTCATTCAAGTGAAACGTGAAGAAGCTATAAGACAGGCCAGCATAACTGTTCCGACCGTCTGGGTATGTTTTTTTACTCTTACCAGTCGACACTTTCTTTGGGCTTCAATCCACTTAAAATCAGGTGCACTGGAGCTTCATTGCCGTGCTGCGAAAAATGACAACTTATCCCCTTAAACATCGGCTTGGCTATGCTTACATTCACTGGCTACAATGTTTAAAATAACAAAGGAGTGCCTGCATAATGCTACATAGTTTCAATTATACATTGCGCTTAGAAACTTATTGGTATTCTACAATCGTGATGCCTCATAGTCCCAACTCATTACAATTTTAACTTTACTGTTGTTGTATCAAGATACATTTCTATTCATCTAAAACTGTTCTGACGTCGACATCGTTTTATTTCCTTACATTTTTAAACAAATACTCGTTAGATTACGCACTTTGAAATATTTTAAAACAATCGAATATTTTGTTTGAGCGGATTTGTTTGGCTGAGCTCCAATAACAGGGAAAAGTATTTAGTTGACTTCGTGTTTTAAAACGGGGAATGAACAATAAAAATATGGACAACTAAATGATAACCGTGGCTTCGTCTCTATCAATATAAAAACTTTTTTATCTGATATTGTTGTAACTCAATTTTAGTAGTTAAAGACGAAAGTACTCCAGTAATTTTAGTAATTCATATTTCTGCCGCACCATTAAGCTGTGGAACAGTTTGCCAGCGTACGTGTTCCCTCCTTCCTACGACTTAGGGTCCTTCAAGCGGAGCGTGAAGAAGCAATTAAGCAGGCCGGCATAATTGTGCCGACCGACCAGGGATGTTTATCTCTTGCCGGTTGACATAACTTTTGGGCTTCACTACATTTACCATCAGATGCAGTGAAGCCACTTTGTCGAGCCTACAATAAAAAAAAAAAAAAAACTCCTCAGCTTAATGGTAAGAGAAGCGTTCAGATCATCGATTCAAATAATTATCCCTCACCAGTCGAGATAATTGTGCCAGCTTCCGAAATCTCAACTGCCTCCACTAGTATAATAAGAGAATAATAATAAATTCAAATCTTTATATCTCAGTGAAGATTCAGGCCAATTCTCATTTAGGTCATTATGTAACTATATTGCCTTTTAATTGTAAATTTAACAGCTATTAAAACTAATTGCAAATTATAAATAAACATGAATTCAAAGCCGAGTGTGTGTGTTCTAATTAAATAGGTCTTTATAAAGAAAGTTAGTAATTACAAGCATGTATTATGAGACAGTACTTTATTATTCAAGTGTTTTGGGAGTTATTTCTATTGTTTCTGAGAACTTGATAACGAGAGATAAGGCGACTAAAACGCTTCTATCCGTGGATAAGCAGAGATGCAACAACCCATCATCACCGCTTTAGGGTGACCCCTGAGAACCATAACATAACATACCATACCAATCCTGTTGTAGGGTATGTGTCCTACTAAGAAATCAAATTCAGTGACGGATTCAAGGTGATGTATTAGACCGAGTACAATGTATGCGACTGGTTATGTAGACAGTTTGTGAGAGGGTGAAATGAAATGCGTAAAACTTATATATAAATACACGAGTTGATTGTAGATTGTAGTGGGGCTGCCAGCGAAGCTCTTACGTCACTTGTACGTTGAGTGGCGAATTGTTTCCGCTCTTAAGTTTCCTACGGCCGGTGTCTTGTACGTGGAATGTAAACTGTTTCGTTTCCAAGTTGTGTGGTGACGCCACACTGTATATACTGCTCACTGCTGAACATGGGCCTCCTCTATCACTGACAGGGGTTAGGCCTTAGTCCCCCACGCTGGCCTAGTGCGGGTTGGCAGACTTTACATACCTTCGATTTTTTTATACAGAACTTCTCAGGTATGCAGGCTTCCTCGCGATGATTTTCCTTTCTCGTTAAAGCGAGCGATAATTCACAAAGAATAAACACATAACTTTTTAGAGAACTTAGAGGTCCCCTTGGGTGCCTTTGGAGGCCGTGGGTTTTGAACCTGCGGACATTCGTCTCGGCAGTCCGTTCCAATCCCAACTAGGCTATCACCGCTTTGAAAATCAGCTTGGTGTTATGTTTTCCACCACATCACCACAATATGCTGAGTGGTCACCTGTCACAGTTATAACCAGCCTGGAGTAAAGTCACTAGACTACTCAATTTATTATTAGTTTTATTTTTGGTACTTTACTTTTAGTTCGTTTTTTTATTTATTAGTTATATTATGATTTTGTTGTGTTGTAACTATAATTAACAAATAGTTTTTCTTTCTTTCCTTGCTATTTGCATTTCGCAATAGCACGATTTGTTACAATCTTGTTCCTGTTGCAACATCTTTGAGAAGCTTTTTTTTTTGCTGTATTTTTAGGCTTTCTCGAAAGACTTCTCCTCAAACTCGCATTTATAAGTGTGTGAACTCATGCCAATAATCTGGTGTACCGCCATTTAGATGTATTTTATAGCTAATAACACCATATACATCTTCATGGACGTATCAAGCAGATCAAACGTAACCAAACCCGCGGGCAGAAAATTGTTCCTATACAAGGTCATGTTGATAGTGTGATACTTTTCGTCTTTAAAATAACACTTTAGAATAAGTTACACAAACTGTAGATGTAAAATATAAAAGTGTAAGTTTCGAACAAAATAAATATTAATAAAAAATAATTTTAATTTTACACGCCCTCATTTCACTACTACTACTACTCTAAAAGAATTCGTTGAAGTGGCAACATCACACGTTCAATAAAAAATGTAGCATTCGGCACACCCCATATTCGCACTAAACTACAAAATGATCAGAAAAGTCAAACTGGAATTTTGGTGAAATTATTTGTTACTAGCTTTTGCCCGCGGCTCCGCCTGCGTTAGAAAGGTTTAACGGGATAAAAGTTCCGCTTACATTTTCCCAGGATAAAAAGTAGTCTATGTTTTAATCCGGACATAAGATTATTCGTCGGAGAAGACCTCTCGCTGCCGGCCGTGGTCGCTTCCATGGTCGGCGGCCGGGAGGCCTGGCAGGCGGTGGCCCACTTCTGCGAGGTGGTCCTCTCGCGGAAGGAGAGTGCCGAGAGGGATCGCCAGCGCAGTGGTGATCCCTCCCGCCGCCAGACGAGACGTAGGAGGCGTCGGTGGACGACTGACCGACGTCTCCCGCCCTGTGGATTGGGGGCGTTTGGAGAATTCCACCACGGTATCCCCTGCCTGTCATAAAAGGCGACTAATAGGGGCCTCCGGGAGTCACGGGTGGGCGGGAGGTGCCGCCCACCTATTAGTCTAGCCAACTTCTGTGACCCCCGTGATGGACGGCAGCGTGTCTCACGCTGCCTCGGACGCCAGGGGCGTCTCTCGGTGTGCGGGGGCTTCTGAGCCCCCGCAACAACAGGAGAAGGACCGCAACAGCGGTACGCGCAGGGGCGGTTGCGGACGACAACTTAGACGCGAGTCGGAGGAAGCCCGCATCCGTCCCCAATGCGCCGAAGATGGCCGTATAAAAAAAAAAAAGGACATAAGATTATGTATTATGAAATTTGCCACACGGGTATCTACCCGTGGCAAATTTCATAAAAGAGTAACAAACATACATCCATACATACATTCTTACAAACTTTCGCGTTTATTATATTAGTAGGATACGCATAAACCTTCCTCTTGAATCACACCGACCATTGTTGAAAAACTAATGAAAATCCGTTCGATAGTGTTTGAGTTTATCGCGTTCAAGAGACAAACAGATGCGATAGGGGACTTTATTTTATAATAAGTAGTGATGTAAGGACATATCTTTAAAAATAAAAAAATGAAAACTGCGAGAAAAAAATCCGGGATTAAATTTCCGGTTTACGTTTTACCGGGATGAAAGTAGCTCATGTCCTCCTCTGGATCTCAAACTATCTCCACTTATTTTCTTGCGGTTCCACTCGCAGAAAAAGATTTTCCGGGATAAAAGTCCCGGTTTATTTTTTCTGGGATAAGAAGTACCCTAGGTCCTTCCTAGAGTCTTAAACTATTTTCCTGCCAAATTTCATCGAAATCGGTTCTGTGGTTTGGCCGTTATAGCTCCACTCGCGCGAAAAGACAATCCGGGATAAAAGTCCCGACTTATATTTCTCCGGGACAAAAAGTAGCCTTTTTCCTTTCTCAGGCTCTAGACTATTTGTGTACCAAATTTCATTTAAATCGGTTCAGTAGTTTTGGCGTGAAAGCGCAACGGACATACAGTCAGAGTTACTTTCGCATTTACAATATTAGTAAGGATCAATAGATGATCTTTGGCACAATTTTCGCTAAGATAAAGACGAGTATGGGTTCATTTATTAACGCTATGAAAAAAAGACTTTGTATAATAGTTAAATTACTAAGCAGACTTTTATAGACACTCATTTTCAATATTCTACAGCTTCTTTCTGCTTTTGACCTAAATTCTGCGCAGCTTCGGATAGACCTAGACAAAGTTTATTGGATTCTAGATTTTAAGTATCCGAAAATAGCAATATGCCCTTGAAAGTCTACTCCTTTGAATAAAACGTATTTTCATATTATAAGCTTCTGGCAGTTTAATGGGAGGCCTAGTATTTTATGTCGAACTGGTTAAATTACTCCAACTCTATCACTTATCACGTTACCTGTAGTCCGTCCAACCATTTATTTAACTTTTGACAGTTAGGTTTCTAATCAATTGGGGATGTACTAATGCGTTACAGATTCGATTTCTTGTAGTAACCTATTTAATTTATGCAAAAGTTTTAATCGATTAAACACATTGAAATTTTATTTTTGCTCAAAATTTGTATTGTTTTATAAACGTACCTAAGCGTAAATATATCTAATGTGTATATTTTCTGTTTATTAATTTATTCTGTAGGTATATATTCTACATCCAATATCATTTTGGCAAAATTTAACTTAAATAGTTTATTTTATCGGTTATTATATACTTACGCATATATATTTATTTTTTAAATGTACACTGCGACATTTTATTTTTCAATGTAAAAGTTTTGAATTATTTTTGTTACACAATCAGTCGGCTTAACGAATATCGATTGATAATTAATATCGGAGCTGAACAACAAGTCTCTTCACTATGGAAAACAAAAACTGGCGTCCATAAATTATTCAATTATTTTGTTTCGATTCCTTGTTAAGAATTATATAATTTTATAGGCGTGCATATATCAAAAGTTAAATAAATGGTTGGACGGACTATAAATTAAGAAATTGCAATGTGTGTTTAATTTTTTTTTTATAAATTTTTCCTTGTCCATGGATAGGCACAAGTCCTTTAGACGCATACTTGGTTGCTTTTTTATCCTCAGTAGTAAGTTTCCTCACGATGTTTTCATTCACCGTTAGTAAACCTACAAATCTGAGAATTCTCCATAATAATTTCAAGAGTATGTGAAGTCTGTCTGCACTAGGCCAGAGTGGTGGCTAAGGCTAAACCCTCCCAGTAATAGAGCTGAGGCCCGTGCTCAGCAGTAAGCAATATAAAACAGAGCCATTACATTACAAACGTCAAAAAACAGTAATTCGTAATAACTATAATTATCATTAAATTGTAATAAATAGTAATTCATTATTCAAACGGTAATGATAAACATGTCTCACAGATTGTAAAGGGGCTTGTAGCCATTAGTCAGCGCGCACACTCGCACCTTTAATTTGGGATTTTACTCTCGAGCGAGCACGACTTTACAGATTAAAACATCACCTAAATTCAAGTAACTTACGGCCCAGGATGGGAATCGTCCGTAAGAAGGTTAAAACTGTGGGAGTGGGAAAACATGTTAAATACTAATATTATAAGCTTATATTATGAAGAGAAAAGAATTGACTTCACTGCCTTGGTGGCTAGTTGTATTACGATACCTAAATCTGCAATGCTGAGGTCTTAGGTACGATGCCCCGGGTCGAGCAGTAATATTGGGTTTTTCTAATCAGTGCCCGGAGTCTGACATTTGTGCTTGATATGGCGATAGGCTCGCTCCCTACCACATCATGGGACGGAATACGCGTGGTGAAAGTGGGTGCATTAGTTGCGCCTCTGCCTACCCCTTTGGAGATAAAATCGTGAGTCTGTGTGTGTGGTGCCGTGAGTAATCTATACTTTAATATTATAAAGCTGAAGAGTTTGTTTGTTTGTTTGTTTGAACGCGCTAATCTCAGGAACTACTGAACCGAATTTTAAAATTCTTTCACTAATAGGAAGCTACATAACTCCTGAGTGCTATAGGCTATCCCGGGAAAATATTTTTGTCCCGGAAAAACTTTTTCACGCAGGCGGAGCCGCGAGCACTACTAGTATCATATAATTTATTTTGTCGATTCTATATTTGGACTACACTGTACTTAACACTAGGTTTGGTATAGTTACAATTCCGTAGAAATAAACACTCAGGAGAGATCGGCTCGACATTTAATTAGTTAAAGGAATATAAACTCTATCTCTTTACATTAAAGTCCCTCACTGAAAGATCTCAATTCACAAGTAACAATTTAAGGGTCACCACTTTTGTTCAGATAAGAAAATTGTTCACTCCACACAGGATTATTAGATTTGTATTTTTCTAAAGGAATATCTTTGGCGTCTTCAACCTTAAATTTCGGGTGAATTTTATCTCGCCTCTTATTGAATTAAGCTTTTGATAAGGCTGAGTGTGCAAATGGAGGGTCATAAGTACCCTTTTTATACGGGCATGGCTAGGGGACCCAGTGCGCTACCGTAGACGTTGAGAGCGGCCTTCGGTGCGCGGGGCTTCTGAGCTCCCCCCCCCCCTCCACCCACAAAAGGAGACGGGCCGTACTACGCGGCACCGTGCAGCGACGGCTGCGGACGACAACTTAGATACTTCACGTCCGAGGAAGCCCGCAGCCGTCCCTAATGCGCTGAAGATGGCCACCGCGGAGTTTTAGTTGGTATACCGTTCGGTGTACATAGGTTAGGGACTCGACCCGGCGGTCGCTCGACGTTTTCCATCTCTCCGGGCGACTCAACGCCGGGTTGTAAGGCACAGTGACCCCAACATAACCGCATGGTCGCCCCCAACGAAGGCCGGGTGGTAGTGGTAACGCACTTTCTCCGCGAAACCAAAAAAAAACCGTTATCTAGGGTGTTGACTGACGAGAGATGTTTCCCTTGTCAGTCACAATTACGCCAGCCTGAGTGAACCGGATATACAGATTGATCCCGGAACGCGACACTTTGGGTCTCTGTTGTGCACGGTAGTCGCTATTCAATACGAGTATCCTACCAACCTACTTTCTCTATTATTTGGCCGATATAATTGTGACAACAGGGGTAATTTCTTGTTGATATATAATCTATATGGATACCCCTCCACCGTCAGGTCCAGAGTTATTTAAACTCATCACCCTGAGATATTAAATGTTAAGTCTTTAGTACATACTCTTCAAATCGGAAGACAGTGATTTAGGAAGCAGCAGTGTGCATGCACTGTTGTGTTTTGGTTTGAAGGGCACTGTAGTCAGTGTAACTACTGGACATAATGAGACTTAACATCTTATGTCTCAGGATGACGAGCGCAGTGGAATGCCACATAGTACTTTGTATCTCAAGGTGCTGGGTGGTGTTACTACTGTTTATGGGTGGTCGTATCGCTTACCATCAGGCGAATGGCATGCTCGTCTCGTCATTCTATGCTATTAAAAAAAAATTGAATACTCCTTAGGCGGCAGAAATAGACTAGAGTATGAGACCCTTTTTATGTTTTCGCGAAGAAAGTGACTTATTACTACCGCCCAGCCTTCGAAGGCGACGACAGGGCGGTTATGTGGGTTCACTGTGCCTTATGATCCGATGTTGAGCCGCCCGGAGAGATGGGACCATCGGGGGACCGCCGCCGCGCCGGGCCGATTCCCTAACCTATGTACGCACGGCATACCAACCAAAACTCCGCGGTGGCCAGCCTCGGCGCATTAGGGATGGCTGCGGGCTTCCTCTGACGGAAGTGTCTAAGTTATCGTCCACAACCGCCCCTGCGCGGTGCCGCCTATTGCGGTGCTTCTATCATATGAGAAACCTAGTAAAACTTATATAAAATACTAGCTTTTGCCGGCGGCTCCGACCGCTTGAATAAGTTTTCCCGGGACAAAAGTCCCGCTGTATATTTTCCCGGAATAAAAAGTAGCCTATGTGTTAATCCAGGACATGATCTACCCGTGCGCCAAATTTCTTCGAAATCCGTTCAGTAGTTTTTGCGTGAAAGAGTAACAAACATCCATACATCCAGACATCCATACAAACTTACAAACTTTCACGTTTATAATATTAGTAGGATGTATTGAGGTCCACCCAACAGTATCCAATTACTCTCTTAAGTGAAATAAAAGGGGTTCAAATAGAACAATTTATTTAACACATATTTATTCTTTACATTGTTTTTCATCAATGGGGATCGAAAATGAAAGAACCAGATACAATAGAGAGAAAAAGTGTTTTGATGGGCAGTTTTGAAATCAAGTATAATTTTTTTGACAAAAGTATATTTTTTTAGGAAATTGAGAAATCGTAACAGAGTTAAGAATAAAAATTTTGGGCCTTACTAATAATTATTATTTAATGATAATGTTAGTGTTTAATTATCCTACCTTTATTGACCTTTATTGGATAAAGGCAGGCAGAAGACTTTGTACTTATTATAATTATTGCATTTAAATTGATGATGGTGTAGATAAATTACGTGAAAATAAAAATATTTATGTAGAAACTTCAAAAATATTCACGAACAATATTTGACTTCGAAAGAAAATATCTTGAAAATATTTCTGATATTATTAATTTTAAATAAAACAAACTGCATCGTGTCTAGTATAGAGATAAAAAATATTTTATTTAAAATTAGCTTTTAGGGTTCTGAAGCAAAAATTTACTAATGGAACCCTTTTGCTGAGACTGTTCTATGACTTTTGAAGGGCTATGATTTGAACTGTAATTGCATAAGAAAATATTTTGATAATACGTATTAATATCAAATGAATGAAAAAAAATGTAGACTATTTTTTTTTATGAATTCGAAGAATATTTAACACTATTTATGTTTGGGATATAGAACCTTCGCTGCATGAGTTTCACTCACGTTTGGCAGATTTTTTAATTATTATAATTATTCTATAGTTTTTCGAAAATATCTGAGTAATCCTGTCACTATATTATAAAAAAATATAGTGACAGGATAAGTGTATAGTTAAACATACAATTCTTTAAGACAAACCTTTAGTTTTGTAAGACTGTTATTTTGATGTTAAAGTTCTTTCGAAACTTCACACAAAGATTACTTATAACGGAGTTATTGTTTGTGTATAAAACCAATATTATCTAGGATTCTTTGTTAATGGAGAGCAGAGTTAATCTAGTAAGGAGGGGGACAAAAGTGGAAGACATAGGGAAAGGGGATGAGGAGCGTTTGAGTCTCCGGAAGTCTCGCGGTGAAACGGTCAATAAACAACTATGATTCTTTTTTATGATATAGGGGGCAGCATACGGTTGACCTGATGGTAAGTGATCACCGCCGCCCATGAACATCTGTAATACCGGGGCATAGAGATGCGTTGCTAGCCTTTTTTAATTACTTGCGCAATGTACATACTACTAGACATCAGTATCTATCAATATGTAGCGTACTTTTTGTTTATTATAATATCACTCGCTAGTAGTGCTCGCGGCTCCGCCCGCGTGAAAAAGTTTTTCCGGGACAAAAATATTTTACCGGGATAAAAAGTAGCCTATAGCACTCAGGAGTTATGTAGCTTCCTATTAGTGAAAGAACTTTCAAAATCGGTTCAGCAGTTTCTGAGATTAGCGCATTCAAACAAACAAACTCTTCAGCTTTATAATATTAGTATAGATTACTTACTTAGATTGCGTTTGTTACGATATATTCTCAAAAAATATTCAAATCGTTCAATCACAAGTCTCAATCATGTATTAAAAATAATTTCGTTATTATAAACCCCTCTCAGTAGTATAGATCCGTGCTCAGCAGTTTGCATTATATCTATACTAATATTATAAAGCTGAAGAGTTTGTTTGTTTGAACGCGCTAATCTCAGGAATTACTGAACCGATTTTGAAAATTCTTTCACTAATACGAAGCTACTTTACTCCTGAGTGCTATAGGCTACTTTTTATCCCGGGAAAATATGTTTGTCACGGAAAAACTTTTTCACGCGGGCGGAGCCGCGAGCACTACTAGTATAATATAGGGCTGATTGCAAACAAAAAAGCTACACTGTTTCGAATACTTTTGTATGTGAATGTACCGGGCCTTACCGGGGTCATCTCCAGCAATTTGATCATGGAGTTATGCGTTACGTAAAATTTTATAGGATGTTATTTAACAGCTACGGACACTTATTGTTATTACCCTGGACAATGTTTATAAAGGCCAGGGAATTGTCTCCTTGGACTATTGACAGTAAATAGCTTTTTTATTTATACAGCTATGTCTGTGACCTCTTTCATCTGGTGGTAAGAGGAACAGGGACCTGATAGAGAGTATACTGAAAAGAAATTACTCCTCGGCAACCGGTCAGGCAGGAACCAGATACACACAGGCTGATCTCAAGCCGCGACGTATTACTTGAGCCAATATGGCAGGGTTTACACCTTGGGGTGCAAAGTCAGGAAACCTCCACGTGGTGCACCCTGGGCAACGGAGCGTCGGTCGAGTTATTAGGCGCAACGGCCAATATCCTGACAACAGTGGTCTTGGCGGTCGTCGCCGCTTTTTGCGGTGGCTGCCGCATTTTCTTTTTCTTTAGATGGTGGGCCCGTTTATTCGGGCGGCTCGTGGTTCATCCGGGGGTGTCGACGGGCTCGGTGTGCGCTCATACCGCCCCGAGCAGGCAGTGGGGGGGACCTTCCCCTCCGCTGTCACCGTTGCAGATCGTAATCTACTATGGAGGTCCGTGGATATATCTCGCGCTCCTGCTGGACCGAGGGTCTTGGCTTAATCGCCCGGACCACGAGGGAGCAAACCTCTATAAAAAGTTACCCCGAATCCCAAGCGGCGGCGCACCGCGAGGGAATGCATGGTCGATGGGTAGTTCGGTCACTAGTGCGACCCCCGCCAGAGTACCGGCCGACCCTCTTGGCGGGTTACGCTAGGCTTACCCAGGTACAGGGGGCACTGCCTGGGTGGACTCTTATTTCCCCCATACTCGTGGGACTAGTTATGAATAATGATTTACAACCCAAAATTACTTTGACGAGGTTGCCTACTCCAGTTCCGGCTGGAGAGGTGGAGATTGGTGGGCGAAAGCCCGCTGATCGAGTGAGGAGAGTCGGCGCGGGCAAGATGTCCACAGGCATCGACTCGGAGTCGAGTGGGAGCGTTTCCTCCGTTCGGAGCCGTAGGCTCTGGAGGAAGGGGAGGAGGAAGGGGAAGGGAGCTGTGCAGCCTGCTCCTCCTAAGGCTCCTGCCTTCGTGGCCGGCTTCCCTTGCCGGAGGCTGTATCGTGCGGTCCATGGCCCTTTATGGCAGCCCCGTCTGGGCTGACTCCCTGAACCGCCTCTGCGTCACCCTTCTGCGCGCCCCGCAGAGAGCTTTAGCGCAGTGGGCGGTCAAGGCGTACCGCACGGTCTCTTTCGAGGCGGCTTGTTTATTGGCCGGATTTCTGCCCTGGGACCTGGACGCCAAATCCCTTGCCGATGCATTCCATTGGCGGGAGGAGGCGTTCAGTCGCGGGCAACGTCCGGCCCTGACGGAGGTGGAGGCTAAGAGGGCCTCCCTACGGCGAGCCGCCGTAGAGGAGTGGCGTCTCAGTCTGGAGGCCCCGTCGTGGGGGCACAGGGTCGTAGAGGCAGTGCGTCCTGTCTTTGCCGAATGGCTGGACAGGCGCCACGGAGTGGCAACATACCGCCTGACGCAGGTGCTCACCGGGCATGGCTGCTTCGGTGAGTTCCTGTTTCGGGTGGTGGGGATAGAGGAGTCGGCCGCGTGTCACTATTGTGACAAATACCCAAGGGACACGGCCCAACACACGTTGGAGTTTTGCCCAGCCTGGGATGAAGAACGCAGCGCTCTCAGAGCAGTCGTCGGAGAAGACCTCTCGCTGCCGGCCGTTGTCGCTTCCATGGTCGGCGGCTGGGAGGCCTGGCAGGTGGTGGCCCATTTCTGCGAAGTGGTCCTCTCGCGGAAGGAGAGTGCTGAGAGGGATCGCCAGCGCAGTGGTGATCCCTCCCGCCGCCAGACGAGACGTAGGAGGCGTCGGGTGGACGACTGACCGACGTCTCCCGCCCTGTGGATTGGGGGCGTTTGGAAAATTCCACCACGGTATCGCCTGCCTGTCGTAAAAGGCGACTAATAGGGGCCTCCGGGGGTCACGGGTGGGCGGAAGGGGCCGTCCACCTATTAGTCTAGCCAACTTTTGTGACCCCCGTGATGGGCGGCAGCGTGGCGGTTAGGCCTCACGCTGCCTTTGACGCCAGGGGCGTCCTTCGGTGTACGGGGGCTTCTGAACCCCCGCAACAACAGGAGACGGACCGCAACAGCGGTACGCGCAGGGGCGGTTGTGGACGACAACTTAGAAGTGAGTCGAAGGAAGCCCGCAGCCGTCCCTAATGCGCCGAAGATGGCCACCGCGGAGTTTTGGTTGGTATGCCGTGCGGTGTACATAGGTTAGGGACTCGGCCCGGCGGTCGCCCGACGTTTTCCATCTCTCCAGGCGGCTCAACGTCGGGTCGTAAGGCACGGTGAACCCAACATAACCGCTCAGTCGTTCCCTTTGAATACTGGGCGGTAGTAATAATTCACTTTCTCCACGTAAACAAAAAAAAAGCTGGTCTCCGTCATTCAATGCCATAATAAAAATCAGACTGTGACGTCGCGAGTGTCATCAGTCATAAAGATATGTGCGTGCGAAAGAGACAGCATAACATCCGCACCACGCGCCTATTTTTGCTCACAACAATATTTCAAATATGAACAACTGCTTTATTTTTTAACCAATTTTAACGCTGATTACACATAAGAATATATTTTTCGTAATATTTTCTGTTACATATAAAATAATGCACAAAATAGAACAGGAAACTATCTTATTTCATCATTTCTATGGCTTTGTTTACCAGAACTCCAACTGCAGTGAAGTCATATCTGATATAACACAGCGCCCCTTTTTATCCTGTGCCTACATATAGCGATGACTTTCATGCCATAACAACTAAGAAACAATTATATTGCATTGCTCTGTACTTAAATAAGTTACGTCTGTGAACACGGGCGTAAGTCATAATAGCTATCGTGTGGATTTTAATGAGCTCTCCAAAAATAATAGGCATTAGCTCCAGTGAAACCTATTTGGAGCAGAAGATGTAATATCTACGTATAAAGCCTTTGCTTGAAAGCAATTACTCAAATGGAAATGCATCTACTACAGAAATTACACGAAATAAGCTTAGATCGTGTACTTACTTGTTAAGGCATCAGGCACTGTACGGAGATTATGGATTCGAGGAAAGCATTAGAAACTAAATATAATCTAAATGAATATAAGGGTGCTATATTTACTGTATATATTTTTTTTATTCTTTGTGTATTACCGTTTGCTTTTACGGTGAAGGAAAACGTCGTGAGGAAACCTACAAACTTGAAAAGTAGGTACACGGGATGGACCACAATGTTTTTTTTTTATGGCATTGAATGATGAGACGAGCATGCCGTTTGCCTGATAGTAAGCGATACGACCACCCATAAACAGTAGCGACACCTTACAGCACCTGAGTTATAAAGTACTGTGTGGCATTCCACTGCGCTCGTCATTTTGAGACATAAGATGTTAAGTCGCATTATGTCCCGTAGTTACGCTGGCTACAAGGCCCTTCAAACCGAAACACAACAGTGCATGCACACTGCTGTTTGGCGGTAGAAATAGACATTGCGGTGGTACCCACCCAGGCGGACTCTTACATATAAGATTCCTACCAACCGCGGTGAAATCCGTAATAGTAGTTTGATTTCAATAATTAAAATAACTACTGCAACATGTGTAATAATATTGCGCGAACCCCACGTCGAAGTGCTGTATATAAGGTAGATGAGCTCCATTGTACTACTGAAATATATACTCATACAAACGGTAAAGTACAATCTAATTGAGTCACTCTGAAGCATTATATTTTGGAACACCAACACAATTAAATTAACACGTAGCATAAAACATTTCTCAGTGAAAATAACTTTATAACGGAACCGGAAGTAGGAAAAATACGGGCGTTAAAAACGCCAAAAGGTCCGGAGCTTAAATGTGTAATGCGACGAAATTGGGCTCCGCTTGAAATTTACGCGCTCACAATGACAGAAGACGTTACTCATGTAAATAAGATGTTAGTAGATTTAAACAGGGGAATTTTTATTTCATTTCCACATTTTCATTTTTTACAACTCAGGTTCGAAAGTTCATTCTCCCCTGGCATGTAAGAGTAACAATTTTGTCATGAATAGTACAAGCAATAGTTAAAACGTCTTTTGACAAATGTAACAGTAATTTTGTTACTATTAGTGGCAAAACTGGCTGTAAAAGGCAGTGGAGCCACTTTGCTGTACCGTGTTTTATAAAAAATAGTAACCTCAAAAGGTAATTTAAACTAAATCCATACACACACGCCTTTTATCCTCGAAGGGGTAGACAGAGGCGCAACTAGTGCACCCACTTTTCGCCGTGCGTATTTCTTCCCATGATCTGATAGGGCTAGCCTATCGCCATATCGGGCACAAAATCCAGACTCCGGACTGATACTGAATTTAAAACCCACTTTGCCCGGCCCGAGAATCGAACCCAAGAACTCAGCATTAGTCATACGGTAATACAACTACGCCACCGAGGCAAAGGTAGTTAAACTATATCCATTGGGAGTATTCTAAACAGATTTCAATGTTCAAATCTATTTCCATGTTGTATGTTATGCACAGTCAACGGCATAAGTACCTGTACGAAATCATAAATAAAATTAAAAAAAAATACTTTATTCATCACGTAGGCGAACATAGTTGCGCTTATGATATGTCAAGATACGTTCAATTAATAATTATTATTACAAATAGTCACTTACATAACCAAAGACATATTTAAAGGGAGCAAAATCAACGTAAACCAAATATAAAGAAACCAAGCTCGGGCTGGCAGGGAAGAGATAAAAAAAGAATATTTTTTATTAAAATTAATGGGAGACACGCATCGCGATCCTCACCGGTGAGGACACTACAGGCCCTAGCCTAGCTAACCTACCAGCCTTTCACTAGCTACCTAAGCGATGACCACCCGATGAAGAAAGGCAGAAAGAAACTCCGGGCTTAATTTTTTGTCATCAATCAAAATGTCAAATCGCCTACATACGCGTTAACTTAAACTGTAACATATTTTTCTTCGTTTGCAGTAAAGTAAATCTATTTTATTTTATTTTTGTAAAAAGAAAAAAAAATATTAGTAAGAACACAAAAGTATGCAGGCAAATTGAAATTTTGAATTTGTTCAGCTACTTATACTGGTGACTGTATACAATATCAAACAAATATGAAAGCATATTCAGTATTCTGTGATGAAAGATAATGTTGACATTACAAGTTTAACGCCAAAACTGAGCTGGAAATCATAGTCCGAGATCCGGCTACGTTATATTTTACAGAACACTTAATTATGTATATAATAACTGAATATGATACCAACCCTGTATACCGTCGCGCTGTTAGGCACGGGCCTCCTCTACTGAGAAAGTTTTGGGTTTTAGCCCACCCTTTGGATTTTAAACCTGCAGATATTCGTCTCTGCAGTGCGTTCCATTCCGAACTGGGCTACCGTCGCTTATTAACTTAACAAGTAATATTTGTTTTCGCAGAGAAAAGGAAATGGAGAAGGATGGACTCGGTCATACAGGCAATCGAAGCGTGGCCCGCGAATATGAAAACATCCAATCAAAACTCGGGGATGTTTTTGACAAAAAACGGCTTCAGGGTATTGTACGTAAAAACGCTTCACTTTCTACCGCAGTCGTCGCGTTGCGGAGCCCCTTTTTCATATTGTGCTCTCGTAGGCCCCTAGCATCGAAAATAATAGATTGCAAGAAATTAATAACAGTACACAAATCCTCCATCTTATTTATTTCTTTGTGCAAAAATTTCAATGAAATAAATGGTCCAAGGAATAAAACGACATATTAAATAATTTGTTTTGAAATATAACACACCGATAAAGCCGAGATAGCTCAGTTGGCAGAGCACCGGCACAGTACACTAGAGGTCGCGGGTTCAAATCCTGCTTTCGTCTGTTTCTTTTTCAATGTTTCCATAAAAATTAAAAACACCGATAAACCTAACAACTGAATAAACATATTTATTGAACGCTCCCAACTGTCGGACTATAGACAAATTAACGCGCTTGTATTATCACGTAATGTGTTATTCGACTGGAAAAACAAACTTTATACGTGCAAAATTAAAGTTTATGTTTCAATGGGCAGCTGACCCACCCATTATTATGGTAATTTGTATCGAATATTGGGATGGTGTGTCGGACTTTTAAATAGAATGGGTGAATGGGCAAATAGGTCACCTGGTGTAAGGGGTCAGTGCTATAAATAATTATAATAGCAACAGGATCATGGATGCCCTGCCAGTTTTGAAGACTTCCATACGGACTGCATCCAGTGGCTTCCTGCCACCTTTATCGAATCGTCCGTCCACCTTGCAAGTGCCGCCCAACACTGCACTTTCTGGTACGTGGTCTCTACTCGAGAACTTCTTTGGTCCATCTGCTGGAGTTTCTACAATCTATTTGCCCCAAAATTTTAAAAAAGCAAATGAAAAAACACCCAATGGTTATCAAGTCGCCCTTAGGCTAATCTTTAGACAAACTAAAAATTTCATTAAAATCGCTCTAGCCATTTTGGAGTCCATAGAAAACATACATACACACATTCATATATAGATTGTTGTTCCTATTCATATTTGACCATTTACTCCACCCGCATTACTTTAAATCCACAAATCTATTTCCGCAAACACCCTCCACTTTCCATAGAACAACATACTCTAGATTTCTAGGAATCGAACCAGTTTTCATTCGAATAAATTCCGGTCCATTAGTAACAGTTCATGTTTCATCTAATCGCGGTCTGTCTGTTCGTATGAAGAATTGTGCAACGGATTATTTAAGTTCTACGAAGAGGAATCTAGATTTCCATTGCGAGCTATTTTGTTGCAGAGAATAGCGAAAGGCTAAAAATCGCATCTAAAGAATTTGCATTTGGAATTGATATATTATTTTATCTTTTTTTTATTGCGTTGAATGATGAGACGAGCATGTCATTCGCCTGAAACTAAGAGCGATACGACCACCCATAAACAGTACTAACACCATCTAGCACCTTGAGTTACCAAGTACTGTGTGGCATTCCAGTGCGCTCGTCATCCTGAGACATAAGATGTTAAGTCTCATTGTGTCCAGTAGTGCACTGGCTACAATTTCCTTCATACCGAAACACAACAGTGCATGCACACTGATATACTTGGCGGTTGACATAGACATTACGGTGGTACCCAGCCAGACGGACTCTTACCTACATATGAGAGACCTACCACATCTTGTATCCGTGCGGAGAGTGACCATTGTACACAAGGTGTATAAGCCCGGCATAGTGATCCACGTGTGTCACTTTCCGGGATCAGCTTGTGAATATCCGGTTCAAACAAGCCGGCATAATTGTATCGAATGACGACGATAATCATCTCTCGTCAGTCGAGACTACCTAGAACAGTGGAACCCACTCCGCTTCATCATGAGTGTGCTTATGACTTGCTGTACCTTGCTTCTTGTCAAATTTTTCTGATTCTAGGTCAACGGGAAGTACCCATAGGTTTTGATTCTCTTGAGAAATTGCAATAAATGTGACATAAACGGTCATATTTACTGATCGAGTTGACTTAAAAGTTCTTCACAGCTGAAAGAGACCGTAGACCCGAGTATTTGATATTTCAACTTGATACCTCTACGCGAGAGAAAAAGGGTCTTGAAAGACAGACAGACGGACAACAAAGTGATCCTATAAGGTTCCTTTCGAGGCTCGGAACCCTAAAAAGAAGTAGCGTAGCGTCATAAAGCAGTGGAAACCATCCTAATCCAACGGGAGCTATACATCATACGAGTCACACCGCACCTGCTCGTTGCAGCCACGAGAATATTCCAACTGCGGCTACCTTGTGTTCCACCTATTTTGTAAAACGTGAAAAATATGATGTACGTTTTGTTTGCTCGTCCGAATTTGATGAGATATGCAAAAATGAAGTGGATATAGCCTAGTTGGGAGTGGAACGGACTGCCGAGACGAATTTCCGCAGGTTCGTAACCCAAGGGCACGCACTTTTGACTTTTCTAAAAAGTTATGTGTTTGCTTTGTAAATTATCACTCGCCATAACGGTAAAGGAAAAATATCGCAAGGAAACCTGCATATCTGAGAAGTTCTCCATAAGAATTTCGAAGGTATGTAAAATCTGCCAACCCGCACTAGGCCAACCTGGTGGAATAAGGCCTAAAACCTTCTCAGTTGTAGAGGAGGCCCGTGCTCAGCAGTGGGCAGTACATACTACAGGGGTGGTATTGGAACGAAGTTCCTTATCGCGCGTTGTGGAAGGGGCTAGACGGAAAAAATTAAGACCAAAAGTTGTAACGACACTTTTTTTTCATACTTGTGCTGTGAAACCAGCCAGTAACAATAAAGAACTGGCCGTAAAAGTGACATTCGAAATTTAAATAAAAAAAGACAATTTATATGTTTTTTTGAGTAGTTTTTTTTTCAAGACATTTAAATAAAATAGAATCCCAAACATAGGTAATTATGTTTCCTACTTCAGTTACCACAAGTCAATTATTACTAAAATTGAGCCTACTGATTAATTTTATATTACACTAGTAGTGCTCGCGGCTCCGCCCGCGTGAATAAGTTTTTCCGGGTTAAAAATATTTTCCCGGGATAAAAAGTCTATAGCACTCAAGAGTAAAGTAGCTTCCTATTAGTGAAAGAATTTTCAAAATCGGTTCATTAGTTCCTGAGATTAGCGCAAACAAACAAACTCTTCAGCTTTATAATACTAGTATAGATTAAGTTTCTTAATAATAAAAAAAGTAATATAATTTAAAAGAAATAAAATTTTATTACAATTTCTTCACTAATTAATCGAAAGGAACTTCGGTCCATCCGGGTGTCCCTTGACACCTGTCAAGTTTTATTATTCAGGTAAGATATGATTTTGTCTATATTTATATATTTCTATTGAGCGGGCTTTGCGTTTACATTTATCTTACCTTACTTCTTACTAATATTATAAATGCGAAAGATAGTGAAAATGTTTGAATGTTTGTTAGATGTAAACGCAGAAACTACTGAACGGATTTGGGTGAAAGGCACACGGGTAAGTCATGCCCTAGATTAACATATACGCTCCTCTTTATCCCGGTAATTTGCCCCCATGGCAAATAAGGGATATTTTTTATATAATTCTTAAAGTAGATGGCGCTAACTTCGTGATGTATTTTAGGGACTTTTGCTGTGGAAAAGGCTTTTCATGCGGGCGGAACCGCGAGCAAAACTTAGTTATCAAGAAGACAATGATTGATTCGTCTGACACACATAGCGAGAGAAAGAGAGTAATTATCACTGGTTATACTCAAAGCTGGTTACAGTCTCCTTCACATTAACCATTCGGTGACAGATATAAACAACACGTACGTACAGGATAAGCCTTCTACAATATAATAATCCATGTGCCATAATCTAGGTCATGTACCTCTGGAATATTCTCACGCCTGTCATTCGGCACGCATTCCCACGCTTTCGCGTTCGACTAAAATTCTCGTCGGGTGAATATGTAAATTTTTTTCATTCCCAGTTTGTGCCGCGTCGGATGGCATTCATCATAATACTTATCATTACCGCGCAAAACAAAGAACGCCATCAATCAATGTCTGGGTGCATGTAATACCTAAAAGGGTTTCTCTGTTAATGAGCTAAAGATGGTTTTAAAATGTATTTTACTACAAGGAAATGAGGTAGGAATGGAGTGTTGCCATTGTCCACAGGTTCAAAAGCCAAACCTTTGATTTTTATAGTCATGTGTTTATCCATTATCACTCGCTGCAACGGTGAAGGAAAACATAGTCGAAATCTATACCTAAGAATTCTCCATAAGATTTCGTAATGTGAAGTCTGCCCGTGCTAGGCCAGCGTGGTGAACCAAGGTCTAAAAGATTTCAGCAGAAGTGGAGGCCCGTGATAACAATAGCACTACATAGGTATAATTAACTAGTTTTACTCGCGGCTCTGTCCGCGTGAAAAAGTTTTCCGCGATAAGTATTTTCTCGGAATAAAACGTCTATAGCCTATCACTCATGAGTAATGTAACTTCAATCAATGAAAGAATTTTTAAAATCGGTTTCGTAGTTTCAGAGATCAGCCGCTCCAAACCTACGAACAAAGTCACAAATTTTTCGTCCTTATAATATTAAGTATAGATTATAAAGGGTTGGTATTATCATTACCCATTCTCCTGGTAGTATAGTTCAAGTTTGTTATCACTTGAGTGGTGACACAGTTTCTGTACACCGATTAATTATTCTGGAGTTACCTGACTTCCGACCAAGACGTCCGATTTCAAAGCCTCAGCTTTCATAATTATTTTAAATGGACTCTTATTTAAACATCTATTGTTTTCAGTAATAAACAATTCAGTTTACCTAATGAATATTAATTAGTAGCATTTATATTTTAATAAGTATAATTGGCAACAATTAAATATAATACTGAATAATAGATATTTTCTGAGTTGAAAGAGATGAAATAGGACTGACTGTATTTATCTTAAATGCTTCGGTTTGGTGGTGCCTCCTGCTCTTGTAATACATGTTTTAGACTAGGAAGTCCTGTCTTCAGTGCCTGAGTATGCAAAATAAATACTCCATAGGGCATTATTAGTAAACGAACCCAAAAAAAATCTTTCATGTAAACTCAAACAACCCGACATAATTTTATGTACTCAAGCCCTTCAGGTATCCCCAAAGAGGTAGGAAGAAGCGCAAGTAATGCAGCTAAATTTTGCCGTGCGTATTCCTTATCATGATGTAATAGAGGCGAGTCTATCGCCATATCGGGCACAAATTCCGCCGGGAGAAAAAACCAATATCACATTGCCCGGCCCGGGGATCAAAAACCATACACTTCTAAATCTCCTTATCATCTTTAAAGATGTGCTTAAGTTACCCAACCAGCGAAAATGGTTTTGAACCTACATAGAAAACCACAGCGTAGATACAATCGAATAAAAAGATATAAAATAATTCGCAATATTGATTTAACTACTAAAATTTATGTAAAATGAATACCTTCACAGTCTCAGCCAATCAAACGTATAAAAATGTATGTTTTAATCACGTGGAACTGAAAGGAAACCGCATCGCGACGTGTGGACGGACAGCGAGGTTGTCGGGTAAAAATAGCGCGCCTTTTGTGTGGGAGACACTGGACACACACCACGGCATACCACTAGGGTTTTGTAGGCTTTAAGCTGGGTTAAATACTCAATTATAGTGTAAGGCAGTATTAAAAAATGTTACTTAGCAACGTTACTTGGCGCTGTGATTAGTAACATTGAGCTACAACTTTGCTTTAGTTGGCTGTCAGATAAACAAATCTGACGTAGATCAAAGAAAACTTTGAAATTGTCGACACCATATGTTCGGGCGCAATATGTGTCTTCATAGTAGTGGTTTGTAAATACAGGTAAAAGGGTTCATACAATACGATTCCTACTAGCTTTGCTTCATAAGCGTCGTGATTGATCATAACGACTACGTGTAATATATATGTTTTTATAAGACCAAGGCATCGCGCGCTTACTGCACCTGTAAATGTAGTGGCGTCCAGATAGACGATCGATTGATGAGAGATGATTGTTTTCAGTCGACACCATGATGTCGGCCTGTTCAAAAGCAAATAGTTGTTTAGCAAATGTTTTAGGATATATTTTGTATCCACCTGCATAGCGATCACCATTCATAAAATGTTAAAACCAGCCTTAGTGACCCACGTAAGAGTGTCACGTTTCAAAAACAGCCTCTGTACATCCGGTTTCAACAGGCCGACATAATTGTATCAACTTGCGAGGGCTGATTTCTCGTCAGTCAACACTCTATCTGGACTCCAGTCCACTTACCATCAAATGCAGTGTAGTCTTTACACCCTATAACATAAAAAACTTGAAAGGTGTCAAGGGACACCCGGATGGAACGAAGTTGTTTTCGATTAATTAGTGAAGATATTGTAATAAAATTTTATTTTTTTTAAGTTATAATAATAATCGTATTTTTCATTAAAACGTTACCACATCAATGAAAACATTTACTTCTACCTACACAATAGATATGTCATCGAATCACGATCATCACCTAAGCAAGCATTGACATTAAAATTAACATACAACTAACGAAAAAAAAACTACTCTAAAAAGCATTTAAATCTTAGAGTATGTATACGTAGTTATACATACTCTAAGATTTAAATTGCCTTTTTTTATTTAAATTTCGAACCAGTTCTTTATTGTTACTGGCTGGTTTCACAGGGCAAGTATAAAAATGTCGTGACAACTTTTATAAAAGTGTCGTGACAACTTTTCGTAAGGTTTTTTTCCGTCTAGCCCCCTTTCAAAACGCGCGATAAGGAACTTCGTTCCAATAATTTGAAACATATTTCAGCCCGCATCCTGCCGTGACGTGTCACCAGCGTGTTCGCGTGCCTCGTTCAATATTTCTACAGTCACGTCGTTTGCATTCACTCACGGCTTTCGTCGGCCCGTCCTTTCCCTTTACATTAGTATGGGGTTACATTTATTTGCCTTACCAAATGTACCTCTAAGTGTTGTACGGTATGAATGTTAGTTTTTTGGGCAACCTTTTATTTTTATACTGAGCAAGCCTGACGACCTTCCTTAATGGTAGCAACACTACCCGAAGTTTGTATATCTTTGTACTGCGCTCGTTACCCTAGATTATTCCATGTTATTTTTTTATACGGGAATGGTAAACTAACCCTACTGCATCTGATGGATGGAGTGAGGTCCAAATAGTATTTTGACCTTGTCTAATTGTCTTCGCTGCAACACTTTGCCTGCCCCGCTGTACTCTCGTGGGGGGGGGGGGGGTGAGCTATGTATCAAATAGCAGAACTTGGCCACCACGACGCTTTACATGCGTAAAACACGTTATAGTATCAGATGGTATTGGTATTTAGTATTGCAGATGTTCATGGGCGGCGGTGATCACTTACCATCAGGTAAACCGTATGCTCGTTTGCCCCTATATCATAAAAAAACAGTAAATGCAACAATTTGTAAAATTAATAAAAAAACTGTCGACAAAAATGTCGACTGACGAGAGACAATTGTCCCTCACCAGTCAACACAATTTTATAATGTCTAATAACTACAGTGGCTAGTCTCTATACTAAAACGAGAACAATGTGTGACGGTCTTAACTACCACCAATGGGTTCGATGTGAGATTATGGAATTAAAGATAATCTGAATTTTGCACACATGGTTTAATTAGCTATCACTTATTCTAGTGATTAACTTAATATAGTATTACAATGGATGACTAAGACAAAACCCTCAATACAAACACTCATAACTACGATAAGAACCGCCAAGATTTACTCCCGTCCCGGTCCCGCTCCGGGAATCGAACCTCAGCCCGTCGCCCCTTACTTGTAAATGTTGGCCCACCACTTTCCTGCATTAATGTCGCACGAGGTCAGGAATTCTGAGCACTGGTCTGGGTCGTCCTATGACCTTCGGTCCCTCGACTCCTCGTCAGAAGCCGAGACCTGGCGCGAATGTCCACAAGGCACAATTGCGGTGTCGTTGACTAACAAGGGCGTTTCCGCAGGCTGAGAACAAGTAATTATAAACCCATCAGCACTTGCGGGAACATCCCCGAATATGGGAAACAACTGGCAGTATACTATTAACTAAGTTGTGCACACTTACCCCGTGGCCGTAACAATTTCGATGCGCGCTCCGTACTATTTCACAATATCTTACTCGAGATTACTGTTTTGTATATCACTCTCTTGCAGTTTGCACTTGAAGAAACTCAAATAATAACGGACATCAACCGACCGTGTTTCCGCGTCAATCATTGTACCGGTGAAACATCGTCTACCCCCCGTTTATTTTTATTTATTTTTTGTGTTCTTTCAAATACAAATCTAAGTAGATTACTATTATTGAAACGTACCCAGAAACGCCATCTATATTTTCTGATGAAAATTAAATCATTACAAATGATTGGTGCTAGAAGACATCACGCGATATTACGAGATTTGTACCACGTACGTAACCGACAGGCGTATACAACGAAACTGGTAATTGGTAGAACGATACTGGTCTTCTCTTTGGTAAGTTCTAAGGTCTAAGGTAAAAGCATCGTAAATCTCCCTGCGAGTATGTCTTGATAGATATCACCGTATTATCTATTTCTGCTACCATTATTTTTATTTGCAATGCAATGCAATCAGTCTTGTATTATGTACTGTCCACTGCTGAGCACGGGCCTCCTCTAGTACTGAGAGGGGTTAGGCCTTGTCCACGCTGGCCTAGTGCGGGTTGGCAGACTTCACATCCCCTCAAAATTCTTATGGAGAATTCTCAGGTATGAAGTTTTCCTGACGATATTTATTTGGATATGAGCAAAATGACGTCACTGTGTACCTGCTAGTGGAATGGCGTCCATAGCATAGTGTCTATAGCAGCTTTAGCAACATTGTGTACGGTGGTCACTGTCAAGACGTATATGAATATCCTACCTCCAACAAACCTTCACACAAAAGACAGATTGAACCGTTAAGCCTAAATAAAACCAAGAATTCCCACAAGCCAGATGCCGAATAATTACGCGAAGTGTTCTCAAAAGAAATCACGTCGGAATAAATGACTTATCGTTTAACAAACGCGAGTTTCGAAGGGGTAATGGGACGTCATCGGGACGTCACGTAGCATACTTGAGTATACTTAACAGATTGTTCGTTATTTTACTTACTACCCTCATTTACCTTGAAACAAAATATATTCGAACAAGTTGATCAGGTTGTAGTGTTGCCAAATGTCTCATTTGTATTAACACCAATCTAAATTAGGAAACCTCCTAAAATACTGGATATTTAAGAAAAATCCTTCTAATTAAGTGTGCGACCAAAAATGTCTACAAATTTTTATCTGAAAATATAATTTTAATAACATTATAGTATATTTAAGCTTTAGATTGGTTATTTTGTTACCCCCAAAAGACCCCAAGTTTTCCCTCAGTGCGTTAAAACCCCCTCAAATTTGGGGGGAAAACGCCGCATCTTACGTGATGAGTTTGTTACTTTCACCTACCTTTGTTCTATGTTTACTTTCTATCATTATATATTCCATTATCGTGTTCTAGTGCGAAGGACAATTCAGTTACTGAGCATAATGAGATTTAACATCTAATGTCTCAGGGTGACAAGCGCGGTGCCCATTCTATGTAATTAAGGTTCAGCTGGTATTGCTACAGTTCCAATAGCGGTTACGGGGCTTACCATGAAGTTAGCAATTTGCTCGCCTCGTCATTTTGTATGCAAAAAACTCTTCTATGGCATATTACTGCGACTTTTCTGAGCTTAAATAATTGCTTCATTATTTTTAATAGGCAATATCCTAGACTAAGAAATCTTAATAGTAATATAAATGCGAAAGTTTGTTAAAATGTTTGGATGTTTTTAGAAGTAAACTACTGTACAAATTTTCATGAAATTAGCAGACGGGTAGGTCGTGCCCTGTATTAACACATAGGCTACTTGTTATCCCGGTAATTTTCCGGGAAGAAATGGATATTTTTTATCTGATTTTTGAGTAGATGGCGCTGGCATCTTTTTATGTTTTAGGTACTTTTTAAAACGAGAAAGGCTTTTCACGCGGACGAAGCCGCGAACAACACCTAATAGAAAATATTTGTCATTGGTTTAAGGTTTAATTGAATGTGGCATTGGTTAACTTCAGAAATAATTGAAATACACGTGACGTATCCACAGTCGGTTTTGTAATAAAAAAAATAACAGTCCAAAATTTAGATAGTTCCGAATTGTATTAAGAGTTCGCGGGGTATGGGACGGATGCCTCGCATTCCGCTGTGATATTGCACGTCTTTAGCTTCTACATATCAATGAAGAACGTTCCAGCGACTGGAGGAATAGGTAGTGATAACATTGAATAGCAACGATAAAGGATTATTTTGTAAATTAATTTTATAAATAATTATGTTTGTTGGTGGTAGGATTTCTTTATCCATAGACACGTAATTGCCGCATTCCTGGTCCTATTTCTACCGCCAAGCAGCAGTGTGCACTGTTGTATTTCTGTTTGAAGGACATTGTAGCCAGTGTAATTACTAGACATAATGAGACTTAACATCTTATGTCTTAGGATGACGAGCGCAGTGGCATGCCATGGATGGTGTTGCTACTGTATTACGGATCGTCGTATCGTTTACCATAAGGCGAACGGCATGCTCGTCTCGTCATTCAATGCCATAAAAAAGTCAGACTGTATTTCTGGTTCAAACAGGCCGGCGTAATTGCGTCAATCAATACCCTATCTGGGCCCTACTTTATTTACCACCAGGTGTAGACAGGTCAATTTGCTGTGCCCGCGTGTGAAAAAACTTGTTTAGAAAAAATATTCTTGTCTCCTAATCAGTGGGATAAGCTTCGGGGATAAGAGTATAATATTATGAAAAAAGTATAAATAAATGAAAATATATGAGAGAATTACATGAGACTGCCTCGGTGGCGTACTTGTATCAAGGTACGACTGCAATACTGGGGTCTCGGATTCGGTCCCCGGGTCGGTCAAAGTGATATGTGATTTTTCTATTCAGTATCAGCCCGGAGTCTGGAATTTGTGCCCGATATGGCGATAGGCTCGCCTTCTATCATACCATGGGACGGAATACGCACGGCGAAAATTATGTGCACTAGTTGCGCCTCTGCCTACCCCTTCGGGGACAAAAGGCGGGAGTGTATGTATGTATATATGTACATGACTACAAAACACCGATAGTTTAGTTGGAAGTGGATTGGACTACCGAGACGAATGAACACAGTTTCAAAACCCAAGGGCACGTAACTATGACTTTTCTAAAAAGTTATGTGTCCATTCTTTGTGAATTATTGTTCGCTTAAACGGTGAAGGAACATCGTGAAACCTGTATACCTAAGAAGTTCTCTATAAGATTTTGAGGGTATGTGAAGTCTGCCAACCCTAACTAGGCCAGCGTGGTGGAATAAGGTCTTAACCCTCTCAGTTGTAGATGGCGGCCATGTTTAACCGTAGGCAGTATATAATACAGGGATGGTATTGTATAGAAATGGTTATATTGATTATTGCTAGTCAACTAATATATATTAAACCGTCAAACAGTCACAACACAAAAAACTGTTTTTCCTTTTACTTTGACTGTGGATATAGATATATTTGAACTTTGTTTATGTTCCATTGATTAGTAGCTGGTGTCCAGTGACGGCAAATAAATTATTTCACATTAAAAGTAAAAACCGGTTAAAATGAATAAATGGCAAGTTCCCAGCAAATAGACGTATAAAAAATTATTGGTTATAAAGATTCGGATATAGCGTCATTAGATCCCTTCAATGTGGAATAATCGGTTTTCACTACACATAAATACAATGTACAGGCAAACAAAATCAGTTGCACCGTTATAAACTTGTATACACATAGCGCGGGATTGCAAGTTTGATCCGTGCCCTGTGGGAATTGCTCCGGAACGAAGGGTAGGATGAACCGATTTAGATAAGATACCGATTTATACGATATACTATTTACTGCCTCGGTGGCGTAGTGGTATTGCGTACGCATTACGAGTACGATTTGCGCGCTGAGGTCCTGGGTTCGAATCCCGGGTCGAGCCAAAAAAAATTGTGACTGGGTTTTTTCATCTTAAAATTTACTCAGTCGCAGCTCGGAGTCAGGAAGTTGGCGGTGTGATACCCCCGTGCCTCGGAAAGCACGTAAAGCCGTTGGTCCTGCGCCTAATCTGTCTCCGGTCATGTCGGATTGCCGTCTCACCGGACTATGAGAGTGAAGGAATAGCGAGTGCACCTGTGTATTGCGCACACACTTGTGCACTATAATATCTCCTGCGTATCTGGCTGATCTCCATTGAGATTGGCCGCCTTGGCCGAAACTGGCTAGGAGGATTTTCATTATACGATATATCGTCACAAATCATACTATGCTTTGAATAGGAGAATTTTTAATAGAGGGTCCAACGTGCATGAGTCTTGATTAAAAACTATTTCAAAGCTGTAATTATCAAAGAATGAATAAACACTTGAAACGAACTGCCGAGATGTTGAGTTTCGAACCAAAAAACGAACTTTTTTGGTTCAAAACTCAACGCAAACCTCTGATTTTTTTAAGTTTAGGGGTGCTTTTGTTGCTGTACGGGCACGGCAACGTGGCTCCCATTGCACCATTTAGCCGAGAGAGGTCCAGATAGAGTGTTGACTGACGAGCGCTGGTTATCCCTCGAGAGTCTACAAAATGTGTGCATTTTTCTTCAATTATCGTTCGCTTTAACAGTAAAGGAAAGCACTGTGTGGAATTATAAATAAATGTAATAATCTATTACATAAATTTCAAAGGTATACTAAGTCTATCTACTCGTACTAGTCCAGCGAAGTAAGTATAATAAAATCCATTACGACACGATTAATCGTATCCATAAACCGTACAACCATTCTACCTCACACGTACTTCAAAACAAGATAGAGTTGGTAACTTTACCCAACTTGACATCTGCCGAAGGTACGTCCGTCTTGGTTACCCGACGGCCTACTGTCACCAACATTGCCTGGTTCACCGGACAAACACCATAAAATCCTACATATTTGAATATCATCATCATCATCATCGTCATCATAATCATCAGCATTATGATATCCACTGCTGAACATAGGCCTCCCCTAAAAATTTACAGGCAGACCTGCCAAAAGCGGCCTGCATCCGGTGTGTTCCTAAGATCTTTATCAAGTCTTCTGTACAGCTTGCAGGTGGACGTCCAATGCTGCGCTTGCCGGGAAGTGGTCTCCACTCAACTCAGTCACTGACATAGCCCAGCGGATTAACAAACTGAAGTGGCAGTGGGCAGGGCACATAGTTCGAAGAACTGACGGAAAATGGGGCAACAAAGTTCTTTGAATGAAAAACAACTAATGAATTCTAAATGTGTTTGTGAAATTGTTTAAGATATTCATTTAAATAAGGAAAACCACATCCAAATAGGATCAATAGTTTTTAACAAAATAGCGGACATATAAAACTACATACATATGGGTATAATTCAAAATCTCTTTTGTAAGTTGGATATAAATGCTTTAGTCTTTATTTTATGGATATAAATCTGTTTATTTTCTAAACCTGACACAGCGATGTATTTCTCAACAATCAAAATTGACAGTCTCTTTTACTAGTAACACACACGCTGATCTCGGAACACGACTCGAAATAATACATTACAGTGAGATTTTTTCCACCCTCCCACTCGTATTTTATTTTTACATGGAGAAAAATATAAGACATTTACCCGAATTTCACAAGATTGAGACAACAGACTGGTCTCTTATTATTTTAAAGAAATAAGAATCTTATTTCGTTTCTCACTATACTAATATTATAAATGCAAAATTCGGAAATATTACTAATATTATAAATGAAAATGTTTAAATGTTTGTTAGAAGTAGACGCAAAAACAACCAAACAGATTTAGATGAAATTCGACACACGGGTAGATCATGTCCTACATTAACACATAGGGTACTATTTATCCCGGTAATTTTCTCCCAAGAGAAATAATGGATATTTTAAATCTGACTATTTAACTAGATGACGCTGGCATCGTACTGCGTTTTAGGGACCTTAATTGGGGAAAAGACTCTTTAGCGGGCGAAGCCATGAGCAACACCATGCCCATAAAAATTTGTACTTACAAACACTACTCTTAAAAATTATAATTTGAAGCCAGACATTCAAACGTCTTTAAACTGTTTAGGACAAATCCTGTAGGATAAATGGTCACCTCACTTTGGACTGATGTTATATGCACGGCGTAGTTACAAATTTTGGCTTAGTTAGTACATTACTTTACTTTTACAAGTTATTAACAAATTTTAGAACATGTTTAGATGTTATCATAAAAGCTATGATTGAATTTCAATGTATCTCTAGCACGAGTAATGAGTTGCGTTAAGTATTCGTATCGAGTATGTTAAAGTTTAAGGCCCGTATTAATTTATGCAACTCAGTTTCACTCTGAAGTGCGATATCAACTGAGACGCTGTCATATAAACGTCTGCAGACACCCAAATTCACGTATACCCCGAAGGAGATAGCAGAGGCGCAACTAAATGCCAAACCAAACCCACTTGAGCGAGCCTATTGCCATATCGGCTACAAATTCCAAACTCCAGGCTGATACTGAATAGAAAAATCCAATATCACTGCCCAACCCGGGGATCGAACCTGAGACTTCAGCATTGCAGTCGTACCATAATACAACTGCGCCACGAGGCAGTCTATTAATCAGCATGTTACCATACTGTACCAGCACTATATTATATACTGCCCACTGCTGAGCATGGACCTTCTATACTACTGAGAGGGGTTAAGCCTCAGTCTACTACGCTGGCCTAGCAAATTAGGGCGGTCGTTATTTGATAAGCAGACGTCAACATCTCAAATGATATTTTAAGTCACAGCATATGTGATATGACAGATTCTGAAGCTATTTTTTGTTTATTAACAACGCTGAGTCAGCTGATAAGAATGATTTTTTCTAATTGACAACACAAGCTTTGTTTATACAATAGTTCAATTCATTAAATGCCTACTTGATATACTACTCAAAGGTAAAATTAATTTATTAATACGGCCTCAAGTAATAACAGTCGTTAGTTACTATAAATAAAAAAATAGAATGGCCTTAAACTCGTTACCTATATCAAAGGTTTCATAACTTAGGAAGAAATAATTGGAAATTTGTCTAACATTTTAAGTATAAAGGTGTTACGTTGTTTACATTTGTGGATATAAAAACAATTCGGTGTCGTATATTCGTAGATCTTTTTTTCGGTTGATTACCTCGCTTTTTATTATGATACTTCCAACACTCGAAACGACATTAGAAAAACACTTCCACGAACCGAAAAATGTACAAAATATTTTTATTACGTAGAATCGAAACATTAAAGCATTCCATCCCGCGAAGGCACCTGATACTCAACAATGATATATTACTGAGAGCTGTCTACTTAATCTAAAGGTGAGTGCAGATTGATCATCTATGAAGGATGAACGAGACATTGTTTTGTTTAAAAATAATATTGAATTATAAAATTGAGATATTTTTTCCGAGGGACCATGGTGAGAACTTCTTGGACTGGATAAACAAGGATTATGAAAATCTGTCAACAAATCTTGGAGTAATAGATGTACACACATAAAAAAATATTATATAACCGCGTCGAATTGTGAAAGACAGCCTCGGTGGCGTAGTTGTATTGCGTGCGCGGTATGACTACCGCTATGAGGTTTCCGATTGGAATCCCGGGCTAGACAAAGTGGTATTCGGTTTTTCTTTTCGTTATCAGCCCGTAGTCTGGAATTTGTGCTTGATATAGCGAAAGGCTCATCCCCTACCATGTTATGGGACGGAATGTACATGCCGTAAGTGGCTTTCCTGCCTGCACCTCTGCCTAACCCTTCGGGGATAACGCGTAATGTGTGTTTGTTTTGAATTATAAATGATAAATTCATATACAGAATAACAATTATTATCAATTCAAGCAATTATTTGAAACGTGCGAGCCATAAACGTTAAGAAAGCCTTCATTTCGGAATGACTGACGCATTCCCTCAGTGTGCACTCCGCATAAGCCGGTACAAAGCGCCGTGTTTAATATACTGGCTCAAAGAAGGGTTTGTGGTTTCACTTGGTGACAGGACGTGTTCCTCAGCACTCACTTATATGAGCCAAGAAATACTCCTAGCTTTTGATCGCGGATTTACCTACAATAAATTTCTTTCCCGGGTTATAAAATACTGTTTTATTTATACAGTAGTTTGAGAAACGTGCATGTGGTGATTCTGAGCTCCTGGTGGTAAGCTTTCTCCACCACTCATTGACGTAGCAGCTTGAGGGGAATCTCAAATTTTGATCTATGAAGACGGAGAGTGAAATGAAACTGTCATATCGATAGTCACAATAATTCAACACGTGATACATAAAAACCTATGTTCTTATGTTGAATCCAGGGAAGACTGCCACCCGTTCCCCCTCCTCCCTCGGTACTCCCATGCAGTCTATAAACATTCTCAATTAAAGGAGACTCGTAGATGACTCGGTGCTAAAGGATACAATTAGGATTACGGTAGGCTGAGGATTCTTGACTTAAAGTACCTAATATCGTTTACCATACGAAATGAAAGCCGTCTTTTCATGTTGGTTTTCGACGAGAGAGTGGCACAACCTCGATCACAGCACAGGCCTGTAGAAAAATATACCCATAGTAAATGTACTTTTAAAGTTTTAAAGTATTTCGAAGTTATTGTCACAACACATCACAGCATATTTGAGAATGGAACGGACTATCGAAACGAAGGTCCAAATGATCAAAACGCAAGACAAACGCCTCTGAAATTTCGCTTTAATGGTGAAGGAAACCATCGTGAGCAAACCTAAGAATTCTACATTACAATTATGAAGATATGTGGAGTCTGCCAACTCACACTAGACCAGCGTGGTGGATTAAGGCCTCAACCATCTCATTAGTAGAGGATACACATACCCAACAGAGGAACATTGTATATTATACAAGACCGGTATTGTTATTAAGTTACTTGAAAATATCATTTATCTACTGGAATCTAATCAGGCTCCTTTCATTTCACCAGCTTCCTATAGCCCACCATAAAAAACACAACTACAAAACAAAAACACTTCTAAACTAACTCGTAAAAAAGGCGTTAAAACCACACAGAGTGTTATATTATTAACGCTGGACGGAACCGCTTCGTACCGACATCTGCCGGTGTTGCCTGCGAATTATTCAATAGCCTGGCGGTAATGGCGGGTCGAGACGAATGAGGCAATACTTCGGTTTTATAACCAAATAAAACTAGATACTATCGGTTTAAAATACTGCCTTTATTGGTTTTGTAAACCTTAAATCTTAGACTGAATCGGTGGCGTAGTTGTTTTGCGTACGCGTTACGAGTACGACTTGCGCGATGAGGCCCTGGGTTCGAATCCCGGGTCGATCCAAACACATTGTGACTGGGTTTTTCCATCTTAAAAAACTAGTCGCAGTTAGGAGTCAGGAAGTTGTCGGTGTGATACCCCCGTGCCTCGGAAAGCACGTAAAGCCGTTGGTCCTGCGCCTCATCTCCCTGCACTCATGTCAGATTGCCGTCTCAACGAACTATGAGAGTGAAGGAATAGCGAGTGTACCTGTGTATTGCGCATACACTTGTACACTACAATATCTCCTGCGTACCTAACTGATCTACGTTGAGATGGGCCGCGCCGCGCCGTGGCCGAAACTGGCTACGAGGATTACGTTTTTTTTCTAAATCTTAAACGGGGCTTTGTTTTAGTATGTTTGACTCATGGTAAGAAACTTTTTTAATCGACTTCAAAATAAAATTCAGTTGCAATGCTTGATCGGTACACACAATATACAAACATTGCAAGTTAGATAAAAACATAAGCCTCCTTCTTTCGCAGTCGGGTAAAGAGTAGATTAATTCGGCGTGTATGTAGGTTTGTCCGCGTATTTCCCGAGAACTAGGTATAATAAGTAGAAAAAACAGTTAGAATTTTTGATTTTATATTATAAAAGTGTTTTTTTCTCCTTTTTCAGTAACGTTTTTTATTGTTTTTTTATTATATTTCACTGATACGAGCGATCCCACTGTAGCTGATGATAAACAGAGAGTGGTCCAGATAGAGTTTCAACGGACTATAACAGTATTTGCTCAATCTAGTAACTTAGGGAGTGTCTGAAATACCTAAAACCTGAAAGCGTTGTTTAACGGTGATGGATTAACTTAGTCACTTGTGGGAAACTTTATTCATTTTTCTTAGCTGATACAGATCGACACGCTTTTTCGTACAGTAAATGATCCATAGAATGACACAGGTTTAATGATTTTAGAACGAGGAAAATACAAGAATCCTTTTGTATTATATTTCAAGATACATCACACGGGACAAGGCGCAAGTAAATCTATACTAATATTATAAAGCTGAAGAGTTTGTTTGTTTGTTTGTGTGAACGCGCTAATCTCAGGAACTACTGTTTCGAATTGAAAAATTCTTTTTATGTTGAATAACCCATTTATCGAGGAAGGCTATAGGCTATATAACATCACGATGCAACAATTAGGAGCGAAGAAATAATGGAAAATGTGAAAGAAAACGGGGAAAATAATTCATCCTTGAGGGCTTCCATTGCGTGCACTGCGAAAACGGTTCAAGATACCAAAAATATATGTATGAAAGAATTATTCCTCTTGAAATGATCTAAAAAAATGTCCGCGACAGTATATGTCTATCTTTTAAGATTAACTCACTAGAACCGTTTTTATGGTAATCAAATTTGGTCGAAATTAATGCATTATTTGTTAAGAGTTGTATCAACGTCTTAGTCATAGAGTGATTCAACGGGAAGGTTTTTATGTACCTTTAGCCCGCAAAAACTTACTAACGCGGGCGAAGCCGTGGGCAAAAGCTAGTCTATAATAAAACTGATGTTATGAATTTTGGATGTTTGAAAATAAACACAGGCGCCACTAAACCACCAGTGCCTATATCCTAGTTGGGAGTGGAACGGGCTGCTGAGACGAATGTTGGCAGGTCTGTTAGAAAGCTTGCCTTAGTTAGGTACTAATCCCATTGTTTTTAATTATTTAACCAGTTTGTTATTAATAGTTTTAAATACTGTAATCTATACCTATGTAGATTTTGTAAGTTTCTATTATTTTTTTGTAAAAGTTTAATTATAAAAAAAACCCAAGAGTATGCACCTCTGACTTTCCTAAGGTTATCGGTGTATTCTTTGTGAATTATCGCTCACTTTAACTGTGAAGGAAAACATCGTGAGGATACGTGCATACCTGAGAAGTTTTCTATAGGAATTTCGATAGTGTATGAAATCTGCCATACAATGCCATAAAAAAATAACACTCATAATGCTCAGTAATTACACTGGATCCAATTTATTTCAAACCGTGACACAACACTGCTGCTTAGCGATAGAAACAGACATTGCGGTAGTACCCACCCACACGACTTTAACTATTAATCCACTAAAGAACAAAACCTTTACTTAACTAAATTACCAGATTTTAGTTGTACAGCGGATGAAGGGTTGTTTGCCCTGCTAATTGCCTAAAGTTTAAGGGTTAATCGATCTATTTGCGGAGTTTCGTTATTGAGGGTTTTATTGGTTCTGATAATACCTCTCTATAAAATATAAATACACACCGTGAGTGTGTGTATTTATATTCCTTTCATCCCCGAAGGGGTATGTAGAGGCGCAACTAGTGCATCCACTTTTCGCCGTTATTTCGTCCAATGATAGGGCCGAGTCTATCGCCATATCAGGCATAAATTCCCGACTCCGGGCTGATACTGAATAGAAAAACTCAATATCACTTTGCCCGACCCGGGGATCGAACCCAAGACCTCAGCATTGCAGTCGTACCGTAATACAACTACGCCACCGAGGCAGTCGAATCATGAAGTCGAATGAATCATAAACGTATGAAGTTATAACTTTACTGTTAAGCTATGTATGATTCCGCAGAACGTGGCAGACGGCGGACGGCAACGCACACGGCAGACGGCACGTGCCGCGACGGCCGACGGCTCTACTGTGCAGTATTAACTTGTATGAGACCGATTCCGCACACGATGGCAAATGACGCGCGGTAGGTGACGTCCTTCTTTACTAGTTGATGCATTAAAATCCTTACATAGGAAAAATAAAATCTGACTGTCGCCTCTGTACGCGATAAACTCAAAAACTACCTAAGGGATTTCGATGAAATTTGGTATAAAAATAGTTTAAGACCCTGGGAAGGATATTAGCTTTTTATCCCGGGAAAATATATAGTGGGACTTTTATCCCGTTAAAACTCTTTCACGCGGGTGAAGTCGCAAAAGCTAGCTATAAATATAAGATAATGTTCTAATTGTTGAAGGGTAAGCAAAAGAGCTACTGGTTATTTAAGAGGTTACTAGTGGCAAAAATATCACACATCAGGTATTGCAGGATAACTTTATTGCATTCTTTATTTTTACGCTATGAAACAATGAGAAATAATTGGTAAGTTATTTGAAAATTATTATGTCTCCTTTTAAATTTCTAGGAATCTTGGGCGATTTCACCGACCCAATACAAAGGTCACATTTACACCTCTACTTCGAAGGAAACGTAATAAAGTTTAATACGATAACTGACAAACTTAACTTGATACCTGTGTAATAAGCCCTATGTCTTATTAAGTGACATTGCAAACTAACACCATATCGTACACGGTTTTGATGGCTCTGAAAATCAAACCTACACCCTCGCGAATCAACTGCAGCCACTAAACCAAATACTAAACTAATTTACCTAATAGAAGTGCAAAACAAATTTGTTTAAAGCTAACAACATTAATGCCAAGTTTTTGTCGGATCAAATTGTAGTTTGCGGAATTATTTTCAAAATAAAGCTATTTCAGTTCTGGCTTACTACAATGCTGTGGGAATAATTTACACTAGTGTATTCTTAGCTGATAGTGGAGAGAATACTAGTAGGATAGTTTTACCAAAGGCATTTTTATAGCACCTTTTTTATTGCATAGTATGACGACACCAGCAAGCCGTTCGCCTGATTGTAAGCGTTACGACCACACATAAACAGTAGCAACACCATCCAGCACCTTGAGTTACAAAGTACTGTGTGGCATGACACTGCGCTCATCATCCTGAGACATAAGATGTTAAGTATTATTATATCCAGTAGTTACACTAGCTACAATGTCCTCCAAACCGAAACACAACAGTGTAAACACACTGCTGCTAGGCGGTAGAAATAGACATTGCGGTGGTACCCACCCAGACGAACTCTTACATATAAGGGACCTACCACCAGTAACTACCACTGATTTTCAGTGCTTCAGTGGCGTACTTAGTTGTATTCTGTGCGTTCAGTGATATTGGGTTTTTCTGCTTAATATCCTAGAGTGAAGGATTTGTCCTATATGGCGATAGGCTTGTATTAAAACCTCATCATACGTGACATACATACCTAATTATTCTCCAAAAAATATTATTATTACTTTCGCTGTTTAATCTTATAATTTAATAATTTTTGTAACACGTCTGTGCGTTCTCAACGCGTCGGGCCCATGGAAGACCAGCGCCGTGATTCGCTCGCGACTTGTGCTGAATGGGACCCGTTTTGCACTCACACCATGAGGATTGGGATGATATACTAATACTTTTGCAATTTTTGTTTATTTTATTTTTATTTTATTGTTATTTATTTTATGTGTATTGGTATTGGTGTATTTTTTTTTCTTTATATTTTTTGTATTTATATTTGTAGAATGAATTTCGAAGGTATTTATAGTCTGCCAACCCGCACTAGGCCAGCGTGGTGTACTAAAGCCTAAACCGTCTCAGTGGAAGAGGAGGCCTGTGCCTAGCAGTGGGCCGTATACAATACAAGGCTGTTACTATAAACGTAATCAAGCTAGTACTTCACATTTATTTCACAGATATTGCTTTTATACTGCCTCGGTGGCGTAGTTGTATTAAGGTACGACTACAATGCTGAAGTCTCGGGTTTGATTCCCGGGTCGGGCAAAGTGATATATAACGGAGTTTTCCCCTGTTTACTAAAGAGGGGACTGATTCATCCTGTTTATAAGTCTGGTGATAGGGACCGTGTCATTAATTATAGACCCATTTCCGTTTTACCATCATTATCTAAGATTTTAGAAAAAATTATGAACAATCGTCTTAAAAGCTATTTAAATAATTATGATATTCTGTCTGAAAATCAGTACGGCTTCCGAAATAATATGTCCACCAATGACGCTGTTCATGACCTCACTAATCACGTTGTGGAAACTTTAGATTCTGGTAATAAATGTATTGGTATTTTCCTGGATTTGGCTAAGGCATTTGACACGCTCTCTATCCCTGTACTTATCTCAAAACTGGAAAGAATTGGTATTAGGGATAAGCAGTTAAAGTTGTTTCATAGTTACTTAACCGATCGCACGCAGTGCGTAAAGATAGATGAACACCTCAGTGATTATCTGCCAGTAGAACACGGCGTGCCCCAGGGTAGTTAGTATTCTTGGTCCTACGCTTTTCCTAATATATGTCAATGAAATGTGTACAATTGATCTAGAACATGGTAAACTACTGGCATTTGCTGATGACACTGCAGTAATATTTACGGGACGTACATGGGAACAAACTTTTAATGCTGCACAGATTGGGTTTAATAAATTAATGCATTGGCTAGCTGTTAATTCCTTGTCCCTTAATATAGACAAAACTAAATACTTGACATTTAGCATAAGGAAGCCAAGGGCCTTGGACTCTGCAAGTTTTTCTATTACCGCACATAAACACGCACAAAATTCTAATCTGACTTGTAACTGTCCTAAATTAGATAATAGATAATTTCATACCTCATATCAATCTGCTGTCGGGACGAATTCGTAAACTAATTTATGTATTTAAGTATTTAAGGCATGTTGCAGAGCATAAAACACTAAAAACTGTTTATTATGGTCTTTGTCAATCTTTGATAGGGTACTGTATTTCTTCTTGGGGAGGTGCATCTAAGAGTCATCTTATACGAATCGAACGTGCACAACGAGCAGTACTAAAGGTGTCTCATTTTAAGCCTTTTCGTTACCCTACAAAGGATCTTTATGAACTCTGTAAGGTCTCAACAGTACGACAGCTCTTTATTCTACAGGTCATACTAAAGCAACATTCGAACCTCACAAAAGCAGGCCAATCTAGATCCTCCACTCTACAGCTTCCTACTCGAAGACATAAACTCCCAATGACTACCATTCGTAAAACTTGCTTTAGTCAAAGATTCTTTTGTTTCCTTGGACGTTTTGCTTACAACAAAATTAATAAGGTACTTGCTATAGCCAACAAAAGTAAATACGAATGTAAAACGATAGTAACTGAATGGCTCTTAAAGTTATCCTATGAAAATACGGAGAAACTTCTTCATCCAATTTCATAACTGTATCAATCTCTCACACACACATACACACACACACACACATACACCCTCACACACACACGCACATACAGACACATGCACTTATAGACACACACACATTCATACACACGCACACACGCACGCATGCACGCACGCACACACAGACACACACACACACACACGCACACACGCACACACACACACACCAACTTTCATTAATAACTATTAGTTCATTAGTAAATAACTTGCCTTGTTCTGTGACTATTGTAGACTTTGCCATTGTTTGAGTCTCTTATTTAGTTATAAGATGAAAAAATTAAAATATTAAGATGAACATTTGAAAAAAAAAAAAAAAATATGTGATAAATTGCACATCGTTGAAACTTTGTTTAATACAAGTACATTAAACTGAGTCATTGGAAGGTTGCTGGTACTTATAGCTCAGGTCTTCCTATTTTAAGTACCAGCCGAACATAAAAATAGTTAATATACTTGTATTTTAAAATACTTGTAATACTTTTATCTATATATATAAAAATCAATTGCTGTTCGTTAGTCTCGCTAAAACTCGAGAACGGCTGAACGGATTTATCTTATCTTGGTCTTGAATTATTTGTGAAGGTCTAGGGAAGGTTTAAAAGGTGGGAAAAATTCAAATAATTGCCGGGAAAATCCTCAAAACAGCATTTTTCTATTTCCCATACAAACGTTTTCTAAATAAAATGGTGTAATTTATTACCGCTGCATAAAGTTCAAATTCGCGTGCGCGTTAGTAATCTTCTGACATCTATTACAAATTGTCGATAGGGCACGTAGAGTTTCGTGTCAGTGTCGTATTTAATGATGTTATGTAATTTAGAGATTAGATTGACGATGAGTGGTATAAATGTAAAATGTTAGGTACGTTTCGTTTATGTAATTCAAGTTAATATAAGGTGTTACGTGGATAATAATATACACGACATGTCTATATTATCGTCGACGGTGTGAAAACTTGCCTTATGTAAACGTTGCAAAAAAAATGATGTCAGTGGTTACATTGCTACTAATCGAGTAGGTATGCTAAAACATTTATTTATCTTTGGAAATCAAACAGGTCTATTAATCCTATTAATATTATAAAGGCGAAAGTTTGTAAGAATGTATGGATATTTGGATGTATGGATGTTTGTTCCTATTTCACGCAAAAACTACTGAAGGGATTTCGATGAAATTTGGCACACGGGTACATCATGTCCTGGATTAACACATAGGCTATAAAGCGGGACTTTTATCCCGGAAAAACTTTTTAACGCGGGCGGAGCCGCAGGCAAAAGCTATAATGGGATAAAAATAAAATCAATCCTTCTAATATTATAAAGGCGAAAGTTTGTAAGAATGTCTGGATGTATGGATGTATGGATGTATGGATGTTTGTTACTCTTTCACGCAAAAACTACTGAACGGATTTCGATGAAATTTGGCACAGGGGTAGATCATGTCCTGGATTTTATCCCGGGAAAATATAAAGCGGGACTTTTATCCCGGAAAAACTCATTCACGCGGGCGGAGCCGCGGGCAAAAGCTAGTCAGAAATAAATATATTATTATTATCTTATCTTATCTTATCTATCTTAGTATCAGCTCGGAGTCTAGAATTTGTGCCCGATATGGCGATAGGCTCGCCCCCTATCACATCATGGGACGGAATAACGGCGAAAAGTGGGTGCACTAGTTGCGTCTCTGCCTACCCCTTCGGGGATAACAGGCGTGAGTGTGTGTGTGTGAATATATTGCTTTTATCTCAGTCAATCTGGACAATTTGCGCTGCATACATGCCTCCTCTGTCATCTACCAATTTAGTTTTGTTTCCACTATAAATAGTTTTACTACTGTTAATTGGACTGTGGTGCAATGTCATGCATATTTAGGGCTGCCATCCGTCCGGATTTCCCCGGATTTGTCCTAGTTTGAAGGGCGTCCGGGGGCCGTCCGGCCGGGGTTTTTAAAATTGTCCGGGCAAAACCCGGACACTTTTGTTGTCAGGGGAAATCCATTTTTTATAGATGAGCGACAAATTGAAATAAATCTTAGTTAAAACTTCATGCATTTCCCCGCATTCAAGAAGGAACGGCAAAATATTTTTTCAGAGGTGTCCGGGGAAATACTCATATTTCGCCCAAATGTCCGGGATTTTTGCCGTGTTTATCCGGCGTCGGCAATTTAGATGATAGCAGCCCTATGCATATTTCAATATCCACACAGTGCTAGTAGCAACAACATATCAAGCACTTTATACATTTTCAGAATTTGTTTCTATTTATAATTTGTTTTTTGTGTTGGCTAGAACTTTTGGCGTATTTCACTATTCATAAACAATCATAGCGCATTTAATATTAGGTAAACTTGCCAATAAAGTGGATTAATAGTTTGTTTTGTATCTACTAATACCGCCGTCTATCTAAAACGAAGGAATTTTCACTAGATGTCATTATCATAGCCCAGTTACCTACCGATACATTTTAATTTGAATGAAATGTTTAAAAGTATAATTTTTTTTTGTTAATGGCCCTACTGCCAGTAGCCTGACGCAAGTTGGCTTTTCTGGCCACACCGGTCTTTAGGGTGAACGCAGAAGGCGCTCGCAACCCTTGGAATTAAGTGACCATGCTGAGGGCAACCCACTAACGGGATACGAACCTCGGCTCAGGACGGCCACTGAGAGAGGATGAGACATCAACGATTAGGGAAAGATTGGTTATTTAGGCTAATCCTATTAATTCGTTTCATTGTCATCGGCACGCGGGCCGGAACTGCTAGGGGGGTCGGGGGGGCGACGGGGAACGCGGCGAGGTCCTCGACGGCGAGAATGGAACTGCGGTCTTGTGGAGTGTTGGAGTTTCAAGAACTCGTTATTACAGCGGATGGCCAAAGTGATTTCATCCTCTGGATCGGTTAATACGGAACGCGGCCGTCTCCATTTGGCGCTTTCGAAAAGTATAATTTCTGTAACCATCATATCGTAAAGACGATTGATTGACACCTCATTTGTCAACAACACCTCACTAGGAGTGACACTATGGAGGAACACAAAATTGATACATAGGGTGTAAAAGTCAATATCCTTCCTCGTTCCGCCGTCGAATAAAAAACTATTGCACTACAAATTCGACATAATAACGCGGTCACATGTGCACGAGCGTAATATGTGTGTACCAGCTAGTTTACAATTCAAATATAAATTAAAAACCGCGCCATGCTTACTAAAACTTTAATTAAAATATTCACTGGCGCTGGAATAATCAGCTGACATGAACTGAAGCCATATAAAAGGAAGGTCAGGATAATGAGAAGAATGGAATGCGTTTTTCGTTGAGTATTTTCTATTACAATTTCCTGTTACGAATATGCCGGCATAATTGTCAACTGGCGAGAGATAATCATTTCTTTGCAGTCGACATTCTATCTATATGCCAATTTTACTGTCCGATGTAGTGATCACTTCACGAATTAAAGATAGAATGGATAGAGTTTAGCATCAATTTACTAAGAAAACCCGTGTCGCCAAACTCACACATGCGTATATTCACATACTATCATCTTTTCATTATGATTGGCCAAAATCAGCAATAAACATAAAACGTATAATACAAAATCATTTGCATTAAATTTAACCTTAATGCCATTCCATAAACTTCATATTTTAAAAATTCACATAAATTCATACGATATTATTCCTTCAGCCTGAATTTTGATTTTAATTCGATTTCATTCCACTACTCCACGCTAGATGGCATATAATGGTGATGGCATTCATAAGATCTCTATGGCTGTCGATTTAAGAAAAGTTATTGATTGACACCAAGTACGCTAAGCATGCGTTAATAGTGTTGCACCCATATGATACCTTTTTGTAAACCTATCGATGTTTTTTATTTTATGGCTAAAAATTATAAATAACATTAATTAATGAAATTGACTTATTACAAAAATATATAATATTATTTTGATAAGCGCCGGAAAAGATGTTGAAAATATCTTGAATAAAATTTTCACTCAGTAAATTAAAATTTATTTTTAGTATAGATTTTAAATTCTTAATTTAAAATTTCAATACATGCAAACATGTATGTTAAATTACATAATATATTACCTACACAGTATTACAGTATAGCTAGTTTGCAATAAATTATAATGAGTATTTATACATATTATAATAATTTCACCGCCGGAGTTAAATAGAGTAAAGTTTAAAGAAAATGTCAACCGGTAATAATACCAGCCCTGTATTATATAATGCTCACTGCTGAGCATGGGCCTCCTCTACTCTTGAGAGGGTTTAAGGCCTTAGTCCACCACGCTAGCCTAGTGCGGGTTGGCAGACTTCACACACCCTTGAAATTCTTATGGAGGATTCTTAGGTTAACAGGTTTCCTCACGATGTTTTCCTTCACCGTTAAAGTGAACGATAATTGATAAATAATACACACGTAACTTTGAAAAGTCTGAGGCCTTGGGTTTCGAACCTCCGGACATTGTCTCGGTAGACTGCTCCATTCCCAACTAGGCTATCGTCCACTGTCAACCGGTAAGGGAAGAAAATATTTTTTAACGGTTGGCACAATTATGCCGGCCTAGTAGGCCGGACAAAAGACATTGAAGTTTGTTCCACAGTTTAATAGCACAATTACGAACTTCTTAACCTTTTGTTACGGGTTGAGATAGAAGAATACACTAAGCAATGGTTTAGCAAGCCAGCAGTCAGCACGTGCTTCACCTCAGGAAGTGTGAGGATGAGCAAAGGTTAAACTTGTATTCAGTTATACTTTTGATATTTTTCTGTATAACATCGTTAGCTATATAATATGTATCTGCTACTATAACAGTGGGTTAAATAAAACAATACACACCTTTGAAGTTGATATTATATTTATTTGCTTATCGGCTAAACTTAGCTCAAGACAGAAATACAACAAAACCGGGTTCCGGCTAATAAGGTAAGTTCTCCCACCTTACCTTATTAGCCGGAACCCGGTTTTGTTACATACTTTTTTCGTAATTTAAATACTTTTGTTGTTTAATTTCGAAAAATACCTATAAGAGTGTGTCGTCGATCCTCTAATGCAGAGTCAGGAATCACTGAGGCTTCATACAGCTGGGGAAGATATCCTACTCTCTGGTGATGCAGGCAGTTTTAACTCTACCCGCGATAGACAAAGTGAATGAAAATTGTGCCTGAGGTAAAACTCCCGGGAATGAATAAAGAACCCGCAAAATCGGCAGGCCGGCGAGTATTCTCCTGTCAACTTCCGCGAAGGATTCCTGATATGTTCATCGTGCACTAGAACAAAACGCTCTTCGCCGTCACGGGGTCACTGATACGTATAGGACGGCTAAGCGGCTACAGGTACAGCTGATCATGGCGAACACTCCGCGGGGCCCTTGGCCAAGCCTTCGTAATTTATGGGCACATACGAGCCGGTGACGAAATTACGTGCTCACACGCTTGGTGCTGCCGCTCAAGAGGTCGAAGAGATGTCGTTCACCGGTAGGGTTGCAATCCCAACCAGAGATGAACTGAAATTGATATAACCAAAATTAGAACCAGACCACTCACAATTCTCAAATGTACGTTTTAAATAAAACTAAGTTTATTACAAATACTGCACACGCAATCATAGTTTTAATACGTATGTAGCATTTATTATTGTATACAAACAAAACAAGCAGTTGGAAAACTGACAACACTACTCGCACTTGTTTTACAACACACGACTTGTAGGCCAAGGTACACAACCATACAGCCTTCAATCCGTTCATGTTTTACGAAAATAATTAGAGTATGGGGTTTGAAAGTTTTTATGCTACAACATAGCGCTTTAGTGAAAAATTGATAATTATCGATAACATTTTATCGACCATGCATGCACTAATTGAGTAGCGGTGACACTGTGAATTGGTGACAAATCATTCTAGAACAACTGATTTTCGTTTTCGAAAATTAACCTTATGATGAAAGAAATAAGAAACACTTTAAATTGTAATTTTTGTGCCATATTTGACATAGAAAATCAATATACATTTTTCAGCTAAATAAGCAATAAACCAGAAAATATTACTTACCGACGGTATGAAATACCTCTGTGGGACACATTTTTGCTATAGCTATGATTTCTGCATTCCAGAATAGCACAATAGGGCATTTTAATATTTTTAACTATTTTTTCTAGTTATTAAAGCTTTGACAATGCGTAATGACGACTGAGACCGCTCAAACGGGAGTTAGTGCTGCCTAGCTAACTAGAGGGTGAAAGGTTACGCCCACATTATAGTTCTATCTCTATCTATGTTCTGTGGGTCACTTTGCCTAGTCTAAAAAAGTGACAGCTAACCTTATGTCTGTACCATGAGTGTCTTCTGGGCTCCTTTCCCGGGCCGGAACCCATACTTATCTTGTTCAATCCTTACATAGTAGCAGGCAGCTATACGCGATAAACTAAAAAAATTCCCGACGGATTTCTATAAAATATGATATAGAGATAATTTGAGGACATGGAAAAGATTTTGGGCTACTTTAAAAAATATATAGCGGGACTTTTATCCCGGAAAAAATATTTCACCCAGGCCAAGCCGCGAGCAAATGCTAGTTTATAAATACACGTAAGTTGCCCACGAATTTATGCCCATTATAACGATAGGTCGCTTTATCAAATCATGGGACGGAATATATACGGCGAAAGGGTATGAATTAGTTGCACCGCTGCTTACTCCTTTGTTGATAAAAGGTGTGAGTGTATGTGAGTGCATTAGGAGATTTACATTTGCTTTAAGGTTAACGCTACAATAAATTCTTCGCTATTTACGAATAACCCGACCTTCCCTTTGGCCTCTTGAAATGTTCTTTGTAAAGGATGTCATTGTTGAAATAGGTCTGTAGGGATCTACTTGGTCAATTAACCACTTCATTTTGTAGCCTTGGTATATTTACAGTAAAAGTGGTTTATCATCTCAGAAAATTGAAAAAACAGTGAGGTTTCTTTTTAACGGTACAGAAGTGATTCTTCTATACATGATGGTAATTGAAATGGCGTCGTAGTGCCTCAACTGACGAGGGATGATCATCCCTAGTCGCTCATCGCTAGTCGACACAATTATGGTGTACATACATGAAATATCTAGCCAATCATAGTGCCCTACGTACTTTTACTGGTGGTAAGTCTGTCGTACGCGACAGATACTTGACAGTCTGGACAGATACTACAGTAGTGTCTATTTCTACTGCCAAGCAGCAATGTGCATGCACTGTTTTGTTCGTTTTGTAGGACACTGTAGCCAGCGTAATTTTATCATCATCATCATCATCAGCCTTTATCAGTCCACTGCTGGACATAGGCTTCCCCTAATGAGCGCCATAGCGCCCTGTCTTCAGCTTGCCGCATCCAGCATCTGCCTGCAGTCTTGCGCAGATCGTCATCCCACCTGGCCGGAGGGCGTCCTACACTACGTAGGACTCGTAATTTTATGCAGTACATATAATGTCTAAGGATGACGAGTGCAGTGAAGTGCCTCGCAATACTTTGTAATTAAAACTTCTGTATGGTGTTACTACTGTTTATGGTCAGTCGTATTGCTTACAATCAGGTGAGCGGCATGTTCCCCTCGTCATTCGCAAGCTGTGCAGGACGCATATTCTCGAAGAGAGAACAACGTAAAGTGCATACCGCGCATGCGCGATTTCGTAATAGAACTCGGACCTCTTAGTGACGTCATAGACTTTAGTCAGTGATCTTAGTGAAAAAATCGTGTTATCGTTAGGGTCATTGAACGCTTATAACTCACCCGGTATGAACTGTGTAGTGTTTCATTCGGTGTCATAGTGTAGGTTAGAACTTTGCCTACCCCGCTGCGGTAGCGGGATGAACGTATGTATAAAGTTTAAATAGTTATTTTTAGAAATGTTGCTTGTGTGCATCGTTTGTGCTAAACTTAGAGTAAGTAAATCACGATAACTTTCTTTGTAATGCACATAAGGTTGTTTTATGATGTTTAGTATATAGAGCCACTTAGTGTCTATGTACCAAGACACTTATAGTTTAGGCATATAGATTTAACTTAGGCGCGAATTGAAAATAAGTGTAATCTTGAAAGTGAAAAAGAGGTCCTAGAAAGAGGGAAGGCCCTCTTAGTGCTCCGTACGGTATAGCCGCGGAGTACTTAAGCTAATTTGTTTTTTTGTATTTTTGAGTTAAAAAACGTGTTAGGAGTTTTTTGTTTAATAGAAATAGTTCGGGACATCAAGAAAACAGCAAGTAGTCGGCAAGAAAGAAGAAGTCTGCAAGTTTGAAGAGGAAACAGGCGCTTATGCAGAGTGGACCATCCTTCCTCATCAGCGGTGGCACGGTGCTACGAGGACGACTTCCAGCTACGTCGCATAGCTACGGCGTAGCAACGAGAGACTACGCGCCGAATATTAACGCCGGGAGAATTTGGCTACCGTTGTGGCTGAACTTTGTAACTTTCGATTCAGTGTGTGAAATAAACGCTATTTCCCGATTTTACGCCTTTGTTACTTTGTCACTGGTATCGCCATATTCCCACTCACGCAATCCAGCACACACACAACACATTGCGGGGTGTTGGCCCAGTCCGAGCCCCGCACACAAGCAATAACAAAAAACGTGTGTCGTGTTCAAGGATCACCCTTTGTATATGCGGTTTCAAGCAGGCCGGCATTATTATATCGACTGGTGATAGTTATCTCTCGTCAGTCGATGCTCTATCTGCTCCTCCAATTACTATACGGTGCAGTGGAGTCACCTTGCCGTGCCCTATGAACAAAACAATTATCCTAATACAGAATAAGAAATGTTCTCTGCCAATTAAATTGTGAAACAATACTGCAATGCATTTGCAAATTATTATGTTTGCTAGAGTCTAATTATGTCCAAACGTTTCTAATCCAGCGAATAAACTAAGAACAAACGTTTTACTCTCACTATTTGTATATTGCAAACTGAACGTTCGGGAAGAATAATTAATTTCCAGGAAATGTGGGACGTAACATCTGTTTCGCAGTAATTTTGTGCATTTGTCTTTTTTAATTATTTATCCACATCTAACACAAATTTTCAAAGGTCTCGGGTTCGATCCCCGGGTTGGACAAAGTGATATTGGGTCTTTCTATTCAGTATCAGCCCGGAGTATGGAATTATGCCCAATATGGTGGTAGGATCGCCCCCTATCACATCATGGGACGGAATACGCGCGGCAATAAGTGGGCGCTTAGTTGCGCCTCTGCTACCCCTTTAGGGATATCATGTGTGTGTGTGCGTTTGCACATATTATTACATGTTTTTTTTTTACTTTTCTTCACTATCCTTTTTATTAGTTACTGATGCTATATCTCACACTCCTCCGTACAGCTGTGGGTAAATACAAATTTTTCTTCAGATATTAATATATAAGAGTACGTGTTAAAATTTTTGAATTAGGTTCGCATAGGACTATTTTCATTTTAAATCTTAAAAACGGTTTGAAATTTCACGATTCGAAACAATATTGTACGTTACTGAAAGGTCCGATAACTAATTACCCCAGCCTCCCCTACAGGGTCAGAGTTCCCCTTATTACCGTGAAAACGTAATAACACGAAGGCGACATATTTCAATCCTAGACGAAGAGCAGGGTGATATAATTAATTTAAAATGTATAGACCATGTACCTATTTAAATTTTAGTAAATTATTATTCCTTATAAAAAATAATGTGCTGTCTTATCGCTTACCATCAGGCGTACGGCACGCGCGTCTCTTCATTTAAATGCAAAAAAATCAAAGTAAGAGAATATGAAGAAACTTAAAGAAGTATTTTTTTCCTAAGACTTTATACATACTATACTAGCTTTTGTTCGCGGCTCGTAAAAACGTTTTTCCGGGATTAAAGTCACTCTTTATATTTTCCACGGACAAAAATTAGCCTATGTTACTGTCTGATAATGTAGCTTCATTAGGGAAAGAATTTTTAAAACGGTCCAGTAGTTTTTGAGTTTATTCATTACAAACATACAAATATTGACTCTATACATTATAAGTGTAGATTCATGGCGTAACAGTGGCTATAATTTGTATGAGTGCGTTTACAGAGAAACGATTTTACACGCGTTTGCTTGAATGCCGCTTTATTTGTGGCGGAGCCTGCGATGACAACGACGCGCCTAACGCAGTATTTGTCACAACGGCGCACGCGGCGGCAGTTCTCCGTTCTGTTACACCTGCGGCGGCGCCCGTGGCGTCGGACGTCCCGCCACACTTCGGGCCTCGCATCTTTATAAACAACATGTGCAATACCATATGTTTTTATTTACGCTTTCGTTGGCGGGAATCGCTGCTTGTACCGTCTCAATGTAAACGGGAAAAGAAGGCCTTAGATAATTTGTCGCAGCGGCAACATCATAGTCATATCAGTCACATTTCAGACAGAAATACACCCACGCACACGCTGAAAAAATCCTCCTAGCCAGTTTCAGCCACGGCGGCCAATCTCAACGGAGATCAGCCAGGTACGCAGGAGATATTATAGTGCACTAGTGTGTACGCAATACACAGGTGCACTCGCTATTCCTTCACTCTCATAGTCCGGTGAGACGGCAATCCGACATGACCGGAGAGAGGTCAGGCGCAGGACCAACGGCTTTACGTGCTTTCCGATGCACGGGGTTATCACACCGCCAACCTTCCTGACTCCGAGCTGCGACTGAGTAATTTTTTTAAGATGGAAAAACCCAGTCACAAAGTTCTTTTTGGCCCGACCCGGGATTCGAACCCAGGACCTCAGCGCAATTTAGAGAGGGGCCGCAATGCGGCATAGCGCAGGGGCGGTTCCGTGCAGCTATCTTCGTGCAACAAGATACCCCGGGGCCGTCCCCTAGGCGCCGAAGAAGGCCACCGCGGGTTTTGGTTGGTATGCCGGTGTAGGGTGTATATAGTGTTAGGGACTCGGTCCAATGTTCACTCGGATGAAACTATACTCCCGAGTGTCGACATTGGGCTGTAAGACTGTGTGAAACCAACATAACCGTTCCACTCACCCCCCAGTGGTGGTAGCGATAATGCGTTTTTCCCCGCGAAAAAAAAAAAAAAAAAAAAAGGTCCTCAGCGCGCAAATCGTACCGCGCACGTAATACAACTACGCCACCGAGGCAGTCAACACGCACACGCTATACTAGTACTAAAATACAAAATAAATATAAAAATAAAAATGAAAACCCAGATTTTTGGTGAAAATATTAGTTATTCATGGATTATTTTTTGCCACAATGTTAGCAAATATAAACACGAGTATGTGGTTTCATTTATTAACGCAAAATGACATTGTCGGTCCCAGGGTTGTTATGTCAAACAAGTAAATCCCAGCGTTGCCAATTTCATTACTTTAATTATAATAGCTCTTAGTCTATATTTACTTGTCCAATATTAAACGTTCGGCGCTTTTTTGGCCGTAGGCGTCTATTGTGTATCCGGGCGGAAAATTCCGTCCCATACCATAATTACCTTTATATGAACAGACAATGTCGGGTCAACAACCTTTTTAATTACAATGGTGTGAATAAATCTTGCTAATATAATATACTAGCTGTCGTCCGCGACCTCGCCCGCACGAGAGAGTTTTTCCTGAATAAAAAGTAGCTTAAGGGCCTTGTCACACTGACCATTTGCAATCGAATCCAAAGCGAGGCGAGTGCGCAAAGAACTCGCAATGAGCGCGCCGCGTGGAACACTAAGGACGGTATTAATAAATGAATCTCAAGTTTGAGTTACATCTCAAGTAGACATAATATATTGAAATTTTCATATATTATGTCTAATTGATAAAAAAAATAAAATATAAAAAAAGCAGCGATAGCCTAGTTGGGAGTGGAACGGACTGCCGTTTCAATGTCCGCAGGTTGGAAACCCAAGGGCACACACCTCTGACTTTTCTAAAAAATTATGTGTGTATTCTTTGTGAATTATCGCTCGCTTTAACGGTGAAGGATAACATCGTGAGGAAACCTGCATACCTGAGAAGTTCTCTGAATTTCGAAGGTATGTGAAGTCTGCCAACCCGCACTAGGCCAGCGTGGTGGACTAAGGCCTGAACCCTCTCAGCTGTAGAGGAGGCCCGTGCTCAGCAGTGGGCAGTATTACAGGGCTGATATGGTATGGTATGGTCTAATTGAGATGTAACTCAAACTTAAGATTTATTTATTAATACCGGCCTTACTCCATACCAAATTTCAACGAAATCCGTTCGGTACGCGGCGGGCGACTTTACTTTATTCTATAGAAACTTTGCCACCCCTTTTACCCCCTTAGAGGTTGAATTTCGCAAAATCCTAGTGAGCACAATCCTAGGACGTAGGTCCTAAAAGAAACCCCTATATAAAATTGTAGACTCCTAGCTCTTGTAGTTTCTGAGCTTTCGGGATGAGTGTGTGAGTAAGTGAGTGACCTTTCACTTTTATACAATAGATGTGAAAGTTTGTCAAGACATTTGGATGTTTGTTACAAGTAATGATCGAAACAGCCGGATGGATTTGTACGTTTAAGACACTTCAATTAACATAATTACTACAGGCTATTTTTAATCCGGAACGAATGCATTTTTACTTTTAAATACATACATACCTTTACCATAAATTAAACCGGAAAAATTCCACGTGTCTCGTACTAAATATACTTGGGCTCTTTTCATATGTATGCCTCTGTTATGTGGGGTTAGCACAATATTTTTAAGGCATATTCCAGAAACTTATTACTACTACTGACCGCCTTAGATTCATCTCCTCTGAAGTATCCAATCCCATACCAATCCATACTCATAGATGAGAAAGTAGCTCTATCTGTCTGTCTGTTACGCTATAATATCACAGCTTAACCACTGAACAGATGTAGATGAAATTATTTATGGATATTTTGAAACCCTGGGGAAGACAGTAGCTACTTTTTTTCCTGGAATATGTAAAGCGGGACTTTAATCCCGGTAGACTACCTCGGTAGCGTAGTTGTATTACAGTACGACTGCAAACCTAGGGTCTCGGGTTCAATCCCCGGGTCGGGAAAAGTGATATTGAGTTTTTCTATTCAGTATCAGCCCGGAGTCTGGAATTTGTGCCTGATATGGCGATAGGCTCGCCCCCTATCACATCATGGGACGGAATAACGGTGAGAAGTGGGTGCACTAGTTGCACCTTTGCCTACCCCTTCGGGGACGTGCGTGCGTGCGTGCGTGCGTGCGTGCGTGCGTGCGTGCGTGCGTGCGTGCGTGCGTGCGTGCGTGCGTGCGTGCGTGCGTGCGTGCGTGCGTGCGTGCGTGCGTGCGTGCGTGCGTGCGTGCGTGCGTGCGTGTGTGTGTGTGTGTTTAATCCCGGTAGAGTTATTAAAACAAACAAATAAAGCTATTGCATAGTATTTTTTATCAACTTACGTAATTATAATTATTTATTTATTTTATTTTTTTTCTATTGTCCAAATTTCACTCGTGCCCTAACGCCGAAACTCTAAGCAGGCAATTCTAATATTTGTAACCTCTTTGAACAAATATAAAATAAAAACTTTTTAAAAATTCAAACTTATAATCGCGTTTGACATTTCGATACGTTTGACTGGAACAATTTTTAAATACACGGTAATTTCGACCTTTTATCGTTTAACATTCAGCTCATATCCTCTTACATATTGTATTCTTACAAGACTGCGATATTAAATTTACTTATGAAATTTTACATTCTACGTGGTTGTGATAGAGTTGAAAATAAATTATAAGACTGCGATATTAAATTTACTTATGGAATTTTACACTCTACATGGTTGTTATAGAGTTGAAAATAAAATATCACCGCTGTGCCGGTCGGGGTGACGGGTGTCAGGTAATTTTTTCGTTACGGAATTTCTGGATTCGGTCTCCACGCTCAAGGCCCGCGATAGAAGCTATGCAATAGCTTAAAAGTGTTACCTGACTAGGGCATCGAACCCAACAGTCCAGTAAATACATTTTGATTTATAGGTGGCCACCAAAGATAAAATGAAAGCATATTATAAAAGAAAACATTCCTAGCAGCATAATCTAATTGGTTAAACGTAAACCATTCGTAGTTCGCAGCGAAATGCTGCAAAGTACGCGTACAAAACACTGAATTTAATACACTAAAAGCCATGGAAAGTTTATCCTTTTTTCATGTTTAGCTGCGAGTGTATGAAGTTAAGATATTTAGTAGTACGTAGTTTGGCCGACGTTTTATAAAAACACTCATTCAAACAATTAGTTTACACGTCAGTTTCGGGTTTCTGTTTTTTTGTTTTAACAGTCTATCGGGATTGTAAAAAATATAAATACTAACCTATTGTTAGTAAAATATTTAGTAACCCTCGTGTGTAGGTATATTTATATTGCTACTAGCTTTTGCCCGCGGCTCCGCCCGCGTGAATGAGTTTGTCCGGGATAAAAGTCCCGCTTTATATTTTCCCGGTACAAAAAGTAGCCTATGTGTTAATCCAGGACATGATCTACCCGTCTGCCAAATTTCATCGAAATCCGTTTAGTAGTTTTTGCGTGAAAGAGGAACAAACATCCATACATCCATACATTCCTACAAACTTTCGCCTTTATAATATTATTACTAGCTATTGCCCGCGGCTCCGCCCGCAATTAATAGTTTTTCCGGGATAAAAAGTAGCCTATGTGTTAATCCAGGATATGATCTACCCGTGTGATAAAATTCATCGAAATCCGTTCAGTAGTTTTTGCGTGAAAGAGGAACAAACATCCAGACATCCATACATCCATACATTCTTACAAACTTTCGCCTTTATAATATTAAGTAGGATGATGATGATGATTATTATTATTATTGTTATTAAGTAGGATGTGATAGTACTTTCGTAAACTGAAATCCGTCTAGCTTGAGAGTGGAGCGGACTGCCGAGACGAATATGCGCAGGTTCTAAACCCAAGGGCACACCTCTGACTATTCTAACATTATGTGTGTATTCCTTATGAATTGTCGCTTGCTTTAACGGTGAAGGAAAACATCGTGAGGAAACCTGCATACCTAACAATAATTTCTCCATAAGAATTTCGAAGGTATGTGAAGCCTGGCCGCACTAGGCCAGCGTGGTGGTCTAAGGCCTAAACCCTCTCAGTAGTACAGGAGGCCCATGAGCAGCGGGACATAATACAGGGCTGGTATTGTATTATATTATCTCATATCATTGTACCACGTACGAAATCAAGGCCAAACACGTTAATTTTCCATGTGTATGTTTGCCCTGCGCCATTACAGCATCATTAGAGTCGATTGGTGAGCAAGTCACGTACGCTGATATTTGTTGTGAGTTTTTTCGGTTGCATCCCTTCGTTGGGCTTTGGAATGAGCGATTAAATGTATTTTTGTGAAGACTATCGGCATGCATGCAATGTTCCCCGTGATGGACGGCAGCGTGTCTCACGCTGCCTCGGACACCAAAAGGTGGGCACGGTACAGTGTTTCGGGGGCTTCTGAGCCCCCGCAACAACAGGAGAAGGACCGCAACAGCGGTACGCGCAGGGGCGGTTGCGGACGACAACTTAGACGTGAGTCGGAGGAAGCCCGCAGCCGTCCCTAATGCGCCGAAGATGGCCATACAAAAAAATAAAAAAATGCATGCAATGTTGAGGTCTCGGGTTCGATCCCCGTGTCGGAAAAAGTGATATTGGGTTTTCTATTCAGTATTAGCCCGGAATCTGAAATTTCTTCCCGATATGGCTTGCTCTCTAGCACATGGTCGGATGGAATATACTTGGTGAAATGTGAGTGCCTTGGCTGCACTTCTGCCTTTTGCTTTGGGGATAAAGGCGTGATGTGCATCGGTTTTTTGATTTAACGAAAGGATTTTCAAAATCGTTTGAAAATTTTTCGAATTTATTCATTACAAGCGTATTAAAAAAAACAATCTTTTAAAACCGATCGTCAAGAAAGCCATTCTATGGGCTCAGAATGTGGTACTAAAAATAAGACACAAGTCCGGTTTTATGGGGAGTGCTTGAGAGTCTAACACGTAGCTGACATATTGATCTTTCGAGCAATCACAAACTTCAAACTTAAACGACATTGCATTACGATTTTATTTTATTGGCGTTTTTAACCACAGAACAGGGATAACTCTACGCCCACAGATTTTCACGACATATAAAAAAGTCGGTGCGTGTACTTATGCACGCGCGTGAGAAGTTATACTTCTTTGGCATCATTAAAAATAGTTTTTAATTGCATTTTTTTTTTTTTTTAACAGGCCATCTTCGGCGCATTAGGGACGGCTGCGGGCTTCCTCCGACTCACGTCTAAGTTGTCGTCCGCAACCGCCCCTGCACGTACCGCTGTTGCGGTCCTTTTCCTGTTGCGGGGGCTCAGAAGCCCCCGAAACAGCAAATAATTAATTACAATAAAAGGACTAGAAAAGGATAGTCAACACAGTTAATAAAGTTCAGTTTAAATTTGAAAAATGGTATGAAAATTATACTTAGAGAAGAATTTGTCCTAAATATTATAAGATTCTTAATTTTAAATATTTATTATTGATAATTTTGTAATATTTTAAAAGTAGTATTTAATAATAAATTCAAAAATTGATTTGAGTTTATTAATTTTTTTTAAATATTTATTATTTTCTTAATTAAATATTCACTTTTCATTTTTATCAAAAAGTTTTCATTAAACAGCTTCAACTTTTTTCGTTACAGTGATGCGCGCGCATCTTAAAATTTCACTCTCATCCACAGACTACTATAGATGCTACGCATCTCTCATCATTTTTTCATAACGCGCCTAAAGGATAACTTCAAAAAATTAAATCGGCGGTTAAAACATAGACATGGCTCTACCTTTCCTAATTTTTTTATTGAAAGGACTTCGTAAAAAAAGTATAGAAATAAAGAGAAAAAAGGTACATAATTTTTGTTTTTTTTTTTACGACATTGAATGACGAGACGAGGATGCCGTTCGTCTGATGGTAAGCGATACCACAACCCATAAACACTAACAACACCATCCAGCACCTTGAGTTACAAAGTACTGTGTGGCATTCCACTGCGCTCGACATCCTGAGATATAAGATGTTAAGTCTCATTATGTCCAGTAGTTACACTGGTTACAATGTCCTTCAAACCGAAACACAACAGTGCATGCATACTACTGCTTGGCGGAAGAAATAGACATTGCGGTGGTACCCACCCGGATGGACTCTTACATATGAAAGACCTACCACCAGTAAATTTGTTTAAGTACTTATCAGAACTTTAAAGAGCACTAAAGAATATACAACACAAATTATTTCTTGCTATTAGTCGTTTTCTGCATAGTATAAGCTCAGTTTTCGCAGCCCAACACCCCGCCGTGGGTCGAATGAGAAACTCGCTTATTACCTCAGATCTCGGGGAGAAATCAACCAATTTATTGAATTTGTACTGTTGCTGTCTCTGTCGCACCTAATCGCTTTTTATCGTCAGTCGAACGGTCGAGATGTTCCAGTTTCATGGACACATTATTTTTTTATTATTCATTTTAGTGTTAGTGGTTTTTGACGGTTTTGATAAGTGATTTTGACTGTGAGTACAAAAAATTATGGCCGCGCAGGAAAACAGAAGGAATCAAGGCGTTCTTAGGGTCTCCAGGAGTCAAACTATTAGCTGTCACTTCCGTATAAAGGGTACATGGATAGTAATGAAAGTGTTAATGCTTAGTTTATGATCGCGGCCCCGCCACGGTGCAAATGTTTTTCCGGGATAAAAGTGTTATTTAAGATTATAATCTATCTCTATTCCAAGTTTTATCCAGGTCCGTTCAGCTGTTCTAGTGTGATTGACTAACAAACATCTAAACTTTCACATTTAGTATATTAGTAAATTTAGATTGTTTTCCATAGGTTTTTCTACATCGAGTGCACCAGCGCTGCAGTATTGCTTAGGCTGTAGGTATTGCAGAAAAGATCTGAATGAGGATTTCCATCGTTGGCTCAATTTCATTAATATATCTCTAGTAAATATTTATTTCTAATTGTTCCAATAAATCTTTCTTTACCAATACAAGTAGAGACGAAGGCATAAACCACATAAACTTTAATTATTTTAAGTAACCTCCTATCACAAATTTCCATTTCTATGTGATAATGCTACTTTTCCAACAATGTTCTATACGAAGGCTACTCAACCCCAGGACTGCGGGCCATAATATAGCCTGCTGAAGAATTTTATATTGCCCGTGCAAACAATTTAAAAATTCCCTGAAAGGTTGAGAAAGTTTCGCGTATCGCGATGGGCACGACTACCAAATGTCACCCCATTTTCTTAATGTTGGATTTTTATTGGACAAGACTGAAAAGCAATTAAAATAAAAACCGCCCGTGGCCAGTGAATAATTGCTGATTGACCGTTTGATCTTCCTAACAAAAACGTTAACCAGCCCTTACTGGTGTTAGGTCTCTCATATGTAAGAGTCCGTCTGGGTGGGTACCACCGCAATGTCTATTTCTACCGCCAAGCAGCAGTGTGCATCCGCCCTGTGGATTGGGGGCGTTTGGAGAATTCCACCACGGTATCCCCTGCCTGTCGTAAAAGGCGACTAATAGGGGCCACCGGGGGCCACGGGTGGGCGGAAGGGGCCGTCCACCTATTAGCCTAGCCAACTTTTTGTGACCCCCGTGATGGACGGCAGCGTGGCGGTTAGTCCTCACGCTGCCGTTGACGCCGAGGGCGTCCTTCGGTGTGCGGGGGCTTCTGAGCCCCCCCAACAACAGGAGGCGGTTGCGGAAGACAACTTAGACGTGAGTCGGAGGAAGCCCGCAGCCGTCCCTAATGCGCCGAAGATGGCCACCGCGGAGTTTTGGTTGGTATGCCGTGCGGTGTACATAGGTTAGGGACTCGGCCCGGCGGCTCAACGCTGGGTCGTAAGGCACGGTGAACCCAACATAACCGCTCAGTCGCCCCCCTTGAAGGCTGGGTGGTAGTAATAAGTCACTTTCTCGGCGAAAACAAAAAAAAAATTAAAAAAAAGCTGTGTGCATGCACTGTTGTGTTTCAGTTTGAAGGACATTGTAGCCAGTGTAACTACTGGATATAATAAGACTTAATATCTTATGTCTCAGGATGATGAGCGCAGTGGCATGTCACACAGTACTTTGTAACTCAAGGTGCTGGATGGTGTTGCTACTGTTTATGGGCGATCGTATCGATTACCTTCAGGCGAATGGCATGCTCGTCTCGTCATTCAGTCTCATAAAAAAAGCCCTGTTCTAAACGGTACCTATAAGTAAAATCTTACACCCACACATTATTGATCAAATATTTGTGTGAAACGTGACCTCGTGCGAAGTATTACTCGCAAGGGCGTCCTAAATCATCCCGCAGGATGTTTGCGGATTTGTCAATATTATCCTTACGTGTAGCCAGGTAAGTATTGAGACTAACATTTTTTCTAACTGCGAGAATTTATTTGTACTTACACCCACGTGGCAAGTTAACTTGGAGACAAGACTTTATTCAAATTCTAGATGTGGATGGCAGTCGCATGCATGAAAAGCCTTCCCGCTAAATTATCCCTAAACATATTCGTTCAAGCGTTTCTGCGTATATTTCGATATGCGTATATTCGATGCGATAGCCTAGTTGGGAATAGAACGGTCTGCCGAGACGGTGTCCGGAGGTTCAAAACCCAGGGCACACACCTCTGACTTTTCAAAGTTACGTGTGTATTGTTTATCAATTATCGTTCGATTTAACGGTGAAGCAAATCATCGTGAGGAACCTGCATATCTAAGAAGTTTTTTATAAGAATTTTGAAGGTATTCACATACCTTCAAAGTACGGGTTGGTAGACTTCACAGTCTATCAACCCGTACTAGGCCAGCGTGGTGGACTAAGGCCTAAACTCTCTCAGTAGTAGAGGAGGCCCGTTCCCAGCAGTGGGACAGTGCATAATACAGGGCTGGTATTATTTTCTATTTCTTTTGCAAAGTGGTATCAAAGTAGATATAAAGCTTCATGCCTTTTCCCCTTTTCAGAAGTAGGTGTTATGCACACATATTTCACTAGGTATGTTAGGTTCTATTTCATAGAGGTCATCCAATATAATAGTAATAGACAGTATCACTGACTGGACTACCTCGTTGGCGTAATTGTTTTGCGCTGCACACCGTACTGAGGTCTTGGGTTCAAATCCCGGGTCAGGCAAAGTGATAATGGGTTTTCTGCTCATAGCGTACCGTATAAAACAAGCCGTAAAGTATACAGTGGGTGCTATATCGCGGAAAAAGTGTTGTAGTATCAAAGTACATTTTATCTCTGCAAGGTCAGATAGAAACGTTTCCGCCGACATTTTTTACCACGTGCTACAAAACTATGGAACCAATTGCCGCCAGCAGCATTTTCGGACAGATACGACTTGGCGACCTTCAAAAAAAGATAATATGACAGTGGTTCCTATTATACCAACCCTATAAGCGACTATAGCCTAGTTGAGAGTGGAACGCACAGCCGAGACGAATGTCCGCAAGTTCAAAACCCAAGGGCACACACCTCTGACTTTTCTAAAAATCTATGAGTGTATTCTTTGTGAATTATCGGTCGGTGAAGGAAAACATCGTGAGGAAACCTGCATACCTAAGAAGTTCTCTGAATTTCGAAGGTATGTGAAGTCTGCTAACCCGCACTAGGCCAGCGTGGTGGACTAAGGCCTTCACCCTCTTAGTTGTGGAAGAGGCCCGTGCTTGGCAGTGGGCAGTATATAATACAGGGCTGGTATGGTATATTATATACTACCCAGTGGTGCAATGCAATCAGCCCTGTATTATATACTGCCTACTGCTGAGCACGGGTCTGCTCTAGTACTAAGAGGGTTTAGGCCTTAGTCCACCACGTTGGCCAAGTGCGGGTTGGCAGGCTTCACATACCCTCGACATTCTTATGGAGAATTCTCAGGTATGTAGGTTTCCTCATGATGTTTTCCTTCACCGTTAAAGTGAACGATAATTGATAAACAACACGCATGTAACTTCGAAAAGTCAGAGGTGTGTGCCTTGGGTTTTGAGCCAGCGGACATTCGTCCATTCCCAACTATGCTGGTGCATATTGTTCTAATATTTATATTGGCATTATACACCGTGCATTGTCTTTATTATGCTAAACAACGCAATTCTTTCTTCCAACCCAATAAAATAAAATAAATAAAGCCCCATTCACTCAAGCTTAAAGTGTCAAGAGAGGATTTGGAACGTGAGCTGGGACCTTTAAAATATTTCTAGGCCATAAATAATTGTATTGTCTTTGAATGAGTGTCAACTATATTTTTGATACACTTTCCTTCCCCCTGCCTCCTTAGTTCATTATTTTTTGTCTCCCGCTTTGCTATGAGGGAAGTGGAGAAATAATATTTCCAACTCCTCCCTATCTTTCTATTTGATTAATTTCGTTGCGGATTAAAGACAGATTAGTGTTCCCTGAGACTCAAGCTTCAAGCTTCACCGCTCGGTGTCACAATGCGTGCCACTGCTGACCCTGGCTTATAGGAGTTGCAGTGGTGGGTGTGAGGGCAGGATAGTCTCTTCCACCTGCCTCCGCATCACCGTCGCACCAGAAGACCTCAAGAACCGGGATCTCGGGGAAGCTTCTAGAGGCAAGTCGCCGCGTCGTAGTAGGTCCCTTATTTTTATCCTTTCCCTTGTCAGTGAATGCATATACGTTAACACTGACAGTGTACAAAAACCGCCTTTATTTATACATCCAATTAACTCAAATTAAGTTGTCCACCATAAGCTATCCTGTTTCCGTGCTTACCATTACAACAGTGTTAAATTGAAGCATAAATCCTAGGCAACCCATTTATTCAAATCGAAACAACAAACAGAAATATTTATCCAAAGCAGTATGCTATAAAAATAGTGAGATTACGAAGATTCCGCTGCAGTTGAATTTAAACTGGGAATTATATACAATTTTCCACACAAATTAATTCTATTTTTATCCTTTGGACTGCGACCCGCACAGCTGCGGGACTGTCAGCGGCAAATTCTACGGGCTGATGCTGGGATAATGTTTTGCATCGAGACACACTGCGGGACAGGATGGGGAGCTAGATAATGGAAATATAAACCACATTATTTAAAACGTAATGTAGGTACGGAAACGTAAACCAAGAGGGTTTCGAGTTGAAAGACTAGTAAAACCATCTTATTTATAAAAAAAAACATAAAACAGAACACAATCACACATATTTACTAAAAAAAAAATATTGTCTTGATCAATGCTGTGTAAATATCAATTTTGATCAATCACGCCTTTATCTCCGAAGGCGTAGGCTTAGCTCCTAGGGCACCAATTTTTCGCCATGTGTATTCATTATGTGATATGAACGACCCTATCGCCATATCGGGCACAAATTTCAGACTCTGGGCTGATCGTGAGTTAACCCGATATCACATTTCCGGACCCGGGATCTCAGAGTGGTAATACAATAACTTCAATGGCTACAATAACTTACAAAATCAATGAGGGAAGGGGCAATGTTCGCTCGGAAGATGCTATACCCCCAACCAAACCAACATACCCCTTCCACTCATTCTTCCAATGGCGGCAGCGATAACGGATTTTTTCCGCGAATAAAAAGGTGCGCACCATTTGAATCTCTGCCTTACTTATCGGAGTAAAGTCGTGAGTCATGTTAATCTACGACACAATACTCTTATATTACACTATCTCTTCCATTTAGAGAATAAAAAAGTTGGCTTATAAATGAATTAAATAGAACAACTACAGGAGTTTTCAAAACTTTGAACTAAACGGGACAAATATAATGAAAATATATTTTTCCATTGACAATACAAAGTTGCCGGTAAATTTTTAATTAAAACTAACTCCTCAACTTTCTCAATATTTTATTTACGTGTTTTTTAAATATTAAATTATTTTTTTGTTTCTAGAACACTGTTGAACACTGGCAATGTTAATATCCAGGTTCTGCTTGCGGTCTCGTTCGCGTAAAATACCATTCCCGAAATAATGATAGGCTATAGCACTCTAGAGTGGGATTGACATCAATCGTAAATACAGCGCGTAATTCAATTCAAACATTCGTAACACGCATAAAACTGTTGCGCTTTTCTTTAAAACACACTCCTAAAAGTGGACGATAGCCTAATTGGGAATGGAACGTTCTGCCGAGGCAATGCCTGGAGGTTCAAAACCCAAGGCACAGACCACTGACTTTTCGAAGTAACGTGTGTATTGTTTATCAATTATCGTTCATTTTAACGGTGAAGGAAAACATCATGAGGAAACCTACACACCTGAGAATTCTCCATAAGGATTTCGAGGGTAAGAGAAGTCGGCCAGCCGGCACTACGCTAGCGTGGTGGACTAAGGCCTAACCCCTCTCAGTAGTAGAGGAGGCCCGAGCTCAGCAGTGGGCGGAATATTATACAGGGCTGATTGCATTGAATTGCACACTCCTTTTTACCCCCGACAGAAGAAGACGGGTGTTATAAGTTTAGGTTGTGTATCTGTGTATATGTATGTCTGTGGCATCGTAGCTCCAAAAGAAATGGACTGATTTTGACGCGGTTTTTTTATCACCCATGGTGTACGCATTGCAATTAGTGCATCCACTTTTCGCTATGAGTAATCTGTCTCAAAATATGAGAGCGACAAATATTTCACCAGACCCTGATCGAACCCGAGACCCATCGGCACTCATACCATAACAGAACTACCGAGACACTCCTAGCACTGCAACATAAAGACAGGTTGAAGAAAATTAATAAATGGCAATGTTGGACACATTCCTACTCAGTGAGTCCGCAAAAGATGTCTCAGCACTACTCGCGGCAAATATGCCGTCTCTACTGAAGACTCAATAAGCGATAGTGGGAAACGTTTTCGTAATTGAATGTTTTATGGCGAAATATTTTTACTAGGTGGAGACTTTAGCCTAGTAGTGTGGGTGTACTAGGAGGCCTTAGGTTCGATTCCTAGATCAGTAAACGCGAATTTAATGAACTATTATGTGTTAACCCTTGTTGGTTTAGTTAGAGCTTGGAGGAACTGAGGGTCCTTGGATTCGAGTCCAAGACATTAAACACAATTGGGAACTGAGTACCTTTACTCGTATAAATGTATCCTTTCGCCTTTATTCGCGAAGGGGTAGGCGGAAGCGCATCTAGTGTACGCACTTTTCGCCGTGTGTATTCCGTTCCATGATTACGGGAGATCCTATTGCTATATTTAGCAAAACCTTTCAGTGCTACTTCTAAACTCAAAAACTACACGTATCGTATTCAGCTCATTTCAAACACGTTATACTATGAACATGCTCGTCTAAAATGTCATTTATAAAGGTACTAACATTGATAACCAAAATTTTCTATATCAATGGTTACTAAATATAAAAATACTCTCATCTATACACCTGTAAAAATTTAGGGTCATCAAATATGATACGTCTTCCACCCGCGTACGTAGTATGATGGAGTGCGACCTCATATTAAGATCTTGTAAAGCCTCCTACACATGATAAGATACCGGAAATATCCAAGAATAAATAAGGGTATGCAATTAAGGCAATCTAGAATTTAAGCAATATTTTTAAGTGTTATTTTAAAATGATTATATTCTGTAATATGCCTTCTATTCAATCACTATGCTAATATTATAAATCGTTTGGTGGACGTCTATCTGCAAGGTGGATAGACGACTTAACAAAGGTCGGAGGAACATGCTGGATCCAGGCCGCTTTTGACGAATCCGCCTCGAAATCTTTAAGGCGGTCTATATTCTGCAATGGACTGCATGTGGCTGATGAAGATGATGATGATGATGAATATTATAAATACGAGAGTTTTTGAAGAATTTAAGATTTTGTTAGAAATGAACGCAGAAACTGCTGGCCGGATTTGGATGGATTTTTGCATACAGATAGTCCTTGTCCTGGACTAATATATACGCTACTTTTAATCCCAAAAAGGTGCACACACACACATACGCTCACGCCTTTTATCCCCGAAGGGGTAGGCAGAGGCGCAACTAGTGCACCCACTTTTCGCCGTTATTTCGTTCCATGATGTGATAGGGGGCGAGCCTATCGCCATATCGGGCACAAATTCCACCCTCCGAGCTGATACTGAATAGAAAAACTCAATATCACTTTGCCCGACCCGGGAATCGAACCCGATACCTCAACATTGCAGTCGTACCATAATACAACTAGGTACGCCACCGAGGCAGCCAGGTGCACAATCGGGTTGTATTCACCTTTTTATAAATAAAACTAGTAGGTGAAGTAATAGTACAGTTTTGAGGGAGTATTTTAACTTTGATGTTACTTTTATTATAATTGAATGAGTCAGTGGGCACGCTGTCTTATGCTAAGCCATGACTGTCCTTAATAGCAATACAAACCATAACTTTAAATCACAAAGTTCATTATTGAACACTAGTTACTAGACGATTTGAAGTAGTAATATCGTGTAATTGCTACCTCGTATGCAAAAAACAATGTAATCTGTTGAAAAATGAGATAGCAATTAATATTTAAATATCGGTATGAGCAAGAGTGATTACGTAATGCCTAATGGATAAAAATTGCAGTGGAGCGCTCAGTTTAATACTACGTTTTGCTTGCTGATTTATATGTGAATCTTGGAATAAAAATATAAAGGTTGGAGTAATTTTTATTTGTTATAAGAGACATATTCTTGTTTTAATCGACTTACTGAAATCAACGTGATCATAAAAGCAAACAAGTATAGTATCTTAGCTTTATTATGGAACTACGTATTACTCGCAGCAATATGTGCGAAAAAGTCTTTCCTTGTATAAAAGACTTGTTGCTTTTAAATGTTATGGGACTCGATCTATCTTTGTTCCAAGTGTGCAGCCATAACTGCTTGTATTTTTTATAAACATCCAGCATCTTCCCATTCTTCTTCTTTTCTTTCTTCTTCTACCACGTACTGGCAAGCGCAGCGTCGGCCGTCCACCTGCAAGGTGGACCGATGACTTGGTAAAGGCCGCAGGAACGCGCTGGATGCGGGCCGCTTTTGACAGATCCATCTGGAAATCTTTACGGGAGGCCTATGTTCAGCAGTGGACGTCATGTGGCTGATTATGATGATGATGATGATCTTCCCAAACTAACACTAATTAAATTAATATAATTGAACTGTAACCAACCTCTTTTTAGACTGCCTCGGTGGCGTAGTTATATTACGGCACTACTACAATTCTGAAGTCGCAGGCTCGATACCCGAGTCGGGCAAAGTGATATTATGTTTTTTTACTCAGCATCAGCCTAGAGTCTGAAAATGTTCCCAGAAATTGACAATAAGCTCGCCCTCTATTACATGAGACCTAACATAGCAAAATGTAGGTGATACACCTCTACCTACCCCTGAAAAGGGAAACAGGCGTGATGCTCTGTATCCGGTATTTAGAATGTGTAGTCTTGCCTTTATATTCGATATAAACAAAACCAAAGACGCGAGAGACGAAGTGCTAATGTTATACGTTTTATTGTGATTGAATGCTCGGATGGGAGGGATTGGCTCATTATCGGGAACGCTGGGTAAGTACACTTAATGACAGATGCGTGGACAATGTCATCAGATGGACTATAATAGGAATCCTACTTGATGTGATGTAACGTTTTTTTTATTGCATAGAATGACGAGACGAGCATGCAGTTCGCCTGATGGTAAGCGATACGACCACCCATAAACAGTAGAACCTTGAGTTACAAAGCACTGTGTGGCATTCCACTGCGCTCGTCATTTTGAGACATAAGATGTTATGTCTCATTATGTACGTAGTTACACTGGCTACAATCTTTCAAACCGAAACACAGCAGTGCATGCACACTGCTTCTCGGTGGTAGAAATAGACATTGCGGTGGTACCCACCCAGGCGGACTCTTACATATTATGAGAGACCTACCACCAGTGCCCACGCCCCCAGAGATAGGCAGCAGTGAAATCACACCCCTATTTCGTCAGCTATATTAGGTCCCGTATAATAGGAGAACAGAGCAAATCTTATGTCATTACAGGGCACAATTTCAGACTCAATTTGATAACAAATCTTACTAATATTATAAATGCGAAAGTGTGAAAATTTTGTTAGAAGTTAACGCAGAAACAACTCAACAGATTTGGATGAACTTTGTCACACGGGTGTATCACGTTGTGGATTAACATAAAGGGCTTCTTTTTATATCGGTTATTTGAAAATGTTTATGTTATCTGATTCTTCAAGTAGGGCCGGTGAAGCCGCGAGCAGTAGATTATAAAACTCCTACTTATGGTTGATAAATTACATTGGAATTTTGTTAAGATGTTTGTGAGAAATAAACGGAACAACTACTGAATGGATTTGTATTAATTTTGGGAACAGAAAGATCAAGACCTTGGTGGGCATATGAGTACGTTTCTCCCGAATAAGTGCTTAGTGACACTATAATTATTACGAGAATGGTCTTTCACGCGGACTGACTCACTGGCAAAACGTAGTTTTCGATTTTCGTTAGAAAATAATACGCTGTCGCCTCATACACCAATCATAGGTATACACTTCGGTGTAAATAATTAAACACATTGGCCCAGGGCTAGATTCCTAGGATAGAATTGATTTAAACATCGACAAGTAACTCTACCGCAATTGCTCGCAGCTCTACCTACGTGAAAAAGTTGTCCGGGACAAAATGCCCGATTTATTTTTTCGGGATAAAAATTAACCTATATACTATTCTAGACTATAATCCATGGTTCCAACTTTATCCAGATCCGTTCAGTCGTTCTAGCGTGATTAACAAACATCCATATTTTCACATTTATAATAGATTGGTCCTTATTTAGTATAGATATGCGGTAGCACCCCATACAGGATCTAACGTCATGACCCTCTCTAACAAACAACCCGGATCACATGTTTATCCGACTGTTGACCTGCAAAGAGCAGACTCCACGGCGTCGTGTTACGTCATCGATCTCTATTTAGGGCGGGAACGTCAAATGTTACCATTGCAAGTGTCTCATATTGAATTACCATATTTGCAAGTATTTTACGAGATTTTTGAAGCATTCGTGTTTTAAAAGTAAAAAAGCTCCGCCTGAAGTATTACAGTGAATACTCCTACATATCTCATCACCAATGTTATAAAGAAGAAGAGCTTGTTTGTTTAGTTGAACGCGCTAATCTCAGGAACTACTGAACCGATTTTTTCACTAATACAAAGCTACATTACTCCTGAGTGTTATGTGGTACTTTTTATTCCTCGATAATATTTTTATCCCGGATAAACTTGTTCTCGCGTGAGGAGCCGCGAACAATACTAGTAATAGCTTAGAATAATAATAGTATATTCGTCATAACCTGATAGTTAGAGCCTATACCTCATATAATATTATACTGCGTGTTACTCATGGCTGGTGGTGTGTGGAGTGACGAGAATGGATAAAGTGAAGAATATGGGGAGGGAGTAGTAGAGAAGAATATTAAAGGGAGTTTGAAAGTGGCACCAGTGACAGAAAAGTTGAAAGGAAATCGTCTGTCTTGGTATGGACATGTGAGGAGAAGGGATGAAAGGCATGTAACCCAACGAGTGATGAATATGAGTGTTGATGGATGGCGAGGACGAGGAAGACCAAGGAAGAGGGGGATGGATTGTGTAAGAGATGATATGAAAGAAAAGGGTGTGAATGACTTGATGACGAAAGATAGAGGAGAATGGAAGAGAAAAACATGTTGCGCCACCCCAAGTAATTTGGGACCAGGGCAGGAAGATAATGTGTTGCTCGGGGCTTCGCCCGCGTGAAAAGCCTTTCCCGCTACAAAATTCTTAAAACATCAACGCCATATGTTTAAAAACTTCGATTAAAAATGTTATTTACCATGGGAGCAAATGACCGCGATAAAAAGTAGCCTTTGTTAGATAAGGATCTACTCACATGCCAAATTTCATTCAATTGCATTAATTCGTCAAACCCCACTTATAATTATATGTAGATGTATGGGGAAACTCTATATAGTTGGACGCCGGAGTCCGTAGCGGGGCTTGGCGATTCAAGCTGTTTTTGCGTTTACATCCAACAAATATACAAAGATTCAAACATTTTTTTACTGTGTTACTGTTTGTACACTTGCCACGATGTTAGCAATTTGCTCGTCAAGAAATTTTGAAAAACCGAGTCCACAAATTGGAGCTCTTTCATTACGATTGGAGTATTCTTGACTGCTATTTAATTCAACCCATTAGAAATGAAAGCTTAATTCTAGGTGTTCGTGTCGGCTTGCAGGTCATTGCCCTAACGTCTCGACGGCTTATAGACAAACTACAGAAGTTAGATATCATAACTTGTTGAAATTTATACTTATATTTGACTAGACTTTTGCTCGTGACTCCGCCCGCGTGTATAAGTTTTTCGGGGATAGAGGTCCCGCTTTATATTTTCGCGGGATAAAAAGTAGCCTGTGTTAAGCTGAGATTCCGCAGAACGCGGCAGACGGCAGACGGCAACAGCATGTGCCGCGACGGCAGACGGCACTACTATGCAGTATTAAATTATATGAAACCGATTCCGCACACGGCGGCAAATGACGCGCGGTACATGTCGTCTGCCGTCTTCCGTTGCCGTCTGCCGCGTCCTGCGGAATCACAGTTTTACTCATTGTTAATGTAGCTTTATATTGAAAGATTTTTGAAAATCAGTCCAGCATTATTTATTTTTTTGTTTATTTGTTAAAAACATACAAAAATACAAATCTTTCCTCTTTATAATATTAGTGTGGAAGACTACGGAGCTAATGACTGGTGGTATGTATCTCGCATGGGAAGGTGCGTCTAGTGAGGTTAAGTGTATGCACTGCTGTGTTTCGGTTTGAAGGACACTGTAGCCAGTGTAACTACTGGACATGATGAGACTTAACATCTTATGTCTCAGGGTGACGAACGCAACGGAGTGCCACGGAGTACTTTGTAATTCAAATCTCTGTATGGCGTTGCAACTGTTTATGGGCGGTCGTATCGCTTACCATCAAGGGGTATGCTCGTGACGTCATTCAGATGAGAAATAAAATCTTATGAGAATATGTTACCAGGAATGAAAAAGTCATAGTAAATGGATATTTGATGGAAATAGATATTTTATAGATAGTCCATGAGGCTAATTTCATCTAGCTCAATTGTTGATAGAGAGGTGTAAAATGCTTTTTGAATTCAAAAAGCGGTTCTGAATTCGACGCAAATATTTTTATGTATGCACGGATTTTTCAAATCATGACAAAGAAATAAATCATAATGCCATAAACAAAATCTAACAGTATTATAAAACTGAAGAGTTTGTTTGTTCGAGCCGCGAGCATCACTTAGTAGGTAAAACAAGGCACCAGTGAAATATTTTTTTTGTTTTCAAAGATAAAATAACCTACTTTCAATACAAAGACAGGAAAGTTTTATCAATAACATTTTTAAATCAATTATATTCGGAAATTAACTCACAAACTTTACTTTTAATACACTTAAATGCGTATATAAAAATCCCGTACAAACATTTCCGTCTAATTAGTGAGTAAATCGCTACGTTCACACTTCACAGCGGTATACTAATTAATACCAACCCCACTGTTGAAGTTTGAGTGTGAATTACACTCCAATGTGAGTCCAGTGTTAAAATGTTTTAGGGATGTGATTGGATTCGACTCATTTTTGGCAAAGTTAACTGAACGTAATAAGTATGGAGTAGGCACTGTGGCTATTCTAACCTAAAAAAATATTCTTTCAGTTATGAGAAGCTATATAATAATCTTTGATTGATATAAATATTAATTTAATCCCGACTTATTTAGGAAAAAAATAAGATGACAACAAAAGATTATTGATTACTTAATAAGTGATTTGTAAAAAAATTGTGACTGGGTTTTTCCATCTTAAAATTTACTCAGTCGCAGCTCGGAGTCAGGAAGTTGGCGGTGTGATACCCCCGTGCCTCGGAAAGCACGTAAAGCCGTTGGTCCTGCGCCTAATCTCTCTCCGGTCATGTCGGATTGCCGTCTCATCGGACTATGAGAGTGAAGGAATAGCGAGTGCACCTGTGTATTGCGCATACCCTTGTGCACTATAATATCTTCTGCGTACCTGGCTGATCTCCGTTGAGATTGGCCGCCGTGGCTGAAACTGGCTAGGAGCATTTTATTATTATTTTATTTATTTATTTTTCTGCCAAGAAGCAGTGTCTAAACGATATAAGAATACTTAATATATAAACTGTTGACTGCAATTTGTGAATCTGGCGATAGACTCATTCGTATTATAGGACGAAGCACACTTGGTGAAAAGTGGGTGCCCTGGTTGCACCTCAGCCTACCCTCTTTGGGAATAATTATAATATATTATGTATGTGTGTGCGTATCTGTAATATACAGTTTGTTTTTGAGTGGGACAGTATGAAGAATTCCGACACCATAGGAGATACAGGGAAACTTTCTTAGGAACAATTAGACAAATATTTGTGAAAACAATTTTGGCGTATGTTGTTTCAATGCGGATCGACTCAGTTTTATGTAAGGATCATTAACGTAACGGAAGGAACAAACAGAGCAGCAGAAGTTAATCAAATAATTAAGTTATATGACACGCACATTATTACTGAGCGCAAAGGCTTAAAACATTTTATTTAGACAAATATCGTGTTATTTCCGCTCATGGATACCTATCCACGGTACATACCAGAAATCATCAAGTGTAATGTTGCACTCTACAAATCCTACGAAGTTTTCATTGAATGAAAACAATTCAGCCGTCCAGTACTGTCCGAATTCAATCAGACTTTCCAGATACGTTATTTCACGCGTCCGTTGCGCCGCGCTGTCGACTGTCACGTGCAAAATTTCGACGCTGAAGGGATCCTGCGATGCTGTGTTGAGACCCATAGTCAAAAGGTACCTTTGAATTGGGTCTATATAATATAATAATAATACCAGCCCTGTTTTATATACTGTCCCACTGCTGGGCACGGGCCTCCTCTACTACTGAGAGGGTTTATTTGGGTCTATGCCTCAAATCAAATGTAGTAATTTATTCGAATCCATTTAATATTAAACGCTGTTTAGATTCCGTCAATATAAACTCTTTTAACCCTTCAAGCCCCGCTTATATATATATATATATATATAGTATATATATATATATATATATATATATATATATATATATATATATATATATATATATATATATATATATATATATAGAGATCTCTTGACGGTAAATGTTGATCAGACGCGACTTCACGCGAGCACTTTGTTGATCCAAAAATCTATGTTGATCCGGCGCCTTTTGTTGATCCAATATGCATTTCTGGTAACTAATGTGGCTCCAACCGGATCAACATCTACACTCACGGGACTGCTTGCTAACGTTTGCCGAAGTTGATCCGATATACAAATCCACCTTGCGATAGTTACGGAAAATGTTGATCCGATTTAAATGAGCCAATCAGAGCACAGCAAACAGTCAGATTCAGATCAGATTGGCTGAGAGCATCCGTGACGTTTTATACACATCCAATTAATGATATTTTATTCACAGTATCAACATGTTACTAATACGGTGTCACTGAGCCCAATTGGTAATCACACTAATATTATAATGGCGAAAGTTTGTGAGAAAGTGTGTGTGCATGTTTTTTACGTCTTCACGCTCAAACAGCTGGACCAATTTTGATGAAATTTTATATAGCGGTAGTTGACACCCTGAATTAGAACCTACACTAACTTTTATTCCTAATAGTATTCCTGCGGTAATTTAGTCCACGACTAATACCGCGGAGCGCAACTAGTCAAAGTATAAAAAAGTGATGCTATCTAAAGTGTCGTAGATTGTTTTATACTCCATGTGAAAGTGATAATTTATCTATATTTTTTTACTGTATTTTTTACTCTGTGATACCGGACTCTTACATTCCTTCAAAAGCTATTCAACTTCGTTCTGCTCCAGGGTATTACGCCCGAGGCATGGATCAGGAGTGTGGTGGTATTGTTCTTAAAAAAAAAGGTGATAACGCCTTTTTGAAGAATTACAGGCTCATCTTCTTGAGCCATGTTTACAAGCTGTTCTCAAGAGTCATCACGAATCGTCTCGAGCGCAGGCTAGATGACTTCCAGCCTCTCGAACAAGCTGGATTCGGAAAGGTTATAGTACCATAGACCACATCCATAATCTGCGGCAAGTTATACAAAAAACTGGGGAGTATAACTTGCTACTTTGCTTAGCGTTCACGGACTATGAGAAAGCCTTCGATTAGATCGAGACCTGGGCTGTCCTGCAGTCTCTACAGCGGTGCCACATTGATCATCGGTACATCAAAGTGTTGAGGTGCTTGTATAACAACGCCACCATGTAGGTCCGAGTACAAGAACAGAGTTTGAAGGCTATTCCACTACACAGAGGCTTGAGACAGGGAGATGTTATCTCTCCGAAATTGATCACTGCCGCGTTGGAAGATGCTTACAAGCTCTTGGACTGGAAAGGACTCGGCATCAACATCAATGGCGAATACATCACTCACCTTCGTTTTGCCGATTACATCGGTGTACTGGCAGAATCGCTGGAGGGTCTGAGCACAATGCTCAGTGACCTCAACCGAGTTGCTCAACGGGTGGGTCTCAGGATGAACATGGACAAGACAAGATCATGTCGAATGTTCATGTTGTGCCAACCCCGATTATCGTTGGGAGCTCAATTCTCGAAGTTGTAGACGAGTACGTCTATTTAGGTCAAGTAGTCCAACTTTGAGAAAAATATCAATCGGCGAATCCAGCTCGGATGAGCAGCGTTCGGGAAACTAAGCAAGGTCTTCTTGTCCAAAATACCTCAGTGCATGAAGACAAAAGTCTTCAATCAATGTGTGTTACCAGTGGCGACATACGGCACTGAGACGTGGCCTCTGACTATGGGCCGCCTGAGACGGCTCACGGTCACTCAGCGAGCTATGGAAAGGGCTTTGCTAGGTGTTTCTCTACGCGATCGAATCAGAAATGAGGAGGTCCGTAGAAGAACGAAAGTCACTGACATAGCCCAACGGATAAGCAAGCTGAAGTGGCAATGGGCAGGGAACATAGTTCAAAGAACTGACGGCAGATGGACAAAAAAGTTTTCGAGTGGAGACCACGTACTGGCAAGCGTAGCTTCAGCCGTCCATCTGCAAGATGGACCGATGACTTGTTAAAGGCTGCAGGAACGCGCTGGATGCAGGCCGCTTTTGATAGGTCCATCTGGAAATCTTTGGGGGAGGCCTATGTTTAGCAGTGGACGCCATACGGCTGATAATGATGATGACGATACCGGATGATAGACCTCGATGATTGTTCTGTGGAATTGGACTCACAAATTTGCTGCATGAGAATGGACGTTTCATTTTTGTCTCCCACGAAAAGTCGCCCCTTTCTAACACACTCACTTGTTTTAGTTACCATCCGCTTTAGACTTGAAAATGTGTTAAATGCTCATAAAACATTTTTGCAAAAGAGAAAATGCTTAATTATAAATGTGTTACCTTTTTTTTCTTTGTTTTCGCGGAGAAAGTGTCTTATTACTACCGCTCAGCCTTTAAGGGGGGCGACTGAGCGGTTATGTTGGGTTCACCGTACCTTACGACCCAGCGTTGAGCCGCCGGGCCGAGTCCCTAACCTATGTACACCGCTCGGCATACCGACTAAAACTCTGCGGTTGCCTTCTTCGGCGCATTAGGGATGGCTGCGGGTTTCCCCAGACTAAGAGTGTCTGAGTTGTCGTTCGCAGCCGCCCCTGCGCGGTGCCGTCTAATACAGCCCGTCTCCTGCTGGGGGGGGGGGGGGCTCAGAAGCCCCCGCGCACCGAAGGACGCCCTCGGCGTCAACGGCAGCATGAGGCCTACCTGCCACACTGCCGTCCATCACGGGGGTCGCAGCAATGTGCTAAAAACACGCACAAAACTAAAGACAGACAGCCGACAGGACGACCCCCGGTGGCCCCTATTAGTCGCCTTTTACGAGAGGCAGGGGATACCGTGGTGGAATTTCCCAATCGCCCACAATCCACAGGGCGGAAGACGCCGGTCAGTCGTCCACCCGGCGCCTCCTACGTCTCGTTTGGCGGCGGGACGGATCACCGCGCCTCCGATCCCTCTCGGCACTCTCCTGCTGCAAGAGGACCATCTCACAGAAGTGCGCCACCGCACGCCAAGACCTTCGGCTATCGACCATGGAAGCGACCACGACCGGCAGCGTGAGGTCTCCTCCGACGACTGCTCTGAGAGCTAGTATTATACTAAACTTAACCTTATAAGAGACTGAAATCTCAATGTTAAGAAGTTGAAAATAGCGACCTCTTTTCTTAAGTCCAATATTAGATTTGTCTTTTACTATCAATGGCATGCCCAAGTATCGATTTTGACGTCAATTGTCCTTAAAACAAAGAAATTCAAAATGGCGGCCACTTTTTTCAATTATAACATTGGATCTGCCCTTTGTACTTAAGGCCATGCTCAGGTATCGATTTCGAGGGCGATTGGCCTTAAAAATGAGAAATTCAAAATGGCAGCCACTTTGTTCATTTCTAAAATTGGATCTGCCCTTTGTATTTAAAGCCATTCCCATATATCGATTTTGAGGTCAGTTGGCCTTAAAACAAAGAAATTCACAATGGTGGTCACTTGTTTGAAATCTAACATTTAATCTGCTGTTTATGATAATTCTCCCGTAAGAAAATCTTGTCACACATGCGCGCGCATCGTAAAACTTCACTCCCATAAATTTTTCATAACGCGCTTAAAGAAGTATAACTTCAAAAACAGGAGAAAACAGTAAAACAGATTTTGCCGCTTTGTGTTTCAGTACCTATTCGTCAATTTTGGCTCCGGATCAACTTAGTCAAAGTAAATGTCGCATATAAGTTAAATATATTCTGGATCAAAGTAATCACATTCAGTATCATTTTTTTGACCGTTAATGGATCCACAAATGTTGGTCAAAACGACGACGAGTATGTTGAAAATCTGTAAGTGCAGATCCACCGACGTCACACGCGCATTAAACACGGATCAAAGTATATCAGTTTGCGACACTCGGAGCTGAGCAAACACGTGAAATAGGTGGATCAACATTTGTTCTAACTTCACACTGGAGCAACATTTACCGTAAATCCGTCATTATATATATATATATATATATATATAATGACGGATACATACATCTATATATATATATATATATATATATAGATGTATGGGAAAACCCTATATATTTATATGGACACTGGTGTCCGTCGCGGGGCTTGAGGAGTCAAACACCAACCAGATTTTGAATAGTAGCAACAGTGAATTTCTTGATCGTTTTCTCTGGTAGAAACTGCTAGAAAGCAGTTCGGAGGAACTGGCGGTAAAACAAAAAAATACAGCATCTTAATCTTATCTTACTAGTCTTAGCTTATTTCTTATTAATAATATAAAAATGTTTGGATGTTTATTAGAAGTAAACGTAGAAACAGCTGAACGGATTTGGATGGAATTTGGCGCACAGGTAGATCATGTCCTGAATTAACACATAAGATATTTGTAATTCCAGTAATTTGCTTCCGTTAGAAATAATGCTTATTATTTATTTATTTATTTATTTAACTTTATATACAAAAATGTACATAGGCGGACTTAATGCCTTAGGCATTATCTACCAGTCTACCTTTGGGTGATGTGGAGATGAAATGAAGCAGGTGTATATAAAAAAAAATTAAAAATAAACGATAATGATATGAATATATATTATAAGAGGAAACAAAAAAAAATGGATAATAAATGTGACTATGATACATAAAATATTCTATAATGTAAATTATATACAAACAGATGTAACATAATATAATAATACAATAATGCTATAATATATATGCAATAATATTATGTATATAAATACATACCCATACATACAGTACATATATATATATATATACATACGTATTTATGCTTTGCAGAAAAATAAGTGAGAGAAGAAAGAAAATGCTAGTGTAGAGTTTCTGATACCTTTTGAAGCAACAGCTCGCGAACTTTCATTTTAAACGTGCAACGGTTCGTAGCCTTCCTAATGTCAGGAGGGAGCGAATTCCATAACAGGATAGATTGAACCGGGAAAGAAGAATGGATAAAATCAGAGCGGTGTGGGGGACAAAGAAGAAGAAGATTATTTGAAGAGCGTAAGTTTTTATCGTGGTCCGAACCTAAGAATTGGAAGAAGGGAGTTAAATAAGATGGTGGGGTGGGAGAATGAAGTAAACCAAACAGGGTAGTAAGTGCACGCAAATTACGACGTTCACGTATGGGTAGCCACTTAAGTTGGGAACGATAGGCAGAGACATGGTCGTACTTACGAAGATTAAAAACAAATCGAATGCAGTTATTTAGAAGACGGTCAAGTTTGTTGAGAAGGTCTTTATCTGATTCTTTAAGTAGTTTCGTAGTGTGTTAGTGACTTTTGAAGCGGGAAAGGTTTTTCACTCGAGCGAAGCCGCGATCAACGCCTAGTAATTTATAATTTAGTGATACCATTTTGTAGGTGTAGGTGGTAATTCCATTTCAAATGAAATGAAATCATTTATTCGAATCCGTAAAATATTAAACATTACTTAGATTCAGTAAATTTTTACTCTACCACCAGTTCGGAAAACAGTTTCCATCAGAGAAGAACGGGCAAGAAACTCTAGGGTTAATCTTTTCAAAATCAGTTCAAAGTTTTCATCATTGAAACATTGTGAGGAAACCTACATACCTGAGAATTCTCGAGAATCTCGAGGGTATATGAAGTCTGCCAACCCGCCATGGGCGTAGCTATAGCTATCACATGAGGGGGGTCCTATGAAATAAAAAAATTAGGGGCATGGGTTCTTGCCTTGCATGACACCGTATTTGAGAAGCTAAGGGGGGTCCGGATCCCCAAAATGTCAGCGGTCAGTGGCGTAGCGTGGTTTATTGTAAACTAAGCCCCCCCCCCCTTATATACGCCCATGCAACCTGCACTAGGCCAGCGTGGTGCACTAAGTGGTGGTGGTGGTAGGACTCTCATATGTAAGAATCCGTCTGGGTGGGTACCACCGCAATGTCTATTTCTACCGTCAAGCAGCAGTATGCATGCACTGTTGTGTTTCGGTTTGAAGGGAATTGTAGCCAGTGTGGACATAATGAGACTTAACATCTTATGTCTAAGGATGACGAGCGCAGTGGAATGCCACACAGTACTTTGTAGCTCGAGGTGCTGGGTGGTGTTTCTACTGTTTATGGATGGTCGTATCGCTTACCATTAGGCGAACGGCATGCTCGTCTCGTCATTCAATGCAATAAAAAAAAACTAACACCTCTCAGTAGTAGAGGAGGCCCGTGCTCAGCAGTGGGCAGTATATAATACAGGGCTGATTGCATTGCATTGCAATTCCATTTAAAGATACCTACACATTACGAAACTATAATATGAAGTACTGTAACCGAAGAGGAAAAGCTAATCCTCTAGTAATTACGACTCACTTCCGTAGGGGATAGTAGAAATCATGTTCGTATTTTCTGAAATTTCCGTACTAGATACGGAAGGTTTCAGATTCAATTCCCTTGGGTATGTTTTTGATTGAAAATTGGTTCATACATTAGTGGATACCGTACATGAGTTTGGGTATGTAGCACTTTCTCTTTTACCACTATTTAAGCAATCGCGTTTAAAGTAGATACATAAAAAAGGTATATAGATTGTAATCTATATGCCTTTTTTGTGATTCGACGGGACCAGTAATTATCGATTTGATTTGATGGATTTGTTGATAGTCAACTACATTGCTAGTTAACACAACTATAAATACATAAAAAACCGCATCAATCGGTCCAATTGTTTGAGAGATAATGCCACAGACATACTTTAACTCGTAAAAATATGAAATCTATTATGTGTTCATCTATTGCTAGCCGATTTGTTTATATTTTTTAATGCATGGAAACCAACTCTTATCCTTCTAAAGTTTTCATCATCATCATCAGCCACATGACGTCCACTGCTGAACATAGGCCTTTTTTTTTTTTTTTTTTGTTTTCGCGGAGAAAGTAACTTATTACTACCGCCCAGCCTTCAAGGGGGGTGACTGAGCGGTGATGTTGGGTTCACCGTGCCTTACGACCCAGCGTTGAGCCGCCGGGCCGAGTCCCTAACCTATGTACACCGCACGGCATACCAACTAAAACTCCGCGGTGGCCTTCTTCGGCGCAATAGGGACGGCTGCGGGTTTCCCCGGACTAATAGTGTCTAAGTTGTCGTCCCAGCCGCCCCTGCTGAACATAGGCCTCCCCCAAAGATTTCCAGATGGACCTGTGAGAAGCGACCCGCATCCAGCGCGTTCCTGCGGCTTTTACCAAGTCATCGGTCCAAATTCAAAAGTTTTACCCAAACATAATTTCCTCTTGTAAATTTAATGTTTTCATAGCTTTGCGTATACCGTCCGATGATGTGATAAGGATCGAGCCTATCGACATATCGGGCACAAATTACAGACTCCGGGCTGACAGAGTGAGTAAAAAAATCCAATAACACTTTGTCCGACCCGGGGATCGAATCTGAGACCTCAGCATTTGCAGTCGTATCGTAATACAACTACGCCACCGAGGCAGTTCTCTAGTCACCTACTAATTTAGAGAGCTCCATAGGTTCTCGGTGAATGTGTTCGGTAAATGGCCTAAACCCGCCCCTCATTACATGAGACTCAACATAGCTGATGAAATGTGGGTGTGTTTTACCTCTGCCTACCCTTGAAAATGAAAAAAAAGTGACACGCGTGTATTTGGAACAGTATATAATGTAATACAGGGTTGGTATTATTCAATACGAAAAATATTTGATTACGCGCACCTTTAAAGCATATTTCCACCCATACAAAACGAATTATACATTCTGCTATTTACTGTTGACGTAAACACTCGTGTAAATACTCTGCTTGCTTGTTTGAATTTCATCATCCAAATTTAAATGGGAAAAATTCGGTATATTCTGTAAACGGTCATATTTGCCGAATTGAAAATCATTGAGAATTCGTTGATACGTGAGAAGTGAGAAGTGACATGTTTTGATTCCATTTTACATGTCATATTCCATTTTATATGATAGAAAGACGTTTTGTGGAACCAAAAAGTGATTTGTACACAAAAATCTGCGTTTTAAACTCTTTGTCCAACGGTTTGTTCAGAACTTACTCTAAAATTAATTATCAGTCTCATCGCTAGGTAGAGACTTATTCAAGACTAAAAACAATTAACATAGATGCATACATTGATACACACACTCTTCTATCCCCGAACCGATGTGGAACAAGTCGATGTACACAGTCTTACATCTACTTTTCTCAATGTATGTTCCGTCCCATGATGTGATAGGGGGCGAGCCTTTCGCCATATCGTGCACAAATTCCAGAGTCCAGGCTGATACTGAACAAAAAGACCCAATATCACTTTTGCCTGACCCGGGATTTAAACCCGGTACAGAGCGATGGTCGTACCGCGCTCGCTAAACAATCGCGCCACCAAGGCAGCCATAAATACATTATAGACGAGAACTAAAACGTCGCATAACAAATTCGTCGTACAAATCGAAATTTTCAAGTCGAATACAAATAGCTCGGGATTAGGGTTTAAGAAATTCCCATAGCAATTTTAAAGTAAAATTCTGATGTTATGTTTGAGACGTGTTCGGTGCGAGGAATCCAGATCGATATCACAGACATTTGCTGCTGACGTGGTAAACGCATGTCTTCATTTTTTTATACGGGTACGGAAATCTGGACCAGTGCACTTTAAGAAGTATGGATGCAATGTGACACAATAGGATATTTATTTACTGATATTTTTATTATGTGTATCACTTTACATCATTTATGATCGAACACAAAAATGACGATTAAAATATGACAAAAATTCAAATAGATTTGAAATCTGATGAAAGGTCTAACGAAAAAGAGACACAATGTTATGTAATTGACGTCATCAGGCATTACAACGCGAGAGAGAAAGAGTTAACGCGCTATGTCCACTATACGCACTTTGCAATATTTGAAATATGAATTGCTGCCCAATATTGCTGCCCCATATCTTAACCAATTTTGTTGCTGATTTCACGAAAGTGCTTCTTTTTCATATTTTTAGCTATAACGTATCTAATAATTGTCAAAATCGAATATAGTAAAGTACTCTATTGTGCTGGCCTGTTTCAATAGGTTGATTACACGTCACACTTGCTTGGGCCACTATGGTTTGTTCTACACCTTCAGCCACCAGCAAATATTTGAAAGTGAAAAAATTGTATTCTGGTGCGCCTTTATAGTGAGGTATTTATACCATAACTTTTTTTTCCGTCCGGTATAGGTCGGTATCCGGTAGCCAATTATTATTACACGACTATTTTATAATATCATCTCTGCGTATTGCTGAAAAGAGAACAGCGAACTTCTTACAACAAATGCGTTTGAGATGTTCGATGTAAATGCGAAAACGTCTGCATTTAATTGTAGGAAATTTGTCATATATAGTATTATGGAAGATGATATAAGATTGATAGAATTTTTATAGCGGAAACGAACACCAATTTTTTTGCTAAGGTTTCGTAAGCGAAGCCGCGAGTAATGCCTAGTCCTTACATATTATAAAACAAAGTACACTCACCGCATATGTCTGTGTGAACGCGATAAACTCAAGAAATGCCGAACGCATTTTCATACGCTTTTCACCAAAGAGCATTATAATACTACGGAAACTTTTCACCTATCGACGGAGTTGTTCAAGAGAAAGATTCATGCGGTAATTTATTAATGATTTGTACTACAGAAAAAATCTGAGCTGATACTCTGCTACCCATGGGAAGCCGGGGCGAGTCGGTAGTTAATGATAAATGCAGATTTGACACATCTCTACTGCGACATAATCTCCAATACACTTAAGATAAGCCTGGTAACCGCTGACAGAACGCTTTGTCTGGCCCTGACCGGTTTTGCTTTAATATTTCAAAATACGCCTTTATCTGTTTTGTGAGAAAGCAGTTATTTCAAGAAAACTGTCGTTTGCTTATACACGCACACACGTCTTTTATCCCCGGATGGGTAGGCAGAGGTGCAAATAGTCCACGTACTTTTAGCCGTGAGTATTCCATCCGACGATGTGATAGGGGGCGAGCCTATCGCCATATTGGGCACACATTTCAGACTCCGGGCTGATACTGAATAGAAAACTCAATATCTCTTTGCCCGACCCGGGGATTGAACCCGAGACCTCAGCATTGCAGTCGTCCTGTAATACAACTACGCGACCGAGGCAGCTTACTTATAGTTGGTAATGCGAGCACCGTACACTAGGTGCAAAACCAGCCATAGAAGCCCACGTAAGTCTCGCCTTCCGGGATCAGCTAGTGTATATATATGTGATTGATCATCTCTCATCAGTTGATACTAGCGTTGAAAAAAACTGGGAATATTCCCGTTTCTTTCAAAATCCATTGTTTATTTTTTCAGTGTAACATTCGAAAGTTTCACAGAAGATTGATCGGGGAAAAACGAACGTTTTTCGTGAAAAAAACGATTTATTTCCGGATAATAATAATATTTTTTTTGCGAAATTTATCTTAAAAATTTCATGTGTGTATTTATGTTTTCACATAAGTCAACACTGCCAGTGCAGTCTATATTGAACCCAACACAAAAATAATCACTGATACCATTTTTTTATTGATAACACTAAAGCTCATCAATGAGTAACAAACAAACATTTTTTCATCAAGTCACGTGGTTTGAATTTTTTTATGCTCAGATAGAAAAAAAAACAAAAAAAAACGATATTTCCGTTTTTTTTTCGTGAAAGAAACAATTTGTTTCTTTCAGAATTTTCAACGCTAGTTGATACTCAATGGACTTTATCATGTATACATAAAAAAGTCAGTAAACACACACACACACACATTTTTATCCCCGCAAGGCGTGCAGTTAGTCCAACCACTTTTCGTCATGTGTATTGAGTCCCACATGTGATAGGGAGTGAGCCTATAGCGGAAACATTCTAGACTTTGGGCTGAAACTAAGCATAATGACGCAAAATCATTTTACCACGGTTTCGAACCAGAGAACTCGAGCGTTAGTCACACCATGACTAAGCCACAGGCTATAAATGCTCTCACTCGATCGTGGAGAATACAAATTCACGAACAACAGTCACTTTGAGGCAATTAGAAGAGTCAATGAAAATATATCTTTTGCAGTTTTCCTTATCAATTTCCGTCCCTGAAGACGTTTACTCAAGTACTTAGTATATTTTATTTAGCGGAAGATGATGGTAAATGATGATATTGATTAACTGGCTTGTAGGCCCTGGATAGTAACCATAATATGAGTACATACATAATCATCACGACTATTTTCCTTTTCAGGGGTAGGCAGAGGTGTATGACATCCACATTTCACCGCTATGTTAGGACAGACCAATTGCCATTTACCAAGCATTTTCAGCGCTGATATTGAGTAGAAAACCCAATACGACCTTGCCCGGCCCCGGAGTCGAACGCGAGACCTCAGTACTGCAGTCGTATCGTAATACAACTACGCCACCGAGGATAATATGAATAGGACGATATTTTACATTCATTTTTACTAGATGATAGGTCTCTCGTATGCAAAAATTCAACAGAACTGTTTTAATTCAATTAAGTCACGAGATGAGCATGGCACTCGCCTACGGTATACGTCCGTCCAAAAAGCAGCAGTGCAGTGGGTTTAGAACGTGACTAAAAGACGCAACTCGTAAGATAATGTCCTTTGATTTTGATGTTTGTGATTGGTCGAGACACCAATACGTCGGTCACGTGTTAGTCTCTCAACCATTCACAATAAAACGAAACGGAGTCGTGTCGTGTTTTTGCCATATTCTAAGCCCAAACTTTTAGTTACAAAGTACTGCGGGGCAGTCCTCTGCGCTCGTCGTCTTGAGACATAAGGGTAGCTAGGTACAACCACAATGTCTTTCTACCACTAAGTAGCAGTGTGCATGCACTGTTATGTTTCGATGAAATGAAATGAAATAAATTTATTCGAATCCATAAAATGTTATACATTATTTAGATTCAGTCAATATTAACTCTACCACCAGTTCGGAAAGCAGTTCTCACTAGAGAAGAACGGGCAAGAAACTCTAGCGTTGCTCTTTTCAAAATCAGTTCAAGGTATAAAATACAATTTATAATAAAAAAATAAAAAAATAACATGATATAGATATATTTGTTATTTTTGTTTAGAGCAGTTCATTTATATACTCGCAAAAAAGGTAATATTTTTTTTTTTTTTGTGATGATGTGACGATGTGAAGGGGATTGTAGCTAGTGTAATTGCTGGGCATTATAAGACTTGTCTCTGGGTGCCGAGTATAGGGCAATTTCACACAGATCTTTGTAATTCAATGTTTAAGTAGTACTGCTACTAAGATAGAGTCGTGTAGTTCATCAGGCGACTTTCTCGTTGCTCCATTCAGTGTCTTATTATTACTTATAATTTTGTTTTGTCTGCCTCGGTGGCGTAGTTGTATTATAGTACTACTGCAATATTGAGGTCTCGGGTTCGATTCCCGGGTCGGACAAAGTGATATTGAGTTTTTCTATTCAGTATCAGCTCGGAGTCTGGATTTTGTGTTCGATATGGCGATAGGCTCGCCCCTATCACATCATGGGACGGAATAATGGCGAAGAGTGGGTGCACTAGTTGCGCTTCTGCCTACCCCTTCGCGGATAAAAGGCATGAGTGTGCATGTATGTATATGTATTGTAATTTTATAAATTATAATGTTTTTGAAAATGTTTGGATGTTTGTTAGAAGCGAACGCAAAAACTACTTAACGGATTTTGATGAAATTTGGCACACAGATAGACGATATCCTGGATTAACATAGCCTACTTTTTATCTTGGTTATTTTCTCACGCAGAATATTTTTTTCAGTTCTTTAAATAGATGGCACTGGCGTCATATAGACAGTGGTATGGGTTCGCTATAGTTATTTAGGGACTTTTGTAACGAGAAGGTTCACAGGCGAAGCGGCGAGCGCCACCTAGTTGTATATAAATAAGGTACTTAGCTGATGGTGCTTAACTAATTGCATCAACTACTAATTCGATTTGTCAGTACATCGTATATCTTAATTTTAAGAGTAGTAACTTGTGAACGTATTTGAACTCAAACGGAGCTAAATGCGGAATAATCGATCGTGAGGTAGAAAATAGCATGCAGGTACGAAATTATAGAGTAATCGCCATTAGACTAACGGCTTATATCTATATTCACAACAGTCACTTCTACATTAACTGGCATTTTTGTATACACTAACTTTTGCTGGCGGCTTTGCTCGCGTGAAAGATTTTCCCACGATAAATAACCTAAAATCGGAAGGTTTGTGAGGGGAACCTCACAAACTGTCTTTACACCAAAGGACATGTCCAACAATAGGCCTGAAAATCTAAACAAGACACTTTATATATATTTGGATAGATCTCCTGAAAACTAGCCTTTTGCAATAAATCGTTTAATTTTACAGACCTCCGATTTTGAGATACATGTCATTTTGTTTGGCTTGAAAACTACACTTAATATGAATGTTTTCAAAAAAGTTCGTTATGAATGTAGGGTTCTAAAAATGTTTTTTAATGGATCTAAGTTCCATATGTTGCCCCCTTTAATATCCCTAAAGTTTGAGCCTGTTTGGATTTTGAGGCCCAGCACCCAAAAAAAAGCGGACATCTTTCATCGACATCCGTTAGGTTGTTTTTGAGCTGTCCGTGTTTTTGAGTTTATCACGTATAGAGACGACGGGCGATTTAGTTTGATATTACTTATGGATAACTGATTTGAACACACCGGTACAATTGTGACAACTACCTCTGGACAGTCCACACTCTATCTGGAGTCTACATCGCTTACATTCAGGTGCAATGGAGTTAATTGGCCGTTCCCGTATAAAAAGAAACGTTGAGAATAACAGTAAATTTGACTCTTATATTAATATCAGACCTGTATTATATATTGTCTGCCTCGGTGGCACGACTGCAATGCTGAGGTCTCGTACCGTAACACAACTACGCCGCCGAGGCAGACCAAAGTGAAATGCAGTTAGTTTTAACAAAAGAATAATAATCATTTAAAAGGGACCCTTTTAAAATCATGACTTTTGAATTACGACTTAATGTGTGGGAGGCATTGATGTAAAAACCCTTTACATAAATGGTGGGAGGCATCGCTTTAATAGTTAAAATAGGTCTAATTTCAATGTACATGCTTCTAATTAATTAAAGCATTGAATATCTATTAATATTACATTTGATAATTCTGAATAATATCAAAACAAATATATTTGAGCCGTAATCAATGATCGACATCATTTCAAACAGCTTTATTAATTAATTCATAAATTTCAAAGTGATTTGTGTTGACAGATTTGTAGATTTAATCAGCTATGTTTAGTAACAATGTATGGATCGTCGACTGCCAAATCTCGGGTTTGATTTCCAGGTCAGGTAATATTTTTGTACGGAACAAAATTTGTACGGCCCTAATCTTCCAGAGATTGTTTCCAGCCCTGTATCGTATACTGCCCACTGCTGAGCACGGGCCTCCTCTACTGAGAGGGTTTAGGCCTTATTCCACCACGCTGGCCTAGTGCGGGTTGGCAGACTTCGCATACCTTTGAAATTCAGAGAACTTCTCAGATATGCAGGTTTCCTCACGATGTTTTCCTTCACCGTTAAAGCGAGCGACAATTCTTAAAGTAGTTGTAGGCTACGTTCCACTAAGCACTCACGGCGATCACGCTCACGACCACGAGTTTTCCCGTTCCACTTAGTCCTGAGCGTTGTTATCGTAAACCCAAGTGGAATGGATTGTGGAGCGTTTTGGGCGTTGAAGAAATAATACAAATGGCGAGCTAGAAAAAATAAAGCAATAGCTTTAATAGGTTAGGCTACTATTATTAAGTTTTAATGAGTTTTAAGTGTAAATTTTAATAATTATAAGAGAGGTTGGTTTATGTCGAAAAATAAATATATAATTCAATTTTTATATGTAATTTCAATGAAGTATTCAATTATTTTACATTCAAATAGATTCAAAATGTCTTTAGCGACAACACTAGGTTATTTGATGATGCGTGCATGCAATAATACTGTCGAAAGTACTAGTTCATCCTCTGATGAAGAATGGAATACAATTTTAGAAAATTATAATCGTGAAAATAGAAAACTTCGACCTTTTAGTTTTGACAACTTTGCTATTTTTCTCAACGCTCACTTCGACCCACCTCCAGAGATGGGTCGTTGTGGGCTTCTCGTGAGCGTGAGTTATGACGTCATTAATGACGTTTTCGCCGCGACCACAACGATCGTAGGCGCCATGTGGAACGGCCAAAAGAGTATTTTGGGCGTTGTGAACGCTTAGTGGAACGCACCCATAGTTGATTGACTGCCTCGGTGGCGTAGATGTATTATGGTACGACTGCAATGGTGAGGTCTCGGGTTCGATCCCCGGGTCGGGCAAAGTGATATTAAGATTTTCTATTCTGTATCAGCTCGGAGTCTGGAATTTGTGCCCAATATGGCTATAGGCTCGCCCCCTATCACATCACGGGAAGGAATAATGGTGAAAAGTGGGTGCACTAGTTGCCCCTCTGCCTACCCCTTCGGGGATAAAAAGCGTGAGTGTATATAGTTATAGTTAATATCACCTAAAAACTTAGAAGATTGTCGTGGTCTTTCAGTAGTAAGAGTATTTATAATGGTAACCACTTACCATTAGGTGACAAGCTTACTTTACTACCTTTGAAACAATTTTGGTCTCTACAAAGTAACATCTATTTTGCATTCATTTCATTTTACTTTTATCTCAATAAAAATAACCTTTCTCCAGCCCAAATTTAACCTCTTGTGAGCTTAAATATTTAAAAGCCCATTTTACATTTGAAAATTTCATGAAATTCGTGTACTAAGTGCCAACCCCTTAATGAAAGAAAAAGGGATTAATAAATCCAACATTGAATCAAACAAAAAGGTTTTTATACAAACAGAGAATTCTCATAATAGCTGGTGACACGACGTCACGCGTGATCTGTGACTTTTGTATAATGTGTACAGCAAAATAAACAATATAACTAACTTCGAAACTGATTCTAATTATCTTAGCGCCACGGTTCAGTTCGTCTCAGTTCATTAGTACAGATTAATCACCCGGCCTTGAGACTGCCATGCCCAATGCCCGAGTGTTAGCGTCCACTATTGGCTTCGTCCTTTCATTAATCTTTACGGATGTACTAGGTCTTGATCGCGACTTTACTCGCGTAAAAGCTTTTTCTGCTATAAAATTCCTGTCTAAAGCGCTAGCTACTTAAATAATGAGGTAAAAATGATCTATTATTTCTCATGAGAGCAAATTACTGGGATAAAAAGTATCTTATGTGCTTATCCGGGACATGACCTACCAGTGTGCCAAATTTCATCCAAATCAACTCAGTTGTTTATGCGTTTACTTCTAACAAACATCCAAACATTTATACAAACTTTTGCATTTATAATACTATAGCAAGATAAGATAAAAGATACATAACGGATACACCGTTAAATCTACTTAACCAGGGGTGAAACATTGCGGGCTTAATTTCAAATTATTGGCTGATCTAATAATCAAACACGGAACTTTAGACTGACAATCCCAGTACGCTGCTACTTATCAAATAAGGCAAATGCTTACATCGATTACCTCAATTTTCAAAAGAAATCAAAGCAAAAATTCCGTCCGATAATAATCGATAAAAAATCTTTGTATAATGCGGTGATTTTATCACTATTTTATCAACATGACAGCACTGATTAATATATCGTTAACCGACTTTCAAGAAGAAGGAAACTATCTTCACTGGGTATATTTTTATCTAATCGCAGGTGTGCTTAACATGCTATCAAAGTGTATAATTTGAGGGATTCTATTAGTGTTTTGGGCGTTTAGAATCGTTGGAAATCACTTAGCTAAACTTTTTACTTCTAAATGACGAGACGAGCATGCCACTCGCCTGATGGTAAGCGATACAACCGCCCAAAAAAGTAGCACCATACAGAACTTTGAATTACAAAGTACTATATGGCAGTTTTTTTTTACGCGGAGAAAGTGAATTATTACTACCACCCAGCCTTCAAGGGGGACGACTGAGCGGTTATTTTGGGTTCACCGTGCCCTGCGACCCGACGTTGAGCCGCCCGGAGAGATGGAAAACGTCGGGCGACCGCCGGGCCGAGTCCCTAACCTATGTACACCGCACGGCATACCAACCAAAACTCCGCGGTGGCCATCTTCGGCGCATTAGGGACGGCTGCGGGAACTATATGGCAGTGCACTGCGTCGTCACTCTAAGACATTAAAGAAAGAAATTTATTGGAACAATAATGCACACAGAAAATAAAAAAAACAATTATTTCACCAACAATAGTTCTCCCATTCAGATAGCTGCAGTACCAGCTTTTAAATGTGTATATTTTATGTTTATAAATTTATTCTATACTTATGGACATATTCAATATCCAATATAACTATTGTCAATATTTAACTTTAATACTTTATTTTATTGGCTATCGCATAGAATAAAGACTAAAGCAAGTCCTTATTCTGAGGGCTATCGTATACTTATTTAAAAAGAAAATATTTAATTTACTCTGCCACATTTTTATTTTTCAATGAAAAAGTTTTGAATTATCTTTGCTACACAATCAGTAGGCTTAACGAATATCGATCGATAATTAATTAATATGGGAGCTGAGGCATGATTCTCTATGACATTGTTAACTCGTAACGCGGCCGCGTCACGTTCACTTCGTGTAATGTGCGTAAAATGGTATTCTGTATGCCAATTTCCATAGTAATAAACGCGATGAGTTACGTTACGCGCTTGTTACGAGCGGTGAAAATAACGCGTGTCATAGAGAATAAGGGGGCTGAAGAGCAAGTCGTTTCACTATGGAAAAAAAATGGCGTTCATCAAGTAGTCAATTATTTCGTTTCCATTCCTTGTCAAGAATTATAAAATTTCATAGCCGTGTATATGTCAAAAGTTAAATACACGATTGGACGAAGTATAGTTTTCTTTTTCAATGCAAATTCCCTTACCAAGGCAGTTCACAGATCCCCTACAAGACGCCTCAAGCTTTCTTTCTTCATAAAACTGTAATACGTCTACCGTAAAATTGAGTTCCGTCAAGACGCGGTCTACATGGTATACCGGGCAAATGCAGTAATGCTGCTGGAGGAGCCTTTATCTCATGGTAATAATATAGAGAACAGGAGGAGAGAGCGGCAAATGTAAGTCTGCGTTATGCGAATGCATGACCAGTTATTGTAGACCTATGGTTGTAACTCGTTTACTTTGTAAGAGGGTCAATTAGAGACATTGATATTATCCTATTGTAAGCGGCGATAGTCTAGTTAGGAGTGGGACGGACTGCCGAGACGAATGTCCGCAGGATGAAAACACAAGGGCACGCACCTCTAACTTCTGAAGTTATACTGTGTGTATTCTTTGTGAATTTCTCTATAAGAATTTCGAAAGTGTATGAAGTCTGCCAACCCGCACTAGGCCAGCGTGGTGGACTAAGGCTTAAACCTCTCATTTGTAAAGAAGGCCCGTGTTCAGCAGCGGGCAGTATATAATACAGGTCATATATAGACATTAGCAACACCATTAACTTTGAATTACAAATTTTGGATTGTTAAATTGAATCAAGAAAAAATTATAACAAAATATGTAGAATATAAAACACAGAGGTCAAGTCATGCTGGTGTTATAGATACACAAAACACTTTATACAGCGTGTTTGACACTCGGATAACACCAGGATATTACTGGTGCGGAATACTCGAGATTCTTCGAGATATTTCACTAACGTATTTTTGAATGGAACAAGAAATGTTTTACTCCCCATCCATTTACAGTGGTATTAGAAATCTCGTAAGTGCGCGGCATAATATTTTCATATAAATCTCAAACTGCGTGGAAAAGTTATCATAATAATAATTATAAATATGTATAATAATAAATATGTCATAGACGTGTGATCCTTATTTTATAAGCAACAAAATTAATTGTTATATTTGTATGTACTGTTTAAAATCACCAAATTCATTTTTATATTCATTTATGGAACAAAGCTTAAATAAATTCGGTATTCATACCAAAGCAATTAAATGTTTGGCAGGTCTTACAAAATAGAATGCTCAGACATGCTCTTGGTGCCCCGTGGTACGTTCGCAACCGCAACCTCCACGTGGACACCGACCATCAGGCATTTCATGCATATGGCCAGCACAGACGCTACTTCGATCGGGCGGTAAATCACCCAAACACGTTAGTTCGTAAAGCGTCAATATATACTCCATTCGACCGCGTCAAATGGAGACGGTCGCGTTCCGTATTAACCGATCCAGAGGACGAAATCACTCTGGCCATCCGCCGTAAGAACGAGTTCTTGAAACTCCAACACTCCACAAGACCGCAGTTCCGTCCTCGCCGCGTTCTCCGTCGCCCCCCCGACCCTGCTAGCAGTTCCGGCCCGCATGCCGATGACAACACAATCTAATAGGATTAGGCCTAAAAACCAAACTTTTCGTAATCGTTGATATCTCATCCTCTCTCAGTGGCCATCCTGAGCCGAGGTTCGTAACCCGTTAGTGGGTTGCCCTCAGCATGGTCACTTAATTTAAAGGGTTGCGAGCGCCTTCTGCGTTCACCCTAAAGACCGGTGTGGCCAGAAAAGCCGACTCGTGTCAGGCTACTGGCAGTAGGGCTATTAACAAAAAAAAATGTTTGGCAGTTTCTATCACATCTTAAGATGGAATACACAAAATGGGTGCACTACTACCACTTCTGCTTACCCCTTCGAGGATAAAAGGTGTCAATGTAAGTACGATATAAACACATTTTACTCAGGTCTAGGAAAGATTTCGCACAGCAAATAGCGTCGAAGCAAACAGACATATTGGCCAAACAATCTCGCTACGGACTAATGACGGAAACACAAGCAATTGTTTTAAGTACAAGAACCTACTAAAGGATCTCGAATCGGCAGGAATAGTAACTAAGACCTAGGACCCTTGGCTGACAATAGAATTCACAAACACACTCATCATGACAATCTTCCTGCCCTGGTCCCAAATTACTTGGGGTCAGCGCAAGGTGTTTTTCTTTTCCATTCTCCTCTATTTTTCGTCATCAAGTAAGAAAGAAAGAAAGAAAGAAAAACCATTTATTAGTTACAGTTGCGACGCAAACATACTGTTGAAATAAAATAACAATTAATAATAACAGTGGCTAGTCGTGGCTGTGACGGGTAGGTGACCACTCAGCATAATGTTGTGATGTGGTGCAAACCACAACACAACGCTGAAGAAGACATTCACGCCCTTTTCTTTCATATCATCTCTTACACAATCCGTCCACCTCTTCCTTGGTCGTCCTCGTCCTTCACCATCCATCAACACTCACATTCATCACTCGTTGGGTTACATGCCTTTCACCCCTTCTCTTCACATGTCCATACCAAGACAGACTATAACAAGCATAACAAGTGAGAAACACACTATGCTATTGATAAGATATTATGTCGATGGCTTTCACACATTAGGTAAATCAAAAAGTATAATTATACTAGCTTTCGTCCGTAGCTTCGCCCGCAAGAAAAAGTTTTGCCTGGATAAAAGTCTAAAATCCGAACTATCTTCATACTGAATGTCATCGAAATCAGTTCGGTAGTTTGTACGCGATAAACTCAAGAACCCTTTTTACCCACTTGGGGTTGAATTTCGCAAACTCCCGTCTTATTGACCTACGTCCCATGCAAAATTTGAGATTTCTATCACTTGTAGTTTCTGAGATTTCGTGTATGAGTGAGTGAGTAACCTTTGGGTTTTATGTATACAAATTGGGGGCCCGTTTTAATGAACACTATTTTAAAAAAATATCAATAATTGAAAGACATACATGACTGACTGTAAATGTAGAAATTGGTCAATAGGGAAAACTGCTTAAACCAACTTAAAGAAAGGAGGACTTTCTCAATTCGAGATGACTTTTTAATGTTTGTTACCTCAGAACTCTGTCGCTTTTTTATAATAATAATAATAATTCTTTATTTCAGATATCAAAGATCCGTAGTGTTAGTAAAAGAAAAGAAAATTTACTTA